>CM062575.1:39775277-40497777 GCA_031468815.1 Morus bassanus
CATAATTTGGAGAAGAAAAGGACCAAGATATTAATCTGCTAGAATTCTTTTATTTGTTCTGTCCTTTATTTTCCACATCCACTGTGTGTGTATCACATAGGGTATGTAACTGTCAAATCTCCTGATTTTGCAGGGAAACATTTTTTATCAATTATATCTTGGTTCTTTATACATATTGAAGCACATCAAAACACACAATGAACTGAAAGCACTGAAACAGATTAGAAAATCTCCTCTAACATTAGAAAATCTCCTCTAAGTTGTTATGCTTTTTAAGACAAAATTTAATAAAACCAAAGTCTCATAAGAGTGTCTTAAATATGAGGAAATGGAAGAACTGAAAGTGGTTTGATAAATGCTCCCAAATGTGCTCAGAAATATTATATTTGCAAAATTTGTGTGAATTTTTCATTTGTTTCAGAAAAAAAAATATTTTGGTTTATCCAGTGGAAAAAAAATACAAATGGTTTTTCAACACTAACCAGTTGTTAAAAAGTAAATAAAGGAAAAACATGACATATCAAAAACCTAACAGCAAGCAATACCATAGCATGCCTGACTAAATCTGTGCTATTATGATGCTTCAAATGAATTCACAAAATTAGCTGTGATTATGCACTACAGAATGAAATTTTGATTTACAGAGTAGAATCAAGTCGGTGCAGGGCTCGATCTTGAAAACAGGTTGGTACACAGACTCCTGCAGAAAGTTTGGAGCTTTACAGTAAACGTTTGCCAAAAAAAGTCTTTGGATAATGTAATACATCCATTTTAATATCTCCCTGTTCATAATAAACTGACTGTGAAACTGCAGCACAATAGCCATTGGCCAAGAGTACTGCTGTGAACCTGAAGTGATCAACATGTATATTATGATTAAGAATAAGAGCAAATTATAAAAATGACATCTAGATTTAAAGCCAGCAGTCCCACTTAAACAGCTTTTACTATTATTCCAGGTCTGCACATTCGAAAATTATTATATAAACGATATACTAGTGGGAACATGAAAAATATTATTTATTGGTGCTTGATATTAAGTAAAAAAATATTTCAGTAACTAAATCCCTCAGGCTGGGTGTTCATTGGAATGATACATCTCATTGCTGAGCCATCTCATGATACAAGCTGAAGCTATTTTTCCTCTTTAAAGCAAAATGTGCGTAAAATCAAAACTGCACTACTTCCTCCAAAGCCTGAACTAAATAAACACCTAGTTCAAAAAAATCCCATCTTTGGCATTCTGTCATTGTTGTACATTCTCTGGTGGTATTTGAAGATCTTCCTTCAGTAGGTGGAAACAAACGTGTTCTTTTCCAACTTTGTAATTATTTTTTTAGCCATTAGAGGCTTCTGACTTTAGACAGCCGCTCAGTAATTAGCAACAGGCTTGCTGTCAGCTCCTGTGCCAGGGCAGCGGTGGGATATGCGCCACCACCTGCAGCACCTGTACAATAGCCTCACTGGCCAGAAGTGTGGCGAGATGGGGGCCAGCCAGGCATGGTCCGATTTGGATGCACAGGGTTGGCAGCGGGAAGGCATCCTCAGACTCCCTGGACTTGTGAAACACGGTGACTGTCGTCACAAGCAATGGTGGTTCCTGACTTGTCTGATTTCACACACGGCCTTGCATCATTAAGGAAAGTATTATAATTTTACTAAAGCCTTCAGCAATGCCCACTACATGGCATTTATCAGATCAGTTATTAGCATCATATTATTTGGCATGTCAATGTGGAGGTAAAAATTTCTTGCACTGGCTATGGAATTCAACATTTTGATAATATTCTTGAGTTCCTAATGTTTCCATATAGTTGAGGAAAGAGGCAATAGCAGTCAGCTGAAATGGAAATTGCAGCTACTAACAACCTCATATTTTCCCAGGATGATGTCACATTTTTGCACAGTGACATTTCCTCTTCCTCCTGCTAAGCACCCTATCCATGAGCCATCCTTCCATTTTTTTGCTGTACCTCAGAGCCAAAAATGTAATATTTTCAAATGCCAGCGCTGTATAGGGTATAAGAATGGTGAAACTACCAGCAGTTACAGGAAGCACTCAGCACCCTGTGAGAGCAACTTTCTCCTATACATAATTAACATAAATTGGCGTTGAGGAAGAGCCAGACCATGCAACAGGAAAATGGGGCTCAACTCTTTACTGGAGTAAATGCATCCAATGATATTAACAGAGACAGTGACTTAAGCAACCAGGGTATGACCCAGAATATGTACCACAGTAGGTCAAACATGCATTTTCTAAAGATGTAACCATTTAAGTCCAGCTTTGGGTTAGTACTATGACACGCCAGGGACAGATTAGGGAAGCTTAAACCAAGTCACCAGCTTACTCTGATGGCGATCTCAAAAAGGAGATCTTACCCACACGCGTGGGTACGTGTCCCCAAGAGCTGCTCCACGGTCAGGTCTGTCCCACAGAACAGCTTCTCAGCAGCTAACGCCAGGATAACAGAAAGCCTGACCGCACAGTACAACAAATGTACCAAGCATCAGTTTCAGAAAAACTGAATCCTGCATCAGTTTTGTGAAGTAACCGGTCCCGTTCCCATGCAATCTCCCTGCACTCCTGACTGATTAGGAACCATAAGAAGTGGATGCACTTTTGACCTTGTGCACATATTTGCTGTAAGCAAAATCAAACTGGTTACAAGAAACAGCTACCTTCAAAACCAGAAGGGTAGAATACATGTCTGGAGACATGGGAGGAAAAAAGCCCAGCCTCTCGCAAATATTTGCTAATAATGCCAATGGCTTTGTGCTCCCTTGGTGAGCTTAAAAAACACAAGTAAACTCAGAATGTCCTCAACCTGAGCTAGACTAAATCAATACTGGTAAATATTCTCAGAAGATTACTTTCCCATTCCCACTAACAGAAAAAAACCCATGTATTTGACAAAAAGGCAAGAAATACCAAGCTAAATGGCATTTTTACCCAACTATATTCACACTTAATACACTGAGGAATAAAATGCTTAGTGTTTCAGACACAGGGGGTGGAAGCACAAGTATCAGCTGGTTCCAGCTTTGTTTCTTGCCTGGAGCAAGGTAACCGCTTCTCCAAACATGGAAACTGAGGCATCGGGTGGAGGGACTGATGCGCTTTCTAGCCCCATTCTGCATGGATTCAGCTGGCTTAATCCACCCGGCTTGGGAGAGCCAAGGTGTCCGGATGGTGTTTTTACTTCCATGCCTGGGAAGGGGACAATGGACAAAACCAGCTGCTTGCAGGTGAATTTGTGTGGCAGTTGCCTGGCAACTCACAGCAGGAAAGAATTTAAATCTAGCATTAGCAGCTCATTTTAGAGGAGATGAAACTATGCCAGGAGTTTTTATCTGTGGGAACAATGGAAAATAGCTTCTTTGTAAAAACAGTACATGAAGAATATGTCTCAAGCACGCCTCTGTCCAAAGGGAGCCATAATGGGACTTAACATATGCAACAGAATTTGAAACTCAAACACTAAAATGAACTCCCTGACATTTCAGTACAGGTTCAGAATTCCCCAAGTCAAGCAAATAAGGAATTGTTCAAATACCACATAAATTTTGTAATTAAAAAGACCAGCGTAACCAAAGGAGGAATAAGGCTATTGATGAGACAAAGGTGGGTTGTGGCAGGGTACAGGGCTGCCAAGTGGATTCTCTTCCACGGTGACGTTGCCCAGCATTAGGTAAGTGCAAATCACTCCTCTTTATACTCTAAAAGGCTGTACAGTCATTAGCTATAGATGGACTGAGCTAGAGATGGTACATATTTTCAGCAATAATATTTTAAATAAGAATTCAATTTCTGAGAAAAAAACCCCAACACTAAAAACATTGATTTGTGGTTTTTTTGCCTCATCTGTATTTTCCACTGGAGAGAAAAAAAATAATAATACCAAAGATACAGAAAAAGGAATAGAATAAATTAAAGGTTTCATTTCAGGGCTACTTTAACCCAAGTCAGAATATTTCTTTTCACTGAATTGATCTGGACAGCTTTGTTTTCAATCTGCTTTAATTGAAAATATGAAAATGAAATATTACATTTTTCTCATAAATAATTCCAAATTGCTGGTCCACAGAAGATTGGAAGGTTTCAGTTTTTCTTGTTCCGACTGTGTACAAAACAAATATTTCTATAATGTAAATGTCAAGTTTCATTTAAATCAAAATATATCCTGAACAGCTGCAAAACCATTACAAAAAATTTCAAAGTAGCAGACTCATGATTTTAGCTTTTTCCTAACTCACCACTGATTTTCCGTAGAGCTTTTAGCATATTATCAAGGGGCTGAATTTTAAAAAGCAACTTGAAGGTGGCTGTCATTAGGCATGTAAGATTTAAATTTTAACCAGAGCGGCTGGTTCGTCACCAGCTCTCAACCTGGAATCTCTCCCCGTGCAAAGTTCTGTAAATGCTGGATGTCATGGAAAAGCGACAAACTCCAATGTCCTTCAGTTAGCGGCTGCTTTTGAAACTGTACTCACTGAACGCTGTGCTTTAGTTTACCCGTTGGGATTCTCAGGTGTAATTAACTCTAAATTATCAGTGACTAAAAGGTGTTGTATAAATGCAAAATAATTCATAAAAATAACTCCCACTGAGACTTCTTTGAACCAAGATGTCCTCCACGCACCTTTCAGAAGTACGAGGCTGTGGGAAGCCTTATGCTAGGATGGTGTAACAGTTGACATTAATTTGTCTGGCACTAGGTTGAAACACCATGTCGTCTACCACATTGAAATGACAATTTAAAAAATCTCATCAGGCCTATATAATATTCAGTAGTTTTCTGAAGGAGGGAAGCAAGCTAACGTCTGTCTCAAAGTGCAAATTACATACCTGGTTCTGGTTCTGGTTCTGCGGCGGTCAGGAAGATAGCACACTAGGAACAACAGTCCCCAATATTTGCAGAATTCTAGGAAAATGTATTTAAACATGAAAAGAGATCATGCTGTCGCACAATTGTTTTGAAAAATAAAGTGGAAAGACAATATACAAGTCAAGAGAAAAATGAATGAGTAGATGCATTTATATTTTAAAATGTGGCATGGAGTAGTAGGCTTTTTCTGAACTCTACAAAATCATTAAATTATAAATACTATACTCCAATAAGAATTTTCCAAGATAGTTTTTTTCACATATGCCTTTGATATTCTTTGCTACCGTCTTCCAAACAAGCAGGGTTCTCTGACAGATCGCTAGTACACGTTAATTAAGATTGCACATCAATCAAGGGAGGACAAAAAGGGGGGAAAAAGACAGAAATTTATTGTTTCTGAATATCATTATCAAATTTGTAAGGAAGGACAAATTTAGCCTCTTTTGAGTGTATGAACATTCAGGAAGGAAGTTGGAGATGTGTCAGTGTAAAGGATTACACACGTAGCAAAACACCGTGACTGCAAAAGCAGCCTTCCTTCAACAATCTCAGCAAAACGCCACGCCGCAGACCGTATCACACCTATCTGGCTCTTCCTAACTAGTCAAAGTTTGTAGCTGGAGTGAGAACTGGTGTATTAGGGAACTCCTAAACCTTGGTAGGTCCTTCTTAGCAGAAACACTCCTGGATCATTGTTGCTGGGATGGAACTGTAATGAGAGAAACCTTTAACATCTGCCTTTAGCCATATTTGAAATCATTCCTTCACACAAACAAGCATCAACCTTATCTCAGCCCAAATACAGTCTCAATTCCCATTTGGGTTGGAAAGGGAAGAGTTCTATGCATCTTTCAAAAACCAGAAGCACTGGCTGCCTATGGGCAAAGCAAAGAACAACCTATCTGGTATTTTTCAAACTACTAATAAACCCACCACTGTGAATATTCAAATCTTAATCTGACCAAAAATGCCACTTATTCTCTACCTAAGATCTCCCCTGTTTGGGTTTTGAGATGTCCAAGACAGCTCTTTAAATTAAGCAAGTTTAGTTCTGCATCCTTCACTTAAAATAAATCAATCAAGAAAAAAATCATGAACTATGTGCCTTTAAAATGTTTATACTTCTTTATGTTCATCTGTACAATGGCAGTAGCGGCGCAGGGTTCGCATTGTGCTGGCAGTGTGCAAGCGGAACAGGACAGACCTGCTCCCACCATGGCTCCGGGCAGGGAACTGTCCTGCAGCAAAGGCAGCACAACTACGTGGAAAACAGCCTCTCACTGGTCTCCCCCAGATGTTTTTGTCTTCTTTGTTAAAATATTATGAAAATCTGAGGATATTCCAGACAACAGAGTAGCCCACAGGCAGCCTCCAGGAAGCTGCTGTTACTCTGAACATTGCTTTAAATCAGAAAGCTGCTGGGGGTGCTCCTGTCTATGACAAAAGCTGTTTTAACCTCTGGAGCATCACAGAATCTCCTCCAGATCCTTAACACCACACACTTCTAGGTATGTCTTCGGAACAACCTTATAGCGTAATCACAATTAATCATATTCACATGTGTATGTGAAGCTTAAATTAAGAATAACAGTGCATGAAGAATGATGTCACTAGATTTGGGTTACTATGGCAAAGATTGCAGCAGCGCTAATGTGGCAGAGAGGTAATTTTTGTTCTGCCTGTCCAAAAACGTTCCAGAGCTTTGCATTTTGGGGAGGCTGGTCTCAGGGAAAATACCAAAATCATTTGTACCAGAGCATTTGAAGAGTTAGTGGATTTTAAATACGCAGTCACGATTACTAGCATCTATGGGGCTAATCTGTTTTGATGGCAACACGTGGCAAGGAGTTGTTTTCAAGAGAGCAAAAAACCAACAGTTTACAACTTCTTATTTTAGGGTCATTCTGCAAAAGGCTTATAAAATACACCTGTCTCCTCAGTCCTTGAAAATGTACTGAAGAAGAATCAAGACAGAATAAAAATCTAGGTTAATGCAGAGTGAAGGATGTGCAACTGTGACAACAGAGCATGGATGGGTCTTGGTATTTTCTCAAATGGGACATTGAACATCCCAGGGAAAATAAACAAACTACCAAAGTTCTCATTACAGACTTGGAAACGTACAAATAGCTCAGGAAATTAAGCTCCTGAGAAGTATCAGATCAATTCCTTGGAAGATAATTAAGAGAACTGACCACCTTAATCTCGTGTTTTCACTGCTGGTTACCAAAATATTTGTTTGCAAAGAAATACCTTGTTCTCTAATTAATTAGGCTGCTCAAGCACACTGCATCATTTTATTAGAGGAGCCCGTTGGTATTTATTTAGTGAATCCCCATTTTATGAGTTTTACACCTACATTTACATATCTACCCTAGATAAAACTTTTGGCCAAAGAGCAAACTTCTTGAGAAAAAACATTTCAAGAAATGCAAAAAGGAAGGAAGCTTTTTTCACTCATGGCTACATTTAGATGACATGCAAGAAGTTACATATTTCTAGGACTGTCATTATTTATAAGAGATATCTGCAAAAGGGCAGCAGTTAGAGGAAAGTCAACTTCCTCAGAACAGATCCCATTATTTGTCATGTGTGTATCAACTCTTGTTAACTCTCAGCTCCTTTTCTCCAAGTTAGAACCGTTATTCATTTACAACACTAGCTCACTAGCACATAAAAAAATCTCTCTGGATTTTTTTATTTTAAAAACAACCTCTATTCAGATGCGAAATTCAGGATCCCCTGTTATTTTTCAAAGGCACCTCTGTATCAGCTTTATGAGGGCTTCAGAGAAAATTTACTACACTGCACGGTGACTGAAATCCAAAAAAAAAAGAAAACTCTAAAAAAGGAAAATATTTAGCACTCTCTCAGATTGAGAAATCTTTTTTTTTTTTTTTAAGTAGGTCTCACTACACAAAGATTTACGGTATAATTCAGTATTATTGGAAAGTAAAATCTGTAAGGTCAATAGCAGAGTCTGAAAATCTGCCCTGAAATGTATTTCCATAACATGGAAAATAGCTGCACTAGGCTGAGATTAGAAGCATATACAAACATCTAAGTACATACCTAGTCTCATGTATTATACAGCGTCTTTCTGCAGAAGTTTCATGCACATTTGGCTTTTACTTTTTCACTTTTGTCTCCACTGAAGGCACACCAACAGTGGTATGGAGTGAAGGAGATAGTCCCCTACCTTGCTGTATAATTTTACTTCTGCAGCATTTCGCTTACATTATTTGTAATATGTGACCACAAAGTAAGGACTGTCCTGTCCCAAGCAAACTTAAAACCTAGTAGAAAGAGTATTGGAAACATAATTATGTATTTTGTGTTCTGGAAGAAGCAGTAGTTATTCTTGTATCACAGAAGTAGTAATCTAGAAGATGAATCCAGGAGAGTGAGATGGCAGGTTGGTGATAAGAGACACGGCAGTGATGATGTGCCGGGAGACTGCTCTCCCACTGCAGCCCTAAGCCTTAAACCAGGTTTCCTTGCAGGTACCGCCGCAGAGGTTTATAACTCAGATATCACAGAAATACTAAAACCCCCAGTATAAACCAGCAGATAGGTTAGAATTGCCTAAATGCTGCTTTCAAATTTCCAGTAAGCAGAAGAACAGAAGCAGTTTCCTTTCCCTGCATTTTCAAGTGAAATAGAAGCACTTGACATGCAAAGGCATATGTCAAGTCCACAGACAACTGGTCCTGAAATTCCCAAGTATATTGCCATTGTATAATAACCATCATGTTCTTACACAGCACTCTGCATTCTTTAAGAAATTAATGGCATGGGTCAGGCACGCAGCTTTGCTTTATGCCAAAACGGGGTCCTGAGACAACGTATTCAGCACACAGTGCAGCTTTTTAATGTGCAAAGGTGTATTTGTACATTAATAACCTCCAGCACTTTCACCCTACATATGCAGGAGGCCACAGTTTAGCTCAGCCTTCTCATTAGAAGACATGCAATACCATCCTCCAACAATTGCTTTATGTTCTAGATGTCATTCATTTTTCTTTGGGGCAAAGAGGAGCGTGGCAATTTGAGAGACTAAAAGACAAAAAGCCAGTAAAATGAAAACCTCACAGACTGGAGAATCTACCACAGAGAACAGCTCAGGACATGTGAGTTAGTAAAGTGCAGTGACGGCTAACATGAGCTAGAGAAGCCCTCAGTCAGTGGAAGTCCAGCGTGATTCCCAATGGAAGGACTGCAGAAGGCAGAGGTATCCGTGGATCAGAAAATGGACCCAAGACCCTGGAGGTGCAGCTGCAGTCTTGGTTCTACTGCTGACGCTTGGGTTCCTCAAGATCCCCATTGCTGACTTATTCTCCCACTCCGTAAGAATAATGGGTGCAAAACTGTTTTCTCTGATGAGAAGTATCTCATGAAAGATTTGCACTTTAAATATGCAAAAGCCCAATACCTGCACTAGGTCTGACTTTGCTATTCCAACCTGGCCAGTCCAAACAAATGAGATTAAAACCCCACACCTTATATGAGGAGTGGAGACAGGGAGTTAAACTGCTTATATCCTGGCAGATTTTGGAAAATCTTTAATGAGAATATGAGAGAAAAGCCAAACAGGACGAAAACTAAATCACAGATGACGACACTTGGTGTTCCTCATAAACTTCCCCACTAAGAAACCCAGTCTGTAGAACAAAGCAGCAGAGCAGCACAAGCAAGATCATAGTCTAATTTCTCCATGCAAGTTTACTTTGAAACCTGTGGGAGTTCAAGGTAAACAGTATTCCAACAGAGACAATACACACAATATCTGACTGTTAATGAAGCTGAATAAAGAAAGTGCATGTTTCAGCTGTCCCAACAAGGCCTGTTACTGACCGCGGAGCATGGCAGAGTCCTTGAAAAGTCTCCGAACAACACGTTCGTGGTTTCTTTAAAAAGATTTTGTGAAGTTCTTGAAACATATTAGCAATCCACCGAAGCTTGTGCTAAATGGGTCACCATTTCATTAATCTCTTTCAAGAGGCTGACAAATGTACCCTGCAGGGACTTGAACCACACAGCATGGCCCAAAGTTCCAGCTCAGCTATGAGTGAGTTTCAACTGCTGCCCACAGTGGAAGAACTTTTTTGGTTCAGAATCCGAGTTATAAGGTTCCTTTACGCAGTACGAACACCAGAAGTTGGATTCATAAAAGTAACTTTCCAGCCTCGTGTTGTACCAGGAGAAGTCACGCTATTTTAGGAAGAAACCATGGTAGTATTTGCAGAATCTACATGCACTACTGGAATCAGCTGCAATATCCAACAGCATCATAGGTATGAAATTAATGAGAGCTCAGAGTTACAAACCCTCTGCTCCTTCGCTGTCTTTCTTGTCGGCCGCCCATGGTTCCTCTAGAAGAGCAACTGCCTTTTTTGTACTCTGCAGCCTCCCGCACCTGCATCATAATAACTTCAAATTAGCAAGAGTCTGCTTGTACCTAAAATGATGCAGTTCATGGGAGAATCCTTGCTGAATAGCTGTTCAGAATTAATCCACTCTTCTCTAAAAGATCCCTACTAATACTATTAAAACCTAAAAAACCAGTTTCTTATTCTAAGTTCATAAATACATTACTCTTTTTCAAGAATGAGCATCCACTGAAATCAATGAGAATCGGTTGATGCCCTCTGCACACAGAAGCCAGAACATGCATTATGCTCTAAAACAAATGCTTAAAAAAGTGATTTTAAATGTTGAAAACATGAACCCTCTGATTTGCAGACTATACTGATAGTAAATACGTTTTCCTCTAACTCTAATTTACTTCCTAAACCCCAAGCAATATAAAAAAATATCTAATGACATTAAACAAAAAGAAGAAACAAACAATTCAGCCATGCTAGGAGCGTGTTCATCTGATCACATAGCATCCAATACAGCATGCAACAATTTAGTAAAGACTATATGTACCACAGCAAAACATATCATCACATCAAAATGATCTGTGAGAAAAATAACGTGAAAAAAAAAAAGGTGCAAAAAATATCTATTCAACTATTCTTTGTTCTTTTTATCTATACACACAATATCTCTAAACAATGATCCATCCAGGTCAGTAAAACATACAAGTGCTTTCTCTATAGTGTTTTTTTGGTACTTGCTGGAAATGCCACTTTGTCCTGCCTTCATTTGGAATAATTTCCCCTATGCAGAGCAAAAGGTGTATATACTACTGGAGTGCCACTTAATCCCTTACAAAATGTGTTACAGAAACAGCATTAAAAGAGGTTGTGACCATTTAATAAAGCTTACATGATTCAACAGATTTACATTTTACCTTTCGAGGGTTCCCTGCTGCAACAGAAGTTGTGTTATGTATTAAAAAACTACTCTCTCAAAGACCCTCCAACACGCAGACAGGCCTGAAAAGTTTCAGGTTGGCCCTATTATATGCATATATACCAGTTTGCCTGCTCCTATGTGTAAGGCAAGTAATTCTTCCAGGATTTGCATAAATTTTATGACCTTTATTTTTAACATTGAGAATTACTGTCGTTCCAGCTGGAGACTAAGCGTAGCAGAAGTCAAAGGAAATGTGAGATGGGGACAAACACATCACTTCAGCAGCCTTAGGACAAAAGTTCTGTCAAATATTTTTTGATGCTCGTGCTTCAATTTTCCTTCCCCTTTCTAATCTTTTGGTTATCGTAAAAGTGATGGCAAAAGCAAGACCACACATTAGATTGCCAAACTGAGAGCAAAATCTTACCCTCGGGAGCTTACTCAGGAACAAATATGACTGTGTTATTATATGAAACGGTTTTGATTATTTGCTGTGTCATGGGGATACTAATGAGAATAAATTCCTGTCGTAGTTAAATACGCAGTAGCTTGGCATCCATCCAACTGGTGAAAAAGCCAGGTCAGCACGTGGAAAATTATCAGCGAGAACAGTGAAAACAAAAACACTTTTTTGAGAGTCTGTAAAATTAGAAGTCCTCTCGTGAGGCCTATTGCAGCTAACATCACCTACGCTCATATGAATTTAAACAGAAACATCCATAGACAGAGCTTCCATGGACCCCTCCATGGAAAAAGTATTAAGCATTAATGTATGCAAAGTTTATAAATGGTGTTTTCATCAATTACTGTACAAAGGCCAACGGGGGGATGTGGTAAAAAGGAAGCTTCTTTTCTGTTTTTATCCCCATTGTGTAAATGTGAAGGTGAAAAGATGATTGCCTTAAGGGTCGGGAAAAGATATTACATCTGTGTTCACCTGTGCCCTAAAATCAGATTCATCCTGACTCTGTCTCACCACAGCGGGTAACATCAAAGGGGCACAGTGCCTCAAAGTTACTGGAAATTGTGGGAATATTTTGAAGTTATTTTGTGGTGGAATACAATAGAGTTGACTTCTCGTTAAATAATCTAAAATAATGGAAGAGATGTAAAAATAATGGATAGAGAGTGTGGGGAAAGGTGTTTAGTTTATGGTTAAACTTTCTGTCCAAATGTCATCCTTTTTACAACAAATTCTGTGGCAGAACAGAACCTGGCTGCAATCAGATACAATTCATATTATCATTCAGGAGAACTACAGTAAAGGTACAAAATCATGACAAGCTTCTATAGGTATGGCTAATTTCATCAAAATAAATGGCTTACCTCAAATGAGAAACTGAGGAAATTTATGAAATAAGGACCATGCTGAGTTTTAGCCTCAAGCTACTTTTAAGCATGAGAAGCTTCAGCTGAGTTATGGGTAGGACAAACATGTCCAGGATTCCCTGGATGCTTTTTTTCTACCTTGAAAACCTAGTCTGGAGACAATACCAGAGATGGTCACATTTCATCTGAGTAATCAGTCCTCCAGAAATCCTGGCTGTTTATTGCTCACGTATGGCAAATCCAGCCATTTAGGAGAAGCTGAGCTTACTGAAAAGGTGATATACGTAGTCTCTGTGCACACATAATTAAACAACACATTTGGACTTGTTGGACTTGATTGGATTTGGTTTTGTTGCACAGGTACAAAACATTGTCCGGCAAAGCATGAGGAGCACCGGAGTTACCATATGGCACGGTTGCTATTAATAGGTAACTCCTGAAAACAGCAGATAGGACAGGTTACCTGTTACAGGGACCGGATGGGGCAGGTTACCTGCGCAATATCTGCAGGCATATTTCTGCACAGGAAATATCAGACAGAGATGTGGCATCCTAATCAGCACGTATGGAAATGCAGGACCATAATCCGAGACTGTATCCACATGACAGCTATGGAAAATGCTGTAACAGTACATACATTTCAAAATAGTAATGTCTTCTGTAATCAATGTTTTATAGACACCCTGTGTATTAAAAAAAAAAAAAGAAAGAAAGAAAGAAAGACCATCAGGCAAGGTAAAGCTCTCATTTCTTTATTCCCAGTGGTTTTGTTCCAGCACAGACAGAGGAGTGTCTGGAATGCAGATGTGGCTGGTTCTGCTGGGCTGAGGGTGGTTTGTCTCTCAATATTACTTGGAGGAGAGGATGGTGGTTTTGCGTTCCTGACTTATATAAAGCAATATAGGAAAAATAATCTTTCAATCGAATGAAATAAATACAGTTAAACACAGTTAGGATTATATCCTGCTAACTATCTGGTTATACTTGGGAACATAGTTTTTCATCACACTGTCGCACGTCTGCTCCCTGGGAAGCTGCCTAAAAGGGAACACCACAATTTTTCTTTCAACAAAAGTATGGGGAAATAGCAACCTAACCTGGACTCATCAAAAACCTCAGTTTTATAAAAGATTTTTACATATCTGTAAAAAAAAAAAAAAAAAAGTGCTGTTTATAGGTTACATCTGCTCAAAGCAGACAATAACGTGATATGATTTGCCTGTTTCTGCAGGTTTGGCAAATCACTGGCTGCAGGTGAATTTTCAGGTTCCTTCCCTCCCTTGGTGAATTCTTTAGGAAAACACATTTTCCCACAGGAGAGCATGTGTTCCTTTTTCATTTGAGGAAATGAAGTCAATTGAAACACCTACTCTTATAGGGTATAAGAATTTAATAACATCCCCCCACATATTTGGGTACATAAACCTAAACTTACATTAGAGAAGATTAATAAATTACATAATTTACAGAAGTTTGAAGAGAAAAGCTAGAAATAAGAGTTATCTGATGCTCTTTAGGCTGTTTAATTTATTCTATAAAACATTCTCTTTCAAATGCACTCGGACAATTAGAGTTTTCATTCGTATATGCAGTTTTTCAGCTTTAGAGATCACAGTAATTTTACTGACATATAATCACAAAGGACCTCACCTCGCCAAGCGTGGACTCGAGCACTTGTGACTTTACAGGATTTATGAAATTCTAGGAGGCAGTATTGAATACCCATAGGAAGTAAAATGACAGGATATTTAAGGCTAAAATCTCATCAAACACAGCGAGGACAGGCTTTTGAGGAAAAGGCATTAGAGATGCACATGTAATGCACTAGAGATACTCTAGAAGGTACTAATCACCCTGCCACTGCCCACTACCTCATGAGGCAACGTTTTCCTAATACTCATCTATCCCACCTCAGGAGTATATATCCTTGAGAGAGAACTTTGGTAATGTCTATACAAATAAGTAAGTGAACATCACTGCACGAAATAGTGAATTGCTTGGTGAACGACCGGGCTGGGCCAAAACTAGCTTACATGATTCATTTCACTGGAAATTTGTATGAGTAGCTTTTTGAGAGTTAATGCGTTGAGATAAATAAAGGAATTTCAGTTGTAAATACAGTTCTAATTTTTAAATGATGAAAATTGACAGGAGATTGAGAAATCATCCTCCTCTTAATTAGTTTAAGGGACACTGGCTCATACTATTAATAGCTGAGGCCAAAAATTGAATTCAGAGCTTCATATGCATAAGTTGCACATTTTAATTACATTTATATTCATTCACCTATATACCTCTCTCTCTCTCTAATCCCACATTGGTGGTCACTGAAAAGGCCGTTAACTGTTTTGTGTATACAGTGGTTAGACACGTAATCATCAGCTGCAAAGTCTGCAAACATCATAACATCGTAATATTTACTGATTTTTTTTTTTAATTGCTGATGTTTAATAACACATATATGGCTCTTCTCCTTTTTGGTTCTGAAGGGATAACTAATCCTCAGCTCTAGTGCACTAAAATTAACAACAGACCACTTGTTTTATAGGGTTCGTAACACAGACTCCCTTTAGATATTCTCAAGTGCATCTTGATTCACTGACTGACAAAGGAAGAATCACTTTTAGTTTGTGCTCAGGCTCCTTTTATCATAAGGTAATTGCAAATAACAGAAGGAGAAATTCTACAAAGGTTATGTCATTCATTTACCCCAACCTGACACCTAATGAATAGATTTTTTTTCGCGGACAATACCCATACCTGACTGGAATATATATGACTTCTCTATGCAAGCAATTTTGTATAGAATTGGATGGACAGGATGGAGTCTGGGACTGGATTTTATATTGCTTCAAGTGGCTCGTGTAATCATTGCTGCACATGTGGTGGGGGTTACTCAGGGGAGGATTTTGTCTTAGGCATAGAGTAGAGACTCATTTTTCATTGGCTGTCTGCACTAATTCAGTTTGGTATCCTTCCTAGGAGAGTCTGAATTGTGTTTGAAAGCAATACAGAAATGCATCCTTCCTTTTTCCTCTGTATTAAAAAACATCTTTGCCGTCTATCTGCCATGAGAAGTACCGTAGCAACTCTGATGTTGCCTCATCCAGAACGACATCGCAGACCACAGGCTTTACCAGAACATGAGGCTTTCACTAACAGCAGAAACTAAGTCAGCCTCTGACACAAAAGTCCAGCCTCTGTTCACAGAATAGTGAGTACTCATTAAAGCTAGTTCCTCAAGTTAGCTCCCTTTGAATCCAGTGGTATAATCCTGCTATACTTTCCAACTTTTCCTTTTTGGCAGACTGGGAGGGCATAGGGTCTCCTTATTTCACACTGTCCTCTGTACATTGCTGGAACACTTTTCGTTTTGTTGGTCTTTTCTTTTGGGTCTTTTTTGTGTTTGTTTTTGGGGGGTTTTGTTGCTTATTATTTCCTTAATATTCTAAGCCGCATACATTTTTGCACATCACCTTGGAATTGTGGTATCTTCCAGTGAAGCTGAAAATTGCAAAAAACAGTTGGGAATTCATCTCATTTGTCCCCTGGGAAGCACAGCAAATAGCCAAATCACCTGGTAAGAGACCAAAAGGCAAAATACATCCTGACCCACAACAACTTGCCAGAAGAAGTTTGTTCTATTATTGCTCGGTGCAATTAGCCTTGAAGGACACAAGCAATGAAAGCCATGAGAACTGTGTGAGGCTGATCCTGAATAAGTTAATTTACACAACATTCACATTTATTACTTCTTGAACCAGACAGCTTATTTGGCTTTGATTTTAACTTTATATTCTCTGTGTACTCCATGCATGAAATGACAAAGTGGGAGTTTCAAACTCTTGTTTCCCTGACCAGTAGTGAGAATTTATAAAGGTCAGGAAAAATGCTATGAAACAGATGAACTGTAACTTGATTTTTTTTTTTTAACACAAGCAAATCAAAAAATTTAGGAAAACACTGGCATTTACTCCTTGCAGCAATTATTTGCAGTTATTTTCCATCCATGAACCTTTTTTCTGCTGTCAGTGTTTGCTATTCTCTGCCTCAAAGCGTGAAGACTATACCTAGAGTTTTCATACCTTACCCTTTCCCACTCATAGATATTTAAAGGGTATTATTGCATTTTTGCTCTGTACAAGATTTACAGATTTTGATATAAATGACATTTTGATTACATTCCACGTGCCCATCATAAATCTGCAGTAGCGGCACAGCATCACTACAATTTGACTACACATCATCTAGTATCTAAAGCTATGATGTCTCTTTTGAAATTAGTATTGTTACATCAAAAAGCAAGTATGGAAGCATGACAGGAGATTTCAGATAAATCAGCATAAAAAGAGCATCCCAGTTTTTATAGCTGCATGGCCACTGCCTTATGCTCCTCATATGCTGCAAAGACTTGCTAGTGCAAACATCTGGAAAGGCTCAGGTGGATGTCCAGCACATCCTGGCTATTGCTCAGGGAATTCACCCTCCTGTTTTATTGTCTCTTTCCTCTCTGAACTCATATGGATACTGCACATGGGAGAGAGGGTATATTACTGTTAATCACTTTCTGGTATAAGGTTCCTTTCTCTCTGGGCCATATTTGTCCCTGAAAGCTGCATATACATGTCTTTAGAACAGGGGCAGCTACTGGAATTTCGTTCACTTTGTTTGGTGATGGAGGTCTAAATAAGACTTCATTTCCTCTCTAAAGGGAACAAACCATCCTTAATAAATACAGTCTTCATTATCTATCTAAATAAGCTTCCTTTGTTTTTTGTAGCCTCAAGCCTATGGCGAGAATGAGCAAATACAGACACTGAACTACATGAAAACCAGCAAAAGAATGCCAAAAAAGCAGGAGGAGGAGGGAAAGGAGGAAAGGTATTATTGTTAATATTGTATATAGTTTTTCTTGCTTTGTATCCTGGGCTATGCTTAGATCAGCGAGTTGGAAGACTGCTGTGCCATCTCCTTCCACTGCATAAACGTAGCTTCCATTAAAGTTAACTTCACACACATGTGCACACAAAGTCGTTGCAATCATGAGATACACAGGCTTGCCTGGTTGCATTATGGCTTATATTCTTTGTACATAAACTGCCGCAAGAGGGGAACAAGCACGGTTGTTTGAATATGTCACATGTTGCATCTGGTAGGATTCGACAGTGCCCAAGTGTATTGTACCTGAGGAAGTTCAGACAGATGCACCCAGAAAGACAACAGATTGTTGCACAAATATTAACAGCATGAACTTCTGGAGTTCCAGTTCTGCTGTATTTGAGCACCCTGACGTACTAGACAGTAGGAATAATCAGCTGGCCTCTTACAGCTCTCTAAGTTTAAGAAATTGAAAAAAAAAAAAGTAAGTTTTCTTTTCCATGTCTAGAATCCCTCATATAAATTGGGCATGGAAATCACATTTTATATATTACAAAGCAGCAGAAACACGAAGGCTGGAACACACATTTGGGGAATGGACATTTTGCTTTAGAAAAATAAAGTTCAATAATAAATAGAAAAATTGCTTAGCTAGGCTCTACGTGTTACTACTGTCAACCATAAATTATGCAGTTGTCTCTATGACTGGACTTTTGACTCCCTTACTGATTTATTAGATTAGCTCTTGATCCTGTCATAGCCCAGCTTGGAAAGTACAGGAGCTTAAACTGGCGCCAATTCAAAGAAATGATTTGAGAAAATGAATAGGTACCAGAGATGATAAAATTAGATGTCAGTACATTAAACATTTTTTTCCCCATGACTGGTCATCACAAAATATCATAAAATCTGTCGTAATAAAGGGCATACTGTTATAAATAGGCTGATGAGGCATGAAAGATCACATGTGATTTATTTTACCGTTACTAAACTAAGTGGATGAATAGTTGATTCAAAGATGGAAAACTTTTTGTTGTTACAGACTTCCATTTTCCTTCATTGTTTTCCATAACTGAACAAAGTCAAGCTGAGATTTCTGTATCCAGATGCAGATCGTTTCAATCCCAGTTGACTAGAAACTCATATTTCACTAATTATGGAATTTTGAAGGATAACCTAATAAACATCATGACCTAAAAAACTTTTTGCCATCTAATGAAGCGAGCTGGAAAGAGACATTGGTGTTAACTGTGTTCACGACTTCCTGTGATCTCTGGGAACGCAGGACGGAAGATGACCATATGGTGGCATGCACTTAGGGAAGGCATATGACAAAAAAGGCTGTAGCCATGCTTTAATATCACTTGGCCCACTCTTTTGTTTTTGACAATCATCAGTTTAAGGAACACCTGAGTTGGAGTTTGTATCCAGGTCTTTGTTTTCAATCGCTACCAATGAACGAGTTACTGTGAATCTGTATGGTTCACTTTTGACAGAGCAATAATCTTCAAGCCATGGCCCACCATGGCAATGAGCTCCACAGACATAATAAAGTGCTGGTTTAGGGGGCTGGGGCAGGGTGGGAACACATTTCTGATTCAGTTTAAATTTGCTACTTCCCTGTATATAGGGAAAATAAAGAGTGAAAAAAAAACCAACCAAACACCCACTGATTTTTATACTTCACATATTTAAGGATTTAAGGTACGTGTGACCTCTCTCTCTTACCTTGGGCAAAGCATCTGGCAAAATTATGATTGTTCATCCTCTTGGAGGATATAACTTCAGAAAAATGAAGCAGGTGAATTGTAACCCTTGGAAAGCTACACACTGCTTAATAGAGGCATCAATTGTTTCCAGCTGCTTTGCAACGCCATCTTTTCCATCTGTCAACAACAGGGTATTGATAGCACAAATACTAATTTCTCTGTCTGTGAGATACAGGAAAATTTGTGTTCATTTTGAGAAAGAAATAAACTAGTCATACGCCTAAAATTAAGTGAATTTGTTTTCTACTACAATGATTTAACACGTGGTTTGATGCTAGAGACAAATAACAAGCTGCAGCTGTGGGATCACTGTTGAGGGCATTTGGACAGTTTAAAGATGCATTAAATCTTCTAAACACCTGTAACCAAACGATGATGTAAATTAGACTCAATTTCATTTGCTTATATGGTAAAGTTAGGTATATTTTGAAATTATATTTAATTAAGATACTAAACAGATTGTCAAAGATTTACTTAGTGATGCACTGTTTTATGTTATTTTTCTCAAAATTAATTCACCACCTGTTTCATGGTTTTACTCTGGGTATGCCAGTGTCTGAAAGATCCTTAGCTGAAAAATAGGTCTGCCCATAAATAATACGCAGTATTTTACAAATATTTATAATGACATAAAACTCCCTTTTAAAAAGTACATTTTTATCAGCTCTTTACTTCAGAAATGTTAAGTGTTATATTCCAAAAGTAGTGAAGAATTCAGCCGTGTTAATATTGAATATCAAACTCAAATCTCTCTAATAAAGAATTTATCTTGGTATTACTAGAAGCAAGCTAAACCAAGGCAGACAGTGCAAATTGTTTCTGCTTCTTGATTAACAGAGGATTACATGCCATAGGGAGGAAACACAGCAAGAGCTACTTCAGGAGGATTATTCAGCAGAACATGTTACAAAAAAAGGTATAAAGCTAATTTCGTGTCGTGTTTTCCACAACTGGAAAGGCAGAAACGTGAAGAAAGTTGCTGGTGTCCCCTTTTGGAAGCTTGGAAAATTGTGTTAATGCACTCAGGGCTTCAGAAAAGGCATTCATACTTAGACTCATATCGGTATTTCATATTTTTATGTTTTTATAAAAATGATTAATGAAACTGTGAAATGCTTAGATATCGTTTAACTGACTCGAGTGTCACAAATTTTCATCATGCAGTGTGTCACAGACAGGCAAAACATATGCAACAGAATGAGATTTGGGAAGAGCTGATGAATAATTTCCTTTGATGGAATTTCATTGACAAGGGGACAAATAATAGCTAGGAAAAACAGTGCAACAGAGGAAGTCTCATTCCTGATCTGCGACGTTCTACATCTGATTGCTGAAAATATAGTCTATAATCTTTCGCACAGTCAACTTGCCAGACGTTGCCTCACTGCTCTTTGAGAGATTGTACTCCGCTGTGGTAAATTGTCATAAATAATTTCAGAAGACTAAAGCAGAAACTTGAACTCACCACAATGGTGGCTACTACTGAATGGGCAGCAACATGTCAGGGTACAAGAGCGAATGTTAACAGAACATATTTGATGGCAGCATTTGAGAGAAAATACTGACTAGGACATCACAGAAACACAGACTGGTGGGGGTTGGAAGGGACCTCTGAGATCACCCTGTCCAACCCCCCTGCTTGAGCAGGTACACCTAGAGCAGGGGGCACAGGACTGTGTCCAGGTGGGTTTTGAATGTTTTGATGGACCACTTTTGTCTTCTTTACAGAGGTGATTCGAGTTAAACAGCCTAGTGAGCAAAAGAATCAGCGCAGAGAGAAAAATATACTTCTGACTTAGTCAATATAATGTATAAAGGCTGTTAATCTCCATCCTGATAGATTGCATTTGCCTCGCTGATGGATTAATACAACTATGGCAAGATATTTCTTCTCCCCTTCCTGCACTTCTGCCTTCTCAACCTAATTCCCTCCAACTACTGCTGGTACAAGCCCGTCTTCGTTTGGCATTGCTCTCACCCTGCTATTGCTCCGGCTTTGATGGTCTAAAACACAATCCCACTAGACCCAAATCTTGACTTGGAAGGGAGATGCTGCAGTACCTTGCTAAACAGAACTCAAGTTTTGCTTTTTCCAAGTATCTAATTTAGTGTGAACTCTTTCAATCTAAGATGAGACACCCTTTCATTCTGCATATTTAATCCACAACATAGAGTTGGGAGGAGGAAGGTTGTTCCTGAATGATTTGTGAAATGCTGAATTAAGAATCTACATTAAAGTTAGGGCTATGGCAATAATAAAATTATTATTATTGATGTAGCAGCTGCAAGAATAAGAAATGTGGGTGAAGTGAGGAAATTAAAAGGTTTAGTGCAGTTTTTCATATAATCTAGTATATTTAATTGCCATAACATCTCAAAAACCCCACAGCTTCAAGCTAGAAAATTTTATGGGGATTTTGTTATAAAAGAGACTGAAACAAAACGTTGATTTATCCAAGCAGATTTTTCATATTAAAACAAAAAATAAAACAAACAAACTTTTCTAACTCTTTCTCATTTTCTTGAGTTTAACAACTTGCAGTTTATGCACTTCCCTGTGAACCATAGCTTAGTGGTAGATAATTTGAAAAGAGTGATAAAATGTCTCCATGTCTCTATCCCACTGAGTTTTAGATTGGACTTAAATTAAACTAAAAATATTTTTCATGGAAAAAATAAAAATGTTCTCTTTAGCCAGATGAAAATGGGTTCAGGTTTTTCAGCGTGTTCTATGTCCCTTCAAATATTTCTTTTTTATTCAAATATAATTCCAATAAATGCAGTGGAAATCTTGAAGTGAAAGTAATAGGAGCATCGTCTTCAGATGGGGGTAAAAACCCTACCCTGCCCTCCTGCACTAAGTGCTTCTCAGTGGTGACCCACACAGTAAGGTTGGAGTGAAGGGGTTTATGAAATGCTGATTGCTTTTGATAACACCACACAGAAACTTGTGACAAAAAAAAAATGTACTGATTAAACCCTGATTCATCTGAAAATATGTGCATCTATACTTTACTAAAAGAAGACACCAGATATTAGTCGAGGCTATGTTAATAACCCTTTTTACCATACATTAAAATGTTAATGAAAAGTAAGAGAAGACTGGTAATGATAGGTTTATGCCTGAAGCTTTAACTCCTTTTTAAACTCAGGTTCACAGTATCAAACTAGAAGGCTATGATATATATGGATAGAATTACTGATTCTTTCTCTCCTCCAAAGTTAAACACAGAAATATCTTAAGCATTCTGTGAGTAACTGCCTCATAGATTATATTATTTACCTCGTAGGAATGAATAGGAAACATGGCTCATAAAAATTCAGAAAGAAAGTGCTTTCAGACACAGTCTTCAAATACAGAAACTTAACTGCAAAGAAAAAAAATAATGCATTGTTCTTCATATCCGCTGTGGTTGGAACAAGAGGTAGTAGGCTTATGTTACTGTAATGACGCTTTTGGTTAGAACTTAGGAAAACATTTTAAAAGGTAATGAGACACTGTAGTTTGGGTAGCCTGGTCTTGGATCCTCCATTTCTCTGGACGGATGGCCTGCTGGGTACAATGCAGGAATAGTTGTTTCTTTGAGTGTAAAAGTTGGTGGAATAGGTCATCTGTTAAGTCTGTTTCAGTCTGTAGTTTTCTGTTTTCCTACAATTCTCAGTCAACCATTGATTGAACAGTGCTCAAACAGAAAACGAAATTGCTATCCCCTTATTAAGGACTGTTATCAGTGAGGTTAGATATAAAATGATGCAGCCGACATCATTGTATAAAATCTCCACACCAATTTCCCTAAATCCCCAAATAAGCTGAAGCCAAAATCCTGTAGCTGAGGGATACCAGGATCCCTCACCTCCAGCCATCACTCAGTCCACGTCTTAAGTCTTGTTGCTAGGGAAAGAAAAAAAAAATCATTCATTTTCTTTTCAATCCATGAAAAACCCCTGAGAAACTTTCACCTGAAATGCCAATGGGAAGAGCAGGTGCTTGCCACATCTGGAAATGATGGAAATTATTTCCAGTGACTTGACTTTTTTGTTTGAGAACAGTATTCTAATGATGTTTTGCAAAAATGTAAACTATATTGTAGTTTGTGTTTCAGCTGCTAACTAACGACAATATGCTAATTAGAGATTCCAGCAATTGTGCTCCGAGATGTGACTTGCAATTCTGATCTAAGCATGATTTCCATGTTTTTTACTTTAAATGTTCATTTCTTTCTCCTGTGTAGAACATTTTATTATGGCTAATATAAACTTAAATTAATTCAAGAAAAATGAAAGTTATTTGTTTGAGGGAGCCAGGGAATAGTGTAACCTTGAGGCAGCCAAGTGTGGAGGACAGAAAACCAATTAGCCCATATACATAAGCTTAGAAGCAAGGCTGTAGTATGGAAAAATGAATGGATTGTTCGGCTGGTTCTAACCATTTTTGCAGATTTAAAGCTGAAAATTAGGGCTGAATATGCATCTTTTCCCTCTGAGTAAATTGGAAGATCGTTTGATTCTCCACTTGGTTTTGAGATGATGAATAAGTAGTGTTTTAGAGGCCCTGTTAAGGCAGGGAAACAACAGGTGAGCCTCTAGACAGTTTAAGAAATATTCTTTTCTAAGCTTCAGTAAAGAATATGTGAGTGAGTGAGTTTTTACAAACACCTCTATATCATCCATAGGATTTTTCATTTATCCTGACAATGAGTAGAACAGTGGTCTTCAGGTTAATGAATGCCACTGAAATAGATGTGATATATAAAATTTTATCCAGTACTATGCAAGACATTTTAACTCACTTAAACTGAATCTTTACCTGAATTATTTAAATTCCATGTTTTCATACCTAAAAATAAACAGCTCTGGAAATGCATTAATGTGTGACATCCCAACTCAAGTGCCAACTGAAACACATAAAGTATGTTTAAAAAAAAAAAACAATACACCTCTCACCATTTGAATTTACAAGTGTGTAAAAATTTTGGAGAAACAAGCAACAAAGCATCACATCAAGAAATAAAAGTCCAACTAAAATAAACAGCCCATTAGAGTACTAATAAGCATCTTCCCCTCTTTCTGGTCTATATTTTTTACATTTAATTCTCTCCATGTTTCACTTTACAGTCTGTCAGTCCTTTTGGGATGCAACCTCACTTTTCCACTGCTGCGTCTCATCTCATTTTTGGACTGGATTTTTTTTTTTTTTTTTTGTGATTCCTGCAAAGATAGTTCCTGCATTAACCTAATCCATCATTTTGATACTGAACGTCATTGTCTAGAAAAGAGTCTTAAATTCTTAAAGAAGAAATGGTGCACGTGTTAGGCTAAAAAATCTTTAATTTCCCATGCATCTCAAGAAAAGGAGAACGGATGATCTGTGGGGTATTCACAAAGATTGCATGCAGCCGAGGGAAAATGGTCCCTGCATAAGCCTAGAGTTTAGTCCTACTGTGCAGCTGTATTCCTGTGTTTTCATTCACATCAGACTTCCCTCCCTCTCTTTTATTGGTACACACTACCATTCTGTTTATCATCAACCTTGTGAAGAAGCTTTCTTTTAAAACCTGGAAGCATAAATCCCAGCTGTTATCTTTTTTTCTCTCCCTCTCCCCAGTCCATCCCCGTGTTTTATTATCACAGTTGGAGTAAGCGTATCTCAGCAATTACAACACTTCCACAGGCAGTTCTCAGGCCACTTAAGCTGACACTTTGAAATATTAGCAGGGAAGTAATGCAGGTGCAGGCACTGGCAAATGTCCAGCAGCAAGTTAACAACCAGTTCAGAATTTTAAAGGGGAGTTTGTATTATATGCTATTAAACAGTTGAAATCAGAGTTGGAAATCCAATTCATTTTATCTAGGAACTGCTTCACCTTGGAAGCACTGCAGTTCACTCAGGTGAGGATCAGCATGTGCTGGGACTTCCATGTAACATTTTTAACATCTTGTTGCATCAAGGGCTGATTATATGAGAGTTAAGGCTATAAATTATGAGCTATAGCTCTTTTCATAGAAATACTTGGATAGAGGAGAAAAATTATAGTCTATATTGATTCTGAAGACACTAGGGATAATGATGGAGGAAAAAAGGCTCCTTCCAATAAAGAACTATCTTACATACACAGTGCCTTCTGGCTACAGTGTTCCTGCAAGTTAAAGAAGAAAAATTACCATTGCAAGGGAACATGTAGATTTAATATATTCCTCCCTCTCTTTTCTCTTTCATTCAGTGACTGCGGTGTATAGTGGATTATAGCAAAGATGGGCTGGTGCAGACAAACCGGGGCTTGAAACAATCACACTATACCAGGCAAAATTGGGGTCTTTGAAAGCAAGCTCTCTGAGATTAGAAATGTCCTGAGATTGTGTGTGCACATGTGTGGGGGTGTGCAAGAGAAGCAGAGACTGCAAGTGCAAAAACTAGCTTGACATTGAGGGCATGAATCAAATCAAGCAATTCAGAATATGAGAAAAACACTGTGACTGATATTTCCAAGAGTAAAGTTTTCAAAAGCACATCGGTGACACCAGAACCTGTCTTATTTATCAAAGTAACATAAGCCACCTGTATGTTAGTGCATACACACAGATAAATCCATGACGTCAATAGTAAACTAGATCAGAAAAATAGTTCTTCAGTACTCCCTAAAAAAATACAACCAACCGTACTTAGTTCTAAAACTAAATCGTTTTACACGTTTGCCTGTGTAGTGCCCAATTTTTTTGCAAGAATTTGTGTACGCAGTGCTTCCTGCCTGGAAACCATCGTATTATAAAGACATGGAGAACATTTCTCATGAGGTTTAAGTTCAGTTACATAGACTGTTACACAGATTGACATAGTATAATGTAGAGTAGTGTCCCCGAAAGCCTCCCAACATCTGCCTTGTTTATGCAGCTTTTTGTTTGTTCTTGTTGTTGTTTTTTTTTTTACTTCAGCTATCTTCAACATTTCCACATCCACATCTAAAGGCGTCCACAAAGATGTATGGGATTAATAAGCAACACAGACTGGTTTTCATCTAAAAGGCCAGTAAGAAAAGAGAAAGTGTGTCAGACTCTCCAAAAGAGAACACATCAGTAGATGCAGACCCTGAATATTTGTTAAAAGACTCCACTGGCAATTTATAACTTGTTATTCAAAGGAAAAAAAATCTGTTTTCTACAAATGGCAGCAGAATAAGAGCTTACAGAGAACAAACCATATGTTGATAGAAGCTTATATATAACACACTTTAAAAAAGAAAAAATCTGAATTCACAGCAAATTGGGAAAGTCATCTCTACCCACTATGAGAAATCTCACACAGGGAGGGAGTAGAACTTTACAATACTTTATAACCATTATTGCTTTGGACTAACAGTTATTATAAATTACATACTTTACATTCATACTTTGTTTTGATGTTGTTGTAACTACTGAAAAGAGAAAAAAAAAATCCACAAGTAAACAGGGAAGGAGTAAAACACTGTGTTTCCCATCTCCCATGTGCCAGAGCAGATCCTAGGATATTGGAAGCTACTAATATTTACCCTGCTTGTCTCCTCATGTGAACTGTTCATGAAATATAAAATATTTTCACAGCTAGCAGAATAAAGGAGGTTGGGATGGACTCTTTACTCCAGGACAACTTCACATTACGCTTCCTAACAAAGTCTCCTTTCAGTGAAGAGACTCAGTCACTTTTGCATCTGCCAGTTTTCAGCAATGTTCAGCACAGGCGCTCTGTCAGGCTGACTTAATGAGCCAGTGAGCTCCAGCCTTGATCGTGGATTTGATGTGAATGGCACACAGCAGTGGGTGAACTGATGTGCTTGGCCACTGGGGGAGATCTGTGGTGTTGCAGTACCCAGGTATCACATCTGGAAAGTACAAATAGTTCATAACTTGCTTTAAAACTGATACCTCTAATGGGCACAGCATTGTAATTTGCTTTTCGAACCTTTAACCACCTTGCAAGCGGTATTATTTTCTCTTCCTTTTAAAAGCTCTTTTTCCTTGTTCACAAAAGGTGAATTCTGCAAGTATTTTGTATTTTAAAAAAAAAAAAAAAAAGGAAGAAACCACCAGGGAACTTGAGGTAGCTAGCAAGCTAAGTATACAAGGACAAGATGGCCAGATTTCCTACTACAAAGGGATTTAACATCCTATATCTTTTTCTATCCCAAGCCTCTTGCAAAAAACTGGTGAAAAGGTACTGCAGAGATATCAACTAACTGTTCCAGCAGGGCTAACAGTACTGCAGAGCAATGAGGTTGCTGCTTATCCTGAAGCTTCCAGGTTTATCAGTGTCCTCTCCTTCACTTGGTTTTCTAAAGTATTATCAAGTCAGCTTTAAAAAGTTGCCTACGTGGTTATATTCTTGCTGCTTAACACACATAAAGGCAGCAAGTGATTCCCACGGGCAGCCCCACTCTGATGGTTTGTGTATATAACGTCAGGAGTGGACAAAGGTGTCACTAAAGTAATAACATTTTGCTTATGTTCTTTAGGAAAAAGACTTCAGCCAAACAAGTTTTCTTTTTACAAAGGAAAAGCCTGAGGAGTTTTTGCCCTTTCCCCACACACTTTGTAGAGCACCTGGAAGGTATCTCTGGAGTTACTGTAATTCCATGTAAGTGTTGCCAGGAGTGGAAAAATTTCTGGTGAGAGAATTTAAATATTTCAATATTAAAATACTGACTAAAAGTAGTGAGTATTGCGTCCAAGCAGGGATCATTTTGTTCAAGTTTTGACAAAAATTTTTCAGTCTATACCAATTTAATTGCTGGACCCACCCAGCCCGACTACAGGTGTAGGTGGCTGATGCCTCCTTTTGTGTCGATGGGCAGGTGCCTACCTGCTTTGCATGAAGTCATGAAGCCTCATGAGTCTTCCCTGGCAGAACAGGGAAGACCTTGCAGGAGTTTACAATCCTCAGATTATCCCCTTCTGAATTTACTCTAGATCCTTTCTGCAGCTGGGATGCAAGAACAGCACCCAGACAGGCAGTGCCTCTTACGCTGCCAAATATTACCAGAGAACACCCTTCACCTCTCGTAGGTCCAAGCAATAATTTCAATCATCTTTTGAATAGCACAGCCAGTATTTGCTCAGGCATTCCTTCATAAATAAACGTACCCATGTGTTCTTTTTGTAGAACGTTGCCAACTGATAGGTTATCGTTTTAGGGTAGAAATCACTGTGATGATTTTCCAAGTTAGTGAAAATATATTTTGCTTTATTCAAGAATGTATTGTTATCGTTTTTAAACATCAGGGCCCAGCTGTTATTACTATCTGGTGCTATTTTGATGTTCTTTATTGTGGAAGCTCACAACTGTGTTTAGTTTTACGTCACTTGACTTGCACTTTCTTCTTTTTTTAATTCTTTCTGCAGCATAATTGCATGGTATATGTAGCTCCCCCTTCACATCCCTGAATATCTGAGCTCAGGATAACAAAGGCATCAAAACACTGAGCAAAGGAACATCACACAACTGGAACAAGAAAGAGTTGAGTGTTTTCTGATGGAATACATTCTAGAGCCTTTTTTTTTTAATTTCAGAATAGGTGTTTTTGACTGACAGGATTCTCAAAATATTTAAAGGTTAATTTATATTATTATACAATAATAATATTTTTGCTTCGTCTCTATATATAACACAGAAGAAGTAGAGTCCCTTCAGTCAAAAGAAAAATTAATGCAGAGCAACTGTCTTCAATTTTTTTAAAACAATCTTGAGATTTCTGATTAAAAAATTCTGAAGTGTTGAATCTTCATCTTTTTTTTTCTTCTTCCAAGTAGTGATGGTTTCTGTGTAGAATGATAATTTTTGGTTCATGTACTAAGAACAGCAAAATGAAATGCAGTATTAGCAGAGACTATGAATTACACTGATTGCTACGAAGGACAAGACCTTTCTAAGGTACTTCACCTACATTTTTGACTGCTTATATGACATGACGGATAATCATTTAAATTAAAGTCAATACAACTCAGCATCATTAAGCGACCAAAGAGAAATTACAGGTTTAAAATTATGCCATGCAAAGAAGCTCAAGCAGGAAAGTACTGACATATTTGTAGACATATCTCCTAAAATATGTAAGCTAGGGAAAACCGGGATAGTTTAAGGCATTCCACATACAGCTTTTTGTTCAGAATTTTTTCACTGAAAAGAAATACTCTTTAAAGAAGAACTTTGATAGCTTTTGTGGCTAAACTTGTTAAAATGGGAACAAAAAGGCAAGAGACTTTTGTAATATTAAATTGTCTCACTTCAGAATTTTTGAAAGAAGGGTCCTTTTTCTTGTTATTTTGAGATTGCTTTACTTTTTAGATAAAAATTTCAGAACTAAAACAAAAATCATCTTTCCCAAAAAGTTTTATCTTATGGATCATGAGATTTTAATTTTTCCTCATAAAAGCAGCTACCTGTGATTGCTCTCTCCACAGCCCTGAAAATCTGGTATCTGCCTGCCTACACAAAAGTGCTCATTTGGCTTCATCTGCATTAACAGTTCATTTTCTACCCTTTGACAGAAATTGTGCATTTTAGTAATTTACTGTGGGTGGGCTCTATTTAATATCTAACCTCAATGTTTTAGCATTGCTGCCTTTGTTTCTCAATAAGCAGAGACAAAAGTGCTTTTCTTGCTCAGATTCCAGGCAAATTATAAACTAAGAGGTATTAATAATTACATGAAGATAGTCCTGACAAGTACCTCCCAGCTCATAGCTGCCACTAAGCCATCCCCATCACCTTTCGCTGTATATTTGTTTTGAGGATCAAATTATTTTACTCTATTGACAAGTTACATTATCAAAATGAAAAACAAAAGATGTGCAGAGGTTATAAATGGAGATATTGAGGATATTTTCTGTGCTTGGGCAATACGGTACCAATTATTATTAAACAGATTTCATAATTTAAAACTTTCTAGAAGGGTGAAAAAAAATGCAGTGAAGAAACTCACTCAAGACACATAAGAGAGCAATGTTGGATATTCAACTTAGTCATCTTAAAGTGAATTAATTAAGGAGCAATACCACCTAACGTACTGCTGAAACTGAGCACCAAAGTGCAGCATCCAGATTCATACGTGATTTTTTTAACCAACTGTTTGTTTTTAAAGAGTCTCTCATAAAAAAATTCTCCCCCAATTTTAGGAAAAGGAACTGGCCTTACTTTACACACTCCCTGAATGACCCAGCTAGAAGCATTAAGTAAATCATCCCAGCTGCGAATGCCACATCAGCATTCAGATATGCATTTTCTGGTTAGCCAGCAGAGGTATTTTGCAGGAAGCCTGACATTTATTGCAATGAGAGGGAAACACCATCGATTGTAGCATGTCAACACAACCCAGGGAAGTGTAAAAATATTTTGGTACAGAGACTAGAAAATTTCCAGTGTAATTGCAAAGGGATTGAGAATATTTAATACCTGGGGGAAAAAAAAATAAACAAAGCTCCATACTAAGTAAGGATATCTCGCTGTGAGAATAATATCTCTAAATACAAGCTTTCAAATACTCTGAGAAGTGGGCAACCTGACTCTGGGTTTCAGTTTCTTAGAATGAAGAGCTGTCCCTGACATCAGCATATGTCACAACCTGAAGATACATCCTGTGATATACACATATACAGTTATACCTACACTTTTCAAATCCACGGACACTGATTTAACCCTGTAATACAAGTTAACAGGTCCTGCACAGCCTAGCTAGCATATACAGCTTTGGAAATTGAAAAGATGAGTTCATTTTTATCAAATAAAATCTAAGGGAAACCCCCTAAAACTAAACTAAATGCACAGAGGAGTTATATCAAGATATATGGAAGAATAGATGAAAATGTTGTGTTTTATAAATTGACCTCATATTAGAGTTAAACGTATTCAGAGAAAAATTGTGAAGAACCTGAAATGTTTCAAAACCTTGAATAGTTCTATGCGTCTTCTTATCTTAGGTAATACATGCAAATTTACTTTAAAAAGTAAAAAGATTCCCACGTTTCAAACAGTTTAAAAGTTTTTTTCTCAAATGTAGCTCCCAAAAGATGCAGATTTAGTGACCCAGGGTAACCACTGGTATTTTCAATGCCCTTTCTTCATCAACTCAAGAATACTCAAACCTTCAAGCAGGTTTCTGAGTCTCTTGGGACACATGAGAGAAATTCACTGCTACCTGGATGCAGTTTGTCCAGATCATATTAAAAAACTATATTCACCTCATAATTAGATATATCATTAAACATACACAATTTTTAATGTAACCACTGGGCCATTACAAAAATATCCAGTCTCACAGCATCTATTCAACATGCCTCTTATGACACAGGTGGCAAGGGGCCTCTAACTGGAGACATTCATTGACATTACAACCTCTTCATCAGACCCAGGAGGGATTTGCTAAGCTCATGTTAACTAACTGAACACAATCCCTAATATTTAAACAAGTTAGCAGCAGTAAATCTTGTGTCAGTGTTTCCCACTGCTAAGGAGAGCATAAAATTACTGAGCACCTGTCAACTTCTCCATTGCAGCCATAAACTTCATTTTCCTCAGTGTTGCTTAGTAAAAGCCACATTTAGTTTTATAAATCCACTTTCATACTACTGCTAAGAACACAGCTGTTTGATGTAGCAGTCTGAAGTACAACTGGAATTTTTTATTGCTGTAATTTTCTCAAATCCATATTCACCTGATGGGCTGTATCTTTAAAAAGGCCCTACAGATAATTTTATGCATTCACATTGCTTTTTGGACCACTTGGACATAGCATAGATGTAGACACTATTTCTTTTAAATTGTGTGTTCTGATATGAAGAATTTGGTTGCACAAGGGATGCATGCATACAAGCTGCCTGCACCTTTTCAGAGATGGAACTTTGGCAATATTAAAATCTCTCCTTAACAAAAAAATAACAAAACAAAAGAAAACAAAAACAACCACAAAAAAAAAACAAAACAAAAACAAACAACCAAAAACCCAAAACAAAACCAAAAAAATGAAACTAAGCAAAAAAATCTGTTTTCCTTATATTGAAATATAAATAAAACATGAATTTAAAATAACTGCAATTACGTCTTTTCTTTACACAAGTTGAAATGCATCATTCATTTTAGAAATGTTGTTTAATTCATAATCTAAGTCACTGTTGGAAGTAACACTCCAGCACCCTACACGCAGGCAGCAGGAGCGGCTCAGGTGGTCCCTCTGCTGCGTACCTACCCCACAGTAAACCCGCATCTCTCTGCTGACAGAATTTCACAGAGTTGGCCTCCAGGCACTACAGACACTCAAATTTGGTTTTTTCCTGGCCAGGGACACACCTGCAGCAGCAGCCCAGTGAAGCTGTCACACAGGCTCACTGGGACTAGTGAAACACATCGGTGTTAAGCTTAGATCTTGTAATTCATAAATATGCATAACAATGACATTCCCCCTCCATTCTCCTTTCCCCAGACTGACTGTCGAAGAAGAAAAAAAAAAAACAAACCACCAAACTGTGTTGAGGTAGGCTTAGGATATTCTCTCTTCCTTCGAAAATTAAATAGCTGCTGTAAGGCTTGAAGTGTCTAGTCTAAACAAATGAAATGGGTATCATTTTGCCTCTAAGGGTTTCTGAGCAGTTTAGGAATGCAACCTTTTGGGTTTTTTGATCTCATTATATTTTTCTTAAAAAACAAACCAAACCAACCAACCAAAAAAAAAAAAAAACCAAAACAAACCACCCCAAACAAAACCCAAACCACCACACACCAAAAAACACAACACAAAAACCACCCTGTTAAAGGTTCTCCCTATTCATTGTTTCTTCTCTGGCTATTAAACCTAAACCACACTCCTGAGCCAAATTCCATCAAACTTGGCAGGTTTATGGAAATAATGCCTGCTGAAAAACAGACTAAATTTTGAATTAATGGCACGGTAGGATTCTGAGGCAAAATGTCAAAAATATCAGCCTGTTGTACTGTGTCCTGGAGCAGGATGTCATAGGCAAAATTCTTATAATTTATCAAATTACACCAAGCTTATCAGCCCTGGCAGGACAGAAGTAGCAAGTAAGTGCTCCAAAGCACAAACTACTATCTTGAAGAGATATATTCAGAATGTAGAAATACCATCATATCTGAGCATCCTTAGGAAACAATCTCAGTGTGGTTGATAGCAGAGAAGAATGACTTTTCTTTTAGAGGCTTTGCACCATTGTTATTCCGCCAAAGATTATTAAAAGTCCCTCAGACATTTTCTGAGTATCAGGAGATATTTCTGCTTTTGCAAAGCCAGACATGGAGGAAAAAAAAGAAAGAAAAAAAGAAAGAAAAAAAGAAAGAAGAAAGAAAAAACACTAATTTCTCTCCCAGTTAAGTCAATTGAAAAACTTACTGGAGCAAATTATTATGACTTTTTATTAATACAGCTCTGCAGTAGCGCAACAAACTCCTCATCAAAGCAGTACCACTTTCATAAGATAAATTCTCCGTTATCTAACTCGCTTTCACCTTCTAATGTACAGATGAATGATGCCTACCAATCAACTCTAATACAAACCATGAGGGTAGCAGTTCTCAGTTGGCATCAGGATAGCAGTTCTCAGTTGGACTGAAAGTTTTAGGAGCTACAAGCCAAGACTGAGGTATCAGGGTAGCATATTGACTACCTGAAATGGTCATGTGCTTACAAGGGGTTTAAATCTCTGTTGTGTCTGATTGCACCTGACAAGCAAGGGTACGTGCTGGTTTTAATTGATATGAAATACTTCGCCTTTGCCATAGGCAGAAAGTTAGCTCCTATCCTGAACTGAAGTTAATTTTGGGTGTTAAGCGAATAAATAATCAGGAAAGAGAATAATTGCCTTTTTTTTTTTTTTTTTTTGCAAAATATGAAAAGAGCTTTTTAGACGGGGATCCTCACAGTATGTGAAAATAGTGATTTAAAACAGAATCCTTCCTAATTCTTGGTACCACAATGTTTTAAGAGATACCGCTCTTTTCAGAGAGTTGGACAATGTCTTTGATAGTGTAATCCAATATCGGATAGCTACATTTTTCTGAACATTAATTATCACTGAGCTGTAGGGTACATCAGAGGAAATTCTCATCAAAAACCACCACCTTTGTTTATTCAAATAAGTAAGTTTGCTTCATGAAGTAAAATGAGCTTTGGCTTTTCTTATGTCAAGCTTTAAGCCTGTCCACCACGACTAAAAAAAATTATATTGCAGTTACTGAACACTTCACCTGTCCATACCAGAGACTTGCTGATCTACAAATGTTCAACATGGAAGCTTATCAAAACGATAAGGACTGAGCAGGAGTCAGTCCTGCACTTAAGACCAAAATAATAGAGAAGATACAGTTGTTTATTAGAAAACCTGCATCCAGAGTTATTTTTCTGGAGCTGTTGCTAGTATTCATTCTGTGTTTTGCAATATGGCTTTGAAAGATAAAAGACAAAGCTAATGAGTCTTACTTTGTCCTGATCTATTTGCTGTAGTAATTTTAATCACATAGTTTGTACTTTAATTCTACAGCTTGTTTTTTGTGTGGTCAGCCCTGTGTCACAAGCATTACAAAGAAACTTCGCCAAGGTTGAATAAAGGAGCGACTTTACTGAAAACCAAGTTGTTCCAAAATTTCCACTGAGGGATTTAAATGTTTAAGTGAGGGGGAAAAAGAAAAAGAAAAATGAAAAAATATTTCTTTAAAAAGGAAAGATGCTTCTTTGTAATACTGGCTTTCACATATGCCTATAATATGTTTAAAACATTTCAAAATAAAAATTGAAACCTTATTCTAAAATATCAAAATGAAAAACAAAGATACGACCATACCCTCTTCCCCATGTCAATTTTCCATTTAAAAAAATCAAGCTTCTGTGAAGTTTTCCCCTCCCCCAAAAATCTTCAGACTGTAGGATAGACACTTCCACTACCTTGAACTGCAAATCTAACCTCTGGAAGATTGCGTGAGTCTTTTCGTCTTCATTTGAAGTTTACCATACACATTTCTTTCTGGTCTCCAAGGACACCACAATTGCAGCTCTTATCAGAAAGATAAATACTTCCCCCCCCCCCCCCCCCCCTTTTTCCAAAGGTTTCTTTCCTTCACTACTGTTCACTGTCAACATACTTAGACTTTGGCTTGTTGTGATGTGTGAACGATGTGGAACTTGCAAGAAGAAAAGAGACAGTGTTTTCCTATGATTACCAGGTACTGATATTTGGAAAAATAATGTCCTTATTCCCCCACATTTAGAATAGAAAATAGCTATGCACATCTGTGGAGAGGTGGCAACTATCAGCAAATAATAACTTTTCATATGGTGGCTGCTCTTGCGGAATATTGTTCTTACTCTGTACCATTTACTCTTAGAACTGGCCGGGAAACACAAGCAAAAAAATTAATTTTGCCCACAGAAAATGGAAGTTTCAGAGTTCAGTAAGACCCCTCTGTGAGTTAGCAACAATTGCACATTTCAGAAAATAATGCTTTTTGCATTTTTCCAACCAAACTTCAAAGTGATTTACACATTTGTAACCCACCATCTGTTGAGTATTTGAAGATGTGGGGACCAAGCATTCAGAACTGCAGGAAATCCTCCGAACAGATGGGGACATTGTGTCTATTAGCCAGACAGCATCTGTCCTGGCCACCCTGTCCGCCTTCCATGTCACCCACTTTATCCCCAGGAGGGTCTCAGCAAGTCAGCGGTAGTGACAGGCTTCACCGAGATGCTCTTCTGCAGGGAAAAGCCTTTTGTATAAGCAGAATATGGGAATTGGCTGTAATGGAGAGAAACACTTCAAGAGGTAACGTGTACTGTTTGAAATGCCATCTTTTGGTCCATGAATGTATTGGAAACCTGTTCAATTACCAGCCCCAGTACCATCGAACCCTCCATTCCAATAAAACTCTGAAAAGTAGAGAGTTATTTCATTACTTTTCCCTTCCCACAAACTTGCTTCTTGTGTCAGCTTGCTCTCCTTCCATCCATTTCCTCAGAAAAATATGAAACACTTAACATGATTTCCTTTGTGTACTTTTTCTACTGTTCTGAAGTAAAAAGACAGACCAGAGGCGAAGATGCTGCCAGGTGTGCCAGTCCCAGCTCACCACAGTGCTGGGGGGTATAAACACAAATTCATAAAGTGTTGTTATATGATATCCCAAATTGCCGTGAGTTACCGAAATATCGCTCGTACAATGTCAGCACATTAACTACTGATGGCGCTCCAGGTCACCTCAGCTGATCCAAGAGCCGGGTCAAGTCTTGCTGTAAGTAGCCAGAAAGGACCAAGATTTCTAGTACATGAAAGCGTCTTGCAATTACAAGTTTCCTATGATGAAGATAGGCTGTGCACGTTTGAGGAGCACATCCCCAGGATGGCGCTGGGGGGTGCAGGAGGAGTCTATTGAACACCATATCTTGTCTCTCAATCTTTCTTCAAATGAAGGTCAAGTACCAAACTTACACAGCTAGACAGCAACCTGTAAAACCTTGAGCTAGATCCACTGGCTTCAGCGAAGCTTGAACAGCTTACACGAGTAATATATTCAAACCAGATGGCATTAACCTGAAAGATTTTCTTTTGGCTAGGGGGATAAAACCAGGCCATTAAACCTCCTACCCAGCTCTGTTCCCAGTTTTTGTCTGATTACTTAATAAAAGTAAAATGTGCTGGACAGAGCCTTGCTAATGTGCTGCAGTATAACTATTGCTTATAAATTCATCCAATAGATTTAAACGAACAGCAGCTTTTGGTTTTGAGAGTAATTCCCTTTTTGTTCAGTCCTGTGATTTAAGGGTAGAATGGAGACTTAGAGGTCCTTTTTTCCAAACTCCACTGACCATCTAGCAGTGCTCTCTTCTCCAAAACATAGCAAAGAATAACAACCAAACGGTTGCACTTTGGTCTCTTCAGCACCTGCAACAGCAGAGCACTTTGCACCAGGAAAAGACAGATCTTCTGTGCCCTTTCACATTTTCTTTTTTGCTTTTGCCAGTGTAAATATGGGAAAGGAACAGTACTTCAATGTTTGTAAAGAGAAGGAGGAGACGGATGGCTGTAAGTTGTAATGTGATCAGGCAGGCAACAGAAAAAGTTGTTTTGGAACAGTAGCATTATTTGTCTTGGTTAAATTAGTAGCTGGACATGCAGATGAAATCGTATGTTTGTATCACATATCAGCAGACTCTGCCTACCAACACTCCTCGCATTAAAACATCTTCAAATTCAAAAAGAAAATTTATTCACACAGAGAGGCAGGAAAAGACTATAAAAAACCCCCAAACCAAGCTTATCCTAACATTGTAACATAAAAGTAGCAACTCCGCTATCTAAACACTACACACATTAAATATATTGTTTCTCAAATTCAGACTTCATTATGAAGTAATCTGAAAATAAAACTATTTCCCATAGTGTATAAATTATTTAAGGGAATATTTTTTCTTTCTAGATTAGCAAGGCACTGGTCTCATATAGATCTTACACAGGGCCCTCCCTTGCACGTGGCTTCCACCCACTAGTTATATCCTCCTCAGGATCACCTGCTGTCTTGGCACTGGACTGTGTATTTCTTTAGTTGCTTCAGCTCCACAGGGAACTGATGTTACCTGTGGGTCAGACTAACTACATCTGTCCACGTCTCCTAATACACCTCTTTAGAGCGCAGTGTCCTTGTCTACAGTGTGCTGTTCCTAATTCCGTCACAAAAACACAGTCCTTTTTGTTGCTGTTACTTACATTTCAGAGAAATAATACAAAAAGCAGATGTACAGGTGAGTACAGTTTCCAAGGAAAAGGGAACTATGCATCTTCATACCTGAGGTCATTCATCAACTCTGTCATTTACATTGTGACTTGGACCAGGTACGTCATCTCACCTATATGCAGCGTACATAACACGCCATTAACTGACTTTGTAAAGAACATGCTGAATTCTTGGGAGAAAAGACCCTAAAGCAATATTGTTGTTATTGAACAGGTAATTTGTGACCCAGATATAGCTAGGAAGGGGGAAAAAAAATAAATAGAATTTCAAAGCTTTTTTTAGAGGTGGTCACAAAACTTAACTATTTGAAATTCTATTATGATCTATAACAAGAAAGCAGACATGTGACTGTATTCTGCTTGGTAGCAGAGGAGAAGATGAAATGACCTTTAATCATTGCAGCTCAAAAAAAGATTAAGGCAGTTCCACTGATATATCTACTCAGACTTTGAAAAGAAAAATAAAGAAAAATAAAAATCTCACGAAATATAGGCTGATTTGACAGAAACACCGTGTAAAAATACCTTGTTTTGTTTTAGGGCAGAGAAGGGTTATCTTTTTCTGAAATTCTGCAGGGATTTCAGTTGCTAAAACTGCCCAAAAGGCTCTTGTAGACTAGTTTATTAAGTGAAAAACTTTTGTTAGGCAAATAGCAACTAAGCAAATTATTTTCCATATTTGAAATGCATTTTAATGTGCACGAAAGTGCGATTTTGTTTAAGCCTGAAAGATATATGGATAAGGTCTTACAGCATCCTCAAAACAGTCCTTTTGATGCCAACTAGAGCTTCTGTTCTCATACCAGGCTTATCCTGACCTTAAGTTTTTATTTAAATTTTATCTGGATGACTTCAGTCTCTCGATACTACAGAAGTGTGCTGCCAATCCAGGCAAATTGTTTTCCTGTGTCACCTTCAATCTTGTACTCAGATACCTCCCAAAAATAAGACATAGTAGGCATCTAGTAAAAAGACTTGTACTCTGTGTTTGTGCAGCATTTGGTACAGATTTTTCTCCCTTTTCTTAGGCAATGTGATAATAAGGATAATAAAAATATATTACTAACAGATGAAGGCTTATAAGACACGATTATGTTAGATGACATAACCTATCAGTCTCAAAGCTAATATTTTTATAAAAATGAACATTTTCCAAACAATTAATTCTTCTACATTAAATTCTAATGACTACTGGTCTTAAACAGAACTCTAAATCCCAGGCTCATGTGCAGAACAAGAAACAGTTGCACTGAAGAAGGAACCCATGACCGAGCACAATTTCTATCAAGTTAAACTTCGTTATCAGCTTTTTTCATTTTCATCTATGTCACTAAAATCAGAATTATCCCAAGTTCAGTGTAGATTGGTCATGACAACAAAATTGAGATACTGCCTCATCTTGAGATACTGGCTTGAAAGACAGCCCAACAATTCAGCCCATACTTTATGGCTGCATAGTTTTCAAAATAACACAAAATATGAAAAAAGGTGGAAATGACCCATCAATTTTATACTATTTGTGCTCACCAGAGTTGGTTCATATACCTTTGTTCTTGCCTTTTTTTTTTTTTCAAAGCAGACTTTTGACCTCAACCCATAAAACACAAAGGTATAGCTGACAAACGGGTAATTTTATCTTTGTCACAAAGCATTTTATAGAGCTTTTGCTAAAACTTGGATGTTACTGATTGTCATGGTTTTAGCTGGGATAGCTAATTTTCTTCACTGTCGCTGGTACAGTGCTGCATTTTGGACTTAGTATGAAAATAATGTTGATAACACACTGATGTTTTAGTTGTTGCTAGGTAGTGCTTACACTAGTCAAGGACTTTTCCAGCTTCCCATGCTCTGCCGGGTGCACAAGAAGCCAGGAGGGGAGGGGGCACAGCCAGGACAGCTGATCCAAACTGGCCAAAGGAATATCCCATATCATATGACATCATGCCCAGTATATTAACTGGGGGAAGGTGGCCGGGGGAAGCAGCGATCGCGGCTCGGGGACTGGCAGCGTTGGTCGGCGGGTGGTGAGCGGTTGCAGCACTTGTTGTCTTGGTTGGTTTCTTTTTCCCTTTCTCCCAAGGTTTCACCTCTCTCTCTCTCTCATTATTTTCCTTTTCATTATATTATTACTGTTTTATTTTAATTATTAAACTGTTCTTATCTCAACCCACAAGTTTTCTTTGGCCCTTCCGATTCTCTCCCTCATCCCACAGGGTTGGGGGGAGTGAGCGAGCGGCTGCGTGGTGCTTAGTTGCTGACTGGGGCTAAACCACGACACTGATGAGAGTAATAGCCATGGAGCTCTACTTGACACTACCCCTTGGCCTTGTAACAATAACAAGAATCGGGCACAAAGAACAGTAAATGGTTTTTTGGAGACTCTCCTCTGCACCGTGCACAGGGACCACTGTCCAAGGCCCTGTGTGTCCATCGCATTGTCAAGAAACATAAGTGAACACCTTCTGCAGCAGACTCTATTCTCTGCCTGACATTTCAGACTTCGACACAATAACATTTTCCACTTGGGCCTTCCAAGTTGCAGTAGTGACCGCATTGAAGGCGGCCTGATAAGTAAGCCTCTCATTCTCATGTAAATCAAGTGCTCTAATTGGGATCAAAGAAGTGCAAATCAGTATCTAGCTCATCACAGCAAACATTCACCTACTATAAATGTATGTTGGTTGTTCTAAAGCAGGCTACACTGATTTTCAATTTAATTTTCAATGGAGGCAACTCCATAATGTGGAAGGTTCATGCAGAAACCGTAAGTGGAAAGAGCAAGTTCAGATGCAGACATTCAAATCAAACTACGAGGAGGAAGAGACAAATTCTGCTTTTGGCTAACAGTTCTCACTAACATAGCAGGATTTTTAACCTGTTTGACAATGGACAAAAACTGAGAACAATTCGGGGCATAAGGCAGTTATCCAAGTTATGTACCTATTAAATAAAATATTAAAATAAAATAAAATATTCACATTTACTGCAATTTGTCTTTGGTGCAAACTAAGCTAAGCTCAGATTCACTACAAGAGCAATAGGAAGAAAGAGGAAGAAACCATTCATATATTTTGTCATTAAACTTCTAAAAATCAACTACACTCCATTGCTCAGCCTTGAGCTTATATCTTTTCTTCCTGCATGCAGAGATATGAGTAAGAGTTGTGTGTTTCTCAGTGATTTGCTTCTCCACCTTTATGCTTTCATGGTTGCAGACTGCACTATTACTCTATTTAAATTCTCATCTATTCTCTGCCTGTAGCTAGAAGCACTCAATTAAGCGATCTGCAATTCTGAACATTCACACAACACCCCTCATTTCTTTCTAAGCGTATGCCCCTAGCAACTCAGCTATCGTATGTGGTTTTAGGGTTCATCTACGTACAAAATCATCAGTGATTTCTAGTAACAAATATGATTTGTTTTTCTCTTAAGTACTGTTTGCTTTTTGGAAAACAGCCATCCGGAGAACTTTTTGTGGGAATAAACTAATCTTCAGCCTGATAGTATTTAATTAAACATTTAAGAAACAAACCCACCATACAGAAGTGCTCCTTCTAGCCCTGTGTACTACACAGAACAACGTTGTAGGATTTAAAATTTGCACTTTTAATTATACCTCTAAAATTCTCACCGATCTATCCTCTCAGAGCTGGAACTGATCTAGCCTAGCTTTATCTATCGTAAGTTCAGTCATTTCAGTTGCAATTTTCTGAATATGGCGTCATTGGAAGAACTGAATTAGGAATATGATATTTAACAGCTGTATGAGCCTTTTTACTTAGGTATTTCCTTAAAGTAATACGACATGTTGTGCATTTATAGGAGCTAGTCAGAGTACTCATTGAATAAACTATTTGAGCAATACTAATACTGAGGTTATGGGTAGGATTTAGCTGTTTCTTGTGGTACTTAATAAGTTCTAACTGTCATTGGAGGCTATTTGACAATAAAAAAAAATAATAAAGAGGAGAAAACCTGGACATAATTAAAGGTGACTAGGGGCCACATGATGAACAAAGCAAGCATGGCCTCTGCATCCAAGAGAGGTAACTGCAATTGAGATGAGAAAGTACAAACATTTTGTACAAGATGGTGGTGCAAGATCATCTAAAGCTCTGATCAGCCATATCACAGAAGGACTGATTCATGCAGAGTCAGAGAAGACTGTCCAGGGAACCCAAAAGCCTGTTTTCTAATTTTTTTCAAAACCAGTTTTGCTCTTTTGCTCTAGAAGAAGAAAAAATGAACTGGATAGCACTGTCTCTAGCTACAACAGACTAAACATGACTGAAGTTGATCAACTATTTAAACCTACATCCTAATGTTGACACAAAAATGCATAACATTGTTATTAATAAGTTTAGGCTGAAAACTAAAAGAAGATTCCTAGATCAAATCTTCCAGAAAAAGTGGTGGTGGTGGTGGTGGTGGTGGGGGGGGGACGACACAGGGATCAAAATGCAGCTGGCAGCCAGGTACTACTGGTGCTGATACTGGGACTGATACTGGTTTATGTCTACATTAAGGGCCTGGGTGGTGGGACTGGACACCCTCAGCAGGTAAATGAGTGCACCAGTGGGGTGGCTACAAGGGAGGTCAGGGCTGCCATTCAGAGGGTGGCTCAGGAGCACACAGCTTGAGAAGGGAAGCTGCATGAGCTGGCTTTGTTCACCCTTAGGGAAAAAGAAGGGTAAGGATGACAGAGTAGGATCGAACCAATACCTCCTACTGCCTAATGCATGGTCAGGAGAAGACAGAGCCAGACAAGAAGTGGAAAGAAAAACAACAACAAAAGCACGAGGTGCACCAAGAAAAAAATCCAGTTATAAGTAAGGAAAAAATTCTTCACAGTAAGAACGGTCAAACTCTGACTGGTAGCCAGGCTTCATAATATCTCCACTTTTGGAAATACTCTGCTTAGTTACAGTTCACAACTGAAATCACACCTATCAGCTGAGCAACTTACATTTGCTGTAACACTCAGAACTGGTACAATCTAAAAAGGTTGTTTTAAAATATACATTGAGTGTCTACTATTCTTCAGGGATCTAATAAAGTATCCAAGAATTCAATAGATAATTTATTATCTGATTAAAGTTTCTTTATCATACAACATAGACTCATAACATCTGATATTAATTCATCCCACAGAAGATAATTTGAATTTCTGTGTTTTATTCCTTCCTTAATACTAGTGTGTCTATTACTTTCCAAACTGTGAATAGTTCTACCATGTCTCAAACTCATGCTAACTGCTTCTGCCACAGCCGCAGTACTTCCAGAGCTACAAAAAGAACTTCAGCAGAACTCTACTGAAAGGTAGATTGAGGAGGAATTGCACTGTTGTATCAGTCCACTGGACACAGCAATCCTGAGAAAAGCTGACTTTTTTTAAACACTGTACATAATTAGGTCTTCCAAGTCATTATTTGCCCTTGCTGCAGCAATTGTCCTGCCACAAACAAATGTCTAAAGTCATGCTATATGTATCATTGCAGTACATAATGGAAAGACAGGAAACAGTGAAGTTAAGGTATTCACTTCCAAAACTCTGAAATGGCTTTTGGTTTGATTTTGTTGAGGCCTGACAGCTTAGTGGAGGAGAAGAAAACTATCAAGGAGGATGAGGCTGGTTCTACAAATTGAGTCTTTAAGGGAAGCACCACTGTCATGGTTTAACCCCAGCCAGCAACCAAGCCCCACACAGCTGCTCGCTCACTCCCCCTTGTTGGATGGGGGAGAGAATCGGAAGGGTAAAAGTAAGAAAACTCGTGTGTTCAGATAAAAACAGTTTAATAATTGAAATAAAATACAATGAAATATAATAAAAATAATAGCAATAATAATAAATTGTAGTGAGAAGGAAAACAATGAGAGAGAGAGAGGAACAAAACCTGGGAAAAACAAGTGATGCAACATCTCACCACCCACCGACGGATGCCCATCCCATCCCTGAGCAGCGATCGCTGCCCCCCAGCCAAGTCCTCCCAGTTTATCTACTGAGCATGACGCCATATGGTCTGGAATATCCCTTTGGCCAGTTGGGATCAGCTGTCCCAGCTGTTCCCCCTCCCAGCTCCTTGTGCACCAGGCAGACCATGGGAAGCTGAAAAGTCCTCGACTAGTCTAAGCCCTGCTCAGCAGCAACTAAAACAGCAGTGTGTTATCAACATTATTCTCACCCTAATTCCAAAACACAGCACTGTACCAGCTACTAGGAAGAAAATGAACTCTATCCCAGCTGAAACCACTTTACAGATAACTTTTTAGATTGAGGTAGCTCCAAGGGTGCCTTTAATTTAGGAAGAGCACTGAGTTTTCTAAAACCTACACAAGCAAACCCAGAAAAGGGTACCATAGCTCCCTACCAGCAGTACAAATGAATTATACTTGGAAGCTATGGCAGCGGGATGGGTGGGGAGATCCAAGCTAGCCAACTTACAAATGATACCAGAGCTGAGTGCAGCTGTGGTCCAGCACCAGATGTTAAACCTCCCCCCAACCCCACACAAAACTCACTGAGGCTGCTAATCTTTCTCAACTCCCAAGTAATAAACTTACAAATCAGTTTAAAACTAGTTCTCTGTATTTACTTGAGCTGGTTTATGCTTATAATTAGGTCTTAATAAGTTTTTCAAACACAAGGATCCATTACAAAAATGTTAGACTCCATTGGCAGTCCCAAAACAAGAAAGATGTAATGTGAAACAACCACATGAGATGATCCTCAGAAAAAGAAAGTATTAAACTAATGGCAAACTAGTGAGCTCACTGGATTTCACATAGAAATTAATGCACATAGTAGCAAAACAGAAGGATGAGAAGTCATGGAACACTAAGCCACAACAGTTCAATGCAGCATTACACGCACCTACACTATACACTACGGACAAGATAGCTTCTTGAAAGAAAAGGATACTTAAGAGCACAAGGACACGAACTCAAAAGTCCATTCTAATTGATACCTCGATATCTACATAGGACAAGTTCTGCCACTAGCTAAAATCCATCTGGAGAGGAGTAAAACTGTTCATCCAGTCTCAAACCTGTGGCGTTTGGCTCCAGAGCACAAGCTAGTCATCAGTGCCACAAAGCATTAGGGTGTAAAATAACCTGTATGTTAATCTCACACTATTTTCTCCTTGACTTATTTCTCAGCTCTGTTAAAGCTCTTAGGGTGTTAAAGTTCTGTTAAAGATCTCAGGGTGACATTTGGGGGATGTGTCAAGTTAGTTCACTTCTTTACCATAGGGTGTTCAAAGTGTATTTCTCCAAGGAGAGCCAGTCAAAATAATTCCCCCTTTCAAAAAAAAGCATTTTTAATCGGTATGAGATCAAACATACAAATAAGGTAAAGGAAAGTTAACCGCATATGATATCAAAGGTTGCCTGCCAGTTCTGTACTCAGGGAAAAAAAGTGTTCATTGTGATTGTAGGTTTTTTTTTTTCCCCATAAACGGTATGTATTAAAATTGTTTTAAAAATGTGTTATGACACATAGAGCTGACTCTATCCCAAACAGGTACTACTCCATTTTGCAGGGGAGTCCCAAACCAGGGGAGAATTGAGGGCTGTCCTAATCAGAGCACTGCACATTTCTGTAATCAGACTGTGTGACTGAAAAACATGTGTTCTGCCCCAACTGTTGCTAATCTGGAAAAGAGGGTGGGTGGAAATACAACTCCTACTTTCCCCCTCAACCACAAAGTAAACTTTTGCCTGCAAAGGACAGATTTAGAGAATGCACTGTCTGCAATCCTGATCATTTTAAGGAAAAAAGTAGAATTTCTATTGAGTTCAGCAGAACCAGAATATCACAATACTTTATGTGAAAAATGAACAACCTTGTGCTATAATTACTCTGCACTCTAAAGTGCTTAAAGTTTCTCAGCGATTACTGACGGTACATTCTAAATCTCTTCTTAGCTCTTTCCACAAGAACAATAGACAAAATAAAGCCTTGTTCTGCCTTTTCAATAACCTTGTTCCCAGTAAGGAAAGACAAAATATCTCACGGTTCAGGTAACCTCCTTACAGGACAAGCGTTAGTTGTTACTACCCAACTCAAGAGACAAGTGATTTTTCTGTATTAGTCTGGGACTGTGCCACAAAATCCGTTAGCACACAAGGGAGCAGGAGCCAAAATTTAGGCCTCCCCCATCACCACTGAATGCCCAAATCACAGGCTACACAGTCAAGCTCTCGCTGGTTTTTCAAGGCTTTTGTGACTGCTTTGCTGTGGTGAGGCAGCACCTCAGCAGGCAGGACTGGGTGCCCTGCCATGCTGGGCCCACTCTCTTAGGCTGTGGGAAACTTGGGCTTAACTTCTACATTGAGTGAAAAAGTTTGTCTTGAATTAAAGGTCCGTAAGTGTCCCTCATGACATGTATGTTCAGATTATATAACTCTCTGCCGCATTTAGAGTTCATTCAGGCACAGGACAGACTGACCGGGCTTCCCAGGTAAATATTCTGATGCACAAGAATTGTAAGAGTCATTGGCTCGCTTAGAGAGCCACTCAAGAACTTTTTAATTAAGCCTGCAATCTTCTGTGCATCACAAGGCCAGTCCTAAGATTTATAATCTCTTGTCGTGTTGCTCAGAGTCACCATCTCATTTTTATCTGTATTGCTGTTATCTAACTTTGCCTACAAATGGAAGGTTAAGGTTTGAGGCATATTTCTGGGCACTTGTCAAAATTCATTTTATGGAAAAATGAAACATTTGCAGGGTTTCTTCTCTAGTAACACCACCGCACTGAACACAACTGAGTAAATTATGTGGTGATTTCCTATTCACATTCCCAGGAGCCCACATCACAAAAGCAATGAGGGACAAGTGTAAAAATCAAAACTTCTAGCCAACATCCTGCCTCCACATCCCAAAACATGTGAGATCTTTAAGTTCCAGAGCAACAGGAGAGAGGAATCATTCTTCAAAATGTTTTAATTGTGAAAACGTCATCCAGCAGCATCTGAATACCAAACCACATCCTCAGATGCAGGCACGTAGGCCGAACAACAGTGCATTGTATGCTCCATGACTGGATGCTCAGGAAGTTCCAAATTAAATCTTGAATTTATTTGGGAAGGAATTAAGTTATAACGGTTGAAATAAAGGAGGATCCAAGCCTGCACCCAGCTGTTGCATGTATGTGTAATGCAACTACTATGATTCTGTGCATCAAATACACATAACTAACTGGGAAGTACCTGCAAGTAAGAAAGTGCCTTAAACCTTCTCTATTGTCAAATGAATTTTAATTTTGCCATGTGTTGTGGTTTAACCCAGCAGGCAGCTAAAGACCACACAGCTGTTCGTTCACCCCCCGCCCCAGTGGGATGTCGGAGAGAACCGGGGGCGGGGGGGGAAGTAAAAATCATGGGTTGAGATAGAAAGAGTTCAATAGGACAGAAAAGGAAGGGAAAATAATAATGATAAAAGAATATCCAAAACAAGTGGTGCACAATGTGATTCCTCACCACCTGCCAACTGATGCCCATCCCATCCCTGAGCAGTGGTCCCTTCTCCTGGCCAAGTCCCCCCCAGTTTATATACTGGGCATGACATCATATGGTGTGGGACATCCCTGGGGCCAGTTGGGGTCAGCTGTCCCAGCTGTGCCCCCTCCCAGCTCCTTGTGCATCCGGCAGACCACGGGAAGCTGAAAAGTCCTTGACTTAGTGTAAGCCCTGCTCAGCAGCAGCTAAAACATCAGTGTGTTATCAACATTATTCTCATCCTAAATCCAAAACACAGCACTGTACCAGCTGCTAGGAAGAAAATTAACTCTATCCCAGCTGAAACCAGGACACCATGGTAGGCACAATTCCCCACACTGCAGCATTTATTCAGTGCAAGATTTCTGTGATGCTGAATACTGACAAAAATTCTTAGGCAATCATTTTGTGGTGAGCGTTTTGGTTTTGTTTTTTTATTTAGTTAATTTACCCCATGGCCAATAGCCTCTTCAACTGTTCAAAATTTTTAGTATTGTCAACAAGCTTTTATTTTTCTCTCCAAAACTTCTCCCAAAAGGTTTTGGTTTGGTTTTTTGGGGGTTTGTTTTGTTGCTTTTTAAAAAACAGCACAGTTCAATAATTCCTCCTAGTAGAACACTGGAGTTTTAGATAATGTGTCTCATAGCAAACCAATAACATCAATGCCTAAAACTCAGTAAAGCCTATTTCAAAGCCCTAAACCCTGTAATTCTACAGGTCAAATGTTTTCCAGCTACAGCCGTCCTTACATTATCATCAGAAACCACCTCAGATATTGACTCAGAGACTATGACTGGTTCTGGGAGAACAGTCATTTCTCTTTTATAACACCAGGAAAAACAAATTTTTGAGTGACAACTCCATTTTGGAAGTCCACATATGTTAAACTCCAATTCACACTCTATTAAAGAATTTGCTTTTTCACCACTTTTGATCTATGCCAAAACCCCAGTGCCCTGGCTTAAGAAGCAATACTGTTTTTTTGTATTCCAGTCTGTCGGTAATGCATCTGACATAATTTCTCTTGGCACATCTTTACATGCATTACTGATCTTACATGAAAATCACTTCTGCTTTGAAAAAAAATTCTGCACACAGAATGCCCACAAAAGTTGAAAACACAGAGAAATTTTTTAATCACTTCCAACCTTATAGTTCAATTAAATCTCTCTCTTAACAATGTAATTAGATACATATTCGATGTTGCTCCCCCCTCTAGGGATTCTCACTAGTCTTTACTAGAAGTTTTGAACATGCAAAATTTCCAAAGTCTTACTATTTAGCTTTTCTGCAGCTACACACTTCAACGCCAGATGAACCTGTAACCTGGGGCTTAGCACAGCCCAGCTGCGAAGGCTGAGGGTCTTCCTCCCCATAGCCTTAGAAGCAGCTATAACTGGGGGGAGGAAATGCTTAGACTACTTCAGGAAGAGAGTTTCAAAATCCACTCTGGAAGAAGCTAAGAAGCTTCTGGGGCTGCAGTACCAGACTGACTTGGTTTAAACAAGCTTGTGGGTGGTGGATCATGCTGGCTCTACCCAGCTTCCACCTCCCTTGCCAGACAGGAGAGATGCTGTCCCAACAGAGTATAGATCCTACTGCCTGCAGCATGTGGTGAGCTCATGGTTCAACCACCGTGCAATGAAACTGCAGTGTTTCTGGTATTTTTCCACTTCTGTTGTGCTGGGAAAAGCAATATTTCACTCAGATAATATACTGGACAACAAGAACAAAAGTCAATAGAGAGGAACTTAGTGAAATCCAGGCAAGCACAATGGGAACTGGGAATGCTCAGCACACTGTAGTATAGACCCCTTCATCTTTTAGCATATGAAATGAGCCCAAGAAACATTACACTCACTGGGGTTTGGAGCTCAGTGGGATATCTAGACCAGATAGCTGGTAGTTAAAAAATTTTCAGATACTCTTCCACAATCATATTTCATCTTTCCTTTGAGGCCAAGGCTTCACATCAAGTTAAACAGTGTCCATCCTGCTTTTTCTCTGAGCAAACACTCACCACAGTCCTCCTTACCTGTGGTTATCAACCCTCTTCCTTATCCAGACCTCAGTAAAATATTCTGCCTTAAATACAACTATTCCATTACTTATTCAGCTCAGAGATGTGCTGTCGTCCCGCCCTTCAGTGTACAAACCGTTTGTTTCAAGGCTGGAGGGAAAGGAAAAACTAGATGGTTTGAGAGACAAAGGTGATATTTTTTATACTGCCAAACAAATTGATCCTCCAGGAGGGTCAGGATTGCAGTGCAGTTAGTTGCTGCGGGAAGAATTAGACACACTCAGCGCATAATGTAAAATGGATGATTCAAGAATTGTGTATCACTGTATCAGGCATCTGCCATACTTCAATAAAAAGATGTTGCCTACTTGAAATGCGTGAAGTCAAGATTTCCATAAAGAAAATAAGTATTATGAAAAACTTGATATTACGCTTGCATAATTTGAAAAGTAGCTATAAAAAAAATACATTCATTCAAACACAGCTAATTCTGAAAAAGGATTGTCCCCTTTTTAGACAGAGATATAGTATGAAGAGTGTACATGAATGCTACAGTATATTCTCCAAGACTGTCTGTGCTCTGAAATGATCCTGTAGCAATACCAGTGAGGAACAGCTGCTGCATTTTCACCCTTAAGGTGGGTGGATTTTAGTGCACAATAGGAACATCTCAAAGTGAGTGTATATCTGTATGCTCCATCTGGTAAATGCAGCAGAAACGAGATACTGTAAAATGAAAAGTCTTTCGACTATGCCCTGCCCCAGGATGAGCAAGAAAATAAGAGCGAGCTGTACTTCAAACCAATTCTTTTCCCCACTTTTGTCTTGACTCCGAATATACTGTAACATTGTCAGCTTTTTAATGACAAGAGCTCCAACTCGTCTGAACTTCTTTTCCCCCAGAAGGAATAGCACATGCCCATCTTTTAATATCTTTTAAACACACTGTAAAACTAGCATTTCTTTGTAAAAAAAACATCAACAACTAAGTGGAAAAGGAGAAAGTGTTAAAATAAAAGCTTTATTTTACTTTATGTATTTTCCATCCAACTCCATTAACTTTTTTTTTTTTGGTAACTTTTAATTTCAGTATTGGCATGGGCTTACTGGTCCAAGGATTTAGTAGTACAAGTCCTGAACTCGAACTCCTAAACACTGTATCGTTTCTATATTTCACACTCCTTAAATGCAAAAAGATCTATCAAAATACCACTGAAAATGAACCAAAAATAATCCTTACTTTTACAGACTATCTTTAAATCAAGTGAGAAATAAATCGTGCAACAATTTTAAAGGTGTTAATTTTTGGTTACCACAATATCACAGCAAATTAAGCCCTATATACAGCTAGCATAGCATACCTGTTTCCACATTTCTGTTCATTGTAAATTGCCATGTTTCTGTCATATTTATTTCCCCTTGTTCTGTCTGTTATCTTTCATACACAAGATACAAACACTTGATTAATTTTTAAAAAGCTTCCAAAATTCCTACTGGACGTGACTCACGTGGAAATACTTTCTTATCAATTTTCAAGCCCTACTGAATGTTCACTCTCTAGAACTGATAATTTTAGCATTTAGAAATGTATTTATCCATTCTGTACCTCTTATCATTTTTTTCCCCATAAAGAAACAAGTAATAAAATTGACTGTCATACATATTTAGGTTCATTTTACACTTGCTACGGAAGTAATTTTAGCATTTATCTCTATTAAGAATTGTAATTCTTTTATAACCAATTCTGGAACATCGAGAGAGAAGTCCTACCAAAAAGTTCAGATAAAACAAAAATACTAAATCTAATGCTAGAATATCAAAACCCAAATATTAAAAGTGACTTTCTGAAACAGGTGTGTCAATAACTTATCACATAAAAGGTTTTACAAGCACAGTTATTTAGCATGTTGTTTATCCACTAGATCGCATAGGTATCTGATGGTCTTCACCACAGGAGAGTAAATGATACAGAATCAAGAGCTCAGCTACATCTTTGTTAATATTGCCTTTTATCTCTAAGCTAAACACACAGCAAATTACTGTACATATAGCTCCAGAGTGCAAGATTCTAGATATTAATCAACAGCTGGCAATTTTTTGTAGGATTTAGTCTATTTTCAGCTAGCTTCCACAGAGGTTTCAGCTTGGCATAAGCTGACTGACGAAGTTTTTGATTCCAGTTATGTTCTTTAAGGACTGTGCCCAGGCATTTCCACACAATGCCACAAACAAATATGAAACACTGCTCGCAGATTAGCTTAGAACAACAACATCCCTGTATCATGGCAGCTCAGGGCTGTGCTAACACTGCTTGCCTGGTAAGAGACATAAGGAGAAACATGTCTCTGGTAAAGGTCAAACATTCATCATTTCAACAGATCTCCTGAGCGGGGGGTGGGGTGGGGAGTGGGGGATGGGCAAAAAACAGAGTAATGGAAAGTAAATATATAATTTGGGGAGGCAGGAAGAGTTGTACAGAAGTGCTGAGCGGACTCATTCTGCCCCAACATTGGGAAGGCAATAAGGTGAGCAAGGATGTTCTTGAATTAGAAAAGTAAGGCCTTATTCTGGTCTCTGAGGTCAGATTTGCTGATAATTTCAGTGTCAGTAGGATCCAGATTACAATAAAAATCAACGGCCACAGAAAGAGGGGGCAAATGGAGAGAAATTAAAGACTAACTCGCAGCCTGGAACACAGAGCAGACTCGGAGTACGGCCTGCGCGTACAGTGCAGAGCAGGGAATGTATTACATTGCGCAGGGTACAGAGCGACATAAACTGGTACTGCCATTGTGATGGCAGTTTGTATCGGCAAAACTGCTTCTTGTTAAAAGCTGTTTGCATTCTTCAAGCTTTACGTGGACGTCGCACTACGCCTGCCTCCATGTTTACCTACCACAGCAGCACGCGCAGGCTTCGCTCGGGCCTGGCGGCGGGTTCCCCCGTGCGCGGCTCCCACACATCTTTGTAACCCAACAGGAGAAATACCGATTCTGAGAGAGCGTTACAGCAGCGAACACGTGGAAGCAGAGGGTACCCTTTTCCATAAGTTTACAGTTTTTATCTGCTGCTATTTGTAGATGAACGCGTCAATGGCTTCATGGCCTGGTTGTTCAGCAGCGGCACGGGCAGGCCCCGAGCAGCGAAGCAGCAGCCCTCAACTGTGCAAACACAAGCACTCACATAAAGCAGTCAAAGAACTGCCCCGATTTCAAAGTTAATTTATTTAATTAACAGATAATCACATTACTGTAACATAAGGCTTTTCTGTAGGGGCAGGGATGAGCCCACGGCTTCTCCACCCCGTGCCCGAGCCCGACTCCGTATCCTCCTCAGTAATAACCGCTGCTTGCTGGACTAGACTTTCTGCCAAACACCAAAATTACGTGCTAATGAATTCAAATACTATTGGGGATATACTACCATTATCAGTCAATATATACCAATGAAGTGCTGTGCTGTGCTCTTTAAAAAAAAAATTCAAAATGACCAAATACATTTTTAAGTTTTATCTTTGTGAAAGGATAATTATGCAAGATGTAAGACTACCCTGCAGAAGTGTTGCTATACTTGCTAACATTTAGTACAACATGTATACATTTCAATAGAGCTTTTCTTTTTTACCCTTAATTCTAATGCATGTCCTAAAAATTTTATGGTAAATTCAATAAAGCATCTTCCACTATATTCTGCTGAACTCCTCCATAAGAAAAGGACTTTCTGATCAAAGTTATTTTCATTATATCTTTTCTGTCATCAGCACACTTCAAAATGTCAAACGTGGTTATTGTTAAGAAACATTTATACATTGTAAACATATAAATGTAAATTTATAAATTGTAATGTAAATGTTTGTAAATGTATAAATGCAAATACACAATGCCCTTTAGAGATGAGGGGGAAATCTTACTCTCCTTAAAAAGTTTGCTTTTATTATCCAAATCAGTGTTGATAACGGATTACCAACATTAAAAAACTCTGTACTTAGAGATCCTCTACAGGTGGGATGCAGGAGTAACATAAATCAATTTTGAAAGTATGTCTGTAGAAAACAGTTTATTTTCAAACACAATCTCTTTCTAATCATCATGAAAAGTTTGCATCCTTCACAATGTCGCACTGCAACGGACATTAAAGAAGTTTCTACGTTGCGGAAGTTAACTTATTGACAGCGCATACGAACAAACTCTTTGGTCCCTGTATGGTGCTAGAGAAAAATCAGCCCTACCTGGGTTTATTTTATAGCTCAATTATGTCATGCAATTAAAATTAATAGTTTTAAAGTGGTCAGATCCTTTCATTCGTATAAAAACTCGACAAGGCCACAAAAGGGCATGCATGAGAGCTGCCAAGTCCCTTATAAAACATTTCAAAGAAAAATTTATTTAATCCTTCCCAATGTAGCTACAGATGGGGTGAGTGTCAGACACTGAGCTCAGATACCCATTGCAGCCAATAATCCAACTGTTTGACACTCATCCCGTGGAATATCCACTGCTTTACTCCTTTCCTACAAATTCCTACTCAGATAGAGAGTTTTACTGGTGCCAGCTTCCACTGAGGACCAAACCAGACTGAAAATTGAGATACTGAAGTGTTTATCAATCCTTTTTCATTATTAATTCCTTTATTTATACATACTGTAGAGAATTCTTATTTTAAATACATAAATTTTACAGTAAACTGCTGTGAATAGTTATTTCCTCAAGTCTCTCTAGGTAGCAGTGTGTAAGGGAGACAATTGTATTTTTACAACACCTGCTTACAGATATCTATTAAAACACGCATTGACAATTTCTGCTTATTCCCCCACTTCCCAAAAATGAAGTTATGCATAAACACACCTGGTAAGCCTGCTATTATCAAATAATGATAATAGCAACATAGTGCAACAGTGTAATAAAACAAAAACACAAATCTGTATTTAAGCAACAGGAATCTTAAACTAGCATTTAATACTTGACCTACGATGCCGAGCATTTATTAACTGTGAAAGCTGAAAGAAATAGATTGATACTTCATCATCAAAGAAGGGAATGAGAACTCAGTAAGCCTAATGCATTTTTATTCTAGCTTGAAAAGACGACTAACCAAGTGTATATTCATATAAATTATAGTGATGGGTATTTAAAGAACATTAAAATACAAATCATTAAAGACAGTATGTACTTTTAAAGGCAGCGTTAGATAAAGCATTATAAACATTACTGAAACAGTCCATGCTTGAAATCAAAGCCTGAATAATTTGCTTTGGAATCAAAGTAGTATATAATTTTAGCATTATGGTAAAGTGAACAGAAATATTGCCATTTATTTCAACTGGGTTTGTAATTATGAATTATAAAGACACACAGGGAAGTCCAGCCTTTACATCTTTCTATCCTTAAAACCATTGTTGTGGAACTTCTGAAAGAAGATATGAGATACCTCTTCTCACCAACTTTCCTTCACTTCTGTTCTCTGCCAAATATTGCTCCAGCAACCCTTGAATTAGGGTGGCATCTTCTATGCATGCAGCAGATCAACAATGTTCATAGCTTTTCACTCAGTGATTAGCACATTGGTTTCCACTTGGTTATTTTCTAGAATTCTCTTTGTCATTTCTTTTGGGACATATAAACATGACAATTTTGAAATGTCTCCACTCCCACCAAGGAGCAATTTCATATCCTGTAGCTGTTATTTTTTTCTTGTATTGAATCAAATCCTACGTATAACAGTGACCATAATTTTCCCACCCGAGGTCTGTACTTTTTTATACGACTAAAGAAACATTTCAGTTGGAAACTCTGTTCAGACTAAGATAAAATAATGCTCTAGCATAAGATAGCAAAGATATCCTGATAGTCTTCTGTATTATTAAATGAAAAATAATTAAATTCAAAATTACAGGAAGAAAACTGGGGTTCCAGTTTGAAGGGTTAGCCCTCTTTCCTTATGGAGGAGAAAGAATTGTGTAAGTAAAAGTCAACCTTTACTTAATTTGAAGAGTAATTGTAACTAATCAAATTATTACAGTTATCATTACAGTTTCAATTTCATTTCCCACTTCAGGGTTGTTTTTTTCAGTGTCAATTATAGCTATAAGCAGAGAAATGAAGCTAGCAGCGTCCTCCTGAAGGGCTGTTTGAAAGAAGAACGTTTCTGTCAGGAAGCTTCCTATCCTCCTTGGAAAAGTGGAAATTTGCAAAAATGCTCTCCAAACACAACAAATTCATTGCAACTAAAGATTCCACTAAACTGAAAGTTTAATTAGGCCTTCTGAAAGAGTCACTGAAATGTTAGACTTAAAGCATACCTGTTATGGGTATTATAATGTTAGAACACATAGACAGCTATAAAGAACTTGTCATACTCTAGACTTCCATTATAATTTATTTCCCTATATATCTGCATAAAATCAACTGATGATTAAACAGATATTTAAACTCTTTGGGGAAAAATCTATATCCAAATTTGCATACTTAATTTTCATAAATAGTGCTTTTGAATATTTTATAAAAATTCTATTTAAAAAATTGTTAACCTCAAGTTTTGACGTGAATCTACTTATTGGAAAAGATTTCCATTCTTGCAATCGTGGAAAAAACAAAGGTCTTTTCCATCTTTTAATTTTTTCAACAAAATTACTGAGTAATAACAAGAGAAAGTGATGTTAAGTAACAATGAGCACTAATCAATCCCAATTTGTTCCTAACTACAATTAATTAAATTGCTTTGTGCCATATAAATGGATTTTTTTTTAAATTAGATGTTTCACTTATTGATTGTTTAGACACATCAATACACACTGCAAGGGATCTTTTCCCTAATAATGGAGTTAAGCAGGCAAAACATTAAGCAAGTTGCCATTTAGCTGATTAGGTGTCTGATTCTTCTCCCTTAAAGACAGAAAAACTCTTATGTGTATCAGTGACTGTAAATAGGCATATCACAATAGAGCTGTACTTACACAGGGCACTAGAGAATTATATATTTTGCTGGAAATGAGTGAGGACAAGTGCCATCTTTGGAAAAGCCATGTGATATTTAAGAATAATGTTTTCACTCTGTTCATTCTATGTATAAGGGAGACAAGTGGCCCCTTCCTTTGCGTGCTTCCTACCACGCTATCTAATACTACTCTCCAGTGGTTCCCAGTCCATGAGAACATTCATTTACCAGTTTCTATGAGGCAACAGTGTTTTAAGCATATTGAAAGAGCACGTAAAAACACACACAGAAAAGAGAAAAAGTGCTTTGAGAGTCCTTGACAATTTTTTTTTAAATAAAGTAAACAGCTCCCTCAGGTCAAGTTTCAAGCTCACAACGCATTAAACAAGAATGAACAAACAAACAGTCTTTGGGCCAGTGGTCTAAATCCTGATACAAATTCTGACTTAATACCCACTTTCTTAAGAGGTAGGAAGAAAGGAGAAGGAGAAAGCTAATACAAACCCTGAAGGCAGGTGCCACTGCATTATAGCAAATGCTAGAAAAGCTAGAAACTTCTATTGCTAGAAATTAGGTCAAGTGACCGAGAAAACAATTGGCAGCCAAAGGTAAGTAAATCATATGCAAAAAAAGAGAAACAGAGAAAAATCATACACAAAAAGAAAACAGAGAAACTAGTTACCGTTGAGTAAGGACAAACACAACCTTCTCCCACCACACTGTTGCTCAATGACTGCTCGTACTCCCACACTGAAAGAAATGCAACCTAAGACACATGGCTTCATTTTTACCCTCTTAAAGGCTGTTTCTTAAACCCAGCTGAGAGGTGGTAACTTGTTCACACATACTCAGGCCTCCTAAGAAGATGACTGCAAAAGTCTGAATGAAGGATTGCTTCCAAACAGATTTGGAACAGAGCTCCACAGGGGGGCCATAGCAGCATCAAACCTTGCAGTGGCAAAGATGCAGAAGATGGTTGCAAATTAGCATCCAAAACAAACATCAGGAAATGGAGGAAGGCCAGATTGGCTATAACTGCTATCTCATGATTCAGCTGTTTTGCTATTTGAGTGTCTAATTAAGATAAAACAGGAAAATGCAGGCCCCCAAAAGCATGGGAAAAAGCCACCTGAACAACTCCACTGCTCTCCCAAACTCATTGTCTAGACTGTTTATTTAAACATCACAGAGGTTCATCCATCTCTTCTGAACTTCAAATAACTGAAAAAGTTTAGCACTTTAAATTAATGTATTTTCATTATGCATAAATTGTATATTTTATGTATGTATATATATAAATTATTATGATGTATAAATTAATTTTAAAAGAAGGTTTTTAGCCACCACAGCTATAATAGCTCAACTTTCATTTTGGATCTTGAGTTAAATCATTGTACATTTTGTCATTATTTGAAGTAGAAACCACAAAACTAAGTACAGATCATTCACCAAGCACAAACAACAGCAAAAACACTAAAAACCCAATCATCAGGATCTTTTATTTTTCTGCTTCTTAGGCAGTTTTTCATTTATTCCTTGGTAAAATTAGCTAGAGAATATTTCCTGAAATCTCTCAAAGTTTTAGACAATTTCATCAATACCCACAAATGGCACAAAGCTCTTTATAGCATCTGGCTAGTCACTATGGTATTGTGTTTGTGTCCACCAGTGTTTGTGTCCTATTAGATCACACAGTCTAATATGGAAAGAAAAGGAGGTGGGAGGAGTAAAATAAAGCAGGACATGAGGGAAATCTTCTGTTTTAGTTTCTGTGACTGAATCTTTGGCCTGTTCATGTATATTTTAAAGTAGCGATTCTATTATTGGGGCCAAGATGTCATTTTAAGCCCACCCTGGGCAGTTGGATTATTAGGTTAGAGTATATCAAAGAACACTACCTGCCTGCCACTGCTCAGAAAGGTCAATCTTACAGGGAAACATTTCAAGATCCTTTCTCAAATGCGTGAGTGAAAAAACAAAAAGGGCGGGGGAGGACAAATGTTTGACAGCATGCCCTCATATATTTTTCCATGGAAAGAAGTCAGAGACATCAAGGCTACCACGTTTTAGAAAGGTGACATTAGGGGAAAAAAAAGAACAAATTTCCCCTGGAAACACAGATGACAGAAACACAGCATTGATGGGTTATAAATAGAGCTTCATGATCATGTAGTTTGGGCTTTAGCTGTATACAAAGACATGATGAATCTTACCATGCTGATTTCTCATGTCATATTTTTTGTATTTATGCAGTGTATGGTGATTGCATGTCTTTGGTATTAACTGCAAAAAAGAGGAGTGAATCCATCATAATAAACCCAACATTTAAAAAAAAATTAGGAACTACTACATAAACATGATACAGTTTTAGAACATGGAACGGTAAAATTTTGCCCTAGAAAACTAATGCAAGGTCTAGAGGAAAGTGAGATGGATCACACAGCTTGCTTCAATCCTCAGCTACTTCCTGTCTTTGCAAATTCGTCACCAGGATTTTACCATCTGAGCTGACATATTTGCGAGACACGGAGTCAATTCCCTTCAACTTAGTTGAATGTAGATTGCTGAATATTCCTGAGGCTTATCATCGATGTGGTCTGCCTGCCAAGGCTGGTCAAGGATCTACCTCCACCTTCCTTTAAGTAACTCCCAAAACAGTTCTGGGTCTGCACCACCAAAAGTCAAATCAGACTCAGGCTTGAACATACTTTTTTCTCCTGCAAGGTGAATCTAAAACACAGGAGAGCATGAGACAAGAGATGAAAGCCAGGAGAAGTTGTCTGAAAATTATCATCAATAAAATCTTTGTATCTAGAACAGATCTCAAAAGCTCTAAGTGAGCAAAAAGGACCTCTCTGGATGCCATAATGGTGACATTTTAAGGGAACCATGATGTTAAAATTTTCATCCATTTCTGTAAGATGATAGGTGTTCAAAGGAAAAGCTGAAGTTCAGAGTAGTTGTACTCTCCGCTGGAACTCCCCTGGTTAATCTCAGGCATCCAGTGCCTCAAGTGAGGCTGCTTTCTACTGTCTCATATCAAGTCAAAGATGAGAGAGTTTTGAACACACTTGTAGCTGCAAATGCACACTTTAACTTACTGCCCTCAGTAGCCTTTCAAGCGTCCGTCATAAAAGATCCAAACTAGGGACATGAAGTCCAGCAACAGCATTCCTTTCATGCTTTAAAGCACTCAGATGATGTTTCTCTGCCACATTAAATAGAACAGAGCTGGGAACGAGTGTTTCTTAAATCAGGAGAGAGTAATCATGACAATTAAGATGTATTTGAGCTTCTGTGCTGGCTGCTCTTGCTGCTGGCAATCTGAACAACAAACGCTCATTTCTGAAGGCAACTTACTTGGGGGAACCAGTGTTTGGATCAAAGGACACATAATTCTCTAATTTGGACATCTAATATGTCCTTAATCATGCTTATAAAGAGCTCCGCAACATCTGAGAATACCATTACAATACGCACATGCAAATCATCATAACACACCTGAAAATTATTCTAACGTAACAGGATACAAAAGTTGGGTTGTCTGATTTCTTAAAAAGTTGGAAAAAAAAAAATCTGATTTTTAATTAGGTTTTCAGTAATTTATTCAGTTGCTTGCGAAATGTTCATCCGTATTATAAACTAGGAACAAAGGCCTAAAAAGCCAGTAAAAAAATCCAGTTTTCCCTAAACTGAAATAAAAGTAAGTGTATTTGGGTATTTCAGTAAACCATCCAGTTAAACACAACTGAATGACTGAACACCCTAGATCTAAAATGAAGTAGATTTTCCTTCTATTTTTAAAGACTGCAGCACAGGTCTATTACTGCTAATGAGAGGCCCGCTGATTTCAGCAGAAAGGTTAGATTTCAATTAATTATCCCTGCTCAATGTCTGAACCTTGTTCAGTTACAAGCCTTCATAGAAATAGATCAAATAATAAAATATTGCATAAATTAGTAATGATTTTCTCTCAGTGATGACTGCAGTACAAAATCTGAATAGTGTCTGAAGCTTTCCTCACACTTTGCTAGTTCTAATCAACTTCTCTTGTTTTTACTGTTTTATTTCTGAAGCAATCACACCATGTGTTATTATGAATAAGGTTTTTAGGTATTAAGTTCATACTTAAGCAAAATGTTCAATCACCTTTTCAGAAGACCTCAGCAGACAGATGACCTCTTTAGAAATGTTAGACAGAAGAGTTAAAAGTCAAGGAGCTTCCGTTTTAAATAATGAGACTGTCCATGGTGCCACTAAGAAGCCTGAATGGAAGCCACACTCTTGAAAATCTGCTCCCAGTTGTGAGATCTGGGATTCTGGGAAGGCTGGACCCAAACCAGAAATTCCCAGTAAAGTAAAACTTTTACTGACTGTATCATAGAGGGAGTTTCCCTAGAAGGACAAACAGCAGAGTCCTGTGTGTCAGAGGGGAAAATATATAGGTCCTTCCCAGGGAAAAAAAATAAACTCTTCTTCAGCAACAGCCATTGAGTTGTGATCGCTTCATTGCTCTTGTAGAATGGATTCAAACAGAGAATAGCTAACGACAACAAATCTTATTCTTCTGAATGCTTCCCCCACCCTCCCCTTCTTTTGAATCCTCATATCCATAATAGGCATCTTTGTATTCTACCTCTCATATCAATATTTCCATTAAATTCTTACAATTCAAAGAAAAGAACAAACCACTTCCTTACGAATTCATTTTATGCCTCTAGGTTTATATAGATAAGGTACTAAATGACAGGAAGTGCTATAACAGGTCAAACTTTTTTTTTACTGCTTTAATAATATCCACACCCAAACACTTCAAAAATACACTTCCATGAAGTGTTTCAGGTGCTCAGTGCCCACTCTCAGGTACTCTACAGGTCTGACTTGTACAGAGTAACTTCTCAGCAGATTCTCAAAATTAAGACTTTTTAAAGGTCTTTGAAGCAGAGCATTAATTTGGGTATATTGATCTACACTAAGGTGAGCTTTTATACAAGACCAGAAAATGCAGAAATGAAAGTCCATTTTCCATTGCCATTCCTGACCCCAACAGAGATAATGTGAATTTATAACATCAGGAGATTCAGACAATAAACAAAGAAGATTTGAAGGAAGTTTAAATTTGCTCCTGATTGGTAAGCTCCATGTCATTAGTCCTTCATTGACTTGAATTATATGTTATGCTGTGTACAGGTTAGCACTAATCTGTTAAAGGTGAGAGCATTTTGGTAAAATGACTTTAAAGTTATTCATAACTAGGGTCCTTTCGATTATTTACTTAGTCTAAAAGCTGTTTTTATGAGTAATTTAAGTGCTTGCTAGAAGGACTGACATGCAAACAGTGCCTGTTAAAAATTAAACACTAAACATTTTTAGTTACTATTTTTACTGAAAAATCATAACCTGTTTGAACATCCCCTGGAATCAGCATCTGATTTAATTAACTGCTTGGCAAAAATGGGGAGAAACCATTTCATGTGAACTCGTCTGGCTGTCATTTTAAGGCCCCCTTTTGTGAATGCTTATTAAAGATGGGAAGCAAACCTTCCCCTACACTACTGCGTGGTCTCAGCCAGCAAACAGCATCCAGTTTCAGAGTCTGTGCTTCAGGATGGATGAGAACCAGCCCAGGAGTCCACAGGCAAGCAGCAAGCAGGAACACGACATGTTATGAAAGACGCGGCATGCTTGCGCTGTTGAACTAGAGCAGAGGCTAGAAGTACGATGAAAACCGGCATGTCTTTTTCTAAACATGTAAAAGTCCATGACAAAGGAAGGGAATCATCAGTTTCGCCACATTCAGTGGGTCTAGGGGAAGGAGTTTAAATGGCAGCACGAGAAAATTAGGCTAGATATTACCAACCTAATTTCTAATTTTAAGACTAGTGAACCAGTGGAATAGAGTGTCTGAAGCATCCATGTGGAGTTACCCCTACCAGAGAGTAGGTTAGAGAGAAACAACTTGATCCTGCTTGGAAGAGTGGGAAGGACTCCCTGTCCTCTCCCTTTCTCATGAAGCTTCATGTATCTTCATGAATAGTCCCTAAGATGGACATCATAACTCAGTGCTCTTTATTCCCTTGTGAATATTCAGTGAATTTTAATTCAGTCAAATTTTTAACAGAATGAGAGGAAATAACAGAAAACCCTTATATACACTGATACAGAGTTTGACATTTATCACTTCCAAATTTGTTTTGTACAGTGATAGACAATTCAGTGACAATAGAGGCATTATGTTGCTGCTTGCCATCTCACTGAATTTGACATGCCTAAAGATTAATTCTTGCATGGTAGGATGGGTTGTGTGAGGGTGGTTTTTGTTTTTCTTTAAAGCATATATTTGGCTCATCATTAAAATCCCATCAATTGTATTGGGAAGAATTCCCGTTTAAGATAATACATGATTTAATCATGACTTAGGGTAAGAAAAGAAAAACTGAACTGAAAATCTTTTCTTTAATAATTCCATTACTTTAAAGAGAATTGGCTTGACCGATGGCATACAGTTGCACTGAAAGGCCAGGATTTTCTCTGGACTCTGAAGAAAACACTGCTTGCCTGTGTAGATCCAACTCTGAAGTGATGCAAAGCAGCAGCGTACGTCAGAAGGAGCATCGAAGTTGAAACCTGTACAGTGAAATAAGCTGTAGTGTTTGTGCCCTGCAAACTGAATAGCTTAATCCAAGTGCTCTTTGTCATGTTTAAACAGACAGTAACCGCCCCAATAATATTTCAAAATTAAATCAGGGTTTTTTTGGCTCATGATACATATTTGTGTCTACTGAGTGCAGTTACCACATAAATCTGACCTTTAACTACCAAGAATTCAGTACTTTTACTACAAAAAGTACTTAAACAGTGCAAAATCATTACAGATGTGAAGGACTACAGCATGAGCCTTTTCTTTTTTTTTTTCTTTCTTTAATCTGATATGGTCCTTATGTTTCCCACTAAAAAAGATATAGCATTGGCTATACCACCAAAAGGCAACCTTTCACAACAGATAAGGCACCGCAGTAAAACTCAGGAATACATAAATCCCGATCTGTGACTGACCTGCTCATTCTGGCTTTCTGCTCTCAGCTGGTTTCACCGGCACGTAATCCAGCTGGACCAAACTCGTCCCAGCCACCCCCTTGAAACAAACCTGATACTGATATTTCCTCCTCCTTCCTGGCTGTGAGTTTTTTAAAAAACAAATCCATTTCTGTTCTTTTGCCATCAATCTTCATTTCTACACTTCCTGAAGTCAGATTCAGTCTAGCAGTGGTTGGGGAAGAATAGTTTGTCCATGGACAGCTTTGCATAGAACTCAATAAATCCTGGTTGGAACACGGTATCCATTTTAAGTGAAACAACATTAAATGAGGCTTATAGCCTTCAGATGAGAGAGCACTGATTAACTAACAGCTAGGCTATGGATATGTAAATGAGAACAAATCCAAATGAAAAAGAAATCCAAAACAGATTTTTTAAGAAATTTAGAACTCTCACTAAATTTGTGCAAGTGTTATTTTTGTTTTTACGCATTTTAGGTAGGTGTTTTGTTTGTCATATTAGACTAGCAAAACAACAAAACAGGAGATAATTAAGTCCAAAAACTTCTGCTAATGGAAAGCACTTGGCAACACACTTTCAGCCCTACTAGTCTGGGTAGGCTACACACTGGCCAAAACCACCTGATACGTGATTCTCGTACCAAAATGAATCACACATAAATCCAGCTTTCACAATAAATCACTCTGAATTCTCACTAAAGTTGAAAATCAATTTACAGCAACACAACAAACCCTAGCAACTCTGGCAGATGGTCATACCAAAGCTAATAGACTATTCAGACTGCATTAACCACGTTGAGATATTTACCCTCAAAAAATATTAGATATTTTCTTAACTTTGGTTGGGTCACCAGACAAGTCAGCCAGTCACGTCAACTCTACATGACACAATATATATTTCATGCAACCATGGCATGCCCTAGTGAATTTTACTTGTTATATTTGACAGATGGTTATTAAGGCAAATTTCTGAAAGATATCGATAGGCAAGGAAAAATCCAGAAACAGCTTACATATTTTAAGATACAACTGTCACAAATTCTAAACAAGCAACTGGGGAAAGAGTGATTGCATTGAGTGATGGGGGAGTGAGACAAACTGGGGTAGGTAAAACAGTAGCTAAAGCATTGCTGGTGCCAGCATCAAAATGAAACCACTAGATTTTTCTACTAATTCCCTTGTGGCTTTGCTCAAAAAACATGCTCACAGTTTAAAGCAGTAGGCATTTGACATTTTTTCCTTGTAATAAGTAATTTGTGTAATAAAGCTGTGAGGAAATTGAACTTGTCAGCATGTTAAATGTATTTGTCTCCAGGAATATAATAAACTACATATGTGGAATTGATAGGATTGGAAGCTGAAATTCCCTGTGATTTAAAATCTAATTTGTCATTAATTTTTTTTAATCCATTCAAATGCTCAAGTTTTACCAGTTAACTATGCATAATAATTTCATTTTAAATGTAAATGAAATAGAGGGCATAGCTCACCATTGAAAACAAACATTACCCAAGGCAGACAGACAGATAGAAAAATTATTTAAATCAGTGCATTCCAGCTTACCAGTAACAATACCAAACGTTATGCTGAACAGGACACAGTTGAAAACTCTCAAGTTTTTGGCACAAAAAATAGTATTTTTGTATACACACATACATACCTGACCTTTAAATATTGGTGGCCAGATTCCTGCAAGTTACACTCAGCACTTAAAATGCATATTGTAGGACGTATTAATTTAAAATACCTACACAGAGCAGTGTGAAGGTAGTTGTTTTGAGATTGTTTCTTCTTTTCTCTCCACACCAGCTAGTGCTTACCTTGAAAACACAACTACAGGAGGGGAAATTAGATTTATGAGCTGTTAAACAAAGTAGATTTTTGTTATGACCTTAACTGACAAAGAATAAATTACTCTGTGGTTTACAGGCATGGACTATATTGTTTCTCAAAGTATACCAAAAGGCAAAGAGGAGAACATTGCAAGATATTATGAATCTGGCATTTTTTCCACAGTTGTTTAGGGGTTTATATAGAACCCCTTGATCCATATTGGCACCATATGTCATATGTTTAGTAGGATAAGACCTTCAATTTACTAAAACAACTTGCTTTTTTAATCTATTATTTTTACATACAATTTTGCAGTCTATTTACCTGAATATGTTATAGAAAATATGGAAGACTGGATTCTTTTTCTCAGGTTACAGTGTAGCTCAACTAAGTTTATGAGACATACAAGTTGGAGTATTAAAAAATATATTCTACTGAGTGCCACATTTCAATCAAATGTTAACTTTTCAAGGTTTCCCCTTCCCAAATGAAGGTCATTCTCTGACAACACGATCTTAAAGATGTTGCGATTGTAGATTCAATGCTAGGAATGAACAATAGACATCTGTAAGATTTGAAGCTGAAACAAATAATATTTAAAATCAGACTTTTCCCAATCTTACTGAAGACATTTCTTCCCTAGAGCTCATTTTTATAGACATATTTTATTGTTTTCTTTGAAGGCCAATAGCAACATAGGCCAGCATTAGTCCGTAAAGACCCAAGTTTAACTGCTGACTTTGCCATAGGTGTTTTTGTGAATGTGACTAAGTCTCTCGATTTTAGTGTCTATTGCTCACCTATGGACTGATATGACTTCTGTAGCACTTCTTCTGATCTCAGCATTTCATGTTAACAAATGCCTCTTATGAAGTGACTTAAGACACAACCAATATTTTGATCTTCTCTGTTCTTATGGAACATCATAATGCCCAGTTTTTAATATTTCATACTGCAAGACTCAAGTCACAAAACATTAAGGATAGCTCTGGGATGTGACATGTTAGAGCATTTTGCGCCACTTCATGACGTTGGCATTCTGCAGCCCAGTCACATCGACTGGACAGTGATGTTATTTAAGATTACAGAAGTAACAAGACAGGAGAAGCTCTCCCTACTTCTACGCTGAAAGCACTGTCCCTAGCCCAATCCTGGCACCTGGTTCCACCCACCATTGCTTCAGCATTTCAGTCCCATCTGGTTTTCTCCCTCAGCGCATTCACGTCATTCCAAGTTACAATGCTCCATTTCCCTCCTTTACTCACCATCGCTGCTGCCTCTGGAAATAGATGTCATGCACAACATAAAGCTCATCAGGAAGGACATTTATTTCTATGGCGGTAACACTTCCTTTTCATAAATATCTTTCCAGCTTATTTACAACATACTGTGTTCTCTCCTCTCTTCTTCCTCTCCCTGGAGGAGCAATTTTCTTTAAAATCCGCCTTAGAAATTGCAAACAAAGTATATGTAAATTGATATACAAAGGTGACTTGCCTTGCATTGTTCCTCTACCACAGCAAATAAGAATCAACTGAAACCCACGTGCTTGTGTACAAAAATGCTTATTCAGCTGCCCACAATGTAAAATTTCACATCATTTGATATGATTCTTATTATTGAGGATATTTTACATTTGGAGATCCTCTTAGATGTTAGTATCTAATAAAAATCTTACATTTCTCTTCTGATCTGCCTATGCACATCTTTAATTTAAGAGGAATCCTCCTTAAAATATTAAATAATTTTTCTGGTTTTTTTTCAGATTTACTAGGACAGATACATATAAGTATACGCATATGGAACTGCTACCACCAGTGAAAGCACTTTCTCTTTTCCTAACCTCAAATCTCGGCAAAGTGTTGTAGGGTTGAATTTTCAAAATCGTGTAACTATTTACAATTTGCAAACACAACTATTGGAACAGTCTTACAGGGTGCCCACAGGCTTTGTGAAAGCTAGATTTATTACGGATTATATAGCTGGAATCCAAACCCATTGAATATTTTCAGGTCTCTAGAGGATTATGATTCATATCGCTCTCCAAATGATTCCTACTGCTTGAGACAAAAAAAAAACCCTTTCAAATGCGAGAGTGTTAATTCATGAACTTCTGCGGTAGTTTTGTACAGTCAAACCTGCCACCACTGGGAAAGTGAGAAGTACAAGAACATGGTTTTTGGTAATGGGACTTGAGAACTGTTGATGGAAATCAACAGGAATCCCTAGGACATGCAGCTGGGGACCAGCTTCTTCCAACAGAATAATGACACAACCACTTTTCCATCAAGAATATACATAGATAATCTCTCCTGACAACATACATCTTGACATATCTGTGCTCAAGCTTTGGCTCACAGCCAGTGAATGGAAACACAGCCTATGTGTCAGCTGCAAGTCAGGATGTAGCAATCACTAATATCCTATAGGCTACACCATTTGCCAGATTAGTCTACAATTATCTGGGATAAGAAGCTTAGCTCATTAACAAAACATCCCTAAAACATGCCAAGAATATTAACTGCAATAAATAATTTGCACAGGTAGACCACCTCAACATGACAAATGTGCTAAATGTCTTCCATAAAACCTGCCACATAAACAGTCATTTAATGCTGCATCTGCTCTCACTGGCTTTCTTAAACCTGTAAACTAAACTGAAACAGCATGAGCTTGCTACATAATGTATAAGCAATGCCTTTGGTTTGGCCTGAGCAAGATTAAACCACAGATTGGATATTTCTTGTGTCACACACCTTTTTTTCTGGTTTTAACTCTTTACGCCACTTTGCTGAGTAATAAAATCTATGCCAGACTTTGTGCAAGAGACTGTAATTAAAAATTACCTAACGCTCTTCCTTCTTGTTAAACAAAGTATCCTGAAATATATAACTTGGAAGAATTTCCTCAGCCTGGTTTTTAAAAAATGATTTTCATGTGGTAGACAACACAATGGTTACTAAACTAATACCAAGGTTTAACTAAGAACTTTTTAAACATTTATATGTACTACCTAATTGAAATTCTTTATTTCCCCCCTAACTATGCTTTGTTGAATAATAAACACCTTAATCACAGTATCCGTATTCCATTTTAGCTTTATTGTTTGAGATTTTATTTTAAATTCATAAATGAATAACCTGCGATTAAAAGTGACAGATTGACAGCACTATAAATCCTTGTTCACCCATTTAAAAAAAAAAAAATCTACAAACAAGTGAATGCTTCCCCATGAAATCACATCAGTGTATTTTAATCTCATTCTGAATACTGACAATAGGAACAAGAATATAATTGAAATTAATGAACTTTTTAGCCCTACTGAGACTGTAAGTGACTTGCATTTGTGAAGATGCTTCTATAATATATTCTTTGATGTCTGCCAAATTGGCTACATGTGCTTTAGTGGCACAGACCAGATTTGAATGTCTGAGATGGAGATGAAACTATCACAGTTTCTCACCAGGTGAAAAGATTTTCCCTCTGTAAATCCTCATTTCCTTCACTTTTAAGATGGAAGGTTAGAATTTTCACCTTTCCTCGCTGCTGGGTAAAATTTTTCAGTATTCTAAATAAAAGTGATAAGGAAAAATTTAAATAGTAACAACAGTCCACTTATGAATTAAGATTAAATCTTAGATGCTGGTAAACAAAAAGTCGCAGAAGGAGAGGACCTCAAAATAAAATTCATGTGATAAGGCCAAACTGACTAAGTTATCTAGCACTGGCTAACAAATCCGTGTAAGCATCTTGCAGGCACAGGAGACTCATTACAGGAAAAACCTACCAAGAATTAATTTTTAAGTTAATCTTCCTAGAAAATGTTGAATTTCTTAGTTATTAGGTATATTATGGCAATAATAGAAAAGTTTAGCTTGAGAACTAGTCTTCACTAGGAACAGGATGAAGTCATCATAGCCAACACAGAGCAAAATGTGTCTTGTAGAAAAATGGATTATGACAGCCAACATATCTGAAACCCACACAGTTGTCATTTAGAGTCACTCAAAGTTCATTTAATTTTCTTCAGCAGTTCTTTTCCCTGCCACACTCCCAGCCCTCCAACCATCTATTCCTATCTCCTTTATACATATCCTACTATTTTTTAACTACTTAAGTGGATGTTTATTTTAGAAATTTCTTCCAGCTGTCAAGTATCAAAGACAGCTTGGCAGCTGTTTTAGGATCAGTGCATAAACTTTCCCCGCCACTGCTATAAACTGGTGCTGAATGCTTGGGAGAACTGACACCGCTTGGATATTTCTCTTTGCCGCCAATACTGCTTTAATATGTCTTGATTTAATGACAGCCCTGTATGGGTATTGCAAGTTGCCTTTCTTTTTCTTGATACCAGCACATCCCATCCTGAGCCACCTTCTTTGATGCAGGGTGACAAGGCCTCCTTTGTTACACGTACACATGCGCTGTCCTGAAACCATCCCTAAAAGTCTGGTAGGACTCGTGTCAATCACTTGTTCCACAGCTTGCTGCTCTTCCCCGGCGGAGCAAACTCTTCTCTCCCTACAGTAGTTCAGTACCTGAACTTACAAGAGATACACCATGCATCCATGCAAAATCAAATCTTAGAGAAATATTATATATAATACCAGAAGAGATAAATTTTGCAAAAGAAAAAGCTAGAATAATCCGGAACAATGGCTGAAAATAGCACAGTGACTTTATTACGTAGTGCCATAATTCAAAACATCGCTCTGGTAGGTTGGAGTGGGAACATAAAGCATACTATATGGTCTTTAAGACTGAAGTTTAAAATTACATTTAAAAGTGTGCAATTTAAAAAATATACATGCCAAAGAATGTTTTCTTTATACCAGAAGCTCTCCCTTAAACTGTTTTATAGGTTCCATGCCAATTCTGGTAATCTTTAAGAAAAAGCTTGCAGAATAGCTTTGGCACAGAGAGCATTAGAAGCTAGCCAGCTGGTGGCAAAGCACAATCACAGGACAGATAATCCAAAGAGAGGACAAGACTAGCAGCAATGCATACAGGCTTTTTTCCTGCTCTAATAAGACAAACAGCTGCTAAATAACATTAAAAAAAAAATACAATGGCAACCCAGCCAATAACGACTTTTTTCTTTCTCTGCCCTTTAAATGAAGAAAAATTCAGGACACAGAATAACAGTTGCAAATGCTCCAGGATCAACAATGATTTATTTTTTTTTTAAACAGACATACACCTTTCCATTCTCTCCATTTATATCAGGTGCATCTAAGTTCATAATCCGGGAACAGCTCAACAGCTCAGGATACAGAAGATCGACGCTATAAGCATGCACACCCAGTGCAGTAGCACGGCTGTGGCAAGCAATGAAATGTGACAGATAAAATGCTGTGTATTTGACATACCAGATTAATTTGCTGAGAAAGTAACGCCCATCTATAAAGCCACAGCAGCAGATAACCTCTGTTATCTAGTCCGCCCTGTGGCAATAAGATGGTTTAAAATAGCCAATTATTACTGTTTTCCAACATCCCTTTTTTTAACTGCAAGTATAATACTATAACTTGGTTGCTACAACAAATTTTGATAAAAACTGTGGACTCTTAGGTCCCTAAAAACAAATACAAATAAGAAAAAAAAAAGTTATGTATTATTTTAGCCATTCCTATGATACCCAAAGATAATTCTGATAGCTGACATTGCCCTGTTATCACAAAAGCACAGGCTCCTAGCATCCTTTATGAAATTATGCATTTTACTGTAAGTCACCCTGTGCTCCAGTCAGTCCTTAGTCTGGTCTTTTACCGTACCTAACATACGGATTGGAGTAAATAGTTTGAAAAGCTGTATAAAATGCACCCCTAGTAGCTGCACTCCTCACACTCACCTCTCATCCTAACATTACATCTGACCATTTGCATTTAACAGGACCACAATTATTCCCAGGACTAAGCCCCAGATAATGTTCCTTTCTTCCTCTAGGTATAAGCCAATAAAGAAGTTACAGTATTCAGGAAATTAAGGATTCATGACCTAACTTTGCAGATAATCCACATCAGAAGCTTGCTCCTTCTCTTTTTCAAATCCATCTCTCTAAAATGCAACCAAATCATTGGGGAAGGAAAGGTGGTAAGGGGGCTTTAGAACAGTTTCAGGTAATGCAAAAGAAACTACTTTTTCTATCCCACGTCACTACACAACACTTAAGATTAAAACCAGGCAACAGAAGTTGTTAAATCTGAAATTATGAAGTTGCATGAGCAATAGAATAGAATCGTTTCGCTGGAAGGGAGCTACAACGATCATCTGGTCCAACTGCGTAATCACTGTGTAATTCACAAATGAGCTTCTGGTTCTCTGGTTTTTGTTTTCTTTCATTTCTGTAGTGAACTGTCCTGTCGTACCACACCCGGGAATTATCTCCAACAAAATGCTCTTAAGAATGTGAAACGCTCCTTAGAGCTCAAATATCTATATACAAACACTACATTCGCAGTTGGAATGGAGTACTTTCAGACCGCTTCTCATTGATTAAAACATTTTATAGTGAGATTATACATAAACCTGTTTCTTAGCAAATGATTTCAATATAGTCAGAGTTGAAAAATTATTGATCTGAAAGGCATGGTGTACTTCAAGAAAAGTATTCTATTGTTGGCTAAATCTGAACTCAATATCTATAAAGCACAGCCCAGGGAAATGTTATTCCAAATTAATGGTTTATTTGAAAAATCTGCGATAACTAATCTTATTCAGGTTGCTAGAAAATCACATTGTTATCAGTAAGGTATGTATCTGTCAACTGTCTCTATTGTCTTTTATGCTGATTCTTCTCAAGAAGGCCACTAGCAGGAGCTTCAACGATATTGAAATGTTCTAACAGCAAAAATTCATCTAAAAGGAAAAGGGACTCATGCTCTTATTTTAAGTCATGCTTTTTCTGCAATATCCAACAAATGGGAACCTCAAGCTACCCAGTAAACAGCGAGGGCTCAGTTCTTATCTAAACAAAGTTAATAAGATTCTCCTCTTGTGGTGGTTTAGCCCCAGCTGGTAACTGAGCACCACCCAGCCGCTCGCTTATCCTCCCCGGCACGGTGGGGTGGGGGAGAGAATCGGAAGAGTAAAAGGGAAAAAAGATGTGAGTTGAGAGAAGAACAGTTTAATAATTGAAATAAAAGACAATAAAATAGTGATGATAGTAATAATAATAATGAAATAATAATATACAGAACAAGTGATGCACGATGCAATTGCTCACCACCCACTGACCAATGCCCAGCCAGGCCCCAAGCAGCAGCCCCTTGCCAGCTTTTCCCTAGTTTATATACTGGGCAGGGCATCATATGGTCTGGAATACCCCTTTGGCCAGTTTGGGGCAGCTGTCCTGGCTGTGCTCCCTCCCAGCTTCTTGCGCATCTCCAGCCTTCTCAGTCGGTAGAGCACGAGAAGCTGAAATGTCCTTGAGTAGCGTAAGCCCTGCTCAACAACAACTAAAACTTCAGTGTGTTATCAACATTATTCTCATACTAAATCCAAAACACGGCACTGTACCAGCTACTAGGAAGAAAATTAACTCTATCCCAGCTGAAACCAGGACACCTCTTTACATTTAAGAGCTAGAATTAAATCTTAAAACAAATAGCCATAGCCTAATATTTAAACTATAAATCAGATATAATAACTGGAAGAAGCAACTGGCCTTGGGACTAAATACCCCAGCAGAAGAAAAGTTCTCTATTTCCAGGTTTATAAAAAAAGGTTTATAATTCCCAAAGGCATACAATAATCTCAACCAAGAAGATATCATGGGAATTTAAAAGAAAAAAGTCATAGGATTATTCAGGTTCATGCCAGCATGGATAGATGCATCTTAAAAGAGCCCCAGCCACTAACTCCGGGATTTCACATGGTGCATTCACCTCTGCACAGTGGTGGATTTTATCTTGCTGTACACCTATATTCTCCCACAGGCATACAAAAGCAAGACTCTCTCAATGCGTATTCTTCCCCCTAGAAGAACGGAACATGTTTTTGGCTGTGATTAAAGACAGACACTAACAAAGAATATCTTCTGATGTCACCTAATAAATATTCTATAAACATCCAGATCTCTCACTCATCCATTAAGTATTTTATAGTGCCTACCATCTATAAAAATAAATTTGAGGGCAGTGAAATTAAGCAAATGGGAAAAAAATCTTCAGATGGTTTATCAACAAGATAAATTTCATATTAGAAAAAGTCATCAGTTTATTTTAACAAAAAGCAGGCAGTTGTAATTAAATCCAGCCATTTGAACTGACAGAGCAATGATTCTTCTAACAATAAAGGTCTGTTACATGCCTACTATTCCCACTGTTAATGCATAACTGGTTCTCTAAACTGGAGAATCCAGGAGGGGTGGGACTATATTCGCTGACATTTTTTGTTGAGTTTTTCTAGCAGAAATGAGATGAACAGAGAGACTTTCTGTTCAAATAGAATTTAAAAAGAAAATATGAAATTGAGTAATTGATACTGCTAGTTATGTATTTTATGGAAGGAATATAATAATCCTAAATTATAGCAGAATTCATGGAAACTAACTCATCCTGATCCAATTCTACTGTTTAAACTGGTACAGTGCGATCTGCCATTGTCCAGCAGGTCTCTGAAGCTATGCTACCTACATTTTTCATCCACCTCCCATCTTCACATTAGAGACGAGACAGAAAAAGGGGAGAAAAGGAAATATGAAAATGAGATTTTTATTTATTTACCTATATAAAAGTAAATAGAAGTAGCAGTTTTGAATTACCCCTCAGAAGTTGGGAATTCTGCTCTCTGTGATCTTTAAAAACACCCATTCCAAAAATGCCTCAGTTCAGGTCCTCAACAGAAATAACATGCACAAGGCTAACAATGGTCAGTTCCCCCATAATTTATATTTTTTAAAAGGCAAAATATAGAGAAAGCAGGAACTTTTTCAGAGTTAATAAAATAATCTCTAACAGCTCACTTTTTATTTGGGGAGGAAGGGGGGGGTGGTGGTGGTTCAACTTTAGAGTATGTTTCCAGTAATCCAATTTGATTTCAGACTCTCTTTCATCAAGGCTACAATTTTGTTAGGGCTCAGGATGGCTGGACCACAGCTTCTGGCTTGATGCTAAATCTTGCCAGAGCAACAACGAGTCAACGTGAAGGCATTTGAAAATCTTATTCTTGATTCTGGGGCAGCAGGTCATTCCTGTTATTATAGCGGTGCTACAGGTAGGAGGCAATTTGCAGACAGGACTTGGAAAAGTGAAGGCTGCACAGCCGGTATCACCACTGTCAACCGCGAAGTGTGGAAAGCTAATTTGAGGGCTGGTAGGGGTCAGCCTAAGTGCCTTATTGCTACTGTCTTGGCAGCAATAGTTTCCTTATTTTTGCTGTTTCTGTTAGATTCAAGAAGTTAGGTTACCCCCTCTGCAACATCTTTCCAGTACTTTAAGAATAAAGTGAAGATTTCTTTCGGGAGATTCAAAGGACTTGGTCTTACTTTCTGAATAATAATATGTTTAGCTTGATTGAAGTCAAAGATTAAAGTTCTCATTCAAGATGGCTGGAACCACAGAGCCCAAACTGCGGCTAAATCCTGCCAGGCTCACAGGTGTCCTCCAATGCCCCATGCTTTGCTTTCAGACAACCAGTAAGGGTAACGAGCAGGCTGGCTTCAGAACCTGAACTGATGCTGCAGAAACACAGGAGCTATCTTAACAGTGATTTCAAACATTTAAAGAACTGCAGAAGAATTTTTTATTTATTTATATATTTTCTGGGTTGTTTACCCCTTGAGTTTATGGCACTGCTCCAAAACAATTTGTCCTTTTGCTTTACAGATAAAACTGTTTTTTCACTTCCTTAGAGAGCAACCCAAGCCCATATCTTCCTGCTGTTTTAAAGACTATTTGTTTCCAGATTAGGTTAATTTTCACATAAATAGGTCCCATTCACAAAATCAAGACGATCCATGAGCCTTAAAATCATTGACTTTGGTGACAGTAAGAGCTCTCTGAAAGTAAGCAGAGACTGCAGTTTTGTGGCCAGTCACTGTAAACGTGTCCCTCTGGAATAGTATTGTAGTGTGCATCTATAAGTTTAAGCATCTGAAAGCAGGGACACATTTCCAGGGCATCAAATGAGCAGGGAAGTTGAAAACAATATTCTTTAATCTACAGAACTTTGCCCTCAAGTCTTGAAAAGAAAAAGAGAAAAAGCAGTTCAGACCAATACATAAAAGCACGATGCAACAGAATGCAGTTTAAAACACAGCGTTCTGGAATATCTGCTGCATTGTTGCCTTGCTGCCGACGTGCTTGCTCAAGCCATTTGAAACCCAACAAGCAATCATACTCCACTCAAGCCAATTGACCTTGCCTCAACACACAGGAAACCATTTCTTCACCTTTACTTGCCCAAGAACACACCATCCCAGCAGGCACACAGTAGATCTCCCTTTTAATCATCACAAATTGTGTTATTAACACTTCACGTTTTCTGTGTGAAGAAATCCCTACCCACACACACTACCGTTTGTGCAATAATTAGCCTTTTTTGGTGGTTTGGGGTTTTTTTTGTGGGTTTTGGGGGTTTTTTGGGGGGATGGAGGGTGGGGTTGGTTTTTTTTGAATTTTTAAGTTTAGCAGTGAAGGGAGCCGTATCTGGCATGGCCAGTTCTCCACCACTTGCTGCCTCACTTTGCTCCTCTCCGAACAATGATTTGGCCAAAGGCAAAAGGACCACGGCCAGAGCCAGCTACTAAAACCTTCTCTAGCCAAGAAACCAAAAGGACAAGCAGCAGCCCTGAAAGCCACGCACCAGGAGCAGCTCACACTAACCTTCCTTCATGGTCTCAGGGTCTCACTGCATTTCCTTTGCCCAGTTGTAACAACCTGTGTCAAAACCTAAAGATCAGGGGCAAGGAGGGAGGAGGAGCATACATTTCACGTGTCATGTGTGTGCAGAGGGCCAAAAAGATACAGTGCCAGTATGTGGAAATCAGGAGCAAACAGTGGAGATTTGGCTTTAGAACATTTTAGAGCGGCTTTTTCCTGTGCAACGCAGATGGCTACACCGTGCGCTTGCCAGAAACCTCTTCATTATGAGCATCCTTTCTAGACTGCAGGGTGATTCAGTCTCTAAGGAAATCTTTATTTTGCATAAGAACTATACACTGCTCTGGGAAAACCAAAAGAGTTCTGAGACTAAAAATACAGTTAGTACGGAAAATAAATGACTTCAATCACTATTCTCCCTCTCCCTTGATTTTGTTATGACAGGTCACCTTCATTTTAATTTCATTTTTACTGGAGAGAGAAAAAAAAAAAGAATTTCTGTAAGACCTGACTATGCCACTGAACAACATCGATACCTTTCAACACCCAGTTAAGTGCAGTGACATTAGCCCTGTTGTGGTCTGTCTTTAACACTCTTACAAAAAGATTGGCCAAGAGTCTTCTAGGCAATTGCAGCGCTTCCCTTCTGGAGGTGTTTTTTCTCTCAGCCACGCAGGATACTCTCTGCCAGTATCCTTTGATTTCAAATACCTGAAAACGATGTGTCAGGATAACAAACAGCAATTTAAGATGCAAATAATAGACCGACTGATCAGTAACACACTCCCATACCGCAATCTATGCATTTGGAAGCTGGAAGCATTCAGACCAGCACAAATATTGCTACAGGGGAGGAGAGTTTTCTTTGAGCAGTTCTGAAGGGGATGGTGGAATAAAAGAAGAGTTGTATCACTAGCAAACACTTAAATAATCCAAAGGTTAAAATTTTTGCCTGGCATGAAGAAAAAACATCAAGAAGCAAGCATTATTTTAAACTATTTCTGCTTCTAAGAATATTGACACAGTATTAGAGTTACAGATGTTCGCAAGACTTTGAAGAATAATCAGCTTTATTGATTATTCAATACCATTTATTTTACCCCAGGGCCTGCCTGGGAATTGTGGCTAGAATTAGTTTAGCAATGTCCTTACTATGTTTCCAAAAGTTGTATGCAAGAGGCAGCCACCATGTTCAAAAGGAACCTTTGTGCCTCTATCCGTAAGAGGAATTTCCTGCGCATATCTGCTCTGTGGAGCAGAGTCATCCTGGAGCTGGGCAGTGGCTCAGCTCTTGGCTCCATGTGCAAGCGCTGGTTCAAATCATTAAAAGAAATACCCAGATGTCTGGGCTATCAAGTTCAGCAAATGTTTCACACTGAATTAGGTCCACATATCTCAGATGGAGTTCTTTTGTCAAGGTAATATATTTGGACAATTCTCAGTGTTTAGTAGCCCATAAAATCACACCTATTTGAGCAAGTGGCAGTTTTAGAAGAGTTATATAGAATACAGGTTCACTCAAAGCCTTTTTAGGCCAGTGCTTTCTAGATTTGATGCCATTTAACCATGGAGCACTAAGTATACACATTGTAGGAAAGATAAAGCTAATCTTGTACAACCTATTGAGATATATATTCGCACCAAAGTTCTTGACTTCTTTTGATAGTTTATTTTAAACCCTTAACGTCACTGAAATACAGCATTTTTTTTCTCTAGTAGTTAATGAGTTATTGTAAAAAGCCTTGAGAAAAGAAACTGTTTAAAGTGCGAGAACACACAAGAAGTTATTTTTACACTGAGTTTGATTTTTCCCTCAATTAATTCATTGTACTACTGCAAAAGCTATCAAGTCTCCGAGGCAGTTCTATTTCTCTTCTCTGTTATTTTATAGTGTCATAGCAATGCACAAAGCTTTGCACACAAGGAGAGAAAACAGGTCCTTGTTCCCAGGAGCTTTGTAGCCTAAAGATGATACGACCTACTAAGGCATGACAGCAAATACATGTGGGTGGGGGGAACTGAAATAAAAAGGTTACTTAAAATAAACAGACATGCTTATTATCTCTGCAGTACAAGAGCTTTCTGTAAAAGCAAGCACTTACATAAGGTTTGCAGGGAAAAAATAGTTTATTTCTGTTATTTTTGCTACTTGATACACTGAAGGTGCAGGTACAATGTCAGAAGTGATGGCCGCTCTGGATGTTACTTGTACACTGTATAGCAGAAACGCATCCATAGTGCAACGGTACGCTGTACATCTGCCACTGCATTTAAAGTTCAAGCTAGGAGTTGCAGAACCAGCAGATACTAAAGAGAGGTCCAAAAGCAGGGGGAGCCTGGGACTGACTATTTTTCCTTTTTTCTTTTTCTTCTGAGAGGCAAAAAACACAGGAAAGAGTTCAAAAAGAAAAACCCAGAACAGTTTCCCTAATTCATAGGCAAGGCTACCTTACAGCTACTATCAATTTGTGCTGTGGGGAACTTATGGGTGCATCCATATTTTAATTTAGATCAGGAGTGCAGGTTTGAAGTAAATCTCCTGATCAGCTCCACTTCACCCCACTTCAGCTTACACTGCAGGGAGGTCTTTCGGTGTGAATGTACGTTTCTTCCAGATGAACGTAAACCAGAAGACATGCCAGATGTGAGACTCATGCACTATCTGCTGGCCAGCGTTCACACCTCCAGACAAACTCCAGTCCAGAGTGAAAACTCATGTGTCTAGTACGGACATCACATCCTCAGCACTGGGTTCCTGGCCACATAGATCCCTTCTTCTGGCATCAGACTGCTAGCTAACATATAACTGAAGGCTGTCTCTACTCCTGCCTTGTCCTAATATTGAATACACATGGGCCAGTGTGCTGGTTTTGCCTGGGGTAGAGTTAATTTTCTCCATAGCAGCTCATATGGGGCTGTGTTGTGGATTTGTGCTGGAAACAGTGCTGATAACCCCGGGATGTTTCCGTTCCTGCTGAGCCGGGCTTACACAGAGCCAAGGCCTTTCCTGCCTCTCACCCCACCCCACCAGCGAGGGGCTGGGGGGGCACAAGGAGCTGGGAGGGGACACGGCCGGGACAGCTGACCCCAACTGACCCCAGGGATGTCCCACACCACACGGCGTCATGCTCAGCACATAGAGCTGGGGGAGGAAGGGGGAAGGGGGGACGTTGGGAGCGATGGCGTTTGTCTTCCCAAGTCACCGTTGGGCGTGATGAAGCCCTGCTTTCCTGGGGATAGCTGAGCACCTGCCTGCCCGTGGGAAGGGGTGAAGGAATCCCTTGGTTTGCTTTGCTTGTGCGCGCTTTTGCAAGCCTATTTTTTGCTTTACCTGTTAAACTGTCTTTATCTCAACCCACAAGTTTTCTCATTTTTACCCTTCCGATTCTCTCCCCCATCCCACCTGGGGGGAGTGAGAGAACGGCTGCGTGGGGCTGAGCTGCCAGCTAGGGTTAAACCTCAACAGCCAGAAAATCCAACCCTCAGACAGGAGCAAATTGCAATTTCAGTTAAAAGAAAGAATTGCTGTTGGAGTTAGAACTCTTTGGATGCCAGAACGGCTCTGGCGCCCAAACAGCACTGCAAGCAAGTTTCAATATATTACGCTTCCAAAAGACCAAACATTTTTCCTTTGTTCCTGATCCGGTTAGCTTTATCAGCAATGATTCATAAGAAACTGCAGTACACCTCCTTGTGTCTCCATGGGCAACATACAGTCCAGACAGTATTCTGCCTATTTTAGCTAATTAAAATCATGCAGCATTAAATTCAAGATCCTGAAGAACCTAGCAAAACTGTGACTTTTTTGATTCTAACCAAAAAACAAATAAACAAAGCCGAGACCATAACTGTAGAGCCTGATCATTATGTGATGGATTGCTGTTCTTAATGTGTTAGATACCTATACAACATTAATAATCTTTCTTCACAGTATCAGTGAATTTACCATACCTCTGATCAAAGACCAAACACAGATTTTTTTTCCCATAACAGCTATGACCGATTACACAGCATCTTTCGCAAAGTCGGAAAGTTCTTAGCAAACATGAATAATTGTCATGAATTTGACATGAGGTCTACATACTCTGCAGACCATTATTGGTAATTTGCCATGACTCATTTCTGTCCAAGTCTTTAATGACTTCTTTAAGCCAACTGACTCTCAATGAAAAGTTATATGTTTAAGTTTGAATATTATCTCAGTTTCATTAAAACCTGAAGGTAGCTGAACCCTAGCACCCTCTCCTTGAAAAGACTGCTCTGGACACTTGAAGGAGAAATATCATCTGCATCATCATGCATAAGGTGCTGATATTGACCCACCTGATGCGTCAGAGCTACTCCACCACGGCATAGGTAGCCAAGACCCTACTGGGGCACAGTTATTACTGGTGTAATCCCCACTGATGACAATAGGTGGATTTGGGCCATTATCTCCAGAGTCAAGGAAGGCGAGAAAAGCTAACACGAGTCCTTAATGGACTAGTGCAAATTTATTCCCTCATCCCAAGGGTCTGCTCTTCTACCCATGATCGCCACATGGCCTAGCCCAGATATCAAAAGAAAGAGTCCAACTGACTTGCAGATTTAGGATTCCTCTAGAAACAGAAATCCTGTGTACAAGGCTGTGTAAAGTAGCAGATATAAACTGTGCAGATTGTGATTCAATATAGTTTTCCTTGGTGATAGGCATTTCATAAGAACTTCGCTTCAGACAAAATTAAACTCAGTTTTATAACTCAAGGTTGAGACAGGTATAAATCAGCAAAGCTATACAGAGTTTGCTATGACCCATCAATTTCTATCAGATGAACATATGACCTGTCGAGACTACATTTAAATCACTATTTCAAACTGTTTTTATTAAGTGATCAGAGCTTATGTTACTTTTTTGTCTTTAACAATAATAAATCACCAATGAACTGACATGGAAACTGCAGACAGGACAGAGTACAATGTATTAAGTTTTCCATATACTGTTGATGTTAAATGCAGCCACTGCACATGGCAGTGGAGTTCACCAAGGGGAAAATGTTTGAAGGCGAGCCAAATATAAAATCAAATAATTACCTGCAAAGAGTCTAATCAGATAACTTGAGTTACATTACCATTATTTTTGACAAGCTTTTTATAGAGCAGAATAACAGGAAATCAAACAGAAGAGATGGGAATTAACATTACTTGAAAACAAAGGCTGAAGAACCTTGACCCCAGATGGATTGCAGACACTGCAGGAAGTCATTTAAGGTAACGCCAGTTTAGTCAATGGGCAGAGCTGCATATCAAAAAGAAAAAGTTTATACATATGAAACATGGATGAGTTCTGGGTTTTGTTGGTTTTCCCCCCCATGCACACACAGAAGTCCTCAAAGGTATTTGAGGTGTTCGGATATTTGCATATTGAAAGCCACAGGAAAACAATTATTTAACTCATTTTAATTCACAGCCTTTAGGGTCTGATTCAATGCTTATTGAAGTCAGTAGGAATCTTCCCATTTAATTCATGAGTTTAGACCAGACCTTCATCTGCAGCTATAATGAAAGGGAGTTAAAAAGGGTAATTTTGGGACACATAGTTGTCTTCAAGTTAGAATTCCTAGAATCAGTTCCTTCAGCTAATTTGTGCACCCCTACTGGGGAGGACAGAAGAAGAGAATTGCATCCAAATGACAAGCAGATGAAAATAGAGACAGCCAATGTTAAATTCTGTATTAGCAACCTAGTCACTCAGAACAGCTCAGCGGTTCCTCTCACACGATTAGGTTATTCTCAGATAAATGCACTGTGTTGTACAGGTCTGCCTCAGATCAAACCCTTACATTTGACTGTTTCCAGACTGGAAAATATCAAGTCTACCTTTGCAATTTTAGGCACAAAACCACAACAACTCTCAAGCGTCTAACCACCAGAATAACCACCTAACCTGGTTTCCAGTAAGATTCCTTTCATGGTTAATTGACTTTCTAGTAAGTTAACAGGAGTCAGTTTATAATTAAAGTAGTCACATAATCCTTGCAAGAAAAGGACATGACCAATTCCCTAAACACAGGGAGACTTTACCTAGATTTCATTCTTTCTTAGGCAGCAAAGAATGAACTTCTGCGGATAAGATCTTTATCTATGTATCTGCCTGGAGTCCAGCAACACCTGAACTTGCATGAAGTTTTTCGCATAGTCAGGATACTTGTAATAGGAACATTCAACATGGACTCTTTAACTAGGCTGGTGTTTATGCTGCACTTTTTTTTGTCCAGTAATGGCATTAATAAGCTGTTTTTCACATGAACATTTTCTCAAAATTTGCAGAAAATTTTGAGACCTTCAATCTTCCACCAAGTTTAGCTGATATTAAACAGCTAAGTTAGGGGTGAAGCAGGAGACCAAACATAAGTGCCTGAAGTCTCCTTCTTTAGGGAGAAGTAACAAACTAAAAATAAAAAGAATCAGCCCAATTAACTATTCTATCGCAAAGCTTAAGTAAGTGTGATTTACTTGAAATCCGTACTCATGAAAATACAGAGAATGAAGAAGCTTCCCAACTTCTGAATGACTGCTAGGTTTCAGCTCATCTCATTTCCCAGGCTCTAGCTTTTCCAGTTCATATTTTTCTGGCATCTTAGAAGTGCACTTGCTTTACCAACAATACAGTTATGATAGTAGCATAATAGACAGGACCCTATTTGGCAGCATGTCCTAGAGACACATTACATCCTGAGGTATAAGATGACACTTCAGTAAAGCTATTGCTATAGATTTCATGCCTACTGTCTGTCCCAGGCTTAGCAAAGAAAAATGCTTTGGAAATCCAAAAACACATAGGTAGCCGTATCCAGCAGCAAATAACTCTGACCAATCAGTGTGTCTACTTGGTTCTTGATAATTGTTTCAGGCTAACAAAGTATCTTGCACTGTAATCTTCTCTAGCAAAAAAACCTTGCTATTTCCCGTGCTATTTCAGGTAGCAAGTTCACAATATACATTAGTGAACTTCTATATGCTCCCTATCATAATGCTGTTCTACTTCATATATAGACAGATTTAGTCCCTGCAAAAAACCAGCCTCTTAGAAATCACTGCAATAAAAGGAGATCTTTCTGTTGCACCTAACTTCATTTGGATAGAAGCGAAATTTCAGTAAAAAAATTTCAAGTGTTCATACTGGTTTTGCGGCTGTGGCTTTAAAAAAAATGAGCCAAGGCTGATTCTTCTCTTAACATTAGCCCCAAAATCTTCTGTTTAGAACAAATAACTTTTGTGAAAGCTGGTGTGACATTTAATTGGGCTGATAGCCCCTCACTGTCAAAAAAGACTTTTTTAAAAGTCTGAAAATAACCGAAATCTACTTTCTAAAGCTCACATTTTAAAATGTGTCTAGAGTAGATGTCTGTCCTTAATTTGATTGTGAAGCATCTTCAGATGCACAATCCAACAAAGTATGTCGAGGGAGATGGCAACAAAACTATATAAACAAACAGAAATTATTCTTTCAGATCTGACACCTGCTGTCTCTTCAGACAGTGTGGATCTGATGAGAATTAATGTAGCAGATGGAGCAAAGTAAATGGTGACTGCTCGGTTTCTGAATCATCAAATTGTAAAGAAATCCTCTAACAGGTTTTTTTTTTTGAGGTTACTTAGCAGGAAAAAGAAAGTAGGATTTTCCTGCACATTCCCTAAAGGTATACACAGATAAAACTGCATAGAAGTGGTCTTCCCATCCTGCTTGTACCAGGCTAGTTATTTACACCGCTGCTTTAAGAAACATGCAGTTCCTAACAGCTAAAACTCAAGTACTAGGGTATCCCACTAAAACATTTCTGTGCTCTAACTCTGAATATCTGCTTTGTCAAAGGAGTCTCCTCCCAGGCCAGGAAATCCTGTCCATGGCATTGGAGTTGTAGCAATAACCTTCCAGGGAGGCAGCGAGAGTTTGGCAATTCCACATGGTAGTTTTCTGACAGATCACCATTTTACTACTGTGTTTTTTTATATTTTAAAAGGATATAGCATCTGGCTAATGAGCTACTCAACACAAGGAAAACAGTGGACTGCTCTAAAAAAATCTGCAGAAAGCACCCATATTCCATGTTGTAACAGGAAAGCGTTGGAACATATGAAAATGCCAAGAACCATCGTGGACAAAAATTTTAGTTCCAATATTTTGTGACAATCTAGAAGTTAGTAGTACCACTGAAAAAGAAACTGAATTTCAAGACTGCCCTCCCCGTGTCCTTAGCAATTGTCCTCAATGCCTCTGCTTTCAGAAATCCTATTTCTAAAATGCATGGAAAACACATATTCCTTTAATACAGGGCCTTTGATACCTCTGCATTTGAGTGAGATCAGGGTGTGACGCATCTTCCAAAGTAAGTTGAGTTGTCAAAAGGGGCTTTTATTTATTTCCATTTGTTTCCTTTCTCTTGCATATTAGACATTGATAGCTAGAAGCAAACAGGCATTTTGAGTTAAGCAAGCCATTTTTTAACATTGAGTAGATTGTCCATTGAAACTATTCTAGATAATAACATCCCTATAGCTATGGCTTGCTAGAGAGGTCATTCGAGTTTCAGAAATATCTTCTCATTTACCTACCTCTGCAGACCCCTCAGATAGAGCTGTTTGGCTTCAGCAAGTACACAGTTTCACAGCCTTTGCTGTGGTCATGAATTCTCTCAGGCAAGTTTTGGTCTATGGACCTTCTCATCAAATCCCAGCAGGCAAAAGCCTAATTTCTGTTTTTAAAATCTAACCATTTGGGCAAACACAAACTTAAGCAACTGGTGACATTTGGCAGTGGGACCTAATGTATTGTCACTGTCTTCCTAATATCTGTTACCTTGAGTACAGCTGCAGATGGAGAGAGGTTAACCTACTGTGAGTGAGCTCCTTTTGGGCCATTTCTTTTTACAACCAGACCTTGTCTCACATTTACAACATTGAGCTACTCTTCCAATGCTACAGAATTATCTACAAGCCTGTCTAGAGTCATGGTAATTTATTAGCAAGTGGCAGCTCCTACCAGGTATATCTTTAGCTCCGCATCTCTATCCAACTGCCAGAGCCTGCCCTTCTCAAATATTTGCATTTGTTTTCAACACAATCTGAAGGTTTTTGCTTTCTTCTAGCTTTAAAACTATACTGCTTCATTGCAAATCAGAATGTGGCTGAAATGGTCACCTGCACTTTGAACATTTGTAAGATTATTAGCAAATCAAGTCACAGAGGAGATAGCTCCTGTGTGAAAATATAGCCTTTGTATAACCTAAACCCATCTGGCAGGCAGATATCTACAAAATACACTTACACCAGCTGTAACAAAATGTAATGAAATGCAATTAGGAATTTATCTTTCTCAGACAATTACAAGTGCAGTCTTCAGAGGAGCCATTGTAACCACATGGACGTGCTTTATCTTAGATTTTCACTTAAACTAATGGCTTCTAAATTACTTGAGTGAAAAATTAAGAATGCAATGCTGCACTTAAGAAAGCATTTGCATTTCATTGCATATGCTGTTAAATTTCCATTAAACTCTACATTTATATACAGATTTTTAATTCATAAAATATGGTAATAGAATGAAACAATCTGATTGGGCAGATGATACCTCCTGAAGAAAGCAGATATTTCTGGCTATCTGCCTGCCTCAGAGTGTACCCTGTATCTATTCAGCATCACATGTCCTTTAGTCTGGGAAAACAAACTTAAACAAGTTATAAGCTACTTAAAAATGAAACTGTTCAACTTCCCCCCCCCACCCCCCCCCCAAATTAAGTCCAAGATCTAACCTCCAAGGTTTATGATGGAGATTAAGAATTCTAAGATATTCAACAAATATACATAATGCACTGGTGGGTTAATCCCAAAGCTGTATAAAGATGATAAAGTATTTTGAAATGGCAAAATAATCTATTTATAGAGCAAAGTATTCAACAATCCTTTGTGGAAGAAATAGGAACATGGTGGTTAACTTAGGAAGTAAACTGCAGTTTCCAGTGAGACATTAAGAATTGCCCGGGAAGATGGTGGACTCATCTTTGCCAAAGATTTTCAAAAAACATCCTGTGATGATCCTGCCTTCCGGAGATTTCTTAGTCTTTTTAGCCCTGTTGCAGATAGATCTGTTATTTCACAACCAGCCAACCTCTGCCACTAATTCATAGCAGAGCTGGCAATACTTGATCTCATTAAAGCTTTACACAGACCTCATTAAGAAAAAAGTAACAAGTGCAGAACACACTGCAGTTAAGTTTCCAAGTCGCAGGGTACACGCCGTGTGCATTTTTGATCCTTTTGCTTACTATGTGTGTAAGGTCAAACAATTAATTTATTTTTTATTAATTGACATTTTGATGACATCCTGGAAAATACGTTACCAGATTTAACCATATTCAGCTTAATTCTCAAGTGCTAAATTGACATTTGTAAGGCTCTCCCTCAGGTAGGATTTTCAAGAAAAGAAAGAATTGCTTGGACCATATTGGTCACTAAGGGTGCATAAAGCATTCAATCCTTGAAGGGACATTGTGGAATCATTGTGGAGGTTGGAACTATTCAGAGAAGTGCTCAATAATGTCAATGAAGAGTCCACAGTCAGCTCAAGGGCTCATATCTGCTCTGTTTTGCATGAGAAACCTGTAGTCCACATACAAATCAACTGGTAGGATCAGATAGGTGTACAAATACTTTATAGCTAGATTGAAGGAATGAAGCTAGTGTAATCAGTCTGCATTTTCCTCCTGTGTAACACCTGACATGAGGCTCTGATGTGGCTAATTTCAAGGCACTCTCTGCACTAGGAATTTTTTGGTCCCATGTGCTTTTGGTGAGCAAATTTTAAAGTATTTTACCAATTTCATTCTAATCACCACTGTGCCATGTGTGTGACTAACCCATCAGTAGCAACTCTGGCTCTCTCACTGATGGGCTCCAGGAAATTTGTTTCATAAATAACTTTAGAAAATAAGGACATTAAAATCATTGGTGTTTACACAAGAAGTAATTGAATATCAATCAAAACACACTGGCAACCTCTTGACAGCTCCAGTTCTGCTATAATTCATTGAATTAATCAAGTCTTGACATTGTGATATGTTATTACGAAGGCTGAAGAAGGAGCAGGAAATTACAAAGTTAAGGAAAAAGAGACTTTTTTTTAATTTCATTGTATCTGATACTTTCCAGTGGAGGAGAATAAGGCCACGAAAAGAACTGCCATAGCTCAGATTCAGCTGATCTATTGTTTCATCCGATAGTGGCCAAAACCAACCTTTAAAATGGTGGTGAGATAATTACATCAGGCAAGTCTTGACTTAACCAAAGCAGCAATGAAGTTATAGCATCCCGTATATCCTTATAGCATATCTCTATTACCTTCACTACTTCTCGTTCTTTTACGAGGAGGAAGACCAAATTGACTATATTACATTAATCCTCCTCTATTTCTCAAAGGAAAATTAGTAAGGCAGTACATAGTGTCCCCAGTGTATTATGTCGTAGATTATTGCAATAATCTCCTTTCACCGGCTACCAGGAAAACTTGTAAGATACAACCAGTACAATTTTTGAGAGTGCTAAAAAATGCCACTCCCTTTTGATCAGGTTGGGCATGAGTGGCAGCTACTATGACTCCTTCGATGTACTTCGGACACAGAACATCTTTGTTTCGAAAACTCACTCTGAGCCGTGCAAGGCGTGCATTAAGTTTCTGCTTTCTCACTAAGACATTGTGGTACAGACCACAAAACATAGGTGTCTGCACATATTCATATACGTACAAGTATTCAGAGTATTTCTTCTGCACAGTAAAGCAAAAATATCTAGTGGTGCTTTTTGTTTATCAGTCAGATAGCTGCCTAACTACTGTCACCTCTACTCTCCCAAGTGATTTCCCAATGTCATATGATGAAGCAGTGTTGGAGCTGGTATGAGAATTATTGTCTGCAGACTCGTAGCCTCCTGCTCTAGCCACTAGATCATGTGGTCATGAACAACTGCAGACAGAGAGGCATTTGGAAGCACAATAACACATTCAATCATGCAAATGTGTGTTTAGTGCACACTAGAACCTATCCTTATAATAAATGGGTAACTTAGGAGCACAAATAGGACCCTATATAATCAAACTAATATTCATTCCGCTCTTTCAACAACTTAGACACACAGCAAACACCACAGATGTCTATTTCCCAAGCTGTTAACACCTAGAACAGAAAAGAAAGTGCTGAAAAAAAGATGATCTACTCTAGGGAACATTTGCAAAACACAGGTGACTTACCAGGTATTCTTCCCCTACCTTACCTCCCCTTTGCTTTTGTAACATAAGCAAAAGCAGATAAACACATAGCCATATGCTAAAAAAGCGCAGAGAGTTCATAAAGCAGGAGGAAAATTGTGCCATGGGATCTTTCTTCTCCAAATGACCTTCCTGAGAAATGCAGCATAAGATGAAGTGAAACACTTACACTTCCTAGCAGCTACAGTCTGATGCTATACTGGCTGTTTTCTGATACTTTGCACCTAGAGGAGGGGAAAAAAAGCCAGGCAGGTTTCAATTTCTCCGGAAAGGAGAAGATTTTAAGATCATTTCAGCTGGCAAAGCGCCATAGTTGCTCATGAAAAGGAGAAAGCAGGATATTTAAACCTCGCACTATATTCCCCTGCTACAATAGGGAATATAATATCTTCATCTCAAAGATTTTGGCAGAAGATGTTATTTTACTCCACTTAAATTTGTTTTTTAAAAATGAGCTCAATGAACAGATGTTGAATTTACCCCAGTGGAAAACAAACTCTGCTTTTTATCCACACAACAAATCCAGCCACTCAAAAATAAAGAGCTGACAAACCTCTCCTGAAGTACTGTGCTATGCTGTTCACTTGCTTTTGTTGCACCCATCATTACTATCTAAACTAGATTTTTCCATTCCTCCTCCCATTTTCTCACCCAGGTGGAAACATCATGTGCCTGATTTTTAAATATGGGGCTTTTTTCCCCACCTTATTAGAAAAGTGAATTTTATACTTGGAAGAGAAAGAAGAAAAGCCTGCAGCAGATCTTCAATTGTGTGGAAGTAATTTGTTCTACAATCCTGAACGGGTTTCCAAAAAAAAAAAAAAAGCAGCATCCTGCTTTTACCTTGTGAAGGACTATTTTCAAATTGTGAACAAAGCAAAAAGCAAATATTTAGAGCAAATATGCCATCAGACACATTTAGTGAGCTGGGCTCTACCTATCTCATGAAAGAGTTTTATGGTTGGCAAATTGAAACACAAACCTTGGTCTGAACTGATACGGGAATAAGGGTGGTCCCAGGCAAGCCAACGCCAGCTTTCAGCTTCTCCTTCAGGCAGCAGGAACCTGTCAGTCCTGAAAAACTAGAGGTAATCATGGCACTTCTCAGCCCAGACCAAGCACTGCTTCCTCTAGTTCCGCCCTAGGAGAGGAAAAGCAATCAGCTGTGCCTTCCCCATCCTCTCGCTGCTGAGGGGGGCAGTGATTCATGCAGGCTGCAGAGGTGATCTCTGTGCACTCTTAGTCCTTTAGTGTCATGGGACGCTTCATCCAACAACCGTCCCGGCTTTTGCTCAAAATCTGGGATGCTTGTGGGCTCCTGGATATCAACGTCTCTGTTGCTCTCTTCTTGAGGCATATCATAGTTTCTTTTTTATATTAAAAGTTACATGCTCTGTGCTTGCTGACACAGTGCTTTGTAGCGTAGGTGTTTGCAGAGCCAGAGAAGCCAGGAAACATCCTGATCTGGAGGGATATTCCAGACTAAACACTTCTAATGTGCTTGCCTCCTACTGCAAGAAATTGGATTCAGTGACCCAGACAGCTTTTTCCACTTTGTATTCTCATGTTAAGTACCTAGAGCTTGAGTCTTTTGCTAATATCCCAACTTAAATTACATATTAGCAAATCTTTCCATCACTAAAGGATAAAATGGTGGCAAGCATGGCAGTGGCTCTCCCACCACACTGTAATTCAACCCAGCCTCCTGAGTTTCTAGGAGTTCAACTTAATACATGACACACGATAATTTATATTTGAAATTGTTAATGGGGTTTTATATTTGAGTTAAACCTAGAGATACTCCATCTATACATCATTTAGAGATCTTTGCTGCATCAACTTTAAAACAAATAACAGCAGAGAGAATGGCTGAGGTGCGGTGAGACTTGGGCAAAACCTTTAAATGATAAAAGGCAAAGTACAGTGCGTGGTAGATATTTTCAGGAACACATTCCCATCTCCAGTTTACACACAAACACAGACAGGGCAATGATATTTAATACCAAGGCACAGACCTCAACAATATGTCCAACAGCAATTCCTAAAAGAACAAATGGCTTTTTTTGCAGCAACAATAAAGCCAGCTCTCCCGGGCAATAGGAAATAAAATGTTTTCGTTTGTCTAAAATATGAGCTGTGAAAATAAATAGCTGTGCTATACAGAAAATGTCATTCAAATAAAAACCTGCACTTTCCTTTTGATGGGATATTAAATATAACACTGTCACTGTCTGATATTTCTTCCCAGTTTGCATTACCCTACAGACACCACTTAGTTATATACATTTTGTTTTATTATTCCTAGCATGGAATATTAATCTATTCTTGGCTAGTAATTAATTACTGTTACATATTTTCACAGCTCCATAGTCTCCTCAGGGGAAAGACTCTACTACATATTTAAGAAGTAGATTAATGTGTACTTATGTAGATGGACCCGCTGGAATAATTTACATTTTGCTGGGATGATTTCTTAGTCAAACACAACTGAGTGGCTTTATTTTTTTAGTGCAAGAATAACAGTGTCCACAAAGTTAGGCATGCTGATACTGCGAAATAAAAACGAAGTAATGTTGTGTCCTCTGGGAGCTCAAGGAACAATCCTGTCTTCAGTAATGATGGTATTCAGTGATAAAATAGGAATGAATCAGATCCATTATTTTAATCTACTTTCCAAAAGGTAGGACAAACTGTTAGTTTGCCTGCTTTAAGTAGTGCCACTCCAGAGTATCTTGAGAGTGGAGGAGCTTGAAGGTAAGGGGCCTTACTTTACTCTTTCATTGCTGTAATCCTGAAGATATAATTACTTCAGACTTCTGGCCTGATTCAAAGCACACTGAAATTAGTGCAAGCCTTTCCCCTGGCTTCAGATTAGGCTGCTAAAATAGCCTGGCTCTCTGCACAGTATCTGGCTAAGGAGTGTAACTAATACAGTTTAAGGGTGTATAATTCCTATTCATGTCAAAGTATAGCATTTCTATGAAGATCAACATCTCTTGATTGTATGGCTAATCATTGCACTCCTACTTCACAGGAAAATAAATATTTTTTTCTTGGAATGAATAAATTTGAATGTGACAGCTGAAGTGATAGAAGTTAATGGAGAAGGCAGCATTTCAACTGTGAGGAATGATAAATAACTACTGAGGTCACACAGAGGCAACAAGAATAATAGCTAGAGACTGGCTATGCAGTATATTTCACCTATAGGGAAGCCAGCTCTCTATTTTTCCTTTATTCTTACTCCCACAGCCTGTTTAATGTGGCCACGTGAATTCTTCCGATAGTTCCTCTTCAAACACTGAACCCAGAAAGGCGTGGCACAGCACCCGTTTAATTTTCCCTATTAAGAGTTACCAAATACTTTGCATTCTAAGAACCTATATAATTTACTAGTCACAATTTGAAAGTGCTTGCCGTTGGAAGTACAGACCTTGGCTGTTTCACTCCACTTGACGGCCTGGCCTTAATGCATTGCCACCATTAAAAGGACAAGAGCATCTTTAATGTATGTGATGGGCACCAAACAGAACAAATTGATCTTTACATTCCTGTAAGTGCTAGGTTTATATAGCAGAAGTTTGTACAAACAGGAGTTTATACACCTTGCATAATTATTGGAATCAAATGCAGTAGTAGGTCCTGATGAGCGTTACCAGTGCAGGGACCTTTAGAATGGCTAGGAATTCAAAGCATTGATTTTATATTCTATTTTGTAAACCCTCAAACTATTCATGCAAAATAAACCCATCTGAAAAATGCCTTTGTAAAGTGGCAACTAGTAGTGCCAGGTTTTTCCTAAGGCTTCATGAATGGGGATCCAAGGGTTCAGTTACAGTTTTTCTTGTATATTATTATTATCAGTTAAAAAGAATTCTCTGCATAAGTTCTGGCCTCTGTTTCCCTAGATAAGGATGGTCATAATTTTCATCAAAATGATCTTTCATTTATTCCTATTAAAAAACTACTTTTTTTCCATCCTTCCAGATTAAAGAATATAAAATCAGAAGTTCTTTGGAGGATTGGTTAGATTGTGGTTTTGTTCTTTTTTTGCCTGCCTTAGCTGTAAAACTTAACTATTACCTAGTTGTTCAATGAAACAAAAGGGGTTTTATTTTCTTTCAAACATTTCACAGGTAGCATTTTTCTGAAGACAACAGTTATTACTCTGGATTCACACAGGGAGGCAGTTTGCTGAACAAGCTTTTTGCATTTTTGCCCGCACCTTTGATGATAAAAAAATCATTTCTAGACTAAATTCACTGATGGCCACTTTTCAGCTATTTATTCTCGTATTCACCTTTAGTGGAAATAGCTCTTCTGCCCGTTTTAACCATCTTCCATATCTTTAGAATGCAGTTGTGTCCTTCTCAACCCTCCTTTTGCCTAGGACCTTTAGTACTCTCCTGTATGAACACTGGAATCTGGTAACTCGAGACCTCACATTTTCCTAGAGCATAAGGAAAAATATTGTAACCCCTCCTGCCTTTGGAATAAAAATAAACATCATCGTGGACTGGGTAAAATATTTCTTTAAGATGCCTTTGGTTGTGCAATCCAGAGTTGAACCTTGCCTCAACTAAGAAGAAAACACAGATGACTGGAACCCATATCAGTTATAAGTCAGTCATGCTATTTAATAAAGCCCACATATCACCTAACCATGAGGTGTTATTTCCTCAAGAGTTCATGTCAAAACATTACATAGAATGATCATTTCTTACTACTCTGCAAAATGCTGAGAAGAAGAGAAATCAATCTCATTAGAGACACTTGAGCAAGACAACTTTCACCATTTCACTGTGCTTCATAAATAAAAAGACAACTTTTCATGTTTTTCAGATACAAGAAGGTACTATAGTGGAAAAATCCATTAAAGGACTTTAATTTGGAAATTGAGGTGGATAGCTACTATGAGTGCAAGACGACAATCATACACAAGAACAGCCATAAATTTCAACCAGGCTTTGGCCACAAAAAGTAACTTTGCAACTGAAATAACACATAACTGCTCGTATTCACTGTACGAAGGTTCAAAGCATCCTTACCATGAAGCGGGGAATATTCTGTGCAAAGCACCCAGCAACCAGGAATATCAGCCAGGAGTTTGAGGAAGGAATGAAGCTTTCACAAAAGCCATCAGCAGTGCAATTAGCTCAGATCTCTCCCAGGTAAGATTTGGATCCCATCCATACTTTAAGGTCATCCTGCTGCTTGATGTCTCAAGGCTTAACATGACCCACAAGCTAGGAACATCACTTTCTTTCAGACCTAAAGCTATACATTCTAGATTATAGAGGAGAAATTTGCTCTTGGTCATCTGTTCGATGAGTTGTCGTTGTCTATCAGTTATTCTGCTGCATATCATGAAGTACTATAAGTTAACTGGTATCTCCACCAATGCTGAAAGGCTATTTTGCTGGCTTCTGTAGTTTGTCCAAAGGGAATCATGTATTTTGCTCATTAATACTCCAGTTCTGGAACACGGACTGCTATGGCAGGTTAACATTCCACATTTAGTGAATAAAACTATTCCAAAAGAAAACCCCTGCCTTGCTTCTCCTAATATTGTAAATACTCTAGCTCCAACATTGCTTTTCATTAAGACATTTCCATCCATTTTTAATATTTATTTCTAAAGCATGTACAAAGGTCCATTATTTTCATTCTGCCTATTAAGTAGTTTGAAACATAATTGAAATAAAGTCACTGCACTTTGAAGGTTTATTTAAGGCTCATAGAACCAAGGAGTGTTGTGAAGTCTATTCAGCCGTTCTATTCAGGCTCTTAAATAGAATATAGAGAAAAATGTTGTCTCTATAGAAACAGGCAGCTTCCTTGAACTTATTGCTGGTCACTTAGCATCAACCTTGACCCTTGCGATGGTATGTATGAAAACTTATTTCTTCATTACATTTGCATCTCATAACCATGTATTAGCAAAAATAAAGGAGAGGCAGATTTGCTTTTTACCCTCCAGTTTTTAAATGAAAGTTAGTAATTCAAAACAGGGCAGCTTGACTGTGCCCTTAATTCTCTGTCTTTGTAGTAGCAAGGCATGGTGGCACACTGCAACACAAAATGATAATCTAAATGTTAACAAGTCACCAGTAAAGAATGATGACCATTTTCAAAGTACAAACAATCCCTGACATGCTATCAGACATGATAGAAGACAAGATATTTTATTCATTTCAGTGCTTCATTATCAATCCCTCTTCAAAGCAATGGGAACTCGTGCACCTCTAAAGTGCATAACAGACTAGTGTGGTAATTAGCATAAGAAGTTAAAACTGAAAGTGTATATAAGCACATAAGTGTACAATGTGTATGTGCTGCTGATTATTAAGTATGAGAAGATGGCTGTGTTCAGAAAGCCATTATACTGGTTTTCAGTTAGATGCATCATCACTCTGCTTTTGGTCTGCCAACCTCTTACTTACAGAAGAAAACTTAGGGAAAATGATTAAAAGGAAACATTATGCTTGCATATCGAAACCTGTACAACAGGCCACCTCATTAAGTGACTTTCAGCCTCAGAGAGGCCGGGATAGCCACAGGTGCAGGAAGTACAAGACTTCAGTTTCATTAGGACAGCAGTTTCTGGCAAAGAAATAAGTTTTGGTCACCTCTGCAACTTTAACTTCTTGATAAATTCTAAATCAAGAGTTATTCTAATGCAGATTTGCAGCCACCCAAGATTTCTGGCTGTCACCAAGCTGATAGCTCAGCTACCTCTAACTTCATGCCAAAAGAAGAGCTTGAACTCTGTTCATGCTGTTATAAACAGCCTAGCCCTGATATTTTTACCTCAGTCATGTTTTATAGGGGTATGGTACACAAAACACCTTATTTGGCATCAATTCTAACATTCACAAATAATATTAAAAAATTTGTTCCATAAGCTTTGAAAGAGCCATGAGCTTCTGAAGTAAGAAATTAAGGAAACAGCTGTTCTTCTGGCCCACTGTTTCATATGTATGAATATCCCCAGTGCTTTTAACATGGCTTATCTGGTGATTTGGGGCCAAATCACCACTGAGCTGCCCAGGTGTTATTTGATTTCTGGTAAAGGAGCTGCTATGGAGGGGAAAAAGTATGTTGTACTTTGGTGACTAGTTGCCCAAGTTGTGCTCCCTCCCTGCTTTTAAAGACCAGATTTGTTAACCAATCAGCTATTAATATGCTCCTTAATAACATGTAGGGACATTTCGAACAAAACTGGGAAGGTAGGAACAATGAATATGACAATTCCCTGAAGGCAAACACTAGTTTCCTCTGAAACTGAAAGCTGCAGGAGATAGGGCTAAACTGCAACAGGAAAATAAGTGACAAAAGTCATACTCTGAATATTCCCAGTAGGCCATTTGGTCAGATGAATGGTTGCTATAGCACCAACTCACCTTATATGAATACACTGCTAAAGACCCAAAATAGCTTCTTTCTAAGTAAAAAAAAATACAGGCAGACAAATTTTATATCAGTAACACCACTGGAGATAGACTGTCTCCAATCATACAACAATAGCTGCCAATCTCTCCGAGAACTTTGCTTTTAGTTATGAACCAACCCTAGCAGCAGGCTCTGGTTCACCTTCCAGAAATCACTTGTGTCTTATTCTTTGACTACAATGATAAAAAAAATCTGATCCATCAGAAGTGATTCCCTGCCGTGGTAGCAATACGGTTAACGTTGTCAGCACAGTTACAGCAAGAAACACTCCGAGTTCAATGAAGGGCCACAAGGATGATGAAGGGACTGGAGCACCTCACATATGAGGAAAGGCTGATAGAGCTGGGACTGCTTAGCCTAGAGAAGAGAAGGCTCAGGGAGGATCTTATTAATGTACATAAATACCTGAAGGAAGAGGAAAAAGAAGATAGAGCCAGGATTTTTCAGTGGTGCTCAGTGGCAGGACCAGAGGCAATGGACACAAACACGCACAGGAGATTCCATCTGAACATCAGGAAATGCTTTTTCACTGTGAGGGTGACCAAGCACTGGAATAGGTTGCCCAGGGGGGTTGTGGAGTCTTCCTCAGAGATCTTCAAAAACCACCTAGACACACTCCTAGGGCACAGGCTTTAGGTGGCCCTGCTTGTGCTGGAGTTTGGACAAGATGACCTCAAGAGGTCCCTTCCAACCTCAACCATTCTGTGTTTGAGACACAGACATCAGTTGAAACAGCCCTATCTGTTGTCTGAGTTCCCTTGAGAGAACTACTCCCTTCCAGATACTGTTCTCCATTTGCAATGAGTAATCATACTGCAGAGCCATTAAGCTTGGACAGGGCTTGTGTTCTCAGGGAAAGAGGAAACTTGTAATAAGCAAGAAGCGGTATGTGGGAGAACAAGGTCTACAGACCTTCAGATTAAATCTGGTCAAAATAGAGACAAAAAGTTAAGCATATGTTAAAAGTCAATAGGCATCCCAGTACCTAACACTCATGTCTTGGGCTAAGTCTCCTTTGTAATACTGGCACCTGCACTTACCCGAAGCCTCCTACCTTTCGTAGAATAAATAACTTCACCAGGGTAGGATAGAAGTGAAGGGGTATTGGGCTGGTAAGCTGAATTTTGATAGTCTGAGGCAGACAAAAATGGCTTTCAGTAAGGTATTCTGTCCAGAGTAAAACCAGCCTTGCTGCTACACTAAATGGCATCAAAGATCTACCCCCTGGCAGTTTTCTGGCAGAAGACAATGTATAGAGCTCCTTCTCTGATTAGGTCTCTCTCACAGATGAAGAATTAGCTTGGTATATTAACACTGAATTAAGTTACAACCCAAAAATTTAATAACTACACAGCATCACTATCTTTATGGACCTAATTGAATCACAAAGTGAGTAATTTTCTCTTGTTTGCCACTAGAAAATTTAATAACAAAGGACAAATATATTTGACTTTATGGTGAAACACTAATCACCTGCCCTTTCTATACTGCACACCAACGTTTAGAGGACAGAGGTTGGATTTAAGTGGCTTCACCGTGGAACTGGTAGAGAAGCACCAAATTACACCAGGTTTCACAACTCAGGAACAGAGCTGTCCAAATTTCCTTTACCTGTGCCATTTATGAAATTACAGAACCTTATTTACAATTGGTTGGGCTGGTGCATACAACAGTTAATCCAGGTGAGTAGAGAGATAGCAACGGAAATTATGGTAACTTGGGTGAGTTCAAATCTCCCTTGCTGTACCGAACGGCTTCTGACTCTGATTTCTCTAAAGCCAGGTTAAGTCCACCAGAATTCATCAACCCTTTGTCCTAATAATGTCCCAATAAACATCTGGGAAGTCCCCCTCAGCTTGCACCCTTCACTTGCTCCACACAGCCTTGGATCGATACCTGTCAGAGGTACCTTAACTGATGTTAATTCCTGCACCTCGTGTGGCAGTTAGAGAGCAGATGTGTTCAAAGTAAACTAATAGAGCAGCCATTGTTATTAAGTGGTAAGAGGCCTCAAGTATTACAGCTCACAGATTGTTTCAGCTTTTTAACATTTCTGGAGCAAGAACACTAATAAATGAAACTAAATCCTTTAGTTTCCTATCACTTCCTTTCATGCCTGTTCCTGCTCACATATTCTTAGCGTCACACTCTGCTATCTTTAACAGCTCTGGCTACCTCTCTGTTAACCATTTCCATAGCTTTATCCTAACATTACATTTGTTTCCTTAATTCATCCAGATTAAAATCCAACATAACTATGACACCTCCTTCCAGCCATGTTGAATACGACCAGACATCAAGTCCTGGCAATATTCTATTTGATAACGTGTTCTTTAAGAGACATGAAAAAGTGGAATACCCCAAGGAACATTAAAGAAATTCTAGCAAAAAACCTTAGGTTCACATACAAGTACTTCCTCCCTCCCTTTCAAATTTCTGGGCAGGGCCAGACAAATCAGCCAGGAACACTTCATGCAGGTACAGCTTGCAGGAAGTTTTGCTTGCGTACACTCGGTCAAAATAAGCATGCAGGATTTTGAAAAGGCCAACTTTAGGCGTTTATGCGAATGAAACTCAGTTGTGGAAAAATTAACACAAAGATCTGTAACAACTGCCTGTTATCCAGCCAATAACTGAACTAGATTGTGTTCTCACTTATGCATGGTCAGGTCAAGCTGGTGCTATCCTGCTGAGGGTGAGAACACAGCTTGGTCTATGCTCATTAGTCTCACTTTCATAAATGTCAGAGTCAAACTGGCTTTATTTAAATGAGAAACATATGTCCACTCCACAGGCTCCATTTCTACTTAAAAGAACTCTTCATGAATGAGGCAGCTCCTCTCTTTTTACCCACCTACGCTCTTTTTCCTGTTAACTGCTGTGATTATCAAACTCACCAGCCAGATTGCATAATGGAGTTGCCATGGTAAATATTTTTACTTTTAATAAACACTCAGCTATATTCTTTCTAATGCCTCACAGCACACAGGGAATGTAAAAGTATGATTTTCAAGTCTCTTGCCAAATTTCATGCTAAGATTCCCAAGAACTATTTTTTTAAGCAGGGCTAAGCTGATATACCTCCCGTAACGAACTGACTCCACTAACAAATAACATGCAGGCTTAATAAGACATATTTTGGTTTTGCTATACAAACATTTTCATAAACTTGATGACAGCTTTGCCAGAGCAACACTTACGCAAAGACATATTTGCCCATGTAGTGTCATTTACCATCAAAATCTAAATGCATATACAACAAATGGAGCGTTTATTTGTCCCCTCAGTTGAGGGGGAGGTGATAAATCACATGGACTTCACTGGATCTGGATTTTCCCTCCTATGATACCAGTTCCTTCAAACTGTGGGGTTTTCTTATTATTTGCCATACAGCCTCCACATACATAATCTAAAATTCATAGCTTTTTTTCAGGATTCTGACAGTGATTTTCTTTAGTACTATCCAACTACCCTAAACAATAAGAATTTAAAAGGGTTCTGAACATCTGGATGTGTTTGTGTTGCTGCTATTCCTGTGTTTGCTGTGCCTAAAAAAATTCATTGTCAAGATGTGTGGCGATGCTGTGTGCTTTCCTTATATTAATAACAGTAGCAATACTTATGAAAATCTATTGTGCTTCCTCTTTTATGCTTGATTTTTTTTTTTTTTACTATTTCTAATGACTCTTTGGTGCTATATGGCCACTAAGTACTTTTGAAACAGAGCAATACATCTTTTTTTTTTTTAAACTGAAGACCTAAACTCTTGGCCACTGTTTTGTTCAGTATCTCTAATCACAACTAATCAAGCCATTGTGCTTTCTTTTTCTCCTAGAGAATTAGCAAAACACAAAAGCATATGTGAAGTCTAACCTGTAGGTCTGAGTGGGAAGATAATTATGGGAAGATCTCTTACATGAAATGCAGAAAACCTCATGTTTGGGTATAATTTGCAACTCAGTCATTAAAAAGTCATTAAGAAAGCATGTTTTATCTCTTCTCTGATAAAAGGCTGTTATAGCCAGGTTTCACAAGGGCCTTCTTTTGCTGTCTTTATGGTAGGAATCTGTGACCCTGGTGCTTAAAGCTTAGGACCAGCTCTATTGTATGGCCAAGCATCCTCTAGGTTGCACTTCCACACCTGTAAAATGTGTCCACAGCTACAGGTTTAGAAACATACACCTGTGCAGTGCTGTTTACCTCTAGTCCTGGCACTCAATCTTATCATACCTTTCCCATTCCACCTTATCCTTTCTTAAAAGTATTTAGAATTAATCACAACACCTAGTACGACTATCAATATTGCATACCTCAAAGGATCCTAAAGAGAAAAGCATCTTATAAATGCACATTACTCAGTCATCTGTCAACACTTGTTACTTTACACTTTCCCAGTTTTCGCATTAGAGGGAGCTCTTTTGCTTGTCCAGAGCAATTGCTGAGTTGTGCAACTCCCAGTTTGGCCACGTGGGCGCCTTACGTTGTGTAAGGAGCAGTTGTAGGTTCTTTCAGTACAGTATGAAGAGACAAAGCTCCTTATGATCTGTAATAACCCTGCAATAGCCTCAACTATTCCAATGTGTGAAGATAATTTAAAGCAAGTGGGATGTTGAAGTACTCTGCGGTTTGATGTGTCTTGCAACTCAAACTCTCACTTATATAGAAGGGGAAGAAAAAAGGTAATTTAACTTCTACCTACAGTTTAAGCCACTAAATCCAATCCAGACAGCTCCTAGGCTTTGTGAAAATGGGTAGGATGCGAGTTTTAATGCTACAAGACACCTTATCAAAACCTTTAACCACAGCAAATGTGAACTCTGAGGCATCACAGATTCTGACCCAGGCTTTGCACCCTATGCGTGTTTCTGACCTCAGGTATAAGCTATATTCAATCCAGTTTCACAGAGAAGAGGTGATCAAAGTAGAGGTAATCAAAGTAGAAGGGAAAACGTGCAGAACTCAGGGCAAAGCACCTGGACAAACCCTTACACTGGTCCCATGTACACAGCTGGCCAAGCCATGGGACCTTGGGGTTCATCAGCTCCCCATCTCAGCTCAGCCTGGGCAACAGGACATACCCCACTTCCAGCCTCTGCCTTTATAGCCCCAGGTCTGCCCAGCAAAAACCTTTCTGAAAGCTTCAGGGCAGGGCAAGCCAGGTCTCCCCAGGGCAGATCACACTTGCATACCCGCAACGGGCCTGGGGCTGCACATCCCCAGCAACTGTGTTCATGACCCCCATCCACCCTTTGCATGCTCACACCCACCTTTGCCAGGTCTCACTCCTTCCTCCACAGCTGCACTGGGGAGCTGCAGAGTTTACCTCACCCTAGGTAACACCACTTAGGTCTCTAAAATTTGCCTGAAAAGCCTTGCAGTGTGATTTTTCTCATACTATTGTCACACTCCCAAACTTGATTGGGACCTTGAAGCACAGAAAGAGCTGGAAATTAAAGAGAGAGAGCCTTCCCTCCTAAGAAATAAAGAAAAACCTTTCAGATTTACTTCATTTGAAGGTTGCAGGTTGGTTCTTTTTGTAGTTAAGTTAGGACCCATTGTGTGTCTTCCACCTGATCACTTTAAGACTATTGATCCAGGCACTTATGCCTGGAAAATTGCTTTATTGTATGGCTTCCATATTTTTACCTGTAGTTTGAAAGATACTGTAATAGTTATGAATTCCCATTGAGACCCATTATGTTGGCAATCAGGTCCCTCAAAAGGGCAAAAGTATTCCAGGCAACATTCACTATTCAGCTTTGAAAGAATCTATGTTGATATGCTGTTCTGTATTATTCAATGTATAACAATGAAGCATTTCAAGTACTCTAAAATTATTCTGTTACTGTGTGTACTTAAACAGTCTGAAGTAACAGAAAATATCCCTCAGAAGAGTGAAACATCAAGGACATTTCAGGGCTGCGAGTGCCCTTGATCTGGGGAAGCATTGCCCTCACTGAGATTTTGGTCTGTTCATCAAGACATGGTCTGTTTTGACTCTCCTCAAGTAGTTAAAAATACACCCAAAGTGATTTCTTGGAGAGAAGCACACAGTTAGCAATTAGGAAAGTTAAGTGCAGTGCATGTAGGTGTCATGGTAAGAATGGTCTGGGCCAAAAATTTACTCTCCTCCATACTGGTGAGGGAAGCGCTACTTATTTGAAGTTCATATTTCTCATTTAAAACTAGCAGGCACCATGACCAGAGGAGCTGTATGTGAGCTGGATCCAAATAAGGTGCGACAAATTACACAGTTTGCCTTTTGCACTTCTTCCCTCAAAGGGCTCTGATTGAATACCTCTCTAGCTTTTCCTTTACCTGTCACCCCAGGAAGTACATGGCCCCCAGGCAGCGATCGCCAAGGGGAGCGCCCCCAGCGCTTGCCCAGCGGTTCCTCCCCATCTCTCCTGCTAGCCCCATACCCAAGCTCCCCGGGACATGATCAGCAGCGTTCTGAGGCCATACAGGCTGCTCAGGATCTCTTGAACCTCCCCAAATCCTTCCCATCCTGATGTGCCTGGGCCATTCTGCACAGCACCTCTGTTTGGGGTAATGGCTTAACTCAGAGCCGGGGCAGTAAACTGCCCAGATTTACTGGTGACCAGATGACTACCACAAATCTCTGCAAAGTAAGATTGATCTGCATCCACAATGCAAAGGAGAAGGACTATAGTTTACACCTCCATAAAACAGCCCTGGATTCCAGGCTTGCATAAACCTGGGCAGTGATGGTATATGAGTTTGGGTAAAATGCAGGGAAGAGTACTTTAAACCTATAGCAAAGATAAATCCTAAGGGCAAACCTAAATAGGTAAGAGGACATTTGCCTTAGTACTATTTCTGTCTGTCAGCTGCAAATAAGTCCTTTCATATTATTCAATATTCTTTTTAACGAGGTTAAAAATCAGGAGCAGACCAAGGTGACTTTTGTAAAGCTATAATAATTTATACCTATGAAAATGTTTGATTTTGCTTGGGGTTTGGTCAGTTTGTCATTGGGTTATTTAGGGTTAGGGAAGAGCTGAAGGAAGGTGACTGACATGAAAGGTGACCTGCATCTGCAGAAACACAACTTCACCTTTTGGAGAAAACTATTGAAAAGGAAACACAGAAGACCCCTTAGAACTGCAGCAGATAGCAATGAAAACAAAATCTCAGAACAAGTAAATTAATAAGTAAGTCAGATTGCAGATTGTTTCACAGCCACAACAAGCTGCAGAGTTTATTGTTTTGTTTCCAGACCAAGGTGTATAGAAAAATATATGGGGCTTGGGGCATTTACAGATAATGAACATCCAGACTGAGGAATGTACCCCAAGGTATTTTGGAATCATCTCACTGACAGAACAGAAATCAGACAAAAAAAGCAAGAAAGAAATATGATCTGCAGAGACACAGAGAGAGAGACTCAACCCGACTTGTAAGTAATGGCATCTTTCTACCCATAGTACAAATAACTATGTTTGAAGTTTACCGAGGAACAGGTTTCAGCTGATTTAGCCCTGACCCGTTTCTGAAGTTTTGTCTATACAGCTCAACTGGTGAACTAACAAACTTGCAGGCCTGTTGCCTGCCTATACAAGCGGCACTGGTGCCTGCCTTCCCGACCATCAACATCCACCTCAAGGCTGGGCAGCGGCTGGAGGCCTGCCCTTATGTACGCATTAAAATATGCTGATCATTAACCAGGTATTTAATCTTCCCAGGCACATTTGTTACCTGGATAATAGGAGGGATTTTTTACTGTTCTGCAAATGGCATTTTCATTACTCCAGAGAAAATGTCTCTGCTGCCTTAAGGCAGATATCTGTGTGCAGGGATGGTCACCCAGAGCCACAGTCCCTGTGTGCAACACAGTGCTCCTGCCACCCACGCACCCGAGCACACCCAGGGCTCTGGCTTTCTGCTATTCACCTCTGCATTGAGCCATCCTTCTGATGGTGTTATTTCTCAGTGCAATTCATACTGATGAGTCTAATGCCCAGTTACGAAAGCAAAACCAAAAAAATACTTTACCTGACCCCAAAAATATATCTTCCTATGACATATAATTATTAATGCTTAGTTTTGGCACTGAGTAACCCATCAATTTTGACTTGAGTGGGAAAAAAAGTCTGTGTAATATGCATCTTCCAAGGAATGGAAATTGTACCATGACTCCTGCCACAAACCGACCTCCGCCAATCTCTAACAATAAATATGCTTGAACATTATCTGTAATAAATCCAAGAAAGAAAAGAAAAATCTTCATGAATTCACTTCAAGTGCAGTGAGCTTAAAGTCATTCTCCAAGAATAAAAAAAGGCTACACAAGTTTCTTGACAGCAAATTATTTTTTTTCATCCTTTTGTATAGCACTGCCAAGCTAGCTATAGCGCTGCATTGGATATAGCTGCCTTTGCATTGTAACAGGAGTTTAGAGCCTCAAGTACTGTAAATGGAGGTCTCTCTATTGACTCTAGCACATGGATTCTTTCTGCTGAATCTTTACACCACATCAGTCTTTTGTGTTTTGATGTTAACTTCAGTTTCTCTTGATTAAATAATTGTAAGTTGATAAAGAAACACTCTTGAAACACATTATCACGCCTTGAAAAATAATACCAAGGATGAAAGGGAGAGGAAAAGCAACAGATGGGCAACACTTCCAGCAGGACAATTCAATTTCCAAACAACGAGCTATCACAAGTGCATCAGCCTCCCCACAGGTTTCTTTTTAAGTTTAGCAATAGTGCGTTAAGGGTGCCTCCAATTTGGGAGGCATTTCACAGTGTGAACGTTTCAGTGAACCTTTGGTAATTGCGGCAAAGCTCACTAAAGCAAACAACCCTGCTGGGACTCAGCCCTGCCAGAGACGCCCGAGGCTGCTCTGGGTGCTGCAGGGGCTGCAGTGGCCTTCCTCCCCCCCAGGACCTTTTGGGTGAGCAGCACCCAGACAGCAGGACTGGCAATGTATTTCTTCGCCGAAAAGGAATTCCACCTGAGGCTGAAGCCTGTATAAATTGAACAAGGGGAGAGAAAAATGGTTTCCTGTGCTGAACTATGACTGCCCATTATATTTGTGCAAGGGATAACCTCGTCATCGCATTGCAGTTTCTCCATTCATCATCGGGGGGAAAGAGGGTACTGGGCTTCCCTCCCCCTCTTTTGATTGTTGTCATCCCTGTGTGTAGTTATCCAGCTGAAAAATAGTTAGGAAAGAACTGAAAAACCAATATAATCCATCAATTTATCTCATTTTTCTCCCCCTTTGGGATACGTCTCTGGAACCCTTGAATTCCTTCTATGCACGAAGCGGAGTATTCCAAGGATTTAATTTGCTTTCATGAAATATAGAGAGAATATCTGCTGCTCCATGTTGAGTTTCCCATGAAATACCTCACAACCTCCTTCCTCCTCCCTTTAAAAGCAGCCTCGTAGAGTCTGGCACCTGGTATCAACGGGCACTGCTGCTCCCGCTCTCCCAAGCTGCGGGGTGCTCCAAAGCCGCGCGCGGATTCCAGCCACAGGGCTGGGCACCTCCGCTGGGCTCCCGCGCAGCCCGGCACAGAGCTGGGAGCACACTCTGAGGCTGGAAACGGAACAGCTTTTCTTTTCTAGGACGGTTCTCGCATGCCTGTACAGCTGCTCCTGTGCGAGTGCGTGTAACTACATGTGTGACTTCTAGAAGGGAAGCATTACCAGGAAGCAAAACCTAATTTGAGTCTTACATTGTAGCCAAAACAGCAAAATCTAATTTGAGTCTTAGATTATAGCCAATATTGTGGAAACTTGGATGCTTTCCTCTTTTAATAAACAGCAGTATTGCAATATTTAATTCATTATTGTTTATACTAGCATATTACATTCCTTGAACTAATAAGGTTTAATTCTTACTGCATCCTACAAGCCTGCTCAGTCTCAAGCTCATGCCAGTGACTTGCAAGCCCTTGGTTTGTGCAGAGAAAGGAAAAGCTTGTTCTTGACTGTCACCTCCTTCAGGCAAGGTGCAGCATGCAGCACTATTAATAGTTATTTAAGATTTTCTGTCCTGGTTCTCCACAAGAGTTTCCATCTTTTTCTATGCTAAAAGTCTTTTTCTAGTGGCTCAAAAGATAAATGAATTTAGCATGGTAGCACCTTCCTCTTACTGATGTACATGATAATCTACAGAATCTCTTACAGGGCAGAGCACAGCAATAAACTCAAAATGAAAACTCTTATGTTCAAACCTCTGACTTCCCACAGACTTCTAGCGCAAAGTTAGACCATGTAGTTAAATTCAGATGACACTGAGGCATCCAGCTCCTGCTGGATTCAGGAAGCAATATTTACATATCTGGGCTAAAATCTGATTCAACTCTACATTTTTTAAAAACAGGGATTACAGCTTCCCTAACTCAAAAGGGGCTTGTAGAGATTAAAGAAAAAACAAACCATAAACTGCAAAGCAATTGGGCACAGTGAAGCCCCATAAACACAAAAAGCACTAATTACCTGGCACCTCGAGCACGAGGAGAGGGGGCTGCAGAGCAAAGCCGCTCTGCAGAGGATGACGGGGTGGGAGCCAGAAGGGCCAACGCGGCAGCATCCTCACCAGCACAGGCAGAGCCCACACAGAGCCAGCTCAGTGACACCAACAGGACCAGCGATGACGCACAAAGTGAGAGGCAGGTCCAAGAGCAACCTGGAAAGGCATCAGCCAACAGGGCTGAGCAAAGAGCTGCCCACACCAAGCAAAAAAACCTCATACACAGAGAGGGTCTGCCCTAAATATGGCTCCAGGGCCAGTGGGTGGGTATGTGGGTGGGGGTCCCAGGTGATCCTGGTCAGGGCAATGAAGGCCTCAGCAGCAAAGGATAAGAGCATTCGTCCATGGTGCTTTTATTGAAGGGTTGACCCTTAATTTGAAATAAATTAAAAAAAAAAAAAAATTGAAAGAAAGCCTTTTTTTTTTTTTTTTTTGTGATGAAGCGGAGTATTTCAATATCCTCTGATATTTACAGCTTTCATTATCTTTAACATAATTTCTTGTTTCTAAATACTTTTGTACTTGATAGTTCTCTCAAAAAAAAATCCATAGTTTCTACAAAATATCCTGACAGTGCTCATTTTACAAAAGCAGCTAGAAAACAGCCACTCTATTAATCCAAACTAGGTTTCATTTCTCAGTCATATCTGTCTGCCACTGCTAAGAGATGCCATAAATATTGAGCACATTTCTTAGGACACCCAGGATAGTTTCGTTACTTGGCAATTCTCCATAAGTCATTCTCTACAACGCACCTCGCTAATGCCACCATTTTTTTTTCATTAGGGTTGAATAGGAGCAGGAGGTACTTTCTGAGAGCAAGTGAGGTGATCAGCAGTTTCAAAATGTCACAAGAAAAGTTAGGATGGATTTGTTAGAAACAAATCACGAGATCTTGAGACGCTTCACAAAAAGTAGAGTATGTATCAGGAGTAAAAGTGACCGTCCTACCCAGACAGAAAGTAATGGGTTACCATGAAACCAAAGTTTGCAAATTCTAAGGAAGAAAGAGCAAAATCATACTTGTGGGAATGACAAAGATCATGTTAATGAATGGGGCTCTTATTTGGCTCTGTTCTTGCCGCAGTCCTCTGGGTCACATGCGGTTCTCCGTGCATAATGGAAGAGTCAGCACCTTCTTTCTTGCTCTGAGATGATACAGTAAATTTAACCATCTGCTACGTTTTGTTAGAGCTCGGAGGAAAGGGAACAGCAACAGGAAGAATATCTGGGCAATCAATTGTGCATCTCAGGTATTAGACAAATAAATGTTTGCATGCGCTAGCAGAGCAGTCTAATTTTTTTCTTCTGATTGATGTTGATGACATAGTTCTCCAAACTCTGGAAAACTTTGCAGTAGTATCTGAATGGTGTCATAACAAACTTGCTCATGGAAAAGAAGTGGAGGGTGGATGGTGAGAACTGTGCCAACATAACTTCTAAATACACCAGCTAACTGATACTCTTACAAAATTCAGAAAGCCTGCCTCAGGAGTGTTCTCCATGATTCTTGCTCAACGTTTCTGAAAGTTTCCCCTTTTTTTGCTGTGAGTTAGAATCAAAACAACCTGAAAATGAGAAATCAAAATATTTGAAGGCACCGAACATATCTTACGCTCATCCTGGAGGAATATCTGCTATTATAAGTGCATTTATATTAACAACAGAGGCAAAATGAGAGGGGAAAATCCCAGAAAATCTTTCATCAACAGGAAAATAAAAATGCTTTCACCCAACCATCGCTTTATTTGAGCTTGCACCCCCGCTGTGGACAGCTGTCAGGCAGGAGACCCGATTCCCCCTCCAAGGTGAGGGACGCCTCAGTTTTGAACTCATTAAGTCTTGCTTCTGCACAGGGTCAGTAAAACAACAGCTCCACATCTTATGTGAGCCGTCAGTCACCCTGTGCGATGCGTAATGGCACTAGGCTCCCTCCCCACAAGATGCGTGTCCGTTGCCTCAGTAGACGGGTCGTTAGCCCAAGCCGCAGGGATTGCTGCGGCACTCGTGTTGGTTGGCAGGGGGTCCAGCGGGCAACCACACACAGTAGAGGTCCCTGAAACACGCTTGTATACCCCATACAAATGGTGGGGAAAGCTTCAGGGCCGCGGCGGAGAGGCCCCAGCCTTCCTTGGGCAGGGTACCTGATGGATGGAAGCAAAAGCGAGAGAAAATTGCATCTATTGTTTATATCAGTCTGCAGCTCAAGCAAAGATCAGAAGATCCGAGCATGTATTTTTCATGGCTTCTACACCTTTTCTTGCGCTGCCTATCCATTGCTTTTGCCCTTGGAAGAGCTAACTCGTGCCTGAGCGAGGGGCTGGGCTGTGGTCGCAGCCCTGGAAGCTGAGGGTGTCCATCACTGCGGAGTTGCTACGCAGGACCTTGAACTGGTTTCAAGCTCTTAGCTACCACATACCTAAACTATATACCTCTCCCCCAGTTTGGTCAATAAGGGTAAGAGAAGTACTGTGATTTCAATATGCATTTTAATATACAGCTTAAACATACATTAACCATAATGGGAATTTAGATTTGAAAGTGCTCGTTCTGCAGCCAATATACATAAATAGTGGGGCAAACGTAATTTGAAAAGTGTCGGTATCATGTACTGACATATTGCATCATTTACTCCCCATGTGAAGGCATACTACTGATGTACATAATGCATATTCTACTGATGTACAGCATATATATATACATTTGTTGTGCTTCAGCCATTTACCTGCAATCAGCTCTCCTGCCAGCCTCAGCACTGCCACCAGCAAGAAGAGTTTTTTGTATTATCTTTCCATTTTATATTTTAAAACTCAGTTTCACAGCTTTAAACAGTTGTCTCACATTAATTAGAAATCATCTGCTTTTATTTTTCTATTCCAGCATGACTTTCTTTTAATTTTTCATTTCCTGTTTACAGTCACAACCTTAACATCTATTTAAACACAGATACATCCTGCTACCAAGAATAATTGAAGTAGCTGATGGTTTTAGGTACTCAGCAATTTACTGATTCGGAGAGCACAGTATCTCAGCATACCTTCTGCTTGGATCTCACGGTTTCGCTGCAGAGCAAAGAGAGTTAGCAGTATTTGATCTAGCAAGCACATGTTTTATTAAATTATTGGCATTCTGCAGATTTCCATGGGGTAGCGATGGCTTACATCGCTTATCATTTCCTTTGGCTAAATTGCCTCATTCCATGTTTGACCATGTACAAAAACTAAGTGCATACTGTGTTTACAGCAGAGACCAGTAGCATTTTAATTCAACTATATTAAATTTCCTGTATGGTATTTACAAATTCTTATTCCATATTTTTTAGTTAATGAATTGATTAAGACAGTATTAATTTAAGTATTAATATTAACTGGGAAATTTGCATTATTATAATGACGTAAAGAAATGTCTTTCATACTCAGAATAAAATCTCAAGTTTTCAGGGGTTTTTTGTCGGTTTTGTTGGGTTTTTTTTGCAAGGACTTTAAAATACAAAATAGGTATGAGGGCTAACTCGCACCTGGAAGAAGTTTAAAGAGGCCTTATACTACTGATACAGAAAAACACAGACAACATACACAGAGCTGTTAGGCACTCGAGGGACATGAACGCAGTTATACAGGTGCTGCTGAGGAGTTTGAGAGGGGGAATACCCAGAAAGCCAGCACCGCCCTGCTCGGCATGCAGAAACCGGGGGGTTCGCGCGGCTCTTCGCTCTGAGCCGCAGCCCAGCAGCTCCCACACTGCCCAGGGCTCTCTGTTCCCTCTTTGGTCTCTAAAACCACTCCTTAGCTCAACCAAGAGCATTTTACTTTTGTAAAGATCATCCTTTCTCTACAGAGGTTGAACCAGCACAAGGTGCTTGACTTCACAGAGCAGCCTTCAGAAACTAGCCCTTCCTTCCACATTTCTACTCTGCTGTCCCAGATGTGTGATCCCAACACCTGGCAGGAGCACTGGGAACAATCTCTACACGTGTTCATAACCTACCGCTGCAAACTGCCCACCGCCTCCCGCAGGGACGTTGCCCGCAGGATCACCACCTCCCTCCCGCGCCCGCCGGGGATGCTGGCAGCGAGGTGCTGCTCGGTCCAAGGGCAGGGTGCTGGCAGGCCTCTCGCTGCTCAGAGATGAGGTCTTCACATGTCAGTTGTGGGATTTTCACATTTTGGTATGAAATATAGACTTGAGAATGAGCGACTTGTGCTCCCGGTTCTCCGCAGGCAGTTTGGCTGAGGAGAGGATCCAGGCCAGCTTGCAGACTTGCACACACAAACGGATTTTAATAGCAGGAACACTGGCAACAAACCCTGTTGTTCAGAACATCACCAGAAGGATGTTTTAATTTACTTTTACAGAAAAGAACCTAACCCCAAAAAGAAATCAGCACCCATGTTTCCACTGCTTTCAAAAGGTGAGGCTCTTGGCTTTTCTCATTTCATTTTCTTGATGCTCTTGGCTGGCTGAACTCAATCTTCATACCTGAGCCAAAGCAGTAACGTTGCTTTCACTATGCAATTAGACATACATAGGCAGGATTACAAAGACTGCGTGCCTTCACGAAAGCATATGCCTTTCCATTTTCTTAAGAAATGGCACAGGCGCTTGTGCGTGTACTCTCGTTAATTGTATGGCCCGCTCAGCAGCTGTTGCATATCCAAAAGCTGTGGGCACCCAACAGCTGCACAGGGTTGCACGGTCACCACCACAGTCTGCTTGGACAATTTGTTCTACTGTATGTGCTCTGTTTCTGAGTTTTAAGATGTGCTTTTTTTAAAACACTAGGCCTTTCTACATGCTAAAGAATAAAGGAAAACCAAGGAGCAGGTTAACACCTGGAAAAGTAGAAAAAAGAAAATAGGTGAAATTCTGTTTTGAACTAATAAATGTGAGTCACCACAATGATCTCATGAGAAAGAGAGTTTGGGAGAAGTCAGGCTCGTGTGTGGCATTTACCCTTATGAATGGCTAAAAGCCAACCCAGCTGATGAGCAGGAATGACAAGGGTTACGACAACAGTGTCACCGTACTGAGTGACCTCCAGTTACTCAGCGTGAGACACATTTATTACGGGTTGTTGCCCTGCGTTTTTTTAAATGTATGGATATAGTGAAGGTGTAGAGATATTTACAGGAATTTCTGCGACACAGGCAAGGCAAGGTTTCTGGGTAGCCATAGGCCATAGCCCTGTGACAATGCTAGGACCCCACTTAGCGCTTTCCAGTCTGCCCAGCCAGTAACCCTGGGCCTGATCAAGATGGATTTAAATGAACTCATTGATTTCTGTGGCAGTGAGTGCCTGATTTTGACACCTTGATAACTGCTTGTAACACCACCTGATTTGGGGCATATTACTGAAAGCGCCCAGCGTCGGCACCCTTTGCCCTCTCCTGTCACTGGAGGAGGAAGAGCCTCCTGCAAACAACACTGCCGAACATCTCAGGCTCCTTCTCTGAGTCACCCCCAAGATGCCTCTCCCCTTCAGCATCCTGGGGAGATGGCCAGAGCACTCAGGTTAGGTAGTTTTTGGGGTTTTTTTTTAACGACCAGCGAGAAAAGTCTGATATTCTTAACAAAGTCTTCAAATCATTTCCACAACAAGTTGTTACGTGCTCAGCAGAAACAGTGAGCTTAACGTAACCTCAGTGGGACTCCAGCAATGCAAACAGACTTACACCATTGCTGAATTTGCCCCTGTAGTGCCTGGGGTGGAACGAGGAACTCCACGTCTCATAGTACCCCCTTTGTTTTTTCTCTTCCGTGTTCCATAACATTATGAAAGAAGTGTGCCACAAAATGTTTTAATTGACCTGATGCCGTAGGAGTGGTAAATCAGATAGGGCATTTATTAGTGCCCACAATGGGCTTGTGGTGCAGGAGCCAAACAGGATAGCTGAACCTTTTCCTTATGGGGTTAATTACTGATTATCCCAAATGTTGCTACACTTAGATATTCCTGCACCTGGTGCTTCATCTCTTTGCAAAAGCAGGGGGAAGAAGAAGGTTGCAGAGGCCTTTTTGCCTCTCAGTAACAGCTGCCAGAGGCTGATGAGAGATTGCTTCTCACACCCCGCTTCTACTGCCAACCCCCAACCTGTTTTTAACCTCCTTTCAATTCTCAGATCCCTGAGCAATTTGCAGAGGGGGAATGATTGTAAACACAGTGCCCACACACTCACTTTCTTAATGCCCTTTGGTGAGCCCTGGAGAGGCAGCTGAGGACACCCCAGAGCCCCATAACGGGGGCTGAAAGCCTCTGCCGGCATCGGACTATTCTCAGCATCAGCAGTTTCCAGGCTTCGCCTCTGCTTTACGTCCCCTAAGGCATTCAGATCTGTACCTCCTGCCGCACTGGAGAACACTGTGTTGGACTCCTGACACGACAGTGATGTCGGCACATGGGCTGTTCATTTGCCCGTGTCCAGCCCTGTGTTATTGTGGTTATACCGTCTTCAGTACCCCCCTCTTGCTCATTCACCTCTTATACACAATGGGGCTTCAGCCTGCCTCTGAGAGAGAGAGAGACGGATCAAAATGCTCATGCCTTCATCGCATGCTCCTCCTCTTTTGACTGAGGAGCATCACTTTCAAGAGCAAAGACCAGGTGTTGAGATGTGGCCGGGTCACTCACCGCTTGGGACTGAAGAACGGGCACCGGCTCCACTCTGCAGCACGGCGATGTCCCCTGCAGCCCTCGAGGCTTTCAGAGCAGGTGGCACCTGGAAGGGATGCGGCAGCCTTCCCCTTGGGAAGCACTGGCCCTGGAGCAGCCCTTTCTGCAGGGATGGATTCTTTTCAGACAGGGCAATCCCACCTTGTAAAATCCACCTGAAACCAACTGTATAGGATTTGTTTAGTGCCAATTCTATTTATTTAAGATAATGAACAAAAAAGTAAAAAAAAGATATCTGCACAGCTCATTCAGGAAAGAAAATACAGTATATTCCTTTCTCCCCTGAATCAGGTGGGAGCGATTAAAGCCTCTCATCAGGAATGGCACAAATACTAATAGAGCCAGAGATGTTTTATATACAGCACTGCTTCAGCTGACAGCTCAGAATTTCCTTAGGGTGCTTCCCTGATGGAATGAATTCTATCTTCAATCTATACTGCGAGGGGAGGAAATTGATATTTAAGTTATCAGTGTGTTGCTGTGGACTTTTATACTTGCTACTAATAAAATAATACGAGGAACTCACCATTCTTGTTTCAGTGGCTTTCAGTGCACGTGCTAAGGCAGCACTGCTAATTCTCTGCCACCTAGACCCTGCCACCGCAATCTGCGTTACAGTGCCCAGCGTTATCATAGGACCAGGGAATTGTGAGTGGTCCTGAGCAAGCCTGACGCAGAAGACGTTTATTTGTGATGGACTCGTGCAAAGTCATGACTGAGCAAGTGCACTGGGGAAGCCTCCGGCAGCAACTCCGATCGCCAGAAGGTTGCACTGCATTTTAAATGATTAGTCCCTGCAAAATGTATGCGTGTTGGGAAAGGAGGGATCAAATAGACCCATTAAATCACAGCCTTTCAAAATATGATGTCACAACAAGTCACATCCTATTCGGGGAATCAGAAGATAAATGTTTGCTGTGGGCTGGTGAAAGAAGCCAGGAAGAAAATAAAGCTTTCCACCCTGTGTGTAAATTGTAAAAGCTGACTTCTCATGTTGCCTCGCTTCTGCCAAAGAAAAAATTCTTTGCTACCTAAGAGAAATACAGCGGAAGACAAATACCACAAAAATAGAGAGAGCAGCTAGGGCTTTCCACCGCAGAATGTCAGTTCTTTCCAAAGGCAGTTGTGTTTTGTTTTGGTTTCGTGCCATACGGTCTGCAGACCAGGGCTGTGCCTTAACCCAAGCGAATTCACCCAAACCTAGGGCAAAAGGTTCATATCTCAGGCTCTGGTTTCAAACACTACAGAGATAAGAAACTGTTGTTTAAGAAAGGGGGAATTTGGGCTCTGAGATAAAATTAGTGAAGTCTCCTGTTTACACCAGTATGTGTTACTCAAGCAGTATCGGGAAGAGGGAGGACAAGGCTAAAGTTTCACTCAAAATTCTCAAGATGCCAGGAACGAACAGAAGCGCTGCCCAAGCGCAGCGCCCGCCATCACCGTCTTGGGAAATGGACTTTTTTTTGATATCGTGAACTTTTGCACATTTCCATATAAAAGATATCTCTGGTGAAACTGATGTGTTACGACAGAGCTCTCTCTTTTTCTTCTTACATATCAGATTAAAAGATGCACTGCAGGAATTCCACATTTCTGTCATGTCTTTGCTGTGTCCTGCTTTCCACAGATTTGTATTGCTCGGAGGAGAGTGGCAGCTGTAATTCTGCCCGCCTGGCAGCCATTAACAAAGACAATGAAAACACTCGGGGCTCAAAAGAAAATGGTTATTTCATTAAAGTAACAGGAAAACTCCCTTTCTTGTGGTAGCTGGAAGCCAGGTGGGCTCCAGCATCGTATCTCTTTTAATTCCTTAAATCACCTTCTGGAGAGGGGGTAAGCAAGGTTGAACAAGTAGTTTTACACTCCACAGAGCTAGCAGGGACCAGCTTCCCAGGGACCTGTGTCCTGTGGGTGACTTATCGGGTGGGAGCTCCGCAGCACCCACCTTTGCCTACACGGATCTCTTGGGTGTCCAGTAAAAGGTGAATTCATATCTCAGCCTTTCCTGCTGTAGAAAACCTCTGCTCTTCATGAAGTTCATAGGAAGTTAATGATCTCTGAAACCATGACCACAGTGTAAACTCAAATGCAGATTACAGTCAGTATGTTTAAACAGTGAGGTGCTCTGTTCTGACAAATCTTTTATTTTGGTATAAAAGAGTGCCGAGATCTTTTTAAAATATCTCTGCTAAGTTACGAGTCAATCAGATGTGTCCTTAGAAGCTGGCTCCTGGAGCTTTTGCTGCATAACCTAACACGAGAGTTTGCTGGAGGCATATATTAATGGCTTTAAAATGAACTTTCAGCAAACAGTGCCTTGGGAGCACCCCTTTAGCCTGTACTTCAGAAACATTTTGAAATTAAATCTAGTGAAACAGACAGCTAGAAAAATAGACCATATTAATACTAATAAAAACCCTAATAGACAACAGACTGCAAGGCCATTAAAATTCTAGTCATGGCTGGGAGAGCAGACTGCAAACTTTGGAGACAACAATGGAGAAAAAGCAACTAACAGCAATTTTGAAGAGAATCTGACGTGATTGTAAGAACATCAGCTGGTTCTGCCCTGGTTGGTGTTAATAAGCTCTGTTGTGACCCCCTGCACAGCAGAAATATAACATAATGAAAGACAAGGCATATAAATCAGCAATCAACTCTTTCTTCTTCTCAACACATCAGTAACAGCTACATGAAATGAAGATCTGGGATGCTCCCCTGAGCTAGTTCTGCATCGCTTAAATTGCACCCTAATCTGCCGTATTTATAATGCAAGTGACTTCAGTGGATTAGGTTCTTTGAAATTCAGTGTGATTTTGTAAAACAAAGTAATGATGAAGCCAGCGCTTTCCAAAGGGCTATTAAGGCCATAGCTTACTACAGTGACAAAAGCATCTGATTCCACAGAAGTTCGAATCTCTGAATTGGTATCAGTAATCATAAATACTTTTTTCCTTCGTTCTGACGGTGGGCACCAACACATCGCTTTGTAATCTAAAAATCTCTTTTAACACAACTTAACATCTATCGCTGTGTTCTGTAGAAAATGCTTGTGGCATGGGAAAAAACTGGAAGGAATCGTGAAAATTCCAATATTTTAGGTGGCAATAGCCATCCTGATACCTTTGTGTATTTTTTACCTCATTATACACTCCAGATACCTCTGTAGGTGTTCATTATGTAGTCAGTTGATTGATCACCAAAGGACAGCTTAAAACAGCATTTCAGCAGGACCCTGCCAGGTGCCAATAAGAGGCAAAGAAAAGAAAACCTAGCTAGAACTTCTGATTCTTGAATATAATATGGTTTCTGAAAATTGACAGCACATGGTGGGAAAACAAGCAATATTGCAATAATGCAGCTGGAAAACTCCACTAAGTATCATCAGGGTAAGAAAAACAACTTTCTTGCTTTCAGTCACTCAGAGGTAACTGATTAATTCTTTATTTTAAAGAAATCAGTTTGAGTTGCCAGTCTAGTTCGTATTTTTAACAGATGTGCGGCGTTGCATATTGGCCAGCTGCCCACCCCTGAGACCGACTTGTTTTCTGGGAAGTTCCCACTTTGCTAGAGACAAGGGTAGAAACTAAATTCTCACAGGCTAATATAAAATGAGACAATTCTTACTGCTCTTGGACTTAGCGCTCTTCAAAATGTGTGGAAAGACCCCTTTCTGCTCCTTTTCACAGGGTTGTTAAGTTCCATATGAAGGGAGGGCATGAAGGATAGGAAGGAGTGCTCCCCCACCGCTGCCGAAGCTGGTGAGATGCCTGTTGTTGGGTACCAGCTCCTATTTCCATCCTCACCGGCCTCAGGGCAATGACCTTCCTATGGAAGCAAGCTAGCCAGGAATTGGGAATCTCAAGGCAAAAGAATGCCCTCTCAGGGTCTGATATGCTGGGATTCAAACTTTGCTTGGCAAACCAGGACGACAGTGCTCCCTCCCTGTGGCAGAAACTGAACGGAAAGTGAGAGTTCACCGAAAAATCCTGAAGCTCAGATACTGCCAATGCTGGCACACCTAGTTACCGAGACAGGCATTTAAATGCTAATGCTATGTGGTTCACCTACTTCTACCCCATTTCTCTTTACCCTAATCAGAGTTTGGCACTTTACATCGAAGTACTTCCAGCTCCAGCTGAAGAATCCCTTTTTGAGGGCATTAGAAGAGTTATAAAAGAAATGTTCCCTCGCACAAAGAACCAAAACAAGCAGAGTTCAAATGTGTTGCAATGTCAAAAAGTATGTTCTGCTTCATTCAGCAGCAAGAGAGTTCACACTTGCCCGTACAGGAAAGCCAGTGCAATTATTTGTTCAAGTAACTCTCCAACTTCTTTGACTCAGACTTTTCACAAAGGAAAAATAAAAGCATGTAAATCTGATAACAAACTGCTACGTCTGGAAGGAGAGGGGCTCTTTATTTCCCATCAAGATGTTTTTACTGAGCCACTGTGCAAATGCACCTTGCTGTACTGTGTCAGAGACAACATTGTTTGGAATTTTTGATCAGAAACTACTCATTGACTCGTTCACAAGCTGCAAAAATGATGAAAAATAAAATGCAAGAAGACAAATTTTAAAATGATGATGGTTCAGGTCTTCCTGCAGTTAAAACAAACAAACTCCATCGTGCTAAATGATTCCTTCCTAATGACATTCATTAGAAAGAACTGTGGATCAGGCTATTCTCTATAGTGAGGGGGAAATCAAGGAGGTGTCACAGTTTAGGAAGATGAAAAAGGAACAGTGCAATCTGCAGGAAATTGCATGGACAATAAGGACAGGGTCTAAACTTCTCACATACTGTTGGTGCATTTCAGCTCCTGGCTTTCTCTCCCAGCAATTGTCTGCTGGTTTGCATGGTATTTCCCTGCTCACAGAAGCAGCAGCCAGATTTCCTATCCTACACATATTTGTTCAGCAAAACAGTGCTTGATCCAACTAAAAGCAAGCCAAAAGTTGATTTAACTTGCAGCTGCTTCTAATAACTCCAAGCAGTCAAAGAGGTGGTAGGTACTCACAGATGCATCCAAAGGATCCATATGGCATCTTTGCTGGAGAGCCACCACAGCAGTAGCTACCACCAAGAAAAAAAAAAAAAAGCTTTTACTATCATAAAACAACTTTTCTTCAGCTTACCATATTGCTTTAAGGACAAACTTCAGTCCTCGATTACGTCCGGCTTTCTTAGATGTGTTTTGAATGATTTCCCTCTTACTTTCTGACCAGTCTATTTTTGTTCTGGTTCTCATTTGCAATAGGCCCGGATGAGGTATTGCTCCTGGGAACAGAAGTAGCATCCCAGCTCAACGCTGGAAATCAATACAATTAGAAGATTCTATAAAACTAGTATTCCCTGAAAAGCAGGGGCTGTATTTTGAGTTCTAAATCTGCAAAACCTTCCCATATTTTGTAAAGCAGGTGAAACCACATCTGCAAGTACCTTCTGGAGTACCAGGGTTTGTATTCTTGGCTCACGGGGTAGATAAATGAACACGTGTCAAAAGCAGGAGCAGCACACACAGCCTTTCATGGATAATGATGTGTCAGTCTTGATTCTTCTAATAAAGCAAAGAAAGCTAGCATTATTCTTCAGAATCCCCTAATCATAATCAAAGAATTTAACCAGCACAGAAACATAATTAAATATTATACAAAGATTTCTTACCAGCCTAGTAGTAGATTCAAACAGATTAAAAATAGCACTGTGAGCCTTCCTCTCCTAGATTTTCCTTCTTTATTTCTACTGGGCTTGGATTTCTTGACTCCTTTTATGTGTTACAGACCTAATGCTCGCATTGACATTAGCAGTGACAGCCGGTAATAATGCCATTGTCATTCAGTGCTGACTTCCTGCAATCCCGAGAGTGCTAATAAATGGTTGCCTGATCCAAACTCAGCAATATCAATGGAAAGGATTCCTGCCGCCTTCCATGGCTCAGTTGTTCACTTCCCCAGTTTAAGGTTGAATTAAGAGGTGACTATTGCAAATAACACAAACGTCACCTGGGCTTGCTGAAATGTCAGCTTTTATTTTGGGCTGTGTAGCTCAAGGAGGGAGCCTGGAGGAACCCTGACACTGAAGGCAACCTTTTCTTACATAATCTGCTATATGCTCTTATTTAAATAATGGCTCCTCAGGAAAACAACATGCTGTAACAGGACATTCCCCAGGGGAAAGAAGGCACACAAAAGAGAGAAACAACCATCTGTGAATGCATCTACTTAAGGGGTTCTTCATTCCAGTTTTCTTACAGGTAACAAGTTTTTCCAGCCAAACTCTCCCCATCTGACATGAAGTCTTTGTCAATAATCAAGCAGCACAAGCCTAACTGGTTAGAAGTTAATGAACAATCTTATCCTCCTTTGGCAAAAATAAAGCGGAACTTAAATCCGAAACTTGAGTAAAACTCAAATCCAAAAGTGCTCTTGATACTGAACCAGATGTAAAGATTTTCAGCGACAAAAATCTGCCTGTGAATTTTCACGCCTGCCTTCCCTTTGGTTCACTTCTGATTCAGGCAGGGCTTCACACCACGACTCAGTGATCTTCATAGGCCAGCACAGCTTGGCACTGATGCCAAAATTCTCCCCTTCATTTGCTTCTGCCTCTGCTTTGCCCCTCTCCGTGCCAGCAGCCCCAGAGAGAAGATAACCTGGGAACTAATTCAAGTTAAACAGACCTAACAAAAAAAAAAAGCCCTACCCAAACAAACCATTCCCCAAAAACAAGCGGTTTTAAGCAGATCTCTTTTCTGCTGGTGGAGAACTAACTCTCACTGTGCCAGAACGAAGATCTAAAGAGAGAGATCTACATCAAGGCACAGCCCATTTTTTCCCTCTTTCCACCACCTGAATCAATATGGTTTGGAAATGTTATACTTTTAATATCCTGCAGCATATCAGCATTTTAGGAGCCTGGTTACAAAGGAAAGTTGAGCTTTAGGTACCTAGGCTGCCCTATGGGAAAACTGTCATCCAGTTCGGTTGGTGCCAGATCAGGCACTGGTGGGCAAGTGGTGACTTTCAGTGTCAAAAATCACAATTCTTCAGTAAATCCTATTTCTGGCCTTGAAAACATTGACTGAATAGAACATAACATCTGGGGCTGTGTAAACCCCTCTGGCTTTTTTTAGGCATTTAGTCATCAGCTCTGAGGACCAGGCCCATGGTAAGAGGTGTATAGTATTTTTCTTGCTACGTAGTCAGTTGGACAGATATACATGTAAGCATGAGACTGAAGAGAAAAGATATCCTTACATGCTGGTGCACTGTGCAGTGTCAACCTGTACACCTGGTTCTGCTGCGAATGAAGACACACTTCAACAGAGACCACTGAGCAAGTAAAGAAATAAAACAAAAGCAATCAGAGACCGTCAAATCTTCCAAGATAATTAAACTCTAATTAAGCATTCTGTTCTCACTTTGAACCATAGATCACACAATTTAAGCAATTTCCCACAAGGATTTGACATTCACGTGTGGCAAAGGAAAAGCAAATTTCGATTGATTTTGTTTCACTCTGTAAGCAAGTAAATTGAGTAATACATGGGATAAACAAATGTTAGAAATAACAGACACCCCCCCCCCCAATAAAGCTAATTGGAATTTTTATTTTATATATTGCTGCTCTAGGTGGACCCTGGCCTTGGATCGATCCCTATTGGCTCACTGCAAAAGGTCAGCAAAGGTCTGCAACAGAAGCACTTTTTCTTGCAAATATTTCCTACCTTTCTGGATAGACTGTGCTAGAGACCTACCACGGCTCTCAGGAAGGAGAATGACTCAACCTCTCTTAAAAGTATGCATTCTGCTTTTCCTTTGGTTTGATACTGAAAATGCCTTTTGTAAAAATTCCAAATGTCTCAAGGAAGAAAGGGAAGAAAATAGTAAGAATGTGCAGTTAGCTCAGGTCACAGCATGTCGCTTGACAGTACTCCTAGTAAAGCATCTCTGCCAGGGTATTGTGCCAAAGCAATCTTCTTTTCCAGCTAGAGGAGCTAGAGCTTGTGCCTTGGAGGGACCACCCATGAGTGTGAGTCCAGCCCATTCTCCAGTGATGGATGCCTTTGGGTAAAACAGGGGGAGACTTTTTTTTCTCAGGAATTTCCACTGAGACTCTATCCAAAGAGGCATCAGGTACCTCAGCGCCATTCTAGCCCCATGCCAACAACTGCTGGTCCTCTCCTGGGAAGGATCAGCCTCTGCTGGGATCCTCTTGACTTGCGGTGTGTGAGCTGCAGGGTCCGTACAAGAGAGCTGGCACCTGGAGGCTGTGAGCAGCGATGGGCTGCGGCGAGGCGGACTGAGCCAGGTGAGGTACTGCGGCTCATCTCCCCAAGGCCAGGCTGTGCGACATCTTCCTTTTTGTGGGCTGCCACAGTTGTAAGGTGCAGTAGCATCTGGAGAAACCACAGACTTGGTTTTTCCAATCCATCTCTTCATTTGTCTTAAGAAAGGATGTCATTTTGCTGGGGGGCCTTAGGTGGACATCACTCCATCCTAGCCACTCTTGCTCCTCCTTGCTGCCTATGTCCATGGATGTTCCAGTATCTGAATATATGGAGTTCCTTTGAGCCTACTCCCAACACATTTAAAAGGCACATGAAAGTCTGGCCTGGTCTTCATTTTGAGACAAATACATGAAGAAAAGGGCAGGTTCCTCAAGGGCACCCCAGAAGAGAGCTCTCTAGCTGTGAGAGGTCCTTCCAACTCCTTATCTTTCACAGCTGGCAGAGGAGCTATAAATCTATTTTTGCTACCTTTTCCTTTCCTACATTGCAGAACATTTATGTGTTTCATTTATGCTAGATGTAGGTACACTTTCATTTTACTAAATGTGCCAGAAATAGAGATCATACATCATTAATAATGTCTCGCTTTCAGCTGAGTCATTACATGTTTATGGAGAAGTAAGTATTTATGCAACTATTTACTTCAGTTTTATGGACAATATATTCCAAAAGGATGCATTGCCTTCAGCACAAAGAGTTTTCTATATCATTTGGTCTGTATACAGTTTATCTCATTATGTAAAAGTAAGCACTCTTTGTTCAGTCAGAATGATACAATAAATTATATCAGCAATTGAATTTCTCTTATTCACTTCTCTTAGCCATTTTGTAATGTCTTTTATCCAGTGATCTCAAAATACAGACAATATCTGATTAGAAGCTATAATTTCATAAAAGCATGATTTCGTACACTACATATAAATAGTGTGTCCACCTCTGCGGTAGAGTGTGTTAGATTCTTTAAGTTTGCAGCAGAATATAAAAGTATAGGACAGGAGGTTAGGGAAAGTCAATCTAGAAAACTGAGAGCAAATTCAGGCGGTTGCCAGAGCTTAAGTGTGGCTAGGGTGCAATTCTCTTAAAAAAAAAAAAAATACCAAAAGCATCTTAACGAGCACAGGTAATTAGAGTCTCTTTTTTATGTGTCCTTTAAAATGTAACTTGCCCAACAGGACCAGAGGTCCTCTTCACACGATTTTATGTGGTCCTTACTGTATTATTTCTGAAAATGGCAGGACTGTTACTACATGTTTATCCCGGGACTCCTGCCTGCGGACGTGCCATTCCGATTTTTAAGGCACGGAAAATCAAGTGGGAATCCCAGGTTGGACTGAAAACAGAGCCTGAGCCAAAAAATGAGCCCACCTAGGCATTGCTAGTTTCTTCACCTGAGGATATAAAGCTCTTCACTTAGGTTGTGACCTGTAGCAGAGGTGCAAGGGCAGGATAAATCACCCGCATCCCCCATTTTCCCTGCTCAACCAAGACGAATCGGCTCAGAAGTACACTGCTCCTTTGCTAGAAGGTGGCTTTCTGGAAGGTTTAAAGATGACCCGCTGCAGTTGGGTGACTGTGACCCAACGTTTGGAATCTGGAATAATTTAATTTAAGAAAACCCCAAGCAAACAAATGAGCCACCTTCCTTCAGGCAAGCCTCAGAGCCTGCCTCTCTCCATCACGGGGACGGAGTGGCTGTATGGCTGTGCTGCACTGTGCCAGCTCGGGCACCTTCAGCGAGATGCGGCGGGAGCTGAAAGCAGAGGGTCAGGGCTCATTCACAGGCTTTGGTTTCTCAAATTGACGTAAGAGGCAGGAGAAATCTGTGCAAATCCAGTTGTTCGCCAGCTACATCTACCATCCCTCTTTTGCCCGTGCCAAACCTGCTAGGGCAGCAGCAAACTGCAAACGGGGGGCTCACACCGCTGCCCCCTCAATCCTGTTCACACAGTGCAAAAATGGCAGCAGCAGTGCACAGGAAAGCATTTTTTTCCTACGCATTTATTGCTTGTACGAAGGGAACTTATAGTTCTCCAAAACATTTACACTTCTATTGTGTTTCTATAAGGTTTAGCCATAAAGATCCCTTTTTGAATAAACCAAACGTTTCACTTTGTTTCTATTGATATGCAAGCGAGGGAAGAGATGGAGCATACAGGCTTGATATGGAAGAAATTATGGAAGGCGCCACAAGACAGATAAAGAAAAAAAAAAAAGTGAGATATTTTGACGTTATTAGCTATAACCCCCAGTTTAGTGGAAGATGAGAGCGCCAAGCAGGCAGCGATACGGTAAATAAGAGGGAGCCCTTGTTCCCTTTCCCATGGCAAGGCTGGCACCCGGTGGCCAAGGCAGAGATCGCGCCTCCCCAAACACCTCCAGCATCGGCAGGGCACTCGGGCGATGCAGACCTGCCGAAACAAGAGCCAAACACACTCCGAGCTGTTTTTGGTTATTCCTTTCTATATTTTCTCACATTTCTACGGCTGGAAGACCAGGAATTAATTTCATCAGAGAGACTGTAACTTTTTGTAGATGGCTTAGAGTAAGATGAACACCTCACACCTTTTATTTCTAAGATTTACAGAGTATTTAAAAGACAAGACAGCTGGGAAAATACTCATACGCAAACCCAGCCATTCTGAATGCCTCAGCACCTAATACCTTTTTTTAGGCTTGTAAGGAAACAGAACAAAGCATAGGCTAAATACTAAAGAGAAAACGCCTACAATAAACTTTTTCCTGGCAAGTTTATTTGCTGGCATTTGTAAATCCACAGAGAAAGTGTAGTGCAATCAATAGAGATAAGGCCCAAGTTCTAATTAGAGCCTTCTGTTTGAAAACAGCTTTTCTTTAAACACTACATGGCTAGTGGTAGTGATAGAATATTCCCTAAAAATAAGAAAATAGTTCATTAGTGTTCATGGAAACAGAAGATCAATCTGCCCTTGTGAAAGTTAATGAATACACAGAAATATCACACCATGACCCCTGATCTCAATGCCTGAGGCAGCAGTATTATGATGCGCTCGCCAGAATTGCTCAGCAACAGGACTTAGATACAACTCTTATTGCATTAATTTTCTCTGTGTGATTATTTAAATTAATGACATTCTGGCTGCAAGTCACAAACTTCAGGAGATATTCGTCTGCTTAGATATTAATGATGCTTTTCTGCTGTAAGGTGTAAGAAGGGAAAGCAAAACTAAATACTAACCATTTTAAGCATAAATATTAACAACAGTACAAGCGTGAAAACTAAAGCTGTTTCACTCAGACAAATGCTGAAACAACCCACTTAAACCACTACCCTCCCTCCCTCAAGGAAGCAAAAATTGGTTTTATTAGCTCTTGGACAAGCAAAAAGTGCAAGATCTCTTTTATTAAAAAGAAAAAAAAAAGTTTTAAAGTACGATGGAAATACCTTGAGGTCTAGAGTAACTTTTGGCAAGTCCTTGCATGACTCCATCTCCCTCTATAAAATAGAAATGGAGAGGATGTCAGCCATCCCCTTTCTCTCGGCAGCACAATGATTTACGGTAGGTACGTTGCCCTTTATGCTATTTTAGATAATGGCATTTGCATTCTTTTACCTGTAATAAGAACGTCTAAGAAAACAAAATGTAATTTGAAGTCTTGATATTATGATTTTTTTTTCCCCCCTAATGTACTTGATTCCAAGATTAGCCTTTTAAGATCATTACCCACCAAGTTCTGCTGCAGTTTGGACCGGCTCCATCTCCCCACTGTGCTATTACCAGTTTGCTGGTTCATACCTGCTCAAAAGATAGAACAACTTTTCTTAGCATGGATTTGAAAAGTGGGGTGAGCAGCTCTACTCCTTCTCTTCCGATCCCTTCTCCTTTTACCCCTAAAATATATTCTTCCATCTCCACAATTATGGCTTGCAGATCGGTTGCCGGTCTTTTGTGGGATGAAAGGGACTGGAGGGTACGGCATTTCTGACTGGTCTTTGAGGAGCAGCCATCTGAGAAATCGCACAGCGTTACTTAGAGCCGTATGAATGGGAGAGGTTACACGGAGCCAAAGACCTGCTCACTCGGATGACTTTGCAGAACACTTTTCTGCCTTTGAAAAAGTTATCTAGGAAGCTCTGTGGACATTCAAGAAAGAACAAGGTTGACGGATATAAAAGGGCGTGCTGGAATTTGGTGGAGCAATTGAAACTAGTCCGTAAAATTGGTATCCTCCTTTTTTACATATAGGACAAGCTCAAAAAAACCCTTGTGAAGTCCTGTTAAATTGGAGGGCCTGTGTGTAGGGCAGAGACTGGAGAAAAATAGTTCTCAAGGATTTGTCACGCACTGATCCTTGAATCTCATGGTAACCCTGAGCCCCACAGCTCTACAAACGGATTTGCAGCACATTTTCTGAAGTACGTCTCTACAGAGAGAGTGTAGCTCAGGCACCGGAAAGATTTCCACTCCAATTCTGCATCTGCCTTCACGGGCGTATCAGGTACCGCTGGCACCCAGCTGGCACACACGATGGCACCATTGTATCGGTGTCGTACATACAGTCATACTGCCTGCTGTTCAGTCTAAACGACCCGACTCCGAACACAGCGAAGACCTTTCCCTCACCATAAAGCCAGTAACTACAGGAGTAGCAAACCCTCTCACTTCCTTCAGCTAATGACCTTGCTGACTAAGCAAGTCAGCAATGATGCAAAATTAAGTGACTTAATCTGTCAGTACCGCAAATTAAAACAAAGCAACTTCTTGATACTGTGTCATAAACACAGAGTAATTCAAAGCAAAGTGACTTTCAGGCCTTTTTTCCATCCTTCACAGACAGTTTCACTAGAAAGAACTAGAAAGAATAGTATCAGTGCTAGTTGATTTAATGACCCTTCATTTAAAGGCCAAGGCTAGAGTGGGTTTTTTTGTCTTCTTTGTAATTGGACTGTTCAGCCACAGATAGTCTTACTATATCAATCATTGCATGAGTGAAAGGTGAATAAAAGCATTTACTGAACTGTCATATCCATGATAAAACAAAAGATGCTGTCAGCTCCAAAGGGAATACATTAGCAGAAGTAAACCTGAAAGATAAAGACCTGTTAGTCATAACATGCCTTTCAATCACTTATTTATGTTAGCAGTTCAGCTTTGAAATAAAGTGAACATAATCCTTATTTACAATAAATTAAGCTTATCTTTGTACTATGGCGTATCTTAAACAATAATGGCATATTGATTTTTTTCCTTCAGAAACACATTTACCTTCACCAGACTCATTGGTTTGCTTCCCTGAAAGCCTCCCCTCACCTCCAGTTCTGTTAGTACAACCCTCTTGGATGTAGAAACCCAACATCTCACATTTTCCCAGTGTTTTACTTCGCAATTGATAACGCGAAGCCCAAACCAGTTCAAAGAGATCTTACTGCAGTGACTGGTTACTTCAGGACACTGTAACAAACAGAAAGGCTGAGTTGACGTGGAAACATCTGTTCCTTCCTTATTCCTGGAGAAAAAGTCTGCTTATTAAAGGAAGGCAAAGACATTATACAGCGCACGGTGCAATTCAAGAGCTGAACTATCCCGAGATGTCAGCACTGTAACAGGGCACAGCTATCTGCAGTACCTGAGCACGGTAGCTCGGGACTGGCCACCGCACGGGACTCCAGCTGAGACCTTGCCGGCCTTAAGGAGAGCAGAAGAATTACTTCAGCTGTCTTGAAAGCTAAATGCTTTTACATTCCCTTATGACATTTCGTTGTTTTGCAGCAACATGGCCTTGTTGCCTCACGTTCCACTTGTAATTTGCTATAACCCTCACATCCCTTTCTAAAGGGCTGCTGCCTTGCTTCTCTTCCCATCATGTATTTGTGTAGTCAATTAGCCTTTCTTAGAAGCACTTGTCCGTATTGAATTTCTTCAATTTGTCCAGATCATTTTGTATTCTAATCTTGTATTCCTGTGTCCTTCTTTCCCATTTTATAGATCTGCAGTTTTAATAAGCAGATCCTGCTTATTAAACACTCTCTGCTGCTCCGTCCAGGTGATTAACCAGGACTGGAACCAGATGCAGAGCCGCACAGCACTCGGGATATCCTCCTCCAGCACTAAGCACGGACAGCATCTCTGAGTACAGCTCACTGTAACTACGAGTATAGTTTTGAAATCTACTTTCAGTCATCATGTGGGTCATGATCAACATCAGGTTCTCCCGGTCTGCTTTGAAACTTCATCTTCAGAATTAAAAGCCAAGCTTAAGATATTTGCTATCTTTACTCAAACCATAAGACCATTACCTCTGTCATACGAGAAAATTAGCCTGTGCTAACGCATTCTTTACAGACATGAACAAATGTAGCTCATTCTCTACAAACCTAGTCTGGCCACTGCATTCTTTTACTTTTCTTCCAGGATATCTGCTGAAAAATTAGCTGCCAACATTATACATGCCTAGATAAATGCAACTATCATTAGACTTGTATCCCTTTTTTTTTTTTTTTTTTAATTAAAAATATGCAGAGACCATATTCCCCACTAGCGGAATCAAAGTAAGACCTAGTCCTTAAGCTTGTTAGGTGAGCAGGAATGAGATGGTTAGAGACGATCAGTCTGACTTGTAATCTGACAAGGCATTCTTGCTCAGAGCTTGTTAACAAAATGATTTAACTACACCTCTCTAAGCACAGTGCTTCACTTGCATTCAGGGTAATCACAGCTTTCTATCTACAGCTGTTATACACTTCTGACCATTTAGCATAGCACACCGTAGTCAACCATGCTATTTTTGAAAAGTCTGTTTGCTGTTAAGATGCTGGTGCCAACCTATGAAAGTAGCGCCTAACATGGATGCTGTCACAAACCAGAAAAACACAGCTTTCTGCCACGAAGCGGCTGCGGCGTTGTGCGATTCCTGTTGAATCTACTGCTCTGTTTCACTAAGACACCCGACGAGTGGTTGTGTGGCTTTAGACGTGGAAGGGGCACCCAAAGCAAACCACTGCCCCCCTCCATCCCTCCTTCTCGTGGCTCCACAACAGCTCTGCTCACGATGCCGATACTGACAACAAAAAGCACTGTACCACAAATTAAGCGGGACTTTTTTTTTTTTATTTTAAACATTTACAGAGATGGAAATAAATACAGGAAATAGAAGACAGAGAGGGTGCTTTTAAAAGAAATCAGTCAAGTCTTCATCAGGCTTCAAACAGAAAAAATTGTATCCAATAGCTGTTTAAAACTGGCCAGCGTTTCCAAGGTCAAGGATTAGGCTGAACAATAATGTAAATAACTAAAGATAAGCATTACAACAAACCAGGGCGACACAGCTAACATCAGTGAACACACAGTTGTAATAGACAAAATGGAACCACGCTACAACAGGGAAGTCTCTTATATTTACAACATACCTATCATACAAAAACATTTGGAAATTAGGGAGTGATTTCTTCTCTGTCCAGCTGTAAGATACAAAAGAAACACTGGAGGGTTTGTTGGTTTTGTTCCCCTCCCCAATATCTACAGAATAGTTTTAACTTTTGGCAAAGTTTAAAAAAAACTTTGTATTGCAAGAATTTTTCATCCAACCTGCACTCCTCTGTGTTTCCATCCTTGCTTAGCATCATCACTGTCATCCGCTGGGGCAGTTTGTCAGAAGACAAAGTGTTTGTAAAGTTCTTTACAGTCTTTTATCGATGGTCTGACCTGTAGGTTGGAAAAGTGTCTGTGCGATGAAGCTTCACTGGGCTAGAAACATCTTCGCGTCGAGTCAGGTGCAAAAAACAGAACAACACTCAGTAAGACATAGGCACCTTAGTCAGCATTTTATAAAGGACTATGTGAACTACAGGTTACAGCCTTTTAATGAAACCTATCCCTGCTTAATCTGCTGCTCCATCTCAGAAACATCTCCACTCAGATTTTCTTGGCCAGTTCCTTCAGAACAGAGTTTTGTACAAAGCAAATGAATTTTTTAGAAGTTCTGACTTTGCATTTTAAATGAAAAATGCACTTTATCTCACAACCTTAGCATCAGTTCTTTTCTGTATATTAGAAAAGGGGAAAAGAGTCAATTCAGAAACTGTAAGTTCCAACTATGATGGAAGACGGTTTTTGCATACAAGGTTTCGGATGCCTCTGTCATTCAGTGAGGGAAATGCTGCTTCATACATATGGAATTATACAACTCAGCATAACAATTGTTTCATATTTCTTTTTCCAGCAGTAATTGAAGCATTTCAAGATTTTGGCAACCTAATCTAATTAGAGGTGCCTGGGGTACCCCTGAAGTAGTAGCCCTGGCTGATGAACGAGACAAGGACTTCAGTGTCTTTCCTAATTACAATGCTGGCTGCATGGCTGGCTTATTTTTCAAAGACTTCTACCCCATTCTCATGACGACAATCTCCTAGGATCCTTTTTTTCTAGTTAACAAGCAAGCTATTGTTCTAAATATAAAACAAGTGGTTTGTACCCGTATACTCTATTTATCTTGTGTCAACTCAATGCTGAATTATTGTTTTAATAAAGGACTCTATAGTAAGGCACAGTAAGCCCAATCCACTGATTGTGTCAGAGTGCTGCAAGCAGTCTTGTTCTCTTGTGCCACAGGCTGCCACCAGAGGGTCATCTTCCCATGCCCTAATTTATTGAACAAATTTGAACAGGCATGTAAGTGCTGCTTTTATTATTCATTCCTGCTCTGGAATATTTGCCGGGTTTAGCTGGGGCTTTTTATGTGCTGCCTGCCCCCTCTAGTGTTGAAAAAAGCAAAAAGGAAAATACTGGCTTTTATGATTTGCCAAAAATCAGAGGGCCAGCATGGAATATGGCTATATATATCAGGGCTGCCAGCGCTTGTGATTTTTAGTCACACCTTGATATTTCATGTTCTGGAGCTGCTAGCCTCTACAGTTTCCTGCTTTATCAAAAAAAGCAAAATAAATATCTACCATTCATTATTCCTTGAGAAACTCCTCATCTCTGAGGGAAGGAAAAAACAAACAAACAAAGACTGCAAAAGTTTTCCAAACAAGGATGTTTTAGCAGATCTCTCCAGTGATTTCTGAATCCTTGATGTTGGTAAATGGTATCTCTGCGTTAGTACTAGAAAGCCCTGCCAGCCCCTAAGGCTTTCTGCTAAACACAGGTTTACCTGTGGGGTTTTTTGCAGCGGGATGAGGCACCAGGAGCAGGGTCTGCCCCTTGGAGCCGCACACACCAGCCCTGACCTTCAGGGATGACAGAGAAACAGCCCGTATCGGATGACCAAGCTGAGCTTCACTTTCTAATGCCCCACAGCAATGGAAAACTGCTTCAGCCCACCTTTATCATGCAGATGATTAATCAAGCTCAGCCTTTGTTCCATATGTTGTGAAAATAAAGTTATGGCAGGTATTGGCTCCTTCCACTCAATACTCCAGGCTACCCCCTTCTATTAAGTGTTTATTCTGTTTTCTGCTGGCTTTTCTGAGTAACGCCCTGATCCTGACTTTACAACTCATCAATACCAACTTCTGGACAAACACTAACTCAGCCAATCCATGTAGCTTAGGGTGGACGACACTGTTTTGAAATACAAATGGGCTTCTTTTTTGTCTTTTTTTTCAACTCTAGAAACACACGTGACTACAAGACGCTGACATTGGACCAGCTCCTCAGAGGTACTAAGCACCTGCAGCTCCTACTCCAGGGGTGCCTCCGGGGAAACCGGCACAAAGCAACAACAGTGCGTGGCAGGTGCTGCAGTTTTCACTTTATCTCAGGAGACTGAAGGTCAGCATTGAAACATGCTCTGAAATACACGGGCAGAGATGGCTCATGTCAGCACTCCTGCGAAACCTGTAAGCCACTGGTCCTGCAGGTGCAGTGGTCTTCCTTTCCATCTCCTCATCCGTGCGCTCAGTAACCACTAGATGTCCCTTGGTGACCATGGAGGGACAACTGGGTGCAGAGACCTCCCCGGGGAGCCATTCCCCCCTCTCTGCAGCCTAGGAAGGTGTTCAGGCCTGGGGGGACTGAGCTGTGCTGCCCCTTGGGCTGACAGCAAGGAGGGCATTTGGAGAAGACATCCGCCCATCTCCAGGCCACACTGCAATGTGCGGTGGCAGCACTGCGGCTGCTCAAGCAACAGTTTTCTAGAACTGCTTATCGTGGCCATTTCCTTCTACTTTCCCTAATTCAGCTGTTTTCAAGAATGCAGTTGTTAGGTTGAATGTTAGCAAGTACACAAAATGAATAGTGAGGACTGCATCATCCTTAGCATGAGGCAGCCATCCAAAGGAGAGGGGAGCCAAAAGGGTATAAGTCTGGCAAAACAATCGGGTCCCATTAAAAGAGTTTGGTAGCAGGAAGGATTGGGCAACCTTGATAACTGGCCATCCTGTAACAGTAATTTCTCCTTGTTTACCTAAAAATGGTCAGAAAACTTGTCAAATGAAGGATCCCTCTCCAAGGGGATGTAAGAAGAGCACCTCCTGATGACAACCCCTCTGCCAAGTTGTCCATCTTAAGGTGGGATATGCCCTTCTCTCCATCAACCAGACAGCAGTGGCAACTGGCTTAGACCGAACACCAGCCTTCAGTGAGATGGGACAGATACTGAAATCATTCAACTATGTCGTGATCTGATTTGTGTGTTGACTTTTTCCACCCCAGCCCCTTACCTTGCAGACCGTAGAGCTGGCCAGTGCTGTGCTGTCGTGTGATGTGCTGCCAGTAGGCACTGCGGGGCAAGGGCACCATGGTGCTGAGGGACACGGCTCGCTCGCTCATTTTCATCTGAAGCTGCAAAGCAGTAAACCGATGTGAAGGAGATGGTCATGTTTATTGCAAATCCTCCAAGAATAGCATGACCACTGGCTGCAAGGACTTCTAACGATATTGCCAGCGCAGCCTTTCCCTCCCTTCCTCTGCCCACCCTACACGAGCAGAGGCAATGAACTCAGGGGTTAGTCTCCACGGGCACACACCACTCGGGTTAGGCCATGCTGCTGTTGCACACCAAAGCTCACCCTGGTGCTCCCCTGGTCCTGGGCTAGCACTGCTTCCCCCGAGGGGAGTTTTAACTCAAGCAGCTGAAACAGAAACCGGGGATCAGTGGAAGATAGGAAAGTGCTGGTATCCTCCGCCTTTAGCAGCAAAGCCATCCAAGGGTCTTCCCAGCTAAGCAAGCAACTTCCCAAAGCTAAATATGGCCTCAGCACATCGAGAACCTGACTGAAGATGTTTCACATGGGTGAGGACAAGTTGTTCTTGTTAGTTTTGAAGCGTTTTCTATTCATCTCCCATTTCCTACAGCTGAGGCATGTGCCAGCTGGATGGCACAGGAGTTCGACACAGGAGATAACTGCATCCTTCAGCTAATTTCCTTGAACGATCGGCACGCCCAGGTATGCTGAGAGGAGAGCACATGGGCTGCAGTGCATTGCTGGAAGCCCCATCTCACACCTCCGCCTCAGCACAGGGCCTTCAGCTACATTTTCTTACATAATCACAGCCCCTTCTTAGTTACAACATACTTAACACAAAAATATATGAGAACTGACTACTTTAAGTCATTTTCTTCCATGAATCTAATAAGATGTATGTGCAAGCTGATAAAAATAATTGGATTTTATCACAGCTTTGCAGTACAGCTAAAATTCTCCTTCCAAAGCTCAGGAAAACATCAGTTCAAACATACCGAGACTACATTTGACTTTTCTAATGTATAAAGATAGCTTTTTCCAAAAAAGTAAGCTTTTACGTTTTAGTTTCACAAAACCTGAAGTGAAAGAACCTTTTATGAGAAGATCAATATATTCTGGAGCAAAACCAAATGGGCAAAGCAAGCACAGAAAGGAGGTGAGGGCTGGCTGTATCCGAAGAGACCCATTTCCAAGTTATTTAGAGGTGCCATCTACGTTCAACCTCCTCTCTGTATGGTGGACACTGTGCCTGTCATGTGAAGGTAAAACAAAACAAAACCAAACCCAGATCAACTCCTGCTCTTAAAACACCCACCTCCACGTCAGTCGGATGTGAATCACTGCACCATGCAAGGTTCCACCTACATCGTACAGCGTATTTATTACGGCTCCTTCACTAAAGCCCCAACACCCTTTGCAGTGTCACCACGCACATCTCAGCACCATGGAAACAAACAGCAATGGATCTTTTACTGGGAATAAAAATCAGCAGAGCATTGTGAGGATGGCATTTCCTGGCTGGAGATACTTTTTTTTGGTGGTTCCATTTATTGGTGAGCTAGACAGCAAGCTAAGGCAGTTTAAGCAACAGTTTGGCTGTTAGGAGGAGTGCAAAAAACCAATAGTCTATCTCAGGAGAAAAAATAAGAGACACAGCTAGAGAAAGATTAGATGACGACACAGAAAAGGGCCAGAAGGGGTGCCCCTCCTGAACTCAATCAGCAGGGGAAAAAATTAAAAACCCACAGCTGGAGATAAGAATTAGTATGCTATGTCCTGAATACACAGTGTTTCATCAAAACACCTCCGTCTGCGAGCAAAGGCAGCTTTAATGATGATTGATTTCATTCTCACAATTAACCTACTGTATCTCTGTGGCAACAGAAAGAGTAGGAACAACTTGATAACGACATGGCTTTATGCCGCAGAAGCACCCGGCACTGTAAGCAGGTCGAAAACAGTCAGAATTGATATGGTGGAACACTCATGAGCAAAGGCTGCGAGCAGAGCGCCGGGCGGGACATGCGACTCCACGTATCATTAATACAACAAATAATTTGTTAATTGGAGGGCACCTAATCCGTAGCCTCTCGCCCTCTTCTGCCCAAGGGAGAAGGAGAATGCTGAAACCTGAAAGGAGGTCAGGATCCCCAGAGCAGTTCAAACACAGCTCCCTGTGTTTGATCAAGTTATGCCGTCAGGCTTCAACCAAAGAAGCAGCAAAGATGTGAGAAGTGGTGAGGGACAACACAAAGCCCCCCTGCAGCTCCAGAGAGCAGCTGGGGAGCTGCTGTGCCACCTCTTGCCTCCCGGATGAGAGAGGTACAGAGCTATACTAAGGCAGTTTGCTGGGCCAAAGCACAGCTCTGAGTCAAACACAGGGTGCGGTTCGTTCTCAGAAGTCTTGGGGGCTCAGGGAGGAAAGATTAAGTATTTTCTTTCATGGATTCCACCTTAACAATCAGCAAAACTTGCATTAGAGGCAAAACCACTGTCCGCTACAAAAAAAAAAAAAAAAAAAAAAAAAAAAAAAAAAAAAAAGGCAAACAAAAACCCAACCCAACCCAACCAACCAAAAACCAAAGAAAAAACCCCACGCAAAAACCCCCTCACACCAACATTCTCTCAAACTAGCTGTGAACATGGCTCCAAAAGGAAAGAAAAGAAAGAGGATTTAATATTTGTTAGGTTGGTTGGTTTCCTCAGGCTGGAAAAATGCAATTTTCAAAGATTTTGCAGAACAACTTGCACTAAGTAAAGCTTCATCGTGTGCTCCCCAACTGGAGAAGATTGCACTCGCTGTGTTTTTGAGGGAATTTTCTTCCCAGTGAAGGAAATTCATGCAATCAATCAAAATCAATTAGAACGATAACTGCTTAAGAAACATTTGCTAAATTAATTACAACAAAACAACAGAATGGTAAACTCATAAAAACAACTTGAGAAATTAGAGGGCACTAACATTGCTGCCGTTTCAACTACTATCCATCTTACACTAATGCTCAATATTCTTCCCTTATTTCAAAAGTTAGTGAGCACCATTTCCACTCTTAATTATGAATCTCTGTAGAAATGGCCAGAGATAATAGCAGGCTCCAGCCTGGACAGATGCACTCGCACATCAGATTGATCCAGTGCAAAGTGCACACTTGAGTTGCTGAGAGGGGAATAAGAGTCAGCAAAGGCTGCCGGTAAACTGGCTGATAATATCTTTCCACGAAGCACTGAGGTTTAACTGCCAAAACTGGGAAGTTCACTGTTATTACTTTAGCCAGATGTCCAGCTGTAATGTCTTTTTTTAAAGCAAACTGAACTGAGAGCAGGCATAAATGACAGCAGTCAAGTCACAGCACTACTCCCGTCAGTTTTCATGGCAACCAAATACTCATGAAAATATCACTTCAATAGGTATTTTCCTTCCATTGTCTGGCAATGCAAAAGTGAAAGGAAAGAAACAGTTGGATGAGATGAGTTACCAAATGACCAGAATGGCTTCATGCATCGCTAAGCAAAGCCAGCTCTTTCCTCCCTTTAAAACAGAAAAGGGAGAGATCTTTGAATTCACTGAAAAGGAAAATAAATGAAACCCACTTGTGAAAGTGTCACAGGCTCTGGTCAGCATATGCTCAGGCCTCGCCAGAAGGTAACAGCACATTAACAGAAAGTGTCAGGGTGAGGTTCCCAGCTGAGGAACCACTATTGCATCAATTTTCCACATGCATTTCAAGAGCCAGAGCCGGTTATAGTCACGAACTAAACCAACATACTGTAATATAAAGAGACCGACTGCTAGGGAGGTGACAGACACATTATAGCCCACATTCTCAGCAGTACTTGGCAGCTTTATTTCGCTCTATCAGCATGGGACATTCAACTCCTTTATTTTTTTTTTCTTTCTGCACAGGCTCCAGGAGCCCTCAGGTAGCTTAATACCATCTTCACCTCGGTCGTGGATAATCACATCACTGATGTGGCAGCGGTCGGGATTACAGGAGCAAACAGAAGACGTTCAGTGTAGACTTAATTTCTCACCATCGGTATCTCCTACCTTCTACTTTTATTTACCCTTTCTGTAAATAATAGCTCAAGCTTTACTAATATGAAAATTCACACAGGGTAAATAATTCTTGGAGACAGAAACAATATAGACAGCTGAGCATGAAGTGCAAGCATCTAAAACGAACTCCTTGTTGACGTGTTCAAAAGCAGAAGGAAAACACAGGGGAAATCAATCAATCTGAACAAAGGTGTATTTGACAAATATTTTGTAATCAGCAAAATAAGCCACCTGAGTTCTACACTGATACAATGATCCTCTGCCTAAACTTCTAAATCTGGCTTTCCCTGAACCCCAGAGAAGCCACCAAGTCTTATGGTTTCGGAACCAGACAACGTTTTTATGACAGACTGGGGAAACTCGTATTCAGGGGCATATGGACTCATCTGAAACCATTATATTCTGCTACTAAATTACAAGACTTTCAGTTTGCCAGGAATATGTTCTTATCCCCCACTTAGCACTCTAGGGTCTATAAAATTAGATTTAGGGGTTGCGGTTGGACACAGTGTTCATGAAGAAGCTTTTAGAGGTTGTGCAGCTGCTCTCTATTGAAATCTCTAGCAACTGTGCATCTGTTGAGTCTATGGCACTCGTAAGACAGAAATTTTACAGCACAGCATCAGACATTATCTATTAAAGATGCTATTACATAAACGTAAAACCACCAAATATGAAATTGCCTGTAAGTCTATTCATTATTGTTACTGAACTTATCTCTGTTTTTTGAAAATGAAGTTGTGCTCTCAACAGGTTACTCAATTGCTTCTCATCCTGGTGGGCTACAAATGTTAGCTAGTCACGCTGACTTAGCCTGGGTTAATTTTAATCTGCTTAATTTAGTCACTGTTGAGTACTTGTATCACCTACCCATCTGTCTCAACTTAGATAATTTGGGATATTTTTGAACAAAAACTCCTTTCGCTAACTAGAACTACAAAGTTTTTTGTTTTAAACAAAACTCAAAAACAGCAAAGATGGTGTTAGATGACACTTCACTGGGAAAGGGAAAAATACCAGTGCAGCTGGCCGCAGAGTTCACCTGCTAATTCTAATGTTTTTGAAAGAAAGCAAGCAAAGTGTCAAGCTCTTCCTAGTGAACCTGGAAGTGCTGCTGGGAAAAGCACGTGGTCTAACTGGACACAGGGCAGAGGCTGTCACAAGAAAGGCTCTAAGTACTTCATCCTCACAGACACAACACTCTCCCACGGGCTTTACAGAAGTGACCACGTTGTAATGACACCAGCCAGAAGTTAACAGAGTAGCATCAACTGAAAACTGGTATATCACACTATATATACTGTGAAATATATATATACGTATATATAGAACACTAACTAGTCTCTTTCTTGTTGAAGGTAAAGACATCGCATGAGCCACACCACCTAGAAACAGACTCGAATTTTCCTCACTTTCCCATTTTAGTCATCCCACCTGCTCTACAAACGACAGAATTACCCATTTGCCTGCATGCTCAGCTGAAGCAATCAGTGATCCAGTCCACAAGACTGGTCGGGACACTTGAAAAGAGTTTCCTATCGTGCCTCCTCTCCTCGTTTGCTGCTCCTCATCGGACTGTTATTAAGAGAAATAACTTTCCTATCACGTATTTGTCTTCCACCCTGTCTCAAGTCCAAGAAAGTGGAAGAACAAAAGAAATACAAGTATTTAAGACAATTTGTTCCCTTCCCCATTCCCTCAACACCCACTTTCATCTTTTCTTAAGTTTCCACAAGTAGTAATGGCATTTTCTGTTTCATCCCAGCTGGGTCGTCCAGTTAATGCTGGGATAATTCGTCGCTACAACTTATCCCTGAAACCAAGATGTTAGTAGAATTACTGAAAGGATTAGACATGGATGTCGGTAGCAGCAGCACTTATACAATACGTGCAATAATACAACTTCACAATAAGAGAAAGACATAAGTTGTACTGGAGATTACATAAAGCAGTTACTACTGCCTGGAATAGAGATGTTTTTTACAGCCAGGCCCTTCCACAGTTGTCCATTCTGGGCATTTTATACATTCCAGAAAGCCTGTTCTCTTCAGGATACTAATTTTGCTGTCAAAGTCAACCTGTGAGTCTTGGGGTGTAGAGACCAATTGTGATATGGGATAAACAGAACAATCCTTTTCACTCTACAGATTGCATGGAAAAAAAAAAAACCCTAAAGCTAATAAGATCCTGAAACACATTAGGTGCAAGTGCCATAGAACTGCCTTCCTTAGACATAATGCTTTATGAGATGCCACACTGTTCTCAATCTGTATGCTAGTTCTGCATCTTACACTCCTATATTTCCTACCAGTCACATGTGTCACAAAATGAGTTTTAGACACAAAAAGCACTTGTGGAAAACAGACATCCACTGAGAGATCAGACAAATATCTAGTCCTCCCCCATAGTTTAATCTGAACCATATGACTCTTTCCAAATCATCCTTGGAGTGCAGACATCAATTAGCAAATGGAAAACTGAGCATGAGCCACACATTTTGCAAATAGATTGATGAGAAATGCTTCCAAACAAACTCATGGTGCTGATTAATCGAAGGAACCTAATGAGAATGTGCACTGACAGGAGCTTATCTATATTAATTCACACTTATTGATAGCTTTGCAAACAGAAAAATCAAGGAGTATAAGTTTTCCTGTTGTTTTAATTCTTAAAAAGCAGCCCAAGTTATATACACTGCCCTAAATATTAAAATCAAGCAAAATTTAATACGAGCAATAATCAGACTGCTTACTATCTGTGAATCAAAACTTAAAATCGCATTGAAGAAGCATGTTGTTCATTGGTGCCCAATGCCAAATAGCAAGCATAACGAGCAGCCGTACCATTGAATTTTTCACACTCTGCAACAAGCGCTCGTGTTGTTCTGCTATGGCCAAAGCAGCCGAGTGAACCTTCTGATAGATTGCTTCCCCATCTCTGGTCTGAAAGATGAATAGTCCTTCTCCTGTGTCACACATCCTGCCAAAGCAAGAACAGATGAGATCCAAGAGTGAGATTTAAGTTTACAGACCACCATGAACAAGCAAAACTTTACCATGCTGCTCTAAAAGCGCTATCGCACAAGTAGTAAGAAAACAAAGGTTGTTGAAATATGGAACGAAGTTATCTAAAAGGTTTTGTGTATGGGTCTTACCACCCCTGGTCCAGTCTTACTATTTTAGCCCGTATTTGTATTGCTTTTGCCAAACAGGGACTCAGCTAGGTACCACTGATCTATCATAAGTGCTTAAGCTCCACAGAGTTCATGCGCAAGACCCAGATTTTTAATATTTAGTCCCTATCTAGAATCTGAGCCAGGTAGGATTAATTGTCTTCCCCTTTCAGACTTTTAACACTGCCTCTAATGAGTTTTGCAGAGTTCTGTCTTCCACTTGAAGACAGAACATAAATACATCTCCTCAGCATCCCAATTGCATGATCAGCTAAATAAAAATGTCTCCTTTTTGCTCCCCAAGAGGACCCAATTCTGCAGTAATGTGGAGGGTGGTCATTTAAATACCTCTTCCCTTTCCAGATAAGTTAATTGTATGATCTGTTTCTCTTTTACTATTGTAATTCTTTAATGTGCTTGTCTAAAATAACGCATCCATATCCCTTGGAAATGATTTGATAGTTTAGTTCAAAAAAATAAGTGCTCCAACTTCAGCCACACAAAGACTTCAGCTCATTAAGACAGAGCTGCAGGAAGCAATATAGAACATCATCTCTGAAACAAGGAATTGCATTCAAATTTCATATAAATCCATTTGTCAAATAGATGGAAACCAGGAATATAATCAATGGAAAACAGGAGTCTCTTTTCCGTTACTTTAGTTTGCTTTTGGGAAACAATTTGGCACTCACTGCTCTCAACTTCAGACTCCACTTCTCCTAGTACAGAACCCAAAACTCTGTGCCCAAAGGCCCACATTGTACAAATTCTGGAATGATGTTCAACCCTTCCTGCCAGATCTGTCCATCCAGTTCTCTGGCTCATATAACGCTTTATTTAAGAACAACCCTATACAGTAATATCCAACGCTGTCAGCCTCCACCCTGCAGTCCCCCGGGATACCACAGCTCTCCCACCCCCATGCTCAGGCACTTTTATTTGGCAACTGCTTCCGTTCAGCCTGGGATTAACAGAGGGTTTTATTTGTTTTTATATTTGTTTCAATATTTTTTCAATTTATTTTTTTTTTTTTTAGCAGAGGGTACAGGCTAGCCTCTGTCTGAAGATAAGCTGTGATGTCCTTCAACAACCTTCCAAAGTGGTCCAGAGCACCACCCAGCACCACCGAGGAAAGCAACACAATAGAGCAAACACACACCTACCTCCCTGCTTCAAACGTGAACCAAGATGGGTCCCGCCCGTAGCGTCGGAGGGCACTTAATGGCCAAGAGATTAGTTTTACTCTGGGATTCTGGATGTCCCAAAGACAGATATTCTCAAATGTTATCTGCAAGGTACATTCCCCATGCACATCTAAATTAGGGGATGGCATCAAATACACATTGAATCTCTCTGGGAGAAAAACAAAAGGTTAGTCTAAAATCCCTGCCCATTAAATGTACAATTCATTAAAGGAATTTCCTACTTTCCACCTCTATTACAAGATCTTATTTCCACTTTGAACAATTAATTCAAAAACAAAGACTCAATTCCATCCAATAACTCAATAAAGTCCATGTTTGGGGCAGTCAGAATGCTGCGCTCAGAGGGCATCAAACATTTGTGCATGCAGATAGCAAAGAGAACTGCACCATCATAACCCTGATATTTGCAAACAATTAATAAAATTGTGTGCATGAATAAATACAGTCATTGCATTTCTGCATGTAATTTATTAATTTGCATAGGAAAGTGAAGTAGCCATGGGCTGAGGTTTTGCATGCAATTACTACTATTTATTATTTGCTTTACAATGTTGCGAAAGAGCCTCAGTGGCAGACTGAAACTGTGGTACAGACATCATACAAGAAAACACACAAGAAAAGATAGCCCCATCTCCAAGAGCAACTAACTTGTCTGAGAAAGTAAAATGCTATTCCAAAATAATTCTAGTTACCTTACTTATTAACTCTGGTAGCAATTAAAAAAAAAAAAAAAAACAAAAGCCAAGAAAACCCCAAACAAACAAAAGAGCCCCCACAAAACGGGAAGGGGGGCTTGGAAAAACAATTTTGCACCAATTTATTTCTGATATTCATATGCGCAGTCCAAAAGACTTTAAAATAATGCAATTAAAGATTTAAAAGGTCAACATTTATGTACCTACCACTCTGCTCTCTCTCTACTCCAGATGCCAACAGGTCAGGCTCTCCAAGGCTAATGTCGTTAATTCGTGTTCCAAGACACTCCATCTGCAGCACCTTGCACCACTCATCTGCCTCAAGTTCTGTATAAATGCCCAGAACATCTGTGTGTAGGTATAATACATCCATAATTTCACAGTTAATGCTCTTACGTTTTCTAATATGCGTTGCCATTTTACCCACCTGACTCACAAGCAAAGGTTTTCGATGTGTCATCATTAAAATAAATCCCAACAGCATGCTTCTTTGTGCTTTTTGGCATTCGTAATATATTCTTCACATTATTGAGCTCTGTGACCTGAAAAAGCACAATTTGGCGTTTTAATTAGGAGCTTGCAAAGATATATATCCATTATTGACTGGAGAAGGAGAGAAAAGAATTCTATCATGTTGCAAAGGACAGAGAAAAGAAGGGAGAGCATGAACACGCCTGTGATTGCTCTTAAAGAAATGCAGCCTTGACGTGAATCCCCTTAGACAATCAACTTGAAGACCCTGGATGATGAAGCAGCCATGTCCTCCAGTTCTCTCTTGTCTGCACGTGAGCAACACCATCTGAACAGGATTTTAGCCAAGAGGCGGGTAGAATTAAAGCTCACTCCAGTTTGAGAAATATTTACGTAAAGGACATGAGAAAGACCAACCTGATGTAGCAGAAGCAAAGAGAGGTGAAGAGACAATTCTAAAGGATTCACCCATTTGGAGGAGCAAGTCCAGTTCCAGTACAGCTTTCATCATGGAGGACAGAACTGTAAGAATTGTGAAAAGCTGCTCTCTAAATTAGTTTTTGATGGGGAGTTTAGGATTTGTTAGAATGGTCCACTTAAAAAAAAAAAAAAAATCACAGTTTTAGTCATTAGAAAGCTTTTTAGCTTTAAAGATTCACAGACTTGTAAGCACAGATTTCTGTTGCTTGGTTGCCAAAAACTGATTGGAAAAAGAGCTCTCACACCAAAAAGAAATAAACATGTATCTGTTACCTTGTATACAGCTTTAGTAAATACATACTAATGTTGCTTCATATTTCTAACATCCACTTTTCACCCTCACAATTATAAGTAACAGTCCTAAATTTGACTGAGGAGAAATTCTTCATTATTTAAATTCCTTTTAATATAAAGGTTAACACCCAGACAGGGAATCAGGAAGTTATATTTAAGTATTCATTATCAGAAAACATTTCACTGACTCTTTTGCATGGTAGGGGTTGAATAGAGAGAGAAAGAGAGGGAATTTAACAGAAATGTTCCCAAAGCTGTACCACCCGACAACTTCACTGCTTTGATCTCATTAGTCCTGTGGAATAGTCTCATATCAAACTGTGTCAGCTCTAAACAAAGAAATGCAGCAACAGCCTTATAAATAAGACTCAGGAAGTATGAAGAGTTATCAGTGCCGTAGGGTCTGGCAACAGAAACCTCTAGAGCATCGTGGGTTCACGAGCACACCCACTGCATCTCTCCGGCCCCTCATCCTAAGTCACTTTCTTCTTGAAGTCGATTCTAGCAGGGGAGAACAGGCAGCCAAAATCACATTTTCAAGCAAGACCCCTGAAAAGGTTTTCTTACTGTGAATGAAAGGGACAAAGAGCAGTAGATGGGCAATGTATCTCCAAAATAAAAATAAGCAACACATCCAATGTCTGGAAACTCAGTCTAGGGGCAGCAGCAGAAAGAAATAATGGAAGGAACATCCCATGGGGAACACACCAAACCTTCTGCATAGCTGCCAAATTTAGAACTCCGGTTTTTATAGCCTCCAGGTTCAAGATTTTGAGAAGTGTCAAAGCCAAGACTTCCTAACTGTGCTTGATTTTGCATGAGCATTTTTTGCTCTTCCAGGAAATCCTGTGTTGGAAGCACATCCCCCAGTGCTAACAAGACACCGACAAACTCATTGTTAAATATGACAAATCTGTCATAACCTATTCCCGTCGCGCTCAGCACATGACAGGTCAAGCACAAATTGCCAGCTGCCAAGTTCAACTCTCATATATTTTTCTCACATGCCAAGAAAGGATTCAAATGGAAGAGGAAAAAAAGAGCTAGACTTTTTCATTCAGGACAGCAAGCGACCCTGACGTTTATACTGAGCACATTTACATTTTCTGCAGATGAACGTGCTAATGAAGTTTTGTACCTACGAGTACAAAAGCTAGCAGGAGCAGAATGTAGCCATACATTCTGGTAATGAATCATTTAGCTATTTCTGTCCTAATGGAAAGCTTATTTCTTAAAACCAGGCATGCCACGCTCCTGCTGCTGGATATCCCAGTAATTGTCTCTAGTGTGAAGAATCCCAAGGACTGGGCTCAGGGGGATCAAGAAAGGTTTATACTAGTCAAGGAACAGCACATCACCTCTCCATGCTGGCTCAAGAGCGCTTTCAGCACTTAGGAGGCTCAGAAATACCAACTGGTCAGGTGCTGCCCATGCCCCCCGTCAGCCCCTGGTGATGGGTAGCACGTGCTGCCTCAGCCCCTGGCAGGGAGACACCCTACATCCTAGCAAGGGAGGCAGGGGACACTCGGCCATGTGGGAGGCTGCTAGCTACTGCACAGGGCTAGGAAAGAAAAAACAACCAACCAACCCAAACAGCATCACTCGTGCCCCTGCGTTCAGGCCGAGTCATGCACCTCCAGGCCAGATGGGAGCAGATGTTCATAACACTGCTGGGAATGGGGGAAGGACAAGATTAAAACATTTGCTTTGTTTGCCTTTACTAAAGGAGAGACATTTCTGATCACTGTTTCTTTTACTATGACTCCAACCTTGTACATCTTACCTTCACCACTCCCAGCATCCCTAAGACCACACTTTACACCCCAAGTTGTCATGTTTTATTCTCATTAGAGCTGCAAGCTGCAACCACTGCCCAATCTCCCTACATGAGCTCCTGCAGTCTCTGCATCCCTTGCACAGAGTATCCATCACCCATTTCCTCTCATTTCTGTACTGCTAGAGACATCCTGTACTTTCCAGTCTCCGCACTCCAGTCTCCAGCTCACCCCTACCTGCCCAAAGGCTTCCAGCCTTGCACGCTGTTGCTTATGTGCCATATCCACATTGCAGCTCTAGGACTGCATCATCTCTGAACCCAGCCACGGGGACTGAGATTTGCTCCTGCCAATATCTCAGATACCTGCGGTCTCCCTCCAGGCTAGGACTTCACAGCAGAAGCAGTTGGTCATTCCAACAAGATCTACCCAGCACACAGAGTAAGACAGAAGCCATGGACATGCCTTCCAACCAAGAATTTTCTTTCCTTAGGTCTCCCAGTCAAGAAAAGTTTTACCAAAAGTTACACAGCAGCTCCTCCTCCATCCAGTGGCCCAGCACAACAACATCACTTCTCCCACCGAGCGAGGACAGCCACTTTATGCTACAGCCACTTCAGTGGACCATTAGGGAGTTGCGCAAAACTCCGGGTGACCAGGAGTGTGGTGGCTGGGTGATTTGGTCTCATGACAGCATAACTCGCAACTCCTGCGTTCCCCTTTAGAAACAACTAAATAGAAAAAAAAGCATGAATATAACGGCATTATTGTTTTGGAGCTGAGAATAGCAATAATTTTTTTCCTTATCATAAATTCCTCTCAAAAGCCAGTTAGTTACTGCAGTAAAGTACTTCTTTGTAATCTCAAATGCAGAGTAATATATTCCAATAGAGATTTTACAAGAATCAGCTCATGCTTGAAATCCCAAAGTTCATCCTTCTGAACAGAAAAATTTGTTTTCATTTGAATATGCCTTCTCCTACATTTGCTTTTTATTACTGTACTCCCTCTAAGCATACTATGTTATGAAGAAGACAAGGCAGATTATCTAAGACATTATTTATCTCCTATCTGTTGCCTTCACAGTATTTGGTGGTCTATTTTGCTTTTCTGGGGTATCAACCAGCAGTTAATTCACCTCTCTAAGCAAAAACTCTCCCTAAGTCAACATAAGAGCAGAGGATGAAGATAGAGAGCACACGAGTGTGCCACTGACCTGGGTGTTAGTGCAAGGGCAACTCAGACTGATGGGCTTTTTCCTGGGTCTGCAGGGTGGGTGTACAGGGAAAGGAGGAAGGGAAAAGGGGTACAGAGATGGGGTGAATGTGAACAACTTAATTATATGAGGATTATTTTTTTAGTGTGCTTATAAAGCTCTACCCTAAGCTCCTTCCTCATCACTTCGCCCCCACCTCCGAGTGCTATATGCTGGGAGAAGGGAGGAGGGACAGGACAGGGACCCAACAGAATACGGCACGCTGCAGCAGTGTGCAGTAAGTCAGGGGCTTCCAGGAATCACGTTACGCCCTGTGCGAACGCAGACTGCCTGCACTGCAAAGCACAGCGGCCATGTACCAAAAACACATTCCAAGAGCCCTGGCTCACAGCCTGGTCAAATAAAACTGCAGGCAATTTCAGCCCTTGGGTGATATCTTGAAGAAATACTGAAATCAATAGTATTGTGCCATTAATTTGACTGATCATCAAATCCTTCGTAACTCATGTTTTAGCTCTGAACTGGGGAAAAAAAGGGTATTTATATTTGGAGAAATGCTAGCTGCAACATTTGGCAGCTCCTGGGTTATTCTGTGCTGCATTGACTGCTTGAGCGCTCTTGTATAATGGCATTTCACAGGGCACGGTCTGAAAGTCTTCACATGCATCTGAAGATTTCCTGATGGCATTTTGCTTCTGTTGAGCTGCACAAGCTGACACCAAAGCAGCTCCCTTTGAAGTATGACAGAGAGGTAGCCCCCAATTCTGACCTCTGACCCAGGTCCAAATGTCTACAGTAATACGCACACACTCTAGTCTCTTCCCAGCTGCTTTTAGGCTAAGTTTTTCTTCAGTACCAGACCTAGCAGGCAGGGGGAGAACAACAGATGGACAAAATCTGGCACTCTGGGACGCTGAAGTCAGTGGCACAAGTGATAGCATGCAGAAGAGTCACTTAAATTCAGTCTTTCAGCTCATGCATGCCTTCTGTCCTGGATACAGCCTTGTGGCACCTGATTTTTATGTCTGGCAAATATCCGCTCAATAAGCAGCTGACCTCTCTCCCCTTTTGGGACTGAGCTGCTGAAGTTGCCTTCACCTTTCAGCGGTTCAGAGGTACTGCAGCAGAGTAATAGCCCCTTCTGGCAAGATCCAGCTTTAGCCAAGAAGCTATTCCTGCTGCCAAGGCTCAACAGTGCATCTGCACTCCTGGGGGAGAAGTTGTCTAAAGATCACTTGATATTTGACCTGCTGTGTCACCCAGCAAGGTGCTTCAAAACACCATCATTATCCCAGGTGGCTAAATAGCCTTCCTGTTGCTCACCCTTATGCAACAGATGGTTCAAATTGTCTGGCACATATGCACCGAATTCGCACTGAAGAAGTGGCAGGCTGCTAACATCCCCTCTACCGCGCTTTTGGAAAGGAGTCAGGAGCAGACACCGAACACCTGCAAATATTTGAGGCTGAAGTCTTCTTTTTTTGCATTTTTTAAATAACTCTCCTCCTGCCAGGCTCTTGCAAAACAGTGTTTTCATCATTAGTTTAATGCATGTATGTTTTATTTGTCTGACATTAATAAGAAGCGTACATTTATAAACTTAATTCTAAAAAGGTGGGTAAACCACAAATATCAGACCTAAGACAGCAGCAACAAAGAAATCGCAAGAACAATGTTATTTTCTTAGGAGTTAAAGGCCTCCCTTTGCATACTTCTGCTCCTCTTTACTTTCAAGCCTCCTTTATGTTAAGATGACAATCCATATAATTGAAATACATTTCTTTAGATTAAAAACTAAAATACTTGCAGAGCTGTGTGGTAAGAGAGTTCTGAACCAGGAGCAGGGATTAATCTAACATATCTAACTTGCTAAGTATACATAACACACTAACATTTTATATAGTTTTTTAAATATTTATTGAAATATATAAATACATATATATGAAATCTACAGCCATGCCTGTATCTCCCTTTCTTTAGTGGGAAAAATCATCAGCTGCTAGTTTTCACTTGCTCACATACAGAATCGCACACACTGGCCATAACCCCGCTGTAGTCCAACACTGGCTTATTCAAAGAAATTAAAGCTGGGAACAACCACCAGATTTAGAGATTCAGTTTCTACCATCCCTCTCACAGGATCAGTGGAGCCAGGCACAAGCTATATCCTTCCTTGCGGAAGGACACGTACCTGCCCCACAGACTTGCAGTGACCCTCGCTGCGTGGCATTATAGTGAAGATACCAAAATATCCTGACAAGTTACTTTAATTCTTTTAAAGCCTCAAACTAGACATTTCATTCGTAGTAAGTGATAGTATTCATTAAAATAAATGTTTAACAGCCAGTTATTAGCAGAGTGGTCATACTTTAAACATTTAATTTGCTACCGATACAGTTTTGCATTAGCAAGCTTGGAAAACAATTACAAATTACACAATTCAATTTTCCAAATGGATTATTCCATAACTAGACAGAAAGACTGTTTAAATTACTTCTGCTGTTTCAAGGCAAGATTAATACAATCGGATTAAAACTTAGATCCCCTCGAGGAATCAATACATTCCTGTCACCAGTATGCAATTAGTTGGTTCTCTATTGGAATATTAAGGATTCTTCTGGCACACTGCAAAGTCAAAAGTCACTTGGAGAAATAATAATTTCTTCCTTCCTCCAATATTCTTTTGTTAAAGCTTATGGTAATTTGCGGTTGATTATTTACATTTACCAAGTGAAAACTAGACAGCTACCTGAAAGGCAACTCTCTGCATAGATTTTGTAGTCTGGATCCTAATTATTTTCTCTCCCTTGTGGGAACAAATGAATTAAGTGGGCAATTTGCTTTGTGGAGGCAGATTTCAAGTTCACTTCATAAGCTACAGATGACTGTTCTCAGATGACCTGTATTTTAGGACACTTTAACCTTTCCATGTTTAAAAAAAACAGAACAAGATTATAAAGTATTTAAAGGTCAGTATTCTTAAAAAAAAGTACTTATTTCTTTTGTTGTTTTAAACTTTGAGTGGCAAAGACGCCAAAATTCAGCCTCTGGTGCAGGGCTGCAGAAGAGGACGCATACATCACGTATTCAAATGCAAACAATTTGGACCCCCCAATATGACAGAAACACCACCAAGACACCTCAGAAACACTCCTTGTGACCCAGATTTCAAACAGATAAAGGAGAGACCTTGACTGGAGAAAGGTGCCGAGGAAACGTGGCATGGTCTCAGTCCACAGCAGCTCAGCTTCAGTGACTGGTACCACCACGGTGCCAACAGACCGAATGCTCTGGACAGACTCTTTCCACTAATAAATCGAAGTAATATTTGCACTTTAATTCATCACAGAAAAAAAAAAGGCAACAAAATGAAACAATTTAGCACTTCAGTGAAGGAGGCAGGTGCTATTGAAAAATTAGCTCCATTCATCATTTTCTTTTTCTACCCTTTACAGTTTTATGATGGATTAAACCTTCCCTGAGACTGATGGGGCGAGTAGGGGCTCCTCAGTTTTCTAGACTTGATGCTGCTTTCAACAGCATTTGAGAATCACTTCAGAACCCCGGTAGGAAGTTAATGACCATATTTCTGAAACACTGGGAATCGATAAGTGAGGTTTTCCTCTTACAGTATCATCTATCAGACTGAACTGCATTCCTCCTTAGATTCATTAGCACAAGCTTATGACACAGTGACGCCTGACATGTTAACAGGACTGGCTGGGCTTCTCATTTGCTGGATGAGCTTTATTGTCAGAGACAGCGAGAAGCAGCCTTCTGTCCAGGAGTGACAGAATTAGATTTAGTCACAGAAAAGCGCCTACGCACCATCAAGCTGTTATTACAACAGTTGCTCTTGCTGACCAAACGCACAACCAGACAACAGCAATGACTATCCTGGACTTCTGGATGACGTCTTGACTACCAAAGTCCCGTTAATACTAGACATCAAAACCAGGTGACAAGTGGTGTTAGTTGAAGACTCTGCCATATTAAGTTGTTTGTTGGGTTTTTTTAATTAATAATTAACTCTGCTTTTTATAAGAATCAGTTCAACTACACAGTACAGTACAGTACAGACCAGCAGTGACATGTTCTCCTTTTTCAACACCTCATATTTAATACTGTTGGAAGCTGCACCATTCACCACCTTAGAATTTCACACATTTACAAAGCTTCTTTAAAAAAGAAACTCATTTTTATCCACCTGTGCTCTTTGTAAGTTAAACACATTTTAGCCAGAAAAATGCTGTTTAATATTCATTAGCTTCCTTTCAGTAAGGTTCGTTAAAAATAAACAGGACCCGTCAACTTGTATAGCTGATGACTCTGGAACCAGAAGACAGCCTCATTTACCATCACAGTGAAAAAATGGGGACAGTGCAGAGCCCCAGTGCCAAACAGCAATGCTGCGTGAGGGACAACCTACTGTCCTGGGCAACCCCATTTTCCCCGCTCTACTTGGTTAGCGCTGGTTCTTTACAGAGCGGCAAAGAGGAGCGATAAACGTGGGGGACAAATGCTGACGGCAGCGTTCCCAGGGTAGCTCCCACAAACGGCAGCGAGGTCGCTGCCCAGCCGCCCAGCCTGCCTGCACCCCCGTGGCTCCCAGCAAGCTCATCCACAGCGTCCGGGCCGACGTGGTGCTGGGAAGGGAGATCTGTCCATTTCATACGGGAGGACTACAGGCTTTCTGGCAGAAACCTCAGCAATGCATCCCGTAATTTGGGTCTACATACCTGGGACCTGAAGCAGACAGATGTTTAGAGGAAGGGCTCAGAGCCCTGGAGCTGGCAGTCTAGCTCCGCAGGTCCAAGATACCAAAAAAACCATAGAAGCTCAGACTGATCAGCTCAGGCATACTCAGCGTAAGACTCAGACCCCAAGACACCACCCTCCAATTCCTGAAAAGGAGGCTTAGGATATAATCTATCGGTTCACTCCAGCTGGAAGCAGTGTTTTCAGGAGTGCACACTACATTCAAGTGACCTGCATTCAAGTTTGCTTTACTCCTCCAAAAGTGACTGATTGTGGAATTTGACCATTGTTTATTCCTGTCAAATAAGCTACCAGTGAAATCCAGCTACTAAATTTATAGAAGCAGCAATAGTTTAACATTAAGTAACTGTTAACTATAGACTAAGCTTGACTTAAAGCTGAAAATCCCTCAAAGCTAGTGGGACTTCCTATGGTGCTTTAGTCTACAGGTCCAGATGTAGGAAACTGCTGTTAGGTTTCATATGAGACAAGTAAGTGCTAACCTACCGATTTTCTTGAAAGAAGAGAAGAAAGTCCAGCCTCATTTAGATTCCTCATGGATTTCATATCCATTACCTAACCTGAACTTCAAGTCAGCATGTGCTGCTGATATGTTGCATTAATACAATGGAAGAAATACAGATTTGCATCAATAATTGACAGAGCCATATTAACATAAACGCAACATTTCACACAAAGCTGGAAATTGTCTTACGCGCTGTGCAACCCTCACACACCTCAAATTAAAAAAAAATGCACTTCTCATTACTTTTGAAAGTTGCTTAATATAAATTTGAATGAACTATTTCTGGGCATGACTTAACTACAAATAGCCACAGGTTTTAGGACCAATCAATTACAAATTATGTGGCACGTAGACAGACAAGTCTGAATTCAAATTCAGTATTCCCTCAAGATTTCCTCCTAAATGCATGGCAAAGTAAGTGCAGATCAGCCTCAAGCTGAGCTGTGCTCACCAACCCCTAGGAATTTATGCACGTAATCTTCTAATATATTAAGCTTTTGCCAACAATGATTATAAATTAAAGAGTTTCTTATTTTCATCTCCGTGCCCAGGAGAATTACACATGTAAATCCTCAGATGAATATGAAATGTGCACATAACTCCAGAGAAGTGATTAGAGGGAAAAACTTCGTTCTTTTAACACCAGTGAATTTAGCAAAGGTTTTCACATCATCATTGCAAGAAAAATTTGCACGATGCCCTTCCTTTCTGTAGCTGTCTACTGTCTTCCCACAGATGCAAAATCCTAGTAAAATGGGAACCTTTAAGTACCCAGCTTTTTAAATTCACACGTTACCTTGGGTGGCTGTTGCTGTAATTATGAAGAGTAGCAGTCATTGCAAAGTATTTCAGATCTGATTTTAAAAGGCTGAAGAGAGAAAAGGACACCTTCTCTGCAAATAAAGTAATCTTCCATTAGCTTAGCAAGATGTTTGCTACAAAGCAGAAAAAAGAACACGTACTCTGCCTCTACTTCACTGAATGAAGGAACATACAAGTGGGTTTGGACCTTGACAGTAAAAAAAGTTCCAATTTTCAGGCCACTTAATACATATCACCTTCAGATTTTATTCTTAATTGTACATTAAAAAAAGTTTGAGAAACAACCGTATTACCAAGACTTACCTTGTGATAACATCTAAAGTAAGCGGCTCGTTCATCTGAGAATTTCTCCAGCCTCTTTGGCCCTTTGCTTGAAGCTTTTTTGAATACTAACCAGCATCTTTGGTAAATCTGGAAACACAAGAGAGTAAACTTCGCATCTTCAATGACTTGAATATCACCAATATTTGCATAGAAGTTAAACGCATAAATCAGCCGTTGCTCTGGAGTTACAATTAATGACTCTTGGTAGCTTAGACAAAACATAAAATCAAGCTAACGGAGAGTTACATCCTATTTCTTTAGAATTATGATACAATCAGAAATTCTTATGAAGACAGTGCATGCTTGCATGAAAGGTGCTAGGAAGAAAGAGCTGTAATTATGCTTGCAAATGCAGGGCTTTCTAGGAAACAGCTTTTTAAAAATAAAGTGACACACTTTTCCATGTGGATTTGTCTTGCGTGCTTAAGACAGACAGAAAGCAAGCTTGAGCAGACAGGTAGGAATGGATCTTCCATCAGACAAGTATGAGAGAAAAAACTCTAAATGTATATTCTATGTATAAGGTAATTGAGGATACATAAGGGAGAAGGAACTGAATTACTGCCTAATGAAAAAGACAGATCATTTAACCGTAGAACCCAGGCCCATTCTGACAACTGGCGTTTTGTTTTCAAGGTCCAGCTGAATTCAAAATCAAGTCGCTTGGGGCAGACTCTGTCTGTGCAGAGTGGTTGAAAAAACACCTTTCCATCTACAGCATTAAGCCACTTCATCTCTCAAACTTCTGCCACTATTTCTTGCAATCTTCCCACCTATTCTTTAACTGTGGTGCACTTTCTACCATCCTCTTACATTCAAAACCATAGCTCTCAGCTTAGATAGCATACTGGCTGTATAGAAGGAAAGAACGATAAGCTTTGCCAACTGTTCACAGCCTACATTTAATCAGTAATTCCAAAGGAACACCTGATGAGTTAGAAATAAAACAAAACCACCACTAAAATTAGTGTGATTTCAAAGCAAAAAAGTCTGATCAGCCATTGTCAAGTAGTTCACAGCTCTGACAGAGCTCCAACCCAGCACAAATTCACTGGAGTGATCAGTGGTGAGACCCATCAAAACATCTCACTGCCTCCAGCTCAGCCAGCACCCAACAGGTAACCAGCAGACAAGGCAACGCCACCCTTACAACCCTTGATGGGTTTCTAACCAATGGACTCAGCACAAAATAATTATGCCCGTGAAAAGTATCTGTAATTTTATTTCTGTGCCCAGAAATGATTGTTAGTTGACTAGCTGTGCTTCTTCACCAGCTTTCAGTTGTTTCTACAAAGATGTTCAGGGAACCTTATTATTCCCAGCAGCCTTATTATTCTGCCTCACATGTGGGCACTCAGACTTCTGTCCCACTTGGCTGCAGAAACATTTAGCATATGGACAGGCTGCTCTGATGCCAGGCACCAGCTAAGCCTATCAAGATTTTCTTCCAATTTTCCAGCTTACTGGCCACTCAACCTGTTCTGTTTAATGCAAGGGTTTGAATTGAATTGTTCAAGAATTACTAGACACTGACCAAAATGAGAGCTTACCACCAAAAAAGCAATTCAGATACGCACCCACTTCTACTGGAAGAGGCTTTCTACATTTGCCTTCTGAGAATCTTGTCTGCTGGGCCCAGAAAACCTCATCACATTTGACAAGAAAAACTCTCCAAAACCCCACCCAAAAGAGATTGTCAAAATCAAATCATCAAATTCAGCCCTTTTGCTTTTCAAAAGCCTATAGTTTTAACTTTAGCAATTAGAAGCCCATAGAAGAGAACAGAATCCTTCAGCAATGCATTTGCCATTATACAACACACACAAGGACAACTACAACATGACGATGTCCTACTCAGGCCATTTGTACTCTGAAGCACCTCTCTGGGTCAGCAAGCATCTCAAAGCTGTAGCTGCAACAAGTGAGCTCAGCAGCACACAGAATTAGGGGCAGAACAGGAGAGTAACATTCTAACACAAATAAAAATAAGGTTTTGCTCTGCCTCCAGCTGGGCACAGTTCCAGGATGGTTATCGCTCTTCCAAATGCCACTAGAAGCATAAGTACTAATAACAATCAACTTCAGTCGAGCATGGCAGATGGCTGTAAGTAAGTTGGTGCTACTGGAATGTATTACTGCAGTTCAACAATGACTAAACCAAGACTAATTCTTAGATTTAGATCAGAATCAGGGCACAGCTGAGGAGGTGGGGGGGAAGCCAAATTAGCCTACAATGTAAATACCGGTCTTTCAGTTTTGGTTCCGCTCCCATATTACAACAATTCTCTAACAAAAGAGTCCCGGGGTTAGAATACATTATGCCAGTGCTTCAGGACAACATCATCACGACCCAAGTAAATACACCAATAAAGAATAAATGCTATTCATGATGCTAACTTGAGCAACCTGGAGGTAAGTCAGGCCATGAAGGTCCCTCCCCTGAACTTCCTCCTCCTTCTGTATGAGCTCGTCAGCTCTCTCCTCTTAGGGAATCTCTAGGCAGAGAGATTCTATGGCAATAGTAGTTTCAAGTAGAATAAAGTATTTTGTTTTGATTAGAGACAATGAACAATTTCTTGCCTGGATATACAGTTCAGAATGCCATTAATGTTAGTGATCTGATGGTTAACTCTGCTGAGCTTATATAAAAAAAACCTCAAAAAGATACAACCCCTCACTTGAAGCTTGCTTAGCACCTTCAAAAATGAGATAATGGAGCCATCAACAATGGGTACTGTTATCAAAGCCACATTTCTATGCTCCCACGTCATATATATCTCACAGGTGAACATCCAGCACCAGCTTAACTGAGCATAAACTACATGATGCCCTAAACCTCTAGCAATAAAGCAATAAAAAAAAGGGGGGTTGGACTAGATGACCTTTAAAGGTCCTTCCAACCCAAACCATTCTATGATTCTGTGAATAACCAATTTGGCAGCATCTGCCTAGGAGCACTGAAAGCCCTTCAACGCAGTCAACGCACGGAAGAGATGATGTGGTGCCCAAGACAGAGAGCCAATTGCAGACCCTGTTATGAGCTACAACACAGGGCAAGTAATTAGGTCTCTGATGCCATCATGATCTAGTATGTGTCTGAGACTTGTCAGTATTTCTTCAAGTTGAAGACCGCACGTGAACTGTCTATATTGTTACTGCCGTTTTGACGGCAGCAACAAGGACCAGCCCCAGATGCTCTTAGATGCCTATTCCGTCATGAGTACTTAGCTCACTTATCCCTCAAATCAACATTTTCACTACTACTCCATGAACAGGAATTAGTTGAAAGTACTGCTGTAATTACTTCCACTCCAAACACTTGGGCTGACAGTGATTATATAATCCAAACAGCAAATCAGGATCTGATGCACTGAGAGAGAACAGTAATAGCCGTCATTTATGTAACACCTAAAACTTACAAAGCTCTCGCTGTGAGATCTTCCGAGAAAGCCTAATTCAAAATTTAATTTGAGTATCTAAAATTAGCAACTACTTCCTATGGCCTCTCCCGAAAATGTCGGCTCCTAACAGCCCATCAAACAGGTAACACCGTAAAACTTGAGGGAAATAACGTGACTGTTAATGAAGTGGATCACCCGAAACCCAGAGAGGTGATCCAATATGCATGTCCAAGGTCACATTAAAACAGGTCTATTCTTGGCTCTAAAGATCAGCTGATATAAATCATTACCACAACTGAAGTCCAAGAAGGAGCGACTCCAAAGGAATGATGCAATCTGAGTATCTGGATTCCTGCCTCTCAGTGCTATGCCTTCGAAACCAGGCAGGATTGCTCAGCCATTCCCATGCTCCTTCTGATGCTGGAAATACACTGTCAAGCAAAGGAACTATTAACCTCAGCTGGAACTGGTCAGCATCGGGCCGAGTAAAGTGGAAAAATTTCTTTTGACTTTCCTGGGTTTCATGGTTCAGTTGTGCTTTGAGAATACTCTCATGCAGAGAGGGAAGCTGAAACCAGAGGCTTGCTGTCCTACGTGATGACCCAAATCCCTGGACCATCCTGGAAATGGGTGTAGGGAGGGAGACCTGTCAGTCTTCACCACCTCCCAGCTGATCAAAGAAGCAAGATAACCACGAGCTAGATTTTTGAGTGTCTGAAACATCCTTCTTTGTACATGAAGCACAAACTATTCCACACAAGAAACAAACATTTGAATTTAGAAACCAAAATGTGCATTTCAGTCCAAAGCAAGTTTACCCCAAGTTACCTCAATACTTTTGTTCAGCAACTGATCTAAAAAAGCATCTGGAAATACCCAAATATTTAGAAACTGGAGGGGAGAGGCTTTTTTTCAAATCTTGGGGCAGGGGGTTTAAACTGTCTGTTTTTTAAAACTAAGGTATGCGCTTCTGCTACCCTATGGCAAAGCAAGCCCATTTCACTTCAGGACTAAGCAACCCCACCGCTTATTTGTTTGTTATTTAAGAGGGACATAGAGGTCAGGGACAGTAGCACAAAGTCTCATCTGGCAAATTCTCCTTTGTGAACAAGTCAACCTTCAGGGAAAGCTGCCCTATTTTATTCCTGTGTTGTGTTTTTCTGCTCTCTGCCCTAAAACAAAGAATTCCAATGAGCTGCATTTACAAGGACACTGAACTTGCTGTCAAATAAACACAAACTTTGCTTTATTTAAAGGCGGTAGCTGAAAGTACTATCATGCAGCTTGGGATGATTACGAGAAAGCCTGGGCTACTGCCAGGAACTTGTCTTTTGTGACTCTGATAACCTCGAGAAACAGATAATCTAGTAAAGGCACAGCACAATAGCACAAGAAATTTCTCACAGTATGTTCTGAACTTTTTCTTTTTTTGGTGGGAAAAAATGCTGCCACTTTATCCAAGGCTGGTAGATAGCTCACCCACCGAAGCACCTCAGCTGCATACGGAAAATTATTTGAGCATTTTTGCTGAATTTTGCCAAGGAGTCTCCAGCAGACCGGAGTTCCAGGTACAAGGTCCCTTCCAACAGGGAGTTGTTCACACAAGAAATTAGCCAGCTAGTGCTAAAAGTGTCTGGATCTTAATTCTCCTATTTTAAAAAAAATGCCTTAATATGTCACTTCTGATTCAAAAGGTGGCAAAGAGCCCTGAAACAGAATTCTCAGCCTGAAGGAAATTTATGAGGCGACTGGATCTAGAGTTTTGCTTTGCATCTAGAAAAATGAAATATTGCCAACAAAGGCAGACTGCAGCTCATTCGGTTAATTATATTCACTCCTGAGACACGTCTGAAGCAGTAGATGTCCGTCAGGTAGCTGTTTCTTCGAGAAAAACTGGAGGACTGCTTTCTAGAAAAGAGGTCTAGGTATCAGCAAGTATGATGATGCCTTATGTATCATGTTGAATGGGACTGTGTGGCTCTAGTGAAGACCCCATAATCTTTCCATGACTTCACAAAAAGGAAGTACTTATTTTGAATGTATTCCTTGGGTAAGGTCATGACTCGCCTCTACTTTTCCAGCCCAGGTTTGCCCCTTGCCCAATTCATCCCCATACTGGCAGCTGTGTTCAGCTCTATTTCATTCTGAAAAAAACACAACGTAAGTATAAAAAACTACAAGTAGATGGATTACTGGGAAGAATCACATAGCTGTAAGCATATCTCTCTTGTACTGAAATGTGTTTAGCATGACTTAAACAGTGCATAGGAACGTAGACTGGTTCACTGGCTTTGTAAAATAAGCGGCAAAGTTGCCCACATGTTGTCTGTAAAGATATCGCTGCACTTGGCAACAAGACAATTTCACTTTCCCAGAATACCCATTTAATGTGAGTGTGTTATGAGTAAGCAATATTGCATTATTCATTGTGATCAGGTTATAATGACTACATAAATCAAAGTTGGTTTACATCATGCTATCTTCTTCTCTGGGGGACTAAAGAAAATAATCTAGATTTCTCCTTCCCCCAAGAAACACATTTGTGGAAAGATAAACCTCACTCCTTCCTCTCATTCAGTATACATCTTCAGAAACAATATTTTACACTAAGAAGTCATCCACAGCTGCTAATAGGGAATGAAGCTGTAATCTTGTCTCTGTGCATTCAGAATGCACAATGTTGCTCAGTATTGCAAAGTTTTTTTCATCAAGTTACAAAATCCAGCTTTGGCACTGGCCAGAACTTGCTATAAGACCAGTGCACAAAAAAATGCTTGGCAGACCTTTATGAATCTATGCACCTTCTTTTACTCTTACGCTTATTAATGCAAGTCGCAACAGATGCCTACTGCTCTAAAATACGAGGCATTTTAATCAGTCTCCCCTCTTCAAAAACTCTTTCTTTCTACACCTTCCCTCCCAACTGGAATTGCATCAACCAGAAGTGGGATTTTTGTTAACGGTTCAGCCTCAGAACTCAAAGCCATTCCTCCAGCCTTAGTTTAAAACACCAAACAGCTGGATTTGAGCCTACAGATGCATTCCCACTTGGCACACTAGGTAGAAGGCAACTTTGTTCTATTTTTTTTTTTTTGGTCCTCCATGATTACATGGGATTCATTCCACAGACGAGATTTACTTACTGCCAAAACATCCGCAGCAACTGAAAGTCTGCGTGCTGTGGTCTCAGGCACGTTGTCCGAGCCATGGCAGGGTGGTGAGGAGCAGAACCTAAGCACAGACAGTAAAATGGCTCACCCAAGATTACCCAACAGTTGAGTAATGGAGCCTTTGTTTTATTTCCTGTCTATACTATGCTCTGTGACAATGGACGTTGACAGGGAAACACAAGCAGCGTTTTACAGGTTTTGCTTGTAACCGATATATATTAGTCATTGGTTCAGACAAAGGGGAAAAAAAGCTCAACAAAAATACTGTTGCTGCTGGCACAGGTCACCTCTGGCAGATTTCAAGATGAAATGGGTTCACTGAAAGACAAGAAGGGATTTGCTGACACATTCCAGCCTGGTAGAAGATTATTATTTTTTTTTTTTTTAAATTTTTAAAGGGACACCCAAAAGCTTCTGAGAGCCCTTTACAGTAAATCACTTCAACTGTCAATAAAGCAGTTTAGAAGCAATGTACCCCTTCAGATTGCTGAAGCCCTCAGCAGCTGGAAGTCTAGAGTTCAGAGGCATCTTAATTACAGATCCTGGCCAGATGATGAAGCATATTACCAGTGAAATCTCTCTGACATACAATCTTTTGAGGGTTTTGGAAGGACATTATGGTTCAGTCCAGACAGGACAGAGAAGCCACCAGACTTGGGGGGACACCTAGAACAGGATTCTGGACCTCAAGGGGCAGGGAAAGGGCTCTAGGAACGTAGGACAGCCAGGAGGCTGGAAAAGAACAGTGATAGCTGCTGATGCAAAGCGTCATCAAGAAGACAGGGCTGGGATTTAGGACTTGCTTATCCCACAAGTGCCGTTAGGTGTTCTGCAAAGGAGTCCTTTCTTTCCCTTCTCTACTCAGTGCGTGGCGCCTTGAATTAGCATTGGCAGGTGCTCCTTACATGCAACTCACAGGAGACTTGCTGATAAACTAATGTGTAAATAAACCACACCGTGTAGTAAACTACACGGAAGAAAGGGATTCGCAGTCCTGCTGTTTGATGTGATGGAGGGCAATATAGAACTTGACTCAATTTTTTTAGTTGACTGTCTAGAATTTCGGGACCTAAAGACATTAAAAACAAGACTTCAACCTCCAGTCTACTCTCCCTGCAAAAATGATGAGTTGGATGCAGTATCATTAGGAAGAGAGCATTACCTGAAATATCCTGCCTCTTTCAGGCCCTTCTTTATGGGCTTACAGCCTTCAAAGTATAGGGTTGCTGGTTTGTTTAAAATCATACACAGAAAAGGTTACAATTCTGGGCTGCGTAAGGCCATTAGAGGACAGTGCCTCCAAATGCCAAGAAGCATTTACAGCAGAAACCCTCTCTTGCTAGTGACAGTTTAAAAAAAGGCAGACTGAAGCTAAGTATCTGATTTGGTTCCTTGAACATCTGCTAAGCTTTATATATGGGCACAGTTAATTCTAGGCATGAAACTGGATAGGAGAAAATCAGCCTAGGATTCTAACTAGTAAAGGAAGAAAAAAATAGTAATGGCTTCAATGCAGACTAAAAACTGACTCTGTGCAGCCAGCTCACGCTGGCTGAGCTCTACAGAGTGCAGCTGGATGTGCTGTCCTGCTGGGTCAGGCCACTAGTGTGGTCCAGTGAATGAACACCATTTAGTACTGCGTTAGAATTAGGTAACTGCTGAATAACTTAAAATGACTGCGATGGATTATGGTTTGGAATTATTCTTTTTTGTCACTAAGTATCTGATTTGGCTACTTCAATTACATGGGCTATAGGGGGAAAATGGCATTGATACAGCTCATTAACAGTTCACAGAGCTCACTAATTAGTACGTCAGATGCAAAGAGGCTGCAGAGCACACACGCGCTAACCCTCGGTAACAGCCGCTCGCAGCTCTAACAAAAGCAGAAGCTCACCTGCTAAAGCCATGGTGGGGGATGCTCTCCTGAGCTCAGCTGTCAGAAGGCACAGTTGGGACTTGCTCCGTGTTTGGAGATGAACCCTACTTGCTCACCAACTCCCAGCAAGAGGCTTTGTTTCAGCCCCTCCGAGCGTACAACCATTTGTAAGAGTTGTATTTCAGAGTTGGACTTGTAATTTTAAGACTACACATAATGAGACAAAAAAAAAAAGGGCAGAAAGTGCACATGATTAGGCCTTTATCTCACTAAATTCTTCAGCAGTAAGCTGCCAGCATCCAAAGCCAGACACGGGAGAAGGGCTTTAGTTTCTCAACCTTCAGTGTATGACTTGAACAATTCAGCTGTACCTGTTGCCACTTGCCCACCTGTTAAATTCGGTTAATGATGCTTGTTATGTGCTGCTTGGAGAGCCAAGGATGACAAATGCCCTGCAAGCCCATAACTAACAGATGGGTATAACTGCCCATTTCTGGCCCGCTGTCATTCTTTGCCATTCACCAATTAATTTCATTGCAAGCTTCAGAAAGCATCACAGGTTTCCTGCAACAAATACATTAGCTCCCATCCGTACAGACACCCTCCAGACACCTCAAGTCTCAAGGTTAGTCCATCATACTGTCCCAACACAAGGTAAACTTATCTTATTCCTTCCACATTTTTCTTTCAATCCTGACATCGAAGCGATGCAGTCAAAGGTCATTCCCCCAGCCGCTCCAGAGCTTGGATCAGTTTTAAAATCAAAGTGAATCTGCATGAAAGAGCAAATAATGCTACCAAGTGACTCACCACAAGCTGGACTTCACCAAATATAGTGCTTTGTTAAGAGTGACAGAATTACAGCCCATTAAATCATAGTAACAAGCGCTTCAGCCTTGCCTTACAGGATTGCAGCAAATAATTGAAGTCATTTGCCGAGACTGCTAGATGGACCGATACTGTTCAAAGCTGCTGCAGGGAGAAGTCCACGCAGTCAAAACGCATTTCCCTTTTCAAGCACTTTGCTGCACTGGCTTCAGAGTGACAACCTTCGGTGTATCCTGAACTACTGCAGGCAGGCGTGCACGGGAGGACCCAAGCCACAGCAGAAAGCCCATGGGGCCCGTGACCGGTAGACGGACTCCATCCCGGGTACAAACTGACGATCCTCCACCTAACAGCTCCATCGCTCCGCCAGAACTTTTAAAGCTACCGACCAGATGAAAAGTGTCACCGGTTTGTCCAGTATTTTAAAAACAAAATTCAGTCAGTTTTCTGGTAAAGGGGCAGCTGAGGCCGGGGGAGGGTTTTCTTTGTTTTGGGTTGGGGGACATGGACTAATACTGACTAAAAGAAACACAGATTAAAATGAGGATTCCAGAGCCAATATTTCCCTGGTAGACTCCAGCTTTCCACTGGCTCTTGCAGTCCTCTTGCATTTGCTTAGGCTAGTCTATACACTAGTTCAAATGGACAAGACCAACTTCTATTAATGTCTCATGTCCCAGCTGTGTAGTACTAATAAAAAGAGTTCAAAAGTTCATTCACATTTAGGTAGACTCCATCCCCAAGAAAGTATGACTGCTGCATAAAAAATGTCTATGAAAGCTTAGCAGAATACTGTCTTAATTTGCCCTACTTCATTTAACAGAGAATAGCCACTTGTATTTTACCATAAGTACTGTGCCAAGGGTACACCACTCAACAGTATGCAGTTAATTCACTACAATCAGCTAACATCCATCCTCACTGGCGTGGAGACATTAGTGAGAGCATTAAGAGGAATTTTTCCTTTGCTGACCAAAGGGCATTGATAGTTCCCCAGATAAACATTACATGGTAAGTAAAGGGAAAACTTAATCTCCTACATTAATGTTACTGGGGAGAAATACCACTGATTTTAGTGTATTGATATTTTGAATTGAAACATTACATTATTTTCAGTAAAGGGGAAAAAACCCACTATTCATTCCAACAGCTTGAACTTTCACTGGTATTTCTGACAGCGCTTGATGAAGCCAGACAAGAAGATAATAGGAACAGTCCATCAACTTCCATGGTATACCTAAAACTGCACAAACATCAAATTAAGATGTCAGTCTCAGGTGCAGACCTTACATCTGTTACTTTCTTCCAAGTGTTTCCACAAACACTGCAAAACGTTAATTTATCACTGACCTAACTTCAGCGTAATGTCCATATACACCAGCAGGAGAATCACCTTCACACCGTGTAACGAATTGATGATGAAAAGGCATCAAAGCCACGAACGACTAAATTTCACCTGCTTATAACGGGGTTTTCTTTTCCTTTCGCTGCCTTTACAATAATTCTTGGCATACCTTTCTGGATGCAGAGCAGCTACTGCAGTCACTTCCAGGCACCGTACAGACCTTTATCTAACAAAGGAAGAGCAAATCGTGAAAATGCAGAACTGGGACCACAACTGGCAGAAGATGAGGGAATTGTTTGAGATAAAAGCAGACGAAAAAGGGTGTTCTGGTCAGGTTTGCATTAGACTTGATAAAATGAAAACTCCACCTTTAGAACACGATAGCAAATGGCTAAGAACCAGTTGTTTACTAGTTAACTCAGTTTATGAAAAAAGGCAAATTTGGCATCTCATTGTTTTGCTTAACAAACTAAGCCCATCTTGCAAAAAAAGAACATGGAAGGTAATTTACCAGGAAACATATGCTAGAAAGCACAAGAAAAGCTGTTCCAGCTCCTAAAAAGGGCCACCATCAAAACAGGAATTTCATACTCCAAATCATGATCTGCATAGCCTCCCATCTTCTCCCTCGTGGAGAAAAACTAGAACAGTTCTTAGGCTTGTTTCTGGGGGATTTTGGTGGGGCTTTTTTGGAACCAAATTAGGCTCTCTTTTGTTTCTCTCCACACAATCCTAAAAATCAGATTTGCCTATTTCTGAGACACACAAACCTCCAGGTTTCCCAGCTCAGTTTAGAATCATAGCTTGGGCTATGAGTGATCGCCAAAACAAATTCAGATGCTGCCCCAAAATGAAACTCAGATAGGAAAAGCGGTGTGATGAAAAGTGGGAGGTCATGGGAAAGATATCAGACCCTTGCTTCTCCATCCTGTTTTCACAATGCAAAAATTAAGATACCTTAAGAGAATGTAATTCCACCGTGTAAGTTGCAAAACCTCCTTTTAACTCATCCTGAATACAATGCTAAGCACCCTGGTCCTCTAACACTCAAGGCGGGCAGCTCTCGAGTGACAAGCGCTGCTCACTTTTCTCCAACTTGACTTCTTTGCTTCAATTCCAGAAGTAACCTTATCAAGACACCTACTGACTTGGACACAAATCCCATCAACCTTGTGCCAGAGGACACCCAAAGGGGACTTGCTCATTGGGCTGACAGACCCAATGCCAGCAGCCAGATGGAGCTGCATTAGCTCTTGAATGACATTTACTGGTATTCCTCCCCTTATCAGCTCTAAGATAAAAGCTCAAACTTCCTAAGCAATGTCCTGGATCCTATCCCTGCTGCCACTGACAAGTTCCAAGCAGTAAGAAATCTTAATATCTGTGAATATGTTCCAACACCTTATTAAACAGTTTTCTAAAAATATGAATATCCAATGGGCTTAATAGCTTGCAGGTTGAAGTTGGTACATAAGAAATCTGTTCAGTTTTAGCCTGTCGCAATGCTTCCAGACTGAAAGGAGCCATATAGGTGAACACTAGAGTTTGATTAATAAAGCTGCTTCAAATGTAGATATAGGCAGACAACTTCTCCTTCTCCTTCCCCTTCCCCTTCCCCTTCCCCCCCCCAGCCTTACAGCATTCTTGTTTCCAGTTTTCACAGCTCATACTCTAAAATCCCCATATTAACTTTCTGGCACGCTTATTCAAGCACCAATCTCTTTAACCATATGGTTCTAGTCCTGCAGATTGTCTCTCCCCCATTTTACCTCTCCTCCCACAGGGTTTCACAGAAACAGTGCTATGCAAAACTTGTAAAAGTACATGTCATTTTAAACGTTCAACACCAATCCTCTCAATGAGGTTTCTACAGAAGTCAGTTTAATTAAAATCAAGAACAGAAAACCCTGAAAGCTTTACCTCTTTTCAGCTTTTGACAATCAAAAATTTCAGCTTAAGTTTACAGAAAAAAAAGGCAAAAAAGCCTGAAGTGGACAAGTACAAAACTTTAAACAAAAGTTTCTCCAAACTTCTAAGCAGAAATCAGAAGTTTTCCCATCTAGTCCTGAAGCAAGTGTATGCAATAAGCAGTAATGCTATACTTCCTGAGGAAGAGTCTATAGCATGAACTACTGTATTTTCCCACTTAAATCTAGTATATGGCCACTGTCCAACATCTAAGTTCTCTTGCAGTACTCAAATACAAAAGAGATTAACATCCTCTTAATTCTAGGTGACTATTTTTCACTTATTTTCTAAACATAAAAAAAAAAATTCTTTAATATTGCAGATAAAGCATTAATCAAAGTAAGAAGCAGTCCAGAAACCTAAGAATGATTTTTCATTGTTTTTAAATAATTCCAGAAATATCTAAGTACTGCACACGTTACTCCTCTTAAACAAGCATTTCTGAGAAACGAGCAACTATTGACAAAGTTGTGAAGAAGTCAGCTCCCTCCTCTGCCACAAACTGAAGACTAAGCTATCACAAATTCCTGTGATGGGGTTGGCGAGGAGAGCCCTAGTTCTGCACTGGAGGGCACCACTTACACCACATTCCTTCACACTGATGTGATTAGAAGTTTTTGGGCTAGTCGGACCCATCAAGCAAAGAAAACTGACACGCACAGATCTAGTCTCTGTCCTTAACAAGGTTAATACTAAAGAGGGAACAAGTCTACCGTTGTCGTTCCAGCATCACATCTTTCAGAAGAGACCCTGTTAGTTACCTACTAATTTTTACTTCCCCGATTTCACTATGATCAAGACTTTACTGAATTTGCTTAAGCTGGGTCAGATCGGTGCTGAACAGTGTTCAGCAGGACAGCACCCACACAAACTGTTTCGGCTATATGTTAATGTGATCCTTGCACCTGTGAGACCAATGGTATCAACGTAGTTGCTTTCAGAGGTACAACTTCTGATTTTTCTCCTTCCCTTCACTCCAAGAAGTCAGGTCCTACTTATGAAGCCACATTTCCAGTAACATTCAGCACTTGCATAAGGCCACCCTTGTAATGAGAAATCACTTAATCATGTCCAAGTTGATTTGGAGAGGCGCAAAAAATCAAATTATGCTGCCCCATCAGGGAGGACAAGGACACTGAGGAGGAAAGGCTCAATCCGCTGACCCACGTGCTCCCCAGCACAGCCAGGAAAGAGCCCTGCAAAAAGAGCGGTTGGAAGGAAGAGGTCTGGACTGAGCTTAGTTCATCTTTAGCTCTTCGAATAACCTTGACGCTAGCGGTATGGGCAGAAGTTTACCCATCTTTAACAAAGGTGGTGAAAGCCATCGTTTAAAACTCCGTTCTACACATTTGTTCCCAGAAGATCGGGTCCCATCAGAGGACAGCGAGAGAATCCGCCCAGGCAGGACCGCAGGAGCACACCAGATGCTGGACAGCCTGGTGCTTGCCACGACTGAAACCCTGAGGACGCTGGCTGATCTCCTTGTCCTTAGGAAACTCCCGCGGACCAACACAAGTGATATCAGAATTGCACTTTTGGGCTTCAGCTGCTAAAAGCCCACTAAACCCTCACGTTGGGTGCTCGGATCTTTTTCTTGGATCCAGCCCAAATTTCCGTGGACGACCCACTCTAATAGACAGATGAGGCCGATCATTCCTTGCATAACAAGGAGGTGCCTCCAACAGATGGGGTTACACACAACCCCAAGAGCAGGCTGTGCAGACTGCGGATTTAATTAGAAGTGTTGTTAAACAGATCCGACTGCAAGAACAGTTCTGTGCCTCGCCTCGTAAGTGCAAAGTGGAAGGTACCTCAGGAGACAGGATTCTGCAAAAATCTGTTAGCAGCATTTCCTTTGCCAGACAGAGGTACAAGAAACAGATTGCTAGGTAAAAAAAATCCACTTTACTCCTTCCTCTTTTCCTCTCTGTGAGCTTTATTTTCTGACAAACAGATATAGAAGTCTCTGCAGAGACCTGCATTTTTAGGAACGGACACTTGGCTGTTAGCACAGCTCCCTTAGGGTCAGTGGAACCTCCCAAATGAGTGCTTTTAATAGCCTGTAATATATAATTGTAATATATAATATATAAATGTAATAATTTGATAGTAATACAAACTTGTGGAGCAGACTCCTCGACCTCCACACGCAGGAAATACCTTCATAAAATCATGGCAATGATAAAATAAATCAGGCTGCCTGTTAATCATGTCCAATTTTGAGAGTTCCACACATGATTTTTAGCGTGCAGATTGTTCTCCTGGGTTGCAAACATCCAGTGTATCTAGTCAGCAATAGTATATATTCTAGAAAGATAAATACTCTGTAAGGCTTTTCTGGAAAAGAACGAATTGCCAGGACTATTTGTTTTAAGTACTTCTGTCATGCAGAAACAGTAATCTATGTATATTAATTCAGCAGCATATGCTGTCCTACACTGTTCTAATTTTAATAACCCTGCCTTTCATACAGGAGAAAACTTCACCCTCCTCTAGAATACAGGTCACTTTAATTTTCATATGCAAATTATTTCAGCATTTCTTAGTCTGCTTTTAGATGCATACGAACTTTAGTGTTTTCTTGAATCCTTTGTGAAAACACACATTTAAGCTTGGGAAGGCTAATTCTACGTTTGCGAGAGCCAAAGTTATTTTACAGCTCCAATTCTTGCATCTTCGCGGTGAAATTAAGAGACGGACAACCTGGAGTAACACGTCGCCAATAGCCAGGGAACAGAAATAGTTCCAATGTTAAAGAGAAGCGTGCTGAAGCAGAAAGCAGCACAACTGTTACACTTCCTTTGCTTTATAATGGAAGAAATAAGTATGCAAACAACTGTACATTCAATTTTTTAACCATAATTAATTCCTTATTTCAGCCTGGATTTATACTGGATTATGGCACAGACCTCTCATATCAAAAGTCTTCCAGAAGACATTTTAAGAGCTTTATGAGCAAGACAGATAAAGATCGCTTCAGCATTGGGAAGTTTGTGACAGAGGGAAGAGCACATGATAGCACAAACTACTGTAGATGGCTCCACATCTATTTTTAAGCCTTGAAAATTTAAAAGATTCTGTCTATCCTTGCTGCTGGGTTTTTCCTGGAAGATTGTTCAGTAACACAGTCTCTTCACATTGCCTATGCAGAGCTTTCCTCCGCCTTGTACCACAGCAGATCAAGCATCACAGGACATAGAACGAAGCTCACATTTTGATATGCCTGCTCTGTTAATGAGTTTAAAAGCGATACTATCCAAGAAATGGGGATACAATGGAAATACTCGCACACAAGCCAGATGTGTTCATAGCAGACAAAGCTTGGGAGAAAGAGGGCAGTCGTATTTGTACTGTCTTAAGGTGTGTTCAGAAAGGTATTCCACTCCTCCTGGAAAGCAGCAGCATGTAAGCCACCAAAGCCAAACCCTCCATCGGGAAGAAGGTGCTGAGTTTCCGAGCAAGCCAGAGAGAATGTTTTTGGAAGCCAGTGATTTCCTAGTCAATCAAGTATTGTGCAGAACCAAGCCAGGCTCTACAAGGTTTTGCACAGCTATCAAAATATACAACTCCTTAACAGAGACATCTCTGCTCACCCCCAGCACATCTCAGCCGGTTCTTTGAGGCACTTCTGTTTGATCAGCACTATTTTGCTTTTAGCTACAGACAGCTCAAGGCAGTTGCTGTTCATCGAAGAGATTGTTTCCCCCTGACACTAGCAGTACTTCACCGCTTAATGCAACAAGACACTCCAAGTGTGTTACTGGCATACCAGAAACTAGGGGCTGACAGCTAACCCCACGGCATCTTGCTCCAGCAGTCTCCCATACATCAAGAGGCAGGGACAGGCCAGATGCCTGCAAACTCCGCGGGGTCTTCCGAGGGGAACAGCATTGTCTTCAAAGCCCTGCGCGCAGGAGGGCAGCCGGCACCCTCCCAGTGCCACACCGTCAGCACTCCCAACACCGCTGCCTGTACCCCGAGGAACAGGCTTCGGGAACATCACCTGCCTTCACTTTCAGCCTCCAGCACTTACTTCTGCCTACACCTGGACAATGGCAGTAGAGGATATCCTTAGAGCAGCTGCTGTGCTGCATAATCCTTGCTCAAACTGAAACGTGGCTTCCAGCAAACCTGAGTTTAGGTGTGGATGCAGGAAGGGTAAGATAAGCCTTAACAACAGCGAGTTCAACAAAAGCGTTAGACTGCAACCAAACACGTACCGCTGGGAGCCTCCCAGCCCATGAGCGGGGTGGGCTGGCTGCACCTCGAAGAGACTATCAAGTACCCCTTTCCTTTTAAAGCTTTCAGGCTCACCAAAGGCCCTCTATTTCAAAGATTTGTTCCTGTTTTGATTTTTAATTGCTATTTGAACACTCAGTTGAGCCAGTCCAACCTACAACGAAGGCCCATGTGTCTGCAAGCAGTGCACCCCCGCCCATGCTTAAAACGGAAACACAAGAACTGGCCTTTTCATTAAGGAGAGGAAACATCCCCATATTATATTCCCCCTCAGAAAGGTCACATCTGTATCACAGAACATGACATTATTTTAAAATCTTAAGCACAAAATAAGCGTTTTATGGCCTCTGTACCTAAAAATAACTCCCGTTTCATATACAGACACAGAGCACCTCATGAAATGAAAGGTGATTGCAAGCAAAAGCACTCAGCGCCCCAGAGCATCTCCTTTCCCAAAACATAGGTCCGGTGGTCACTAGTGGTCACGGATGGAAGCTCTGCTCGCAGAGCAAAGCTGGTATTTTTTGTTTTACGGAACTCTGGAAGGCTGTGCTTTTACAGTGTCAGCAGTTTTCTAGCACACAACCTCCCCGGTGTCACTGCAAATGACATAACACAGGGAGACCATTGGCTCAGGGAATTATTTTTCTCCCTATAAGGATGGAAAGATTCGAGAAGAGTGCGCTTTCTCCTGAATATATTTGGCTCTGCAGAAGACACATGTGATACAAATGTTGCTATGGAAACTATTCTATTAAATAATATTAAATTAAATTTACATATTTAAAGTGTGCAAAAACAGTCCAGGTACAAAAGTAATTAGCCTAAATTCAATCTTGAAATTACAAAGTAGGGCCTACCAGAATTGTTGTTTTTCTTTTAAAAGAGGTTTGGTTTTGAGCAAGCCGCTTCTCTGCACCCCTTTCTTTCCAAATCTAGCACCTGCACCCCAGTTATTCAGAAAAGTCATTTCTTGAGCTCATTTGTAGATACAAGCCCTGCTCCTAGTTCCCTTGGTGATGGAATTACCATAGCGTTACAGAGAAAAACCCAGGAGCTGAATTCAGACTGAAAAGACAGTGCACTGATTACAGCTGTGCCACCATAATATTGGAATGCATTGTAATAACTCCCACTTACGCCTCACCACACACAGAGTATTGAAATCCTTCTCAATTAAACAGGAGTCCTACATGGGGCTGGTGTAGGCTCATCCTTCCTAATGTCTCCAGGGCATGGGAAAGTTCTTTGAAAGTTAGTATTTTTAGGTTTAAAGTATTTTTTTTCCCTTCCCACCTCCAGCTCCTGAGTGTCCGACAGCCCTCCCCGACGTAGCTACCAGAAAACAAGCCGTCTGCATCGTTCCTTCCCCTCTGAAGAAGCCAAGCTCCAATTAGTCACTGAGTAAGACTGAATTCAAGCTCTTCCTAAAGCGAGGCGGTATCCCAGGTGCTCAGCCAGCCTCGGTACCAGCTGTGCACATGCACACCTGCAGCAAGGAGGAAAACACACCAAGGAGAAAGGACACGTACGTGTTAGCTGGGGCTGCGCACCGAGAAGCGGGTGCTGGCAGTTCCACTGCTGCCGCCGGCAACACAAGCTTGTCCTGCGTTTAAAGAACTCGGGTTAATCATAATTACCCACTTCTACCTGGGTGTTGTAAATCAGGGCACTGGGCTTTTAAGCAGCTTATAGAAAACTCAAGTTACAGGAAGAAAACTGCAGCCGTGTTTCAACCGTCTGTCTTTAGTAGTGGGCCAATACTCCTAACTGAAAACCACAAGGAGAGAAAAGCATTACTGCTGCTGAAGCTGCTTATTTCCAAACAAATGGAGCAGCACGATTTGAATAAGTCACCTGTCCCTCAGAGCACCGGCCTCCGCCACCAGATCTAAAGCCGTGACACAGCCAGATCGCAGCAGCTACTAGCTTCCCTCTGAACGTTCTCCACGGCACTGGAAAGCCGTCGGGACAGCACGCCCGGAGCCAAGGGCAGCTTAGGGCAACAAACGCAGGGCTCCTCGCGTTAACAAATCTCCGGCCATGGGAACTCTCTGGGACTTCGCTTGGACTTCTTCACAAAAGCATTTTCCGTCGCTCCTTTCACACTTTCCAGCCATTGATAATGATACAAACCTTTGGAATTAGAAGGAATGAGATCAAATAAAGAAACTGTACTTTCAAAGAAAACATTTAACATTTGTTCCGTTTCCATGGACTCAGTGCCGTTCTCCACTTCTTCCTCTGGTTTTGCACTCAGCTGTCAAACACACTTCTACTGAGAGGGCACTGAGCGCTGCCTCGCCGCCACCACCCTCTACGTGTTTTGGAAAGCTTTACTAAAGGAAAGGCACAGGCATTAACAGAATTTACACCTATCTCGGAGTCAGATGCGCCTTATTCACACGCCCGTTTGGTTTCACTGTTACAGTACGGAAAGATGTGTCAAAGTTTAATCTTACTCTTCATTTATGCTGGAGCAAGCTGAGTACTAATATACATTCAGTAATGAAAGAATAGTTATGAATCACTAATTCTAGCAAATTTACTACAAGTTCTCTCATAATGACGCTATCTCCATCTGTCACAGGATCGTGTGGTTCTTAAAGAATGAACTACGCCTGCAAGTCCAGGTACAAGAGAAATAACATCTTCCATTTAGAAACGCCTGCTGGAATACTTTAAAATGCTTTCCAGTTTCCCAACAAGTCAGGGAGATGCAAGTTACCAGAACTGTAGAGAAGCCAGTGAACAGGGGCACAGCAAGAGACTGAAACTATAATTGTAACGAGCCGGCAAAAGCTTTCAGACGACCGTGCGCAGCCCCCCCATAATAAATCTCGGCGCAAAACTCCCGCTATGAACAATTCAGAGTTGCCAACCCCTCCGTTCCCAGTAAACACAAGAAATTAGTTCCTTTCCTGTCCTGAGAGGCAGATACAGGAGGTAAAGCCTACACAAAGCCTCCCTCCGGTTCGTGCCCCCCTTAAGCCGCGTTGCTCGGTGAGGCGGGCAGGAGGTGCGGAGCGGGCAGGTCCCACTGCTGGGGCAGCTCTGGCAGCTTGCTCAGGGGTGCGGGGAGCAGCAGCCCCTCATCTCTAGGGACAGAGCATGCTTTCAGAGAGCATATGCCAAACAAGGTACCGCAGGGAACTGTCCCACCGCTATTGCCTACCTAGTATCTGCAACCGAAACTAGGAACGTGCCATGATACCAAAAGAACAAACTTGAAATAAGTTTAAAATTAAATAAGGAGCTAAAGAGGGCTCTCTGGATTTTCATGTTGTGCAACTCAAACGCAATTAACTTAAAAGCCCTGAAGAAATCACAGGGTCTTCACCTGTCCCGCACAAGACCTCAAAGCCCTGATTTGCAGCAGCCGGGACTTCAGCACCTACAGACCGCCCTCAGCCCTCACCCCCGCCCAAAGCTCCCCCGCACCCCCAGCCCCCAGGGCACAGGCACCGCCACCCCCGCCTTCCTCCCGGCCACCCTCTTCCTCGCCGCGGTCCGAGCCGCCCGCGCAGCCCCGGCCCGAAGTTGGCTCCGGCCGCTCCGGGAGGAAGGGGAGAGCCGGGAGGGGGAGGCAGCACAGCCCTCCCGGCAGGCAGCATCCCCATCGCCCGGCGGGAGAGAGGGGAAAAAAATTATATATATATATATATATATATACACACACACAAGTATATATATAATGTATCTATGTATATGCGTATTTAGGTGCCTTTATTCTTCTCCCCGCAATTTTTTTTGTTTCGTGGCTCCCCTGCGGAAACACCCACTGAGCTCAGTTTGCAAAAAGAGGAAGACAAAGGAGGGGAAGAATTAAAAAAAAAAAAAAGCGAAAAACCCCCAAAAGCCCAAAGGCAGGTGCCCCCGGGCGGGGGCCAGCGCTCACCCCCAGCCGCCTGCTTCGGATGCGCACGTAGCCCTGCTTCACGATGTCGTTGAAATTGGAGGCCATCCTTCCCCGGGAAAGTTGGAGGCGGCCGGCGGGGCTCGGCCAGCCCGCACGGCGCGCAGCAGCCTCCGCAGCCGCGCCCCGCTCCGCACCGCCCCGCGGAGCGCCCCGGCCCCGCTCCGCCCCCCTCCGCCCCCGCCCCGCGGAGCGCCCCGGCTCCGCACCGCCCCGCCCCGCACCCCTCCGCACCCGCGCACCGCCCCGCGGAGCGCCCCGACCACGCTCCGCACCCCCCCGCACCCGCGGAGCGCCCCGACCACGCTCCGCACCCCCCCGCACCCGCGGAGCGCCCCGACCACGCTCCGCAGCCGCGCCCCGCACCGCCCCGCGGAGCGCCCCGGCTTCCCTCCGCACCCCTCCGCCCCGCTCCGCACCCCTCCGCAGCCGCGCCCCGCTCCGCCCCGCGGAGCGCCCCGACCCCGCCGGGGGACGGGCCGCCGGCAGCGCCCGCCCCGCACCCTCCTCCTCCTCCTCCTCCTCCTCCTCCTCGTCCTCCCTCCCACATCCCCGCAGCCTCCCCGCCGGCCTCGCCCCGCAAAGGCCGTTCTGAGGAGCAAAAGGCTGCGGGTCCCCGTGTCCCCCCCCCTCCATTCCCCCCCTCCCCGGCTGTTTCGGGACTCGTGCCAACGCCTCCCTGCCGGTTTGATGCCCCCCCCCCCCGGGCTGTACCGGGCGCACAGTTTCCCCACCGGCTCCAGGTGGGTTTGCTGGGATTAATGAGATCTGCCCCACCGCGCTGTGGCGATGAGGCTCTGCCTCGTGGTTTTTCCCCAGGAAAGTGGGTTTCCCAGAAAGTCTTTCAGATGCCTGAAAGTCTGCCAAGTGGCGCGGCTCCAGAATCTCCTTCTAAAGACTGGTAACCTGAGCCGGTGTCCTACGGCGCGCTTCGTGTCGTGGAAATGTCACGCCGGCATACGCTGCATTTTCTAGGCAACGTGCGGTCGCAGGAATGCAAGCCTTTGCCTGGCACTGGGCCCTGGGGTTGCCGTCTGCCTCCCCCGAGTTCTCCTTTTCCAGGAACGTGCAAATATCGCCAAGTACGCGTCGAGCCCGGGAGAGAGGGGCTCCAGTGACTCCACTTGCTCTACATGGGTTACCTGTTAGCGGTACGCTATAAATACTATGTCCTGGAAAGAGGGACTGTTCATCTCTTCATAACATCTTTTAATAGCATTACAAATATAGGCAGTCTGAGGAGGTCAGCCAGATAGATGACTTTGACTTTGAGAATTATCATGCCAAGGAAATTACAACGGGGTAGCAAGGAGAAAGACAGAGCAGATAATCACCTTGCAGCTGTGCCGAGCGCAGGGCGAGGTGGAAGCGATGCCCGTTTTTGTTTAGCTGTTCAGTGACTACAAAACTTATCTCTGATAAAACTGGCCCCTTTCCGGTTCAAATATGTAGCTCCTTCATTTTAGGAGCAGCCAGAAACGATGGCGGTTGCTTTGCTGTGGTAACGGCGTGGTGCTTTCAGTTCTTGCTTGAAGAGGTGATTACGCCTTGCAAGGCTTTACGAAATATTAATTGATGGAGTGGATTATAGAGATAGAGTGTAAGGCTCTCTAGCTGAAGGGCTAATTCACTTAGGATGAAGGAGACAAGTCTGCAGACCTTCCCTCAGACTCGACTTTATTATTTTACACTTCCCTCTCCTTTTCACTGAGCTATTTTACAGAATGCATAAAATAGAACAGCTTCAGCTAGAAACAACAAAAGCTTCCACACCCATGCACCAAAATACGCCAGAAATGAGAAGACTGTTCTGAGACAAGTCCGTCCCCCAGGATTACATGACCCTAAATCAACACAGAAGTTGCATATCACAGAGCTTAGGTCCCTCGCTGCAAAATTGCCAAGTAATGGATTTTTGTTAAATATGTTGCACAGCCCCAAGAACACTGTTGATACCGGTTCCCCAGTACGGGTCGTTAGATTCCATTGCTGGTCGAAAGCTAGAAAAGTTAAGACGGCCAACCTGCTTCACCTCGTACAGAAGTGTGCATTCAGCACGGAAACGTATTTCACAATCTCAAGCACCATAAAAATACTCATGCTGGAAGCATCAAGTATATTCCAAACCCAGAAAGAAAGAGAGAGCGCTTGTTTTGGTTTCAAAGACATTTGTAGCAGGAAACAAATTACCGAGCCACTTTACGTGTCTTTTCAACAAGTTTAGACGTTTCTTCTAATCCCTTCCAGTACCAGTAAACACGGAGTGCTGATTCCATTTGCCACCAGCATATTCTTGCAGGTAAACACATTCCTAAGAGCTTTGCTAAGTAAAGGTGGATTTAAGCCTGTGCTTATTCTTTGATGAATGAGGATATTAGTGTCCACTTACATTTTTACTTTGAACAACATAAATCCCTTACACATGCTATGGTTCAAAGAGAAAATGCATTTTAATTCCCGTGTGTGCACTGTGTTCCAAGAATGTGCCAGAAAATCTCATTGTTCAGGTTTTCAACCCAATACTAACACTAGAAAAAACTTGTTTACCAGGTTTTCAATAGCGATGCAAATGTGTGCTCTCACTGTTTTCACAGGAGTTCTTCTTTCATTTCCCTAGGGGTCTATTGACCCTTTGCCCTCCCCAAAAGGAAAAGCTGCACATGTTTATCTATATTCAAAACTCTATAAAACCTTTTTAATAAGCTTTCATTGAAATTCAAATTCTTTTCCTTTTAATGACGACGTTACCGCTATTCTTTCTTATGAAGATAAGAGTCAAGGGTCACTTTGAAGTACTAGCCTGCTGTTAATAATTTAAGTGGATTATTGTTATATTCTAATCTCATAATAACTATCATCGCATTGCCCTACAATGAGCTCGTTGCTTTTAGGGCTCTGGAAACAGAAATCACTGTTAAGCATTTGAACTGAAAATGAAGGCATCGGTTAGGTTTTTTCAAAATGCCATACTGACATTTTAAAAAGAAGTTACATTCACCTTATTACATTTGCAGCGTGTCATCCCCCCGTGTCCGTGATATTATTTCATCACAGTCCACAGGCGAAATTTGACAAACATCTCTGAGGCTTACCAAGTTCAGGAATAAGAAAACTGCGGAGGCCATTTTAAGGAAGCAATATTTTCCGTGGAAGTTATTTCCTCGAACAGATGGACCTGGCCCTAGTCAAGTATTTCCTGACAAAAAAGTTTCTCATTTGATCACCCTGAAATGATTTTCTGGAAATATATAGCATGCATCAATATTTTTTTATGAAAAGCTCCCATAACATTTTGTCTCCATAAGGTCAAGATGCCAAGATTCCTCCACTATTGATTTGATTTTTCGGAGTAGTTTAGAAATGATAACGTCACTATGAAGTGTTCTGACCTTATCAAGTACTTTGAGGTTACTGGCATGCAACATTTCAAACACAGTACCTCCATGAAAAGCTTTCTGGCATTCCTATGCCTAATTTTGTTTTGGTGTGAGATAAATTTTTGACATTTCATTTGCAATGGAAATTCTGAATTTGGACTAGTTCTAGCTGCCAGGAAACGCAACAGATAATGAGCAAAAATAAGAGGGTGTCGTTCTTTAAAAAAAAGTGGCCTTTTTTCCTACGCTATTGCAAACCTTGCAATCCCTTATTCTCCTTTTTGCAAAGCCAAACTCGTAGTGCTGCCTTGGATCATCAGGCCAGCCATATTTAATTTTGGAAAAAGAAAAGAAGAAGTTTATTCTGAACTTACTTCTGTCACAATGCGAAGATTTAATTAGTTTTGCCTTCTAATTGTGGCTTGTTTCTACCGCTGGTGCTAACGCAAAGCCATATGCTGGATCCACAGTACAAAACTGCTCAGAAATTGTCTTCCTTCACCATTCACGTATCCCTGTGCTAATTGATTTTGAGTGAATGAATTCTGCAGAAATGAAGATTTCTCAGGTACTTTTCTCTGCTGTTACATCTCCTTCCGTGTCTTTGTTTCTAATACGCCAGTAAGGCTGCCTGCGCAATGCCCGCACTGCCAGGCTTCAGGCAGAGGAGCAGTGTGTTGGGGCACGGAATTTAGGAAACCTTCATAAAACTTGGGCTAGGCTTTTGAGGCAGCTTAGCCAGTGAAGTGAGGGCAGGACCCTTGGTTAAAACATCCTCATTCGCTCCAGGGATTTCTGAATACATTAGGTATAAAATTGCATTAGTGAAATGCACACATAACTTATTGGCAGAATTACTATGCAGATGTCAGTCAGTGCCAAAACATGAAAATTCATGAGACTGAACAGTTAACTTAAAAAAAAACCCCTGCCATAACAGAATGTAGGCATATAGCTACTTGCACAGTAAACAGGAAAGTGCCTGCCAGCATAAGCCACTGATAATCAATATTTAATGAAAATAAATAATCTATTAACCAGGCTAACATGTCATTTTGCACAGTAATATTGCAGTATCAGGCACTGAAATTACCTTGCCTCTGCATGATTCATTCAAATCATTTTGCTTCGTGTAGACCAAGGTGGTGAGAGGCAGAGAAGATAGTGGGGGCAGGGAGAAAGCAGTAAATGAAATGCATCCTTTTACTGGAAACTGTGGTTCTGATTGTAATATTTTGTCCCTAACAAAATTACTGTCAACACAGTGAATGTTAAGATAGAAATAAATATATGCTGACTGAATCTGCAAGCAAAGTGAATCCAGGGTAACATTAGCTATTGAAAAACCCAACTCATTTTTCTTGCTTTGTATTTCTGTGACAGTTACAAGCATTTAAGCAACTTTTTCATCCTCGCTCTCCTGAAGACATACATCAAGGGACCTTCCTGCATCTGCAGAACACAGCGGGAGGGATTAAGCAGGACTGAGTGGTGGGTCACAAGGTCACTATCCATCCTCCCTTTTCCTATAGGTAATTTATCAGAGTCTGCAGTGTATCAAAGCGCAGCTCTGGGACCAGCAGCTCGCTCTGATCTTTGGCTATGGCAGAGCTGGAGTGATACAGCCTGTGCAATTGCCGTTCCCCTGACTGCCTGTTTGATATTTCCCATCTGAGCCAGCACAAGAACATTAATCCCACAGTAGGTCCCAAAATGTGCAACTGTAGTCTTTACCAAGCCGTGACTAGGCAATGCAGCAGTGCCAAAGACTCAGACCTCCGCGACAGCTGAATCTGGATTACACCACGTGGACACGAAAGACTCATTCACATTTGTCTGTGTGTTTGGATTTAACCGCGTTGCTTGTGCGGGTGGATTTCACTGCACGACGTACGTGGTTGTCATTGGGGCTGGCCCAGCTAAATCCCACACCACGCTGAATAATTCCTCCAAGAGATCCTTCAAAACAGGATCTACCACCAGTGACGGTAAAATCAGTATCTTCTGGGGTAAGGCGGCATTTTCCAAGACAGTGAAGACAAGCCTGCTAAAAGGCATCTCAGGACTCGAATTGCCAACATCAAGCTCTGAGTGAGATTTAGCAGACAAAGGTGTAGAAATCGTACCATAAATGGATGTTTTGCCTACTGGACGCTCACAAAGGAACTTGACTGGGAAAGTTATTAATGGTACCCAGGGAAATATTTAGGCCAGGGCCTATATTTAATGGTATCTCAAGTTTTTGAGAAGGACATTCTGTAGGAACCTAAACCTTGCCTCTGGTAATGTTGTCTAGGCAGAGAGTTTGGGATTAGTGCAAGCCTCATCAGTGCTGTAACAGGATGCTGGTTGCTATTACAGTGTATTTAAATAAATAATTTACTACTATCACGCTGCAAGAAAAGCATCAGCTAAGTTTCGGTTTAAACCCAAATGTTAAGGGTTTCACTTGAAAATTCAAAGAGAAGCTTCTTTACATTATATCATGATTTAAACATGAGAAGTTGTTTCTAAATTAGACTTCAATATATATATCTGCGGATCACAGAATCATAGAATCATTAAGGTTGGAAAAGACCTCTAGGATCACCAAGTCCAACCGCCAACGCAACACCCCCATGTCCCCTAAACCATGTCCCCAAGTGCCACGTCTATGCGTTTTTTGAACACCCCCAGGGATGGTGACTCCACCACCTCTCTGGGCAGCCTGTTCCAGGGTCTGACCACTCTTTCAGTGAATATATTTTTCCTCATATCCAACCTAAACCTCCCCTGACGCAGCTTGAGGCCATTTCCTCGCGTCCTATCGCTTGTTACTTGGGAGAAGCGACCAACCCCCACCTCACTACAACCTCCCTTCAGGTAGTTGTAGAGAGCCATAAGGTCTCCCCTCAGCCTCCTCAATATTCCAATACTCATTGATTCCAGTGCAATTTATCTTCTGTTGTTTTGCCCTAAATACTCCTTACTGAGCCAACATCAAGCTAATTTGATGTCTGTGTTAACAATACGTCTACAAGGCAAATTCTTATCTTGACTCAGTGCATATTTAAGCATTTATTGCTGCATGCCTACTGAAAATTTACGCCTGAAAGTTTTTTTGATCTTTTTGTTGCTGTTAAACAAGTTAGAAAAATGTATATATTCTAATTATAGTATTTGTAGATGGCATTTGCTAAAGATATCAAATAGTGTCAGTTTACAACGCAGAGTTTGATGTTATGTGCTGCCTTACTTAATCAGTAGATTTAGGGGCTGGATTTTAACATTTCATTGTGCAGATGCAAGGTTAAATTTGCATAAGCGTTTACTGGGCACCTGAATAAAATGAATGAATGTGAAAACAAACACCACTCCCCATTGCAGCATGACTTGCAGGTAGGAAAAGCCAAAGCTTTCACAGCACCCTGCACCCTGGAGCTATTGAACAGGGAAAGCTTGAAGGGTGGATTTTGTTCTCCATGTCATTCTCCCAACATATCAAACCCTTTCCGTGGAGGTGGTGCAAGAAGAGTTGTGCTTTGTAATGCACTAAAAGGCTAAAGCAGGTTATTCCCTTTAGAAGCAAGACAAATTACTAGGAAAGAATGATGAGTGAATCACAGTATGTTCACACCAAAGTATCAGAAAAGATAGCTAACTAAAAAGATGTACTTTCTGACTCTCCTTAATTAGAGCTGAGACAAAAGACTGCATCAATCACCCTCCTGCACATGCAACTGGAAACATTCGGTTCACATGTGAAAACCTGCGTGTCACTTTTTTGAAAAGGCAGCCCAAATTTACAGGTGTTCTTTGCTAACTTTGAAGGTGGAAATTCATAACAGCCATTATAAAACAAAGACTAACTTGAATAAGGCAGACACCAGGACAGCAAGTCATTCTTTTTATGGCACGCAAACAAATCTGGAATTTGTATTTCAGTATTGAACTAAAAATATTATGAACTCTTTCAGAGCGGTAAAATGCAAATGACAGGCCCTCTGCTCAAGAAGTGATCAGAGCTATTTGCATGACTCCGTAACCCCGTGTGGCGAAAAGCTCTGTGTAGAATATAGATTTTGTAAACTTCTGCTAACTGCCGGTCCCTTAAATGGAGTCACTTGTGACCTTTCTTTGTGAGACACCATTTATTAATTGCATTTGCACTGACGATGAAGTTAAAGTCTTACTGAAGATTTAAGGGGACTCGTCTGGGTTCAGCCGCAGTGCTTCGTAGTTCCCTTTCCAGACTGCGCCAGCAAGTCTGGTATACAAACGGGAAAGGATTCTCAAAGGCTATATGATCTCTCAGATTTCCCAGGGTCTTGGTCAGAAATAGCATGAGAATTCATTCCACATGCTTACTCCTCCCGAGGGCTGTAAATATTGCTGTTGTTCGGTGTTTTGAGGAGCAGATTCCAGCGCAGGCATAGATTGTCTAAAACAGGAAAAGTTTGCCAAAGGGTTAATTTCAATTTTATGCCAGGTCACTCAAAAGCAATGCAAAAAAGACAAGGGTTTTGACTGTAGAATAGATCAGTAAAAATATTTGTGTACTATTACCCAAAGTTTAACAAGTTTTCTGACAAAGTTGCCATAAATTGAACATCTGGCTGTATTGGGTGGAATTTACAGACCTTTCCCATGCAGCTACTTCCCTGAGGAACTGAGAGGAATGACTTAACGCCCAGTTATCCTTGATTTTCATGCAATTTACACAGAAAATATTGTAAATTGCATCTCTATGTAAATTATTTCAAATGAGTATTCATTAACCCAGGTGACTTTGCTTGCCAAGGCTCAGCTGGCTCTGGGGACTCATCAGTTGTCCGAAATGGTGGATATACACACTGATTAGCAGGAACAGAGAGGGGGAGAAAAACAGAGGCATCAACACACAAAGAGCACTCGTTGATAAACAAAACTAACAAAAACAACTCGGGAAACATGCGCTGCCCAACATTAACAAGTCTTGTCAGCAGTGCCTTTGTTTCCTTACTGGTATTTAAATGTTAGATTCATTCAAATTTAACTTTGTCATCACTTGTGGCCAGACTCATCTGTCTCACTTCATGTTAACATTCTTTCAATAAGTAGTATACAACACATTAAAAATGTCAAATTAGTAGTAATAACATGTGGATTTGAGTGGTAAGAAGCACTAAGCTAAAAGGTTAGAAGCTATTATAAAATGTAGCACTGAAGAATTACCAACCCACTGCACGACCTGTGTACTCTATAGCCCGTAACAAACCCTTTGCCGAAACTTCCATCATTGTATTAAAACTTTATGATATCTTTATACAGGGGACTCTTACGTGTCACTGAAGCTAACTCAGGTCGCTCCCTGAAGCGCACTAACACGCCGTTTCACAACCCTTCCAGCTCCCACCCGCCAGGACAGAAACCTTTGGTGGCGATGTGGTGAGGAACAGCAGCCCCGTCCGCACCCAGCCCCGTCCTTTGCGAGGCATCTGAAGGCTGAAGGTACGTACGTCCCCGGTGCACTTCGCACTGTTTTTTAGCTTTGAGCATTCTTTGACACACGTACAAATCCAAACCGCGATTAATTTTCCTTTAAATAGATTATACTGATTTTTCCTTTGAAAGATTAAGCTGCGTGAATTGCTGTACAGCACGGGTAGTTTGGGTGCGTGCAGTTCTCTGCTTCTTTGTGCCTCAGCCAGTGGCCAGCCATTCTGATAATCATCTGCTCAGCTTTGCATTGATCTTTTTCCATGCATTTTAGTAAACAACAGGAAATTGGGTAGAAGGATTCCATGTACAATTTATGAACAAACTAAACTTGCCATCTCTCTTATTGAAATTCAAATTGTGGTCATGCGGGATGAGTCCTTATGAATTTATACACTCAAGCTCAAAGAGCCTTCTCTTTCAAAACAAACTATGGCCAAAAGAATAGGGGGGAAGTAATTTTTAAATTGTAAGTAATCTCACTGTAACAATATTACCTGTCCCTTTTGATTGCCAGAGCTTGAAGCAGGAGTGAAAAACTGGCAGTATACTCTGCTCTTGGCACTATTGCAGAACTTCTGGGCATCGCTTTCATGCTTCAGAAATCACTTGTGTGCATTGGGCTTTTCGGAAGAGCTTAAGGAAGCCCAACTCTTAATGAATTTTCAGTGGGGTTTGGATGCCTACCTCCGTCAGGTTCCTCCAAGAGCCTGTTTATTACATTTTGAAGGAGGCTTTTGCAACGAACAGGAGGAGCATTCAGAATTTTCCCATTCCGCTGTGGACTTGGGAGGTTTTAGGCAGGGCCACAAGGTGCGATCAACGGGGCAAGGAGCAAACCTGCTTCAGAGACGTGTACGTCTCTGGGGCTCCTGGCAGCAGCGAAAGCCCACACCTCACCAGGAAGCTTAATTGTCCTCCAAGCAGGTACCGCACAGCCCTCGCCCCTTCCCTGCCTCCCCCTGGGGAGTCCGGCCTTCACTTGGGCTAGATGTGGGGAAGGATTCGTTTCTCTCCTGCAAATCTCTTCTTGGTAATTTTTGACCACAAGCACTAAAATGCTACAGCCCCGACTCATCAAGAGCCTTAACTGTGAACCTAATTTAAAGCAGTTCCCTAGTGACGTTATAAATTACTCATGTAATAATGTTTGCTCTGTGCCCAGGCAATGGCTCTTCCAGGGCCTCATTCCTTGAATGACGGATGAGTAATTCTGAGGCCTCTGTTTCACTCTCTATCAATAACACTAGTTTTGAGGCTTTTTTCTGGAGAAACTGGTGTCTGCTCTTTGTAACTTTATTATGAGCTTTTGGTTGGAGTCTCAGTAAATCTAAACTGGCAGAATTTCATTCCCTTCAGCTGAACGATGCCAGTTTGCACCAGCGGACACGTCGGTCTTTATCTTTTGTCTTGGGAGCTTTCCTCGCAGTCTCCAATCCCAACGCGTGCTGCAAACTTAAGATGTCAACTAATTGCCCACAATTAACCTTTTACTGCAGGAGTTCGCCTAAGAGCTAAAACTTTAACACAGAAGGTTGGTGCACTGATAATGACATGCAGACTGCCAGGGCAATTAATTTGCCCGTCAACATATTTTCTGCCAGCTTCCTCGTAGAGAAATCCCTTAGATCTGGATAGGTGTCCCCAGCTAATACATTCTTCTGGCAGCTTGCTCTCTCTCTTCTGAACCTCCTGCAACTACACACAGGGCCACTAGCGCATCCGTCACTTGATGAAAATACGGGCAGTTTATCTCATGTAACACATGGATCTGTTGGTGGCTGGTGCGAGCTCCTGGGGGCACTTCGTATCCCCCATCGCACGGCCCGGCGCAGCGGCGCTGGTGTGAGTGGATTGAACAACTACTTGGTTAATTGAAAAGCCTGTCTGGTAAGATTGATAGATCAGTAAGACTGATGAGCTTTTCAAAGAAAACTCTAATTCCCAGCTGTGGTTCAGTTTGGGGTAGCAAAAGTAATGCTTATATTTAGTCATGGAAATAAATAATGCATGAGTGTTACCATGGCATTTTAGCAGCATTTGGGTCTGAAACAGGCGTTGCTGTCAGCCCTGCTCAGTCTGTTCAAGCCTTATACTTTGTGACAGTTCATTTCCTTAACATTAAACTTTAACAAAGTATTTCCTTTTATGAAAATCAGCAGTTTCTATTAGATGTGCTTGGGATACATTTGCTAAAAAGCATTTGTGTGTAGTATTTAGTGTCACCCAAAAGCAACTCATCCCATTTTCTTCTTTGTTTCAAACTGGAGAAGGGATGTTTGCCAATAAAATAAAATGTATAATTGCTAATCTAATTGCACATATTGTCTTTATAAACGTGCTTGCCAATCGGTTATTTTCAGGGGCAAAACACATACCTACAATTACTAGTTTTAAAGGTTCAGTTGTGAGATTTCTTGCTTTAAAAGTGCAAGCAATTGGTGATCTTGTTGAATAGAATTCTGGCTTTTCCCTATGAGCTTTTTTTCTGTATGTATCCATCTCAAATTAAGGAATTTGACTATACTACGTTGTTAACAGTTCCTTGAAAACACTGATAGAATAAAATATATATCTAGTGGAATCTGTAAAACAATTTTAGATACGTTCAGGTATTGTTGCCACCTCTCAAGACTGGATTGCAAATGTGAAAATGTGAAGGTTTTAAAAGCCCCAGCCCCTTGTTTAATACCACCAGTAATGGCTTTTTTTTTTTTTCTTTTAACTTTGTAAATTACATTTCTAGGCATTTTAATTTCGGAGTACTAACATGACCCTGAATAACAGCTTGGTTTGAACCATCTTTTAGTTACCGGAGTCAGAAGATGTATGACTAGAGTTTTGATTTAGGTTTTCACACAGTTCTGCACATTTCTTCATGGATATCTCTGCCCAGACAACCTCAATAATCCATAAAACATTGTGCAACTGATTCACCGTAACTTCTGGACAGTTTTTGCTTGTACCTTGTTTTTTAGCAGAAAGGCAGAAAATTTATGATACATATTTATGTTGATTTTGCTTACTGACTCTTTTTAAGGACTTTCAGGTAATGCTACCAGCTATGCAGAATGAAATACTGATCTAGTGTGCACTTAGTAACATTGAATTTCAGCAGAAGCACCATGAGCAACGATAAAATACTCTCACATATAAAACACTGTGGACTTTTTGGTCTAAAGTTCCTAAACTAATCCAAAAGGAAGATTATCCTTTCATTCAACAAGTTGCAGGGGAGAAGATAAGCAATCATGCAAGAAGATTAGAAAGACTCCAAAATAGCCGTGCAAAATAAACTATTAAGACTTTGATGTTACCTTATCTGCCAGTGAAAGCTTTCCCAAATGTTACAAAATATAAACAATTGTACTTCAGAATTGAAAGGCGCAGTATTAAGCTCTGTATGCACTTTTTTAGCATTTAATAACTGAGCCAGTGCAAATTGCAGTCCAGTCTTTAAGGAAGCACAAACCATACAGTTGCATGCAAACTGCATCTACGGGGAAAAAAAAAAAAATCAATATTAAACAAAATATAATTTGTCTCTGAGAAAGTTTTTCAGAAATAAACTATTTTGAAAGAGCCAGGAGCACACAAAGCCATTCCTGAGGCTGACAGGAGTCAAATGTCCAGCTCCTCTCCCAGAGCGCGGGCACTGGGAGGTTCCCCCCTTCCCACACTTGCCTCACTTCACAGCTGAGATACCAACAAAACCCATCAAGGCAACAAGCTTAATAACTGGGCAACGAAGAGAAATGAGACATGGTCCAAGACAGAAGGAAGGAAACGGTACTTTGAGAGCGTGTGTCCCTCACTGGGACTAGCAGAGTCCAGACATCATCCCCTTCTCTGCCTCCTCTGTCGTACGAACAGAGGGGCAGGGCAGTGGCCAATGTTGTCTGAGACCTCGGCTGCAAGGACAGCAATTTTTACCTGCTTAGGATGGTGAAAAGCCATTGCAATGGTCTTGTGTACAGATAACAGGAATACATAAAGCTAAGAAAGCCTGCCGCCTTTCGTTTCCCAAAAGGTAGCTACGTGTGAGCAGCCATACCACGCATAAAAAGCTCTCTGACCGACAAAACCATTTTCCGTGCAAGAATGTCATACTATAACTTGTGTGTGCATGCCCATATGGAAAACAAACAGTTCCTTGTAACTTAGTGTAAAGAATGAATTGAGCTGGGAAATATTTTTACTGATAAATGTAGGAAAGGGGGGAAAAATAAAGTAATAGTTTAAGAATGTCATTTAACACATACAAAAAATATAAATTAAATAAACCTCTGTGAACTTTGCAATATTTCTAAGGATATTTGGCCAGAAAGGTTGCTCAAAACTAATGAACTAGAACTTAAAATCCAGTATGATGAAGCTAGAAGGCAGCTCCTGAAACTACGAATAAGATCAAAAGAGGGTTTCAGGTTTATTAAAAAGATCTGCTTAATCGAAAGTGAATAACTGCAAATGACCATGCCGGCAGTGCATTTCATTTAGAGAAGATTTCAGACGGTTAATGGTAATTACAAAATATGTGACAAATTACCTCAAAGCAAGTGAGAATGTATATGACAGGCAGATAAGAGCAAATATTACACTACTGCTTACAACTCCTAAGTCTTTCAATGACAAGAGTTTTAGAATCAGTCAGAAATTACTTTTTTTTTTTTTTAAATTAGACAAAAGCAGTATTTTGGAAGATGTAGCCACTGCAATTTCAATGAAAGTATCCACTTTGATGTCGCCTGGCAGTACAGATCTGATCAATCTTCATGGCCTTTGGTAAAATTAAGAATTAAAAAAAAACCAGTCCAAAAAAATCATATTTGTGCCTCACATTCATTCCTTGTAACTCTCATTCCTTGTAACGCCAGCGATTGATGGTTGCTGTTTTAATCATAAATAGGAAGAAAAAAAACCCCAAAATTTGCTGTGTGAAAGTAAAAATATTCCCATCTCTATTCCATTGATGACCCCTGAACAACGTCATGTATTGGACATCTCCTGCTTTCTCTACTGCTGAATGGAAAAATATTCTTAGATGCTTACTGAAGCGTAACCCAATGAAGCAATTAAAAGAAAAACTTAATGAAGTGGTGTGCTAATGAGAGTGACGCAGTCTGTGGCAGCAGCAAATCCGCAGCTACCAGGTAAGGACACATTGCTTTACTGGTTTCCCATCGACGCCCCGCAGCAGCAAGCAGAAGTGCCCCCCCAGCTCCGCCTTTCACTCCACATCCACCGCTGCCACCCAGCTGGTGGTGGGGAGCGTGGTCTGTACAGGGACGCGTGACTGCTCGCCCCATGGCGTGTGTGCAGGCTTCCCCCGCCTGCTCTGGCCAGTCTAGGGACTCGCTGGTTTTTGAAGCAAACCATTCCTCTTATCCTGATTCCAGGAAAACCCCTGTTGCCCCTGTAGGCAATGACTGAGCTGCTCAGGAGGTTATGGCTGGTTGCAGCATGCTCACAGTCCCACAGCTACTCTGCCACCCCCTCCTAAGTGTGGGTGGGGTTAGGAAGAGCTGTGAGAAGACCCATCACCATCCCTAGTATTCCAGAGACAACGGGATTTGCAGGAGCTGAACTGTCTGTGGCTCCACTTTATTTCTTGATAGATAAAGCCTCCTGTCTTTCCTTTAAACAGAGTCACCCTAATAGCATCATTGTTTTTTTTATCATTAAGCTGTGGAATCTTGGTTCTTGTCCTGACCTCACCATGTTAAAACAGGTCCAAATTCCAGCAAAAATGGTGTTGCCCTTTTGTGGTCTGAAGAAGCCTCTTCTGGTTTCAGGGCAGCACCTCGTTTAAAAGCAAGAGCCAGAAAGAGAGGCAACATACGGGATGTGCCACCGCAAAGCCACAGTGCAAACAAGCTTCTTGGTGATTCAGAGTTTGCACAGGGGAGAAAGAATGTGCACTGCCTTGTCCTCCATTCCCCAAGGAGAGCCAGAAACCTCACACTGTGAGGTCCCGGTGGTAATATCTCATGAGGGAGACATGCCTATTTTATGCTTCAGAGCATGTTTGATTACAAGAAACACCTTGCATGAATCATTGCCAGGTAAAGAGTACAAGACAGTTAAAAGCACCATTTGCACTGAGAAATTAATGCCTGTATACATGTGTGTGTATATATCTGCACAGTAATTATCATAACCTTTGCACCATTCTGTGAAGCCCCATAATAGCTCCGCCACGTAGGTAAATTGCTGGGGGTTTTGGGTTGTGGGGTTTCTGAGTTTGGGGTTTTAGGTTTTGGTTTTTGTTTGGTTTGGTTTGGTTTTTTTTCCCTCCTCAATTTACAGGTACTGAAATGCAGACAAAACCTTAAGTCACTTTTTCAGTACGATTTCACAATGTTGGCATCATCGCAGTTCTGCAAATGACATTGGCTAGAGGATAAGGAGCATTAGGAGCATGACACCAAGCCCAGACAACAGCTGGTGGGGGCTCTCGCCTCTTCCTAACAGCTAACAGAAGGAAAGAGTAGAGCAGCTTTGCAGTAGGAAAACGATCCAACACACACTGAGAGTTTAATGGGATTTGCATCAAACCTGTAATTCGTTGAATAAAAGAGAAAACAATAAGACAAAGAGCTTCATTTGTCTCCTTGCTGATAAGGCTGGAAGTCAGTAAAAGCCCCATTCCCCATGGGGGAATTAACAAGATTCCAGTGATCAACACCCTTGGTATTCAAGAGCACCTTATAAATGAGAAAGCAGGAGGAAAAGATGTTAGCAGTCACAAAGATGGCCATATTTTATTTAGCTAAATGGATATTTGCATTTCCCCTATGGGGAAGTGAAAGCTGAATGTGACAGACTATTTTTCCTATGTAAATGTAAGTAAAAACACATACGCATCAAGTGGATAAATATGGCCTTTCAGACAGATCCCCCTCTTGCAATCATTCTTTCAAATGAGGCCATTACTGAATAAAAATGTTTCTTTAGTTTTGCTCCAGATTTTCACCTGTGACTGCAAAGACATTTCTATCACCGTGTTCTGTATGGGTGCTTGTTTATGTCTGCTCAGAAGTGAAAGGTGATATGAAACCTGGAAAAAGCCTCAGTGTAGCATCTGCTCTTCAGCACCATTTTTATTGAACATTTCGTACTGAAAACATGGACGTCACTGAGGATGGATGATATGCAATAGGACGATTTAACCCTGAAAGCTGAATTTTCTATAGGGGTTTTAAAATGGTGCAATTAGGACGGACTGTCACAAAATGATTAATACCCCAAGGTACCTATCATTTCTTTTAGTCATACCAGAGTAGCCCATTCATTTGAAATCTGCACGGTCACAAGTGTCACTTGCTCCCACACTTATCCATGGAGACCAAGAAGCCGTCTTTATAGGGAAATCAATACTGAGTATTGTTGTGAATACCTTCAGACTAATCAAAAGCATGGGTGACGTGAAGGGGGAGGAGGATTCCATTAAAGTTAACAAATTTTTGGTGTGGCATAATGGTACGATGTTAAATGGATGTCACAGTGCAGACAGCTCATGTTTTAAAAAAAAAATCTGTATTACATTTTGCCCTGGAGTAATGATTTATTGATTAGGATGTTTTCTTCATCTAACCTCTCTCCCTGTCTTCAGGTTTTCTACTGCCAGCCATCTTTATTAAATAGGAGCACCCTCAATGCAAAATTCATAGCAATAGTCAAATTTCTAGGAAGTTAATGTGCAGCGCTTTCTTTGAAAAGTGCCTCAAATTAAGGAATAAAGACAACAAAATTATTTCACTGCTCAGTCTTAAAAACGCTGCAAGGACTAATTTTAAATCCACCCATGCCACACCTCTGCTACATCGCACAGACCACTAACAGTGTAGTAATGCGCCATTTCTGTAATGCTGCGTCTGATCTACATTCCTAGGTTACTTAAGGACCATCAATGTATATTTTTTAGTACACTTAAAGAAATTCTTCTCAAGCCAAATCTATTTCTTCTCATCCCACTGTTTGATTCTCAGGCCAGTGCATGTTACGAGGAACAGAGTGCTACAGAGAATTCAATCACAATGGTTTGAAACCACAATATGCTGCTACATTCTTTTGATGGATATGTACATGAACACGTACCAGAAACCCAGCACTTGCCTTTTGCGCCAAAGATGGTCATCATGCAGTTGTCCTACACCAGCATCCTGTACCAGTTCTAAACAAGAACTAGTGCAGCAGCATCTGCCACCATGTTCTTAGGAGTTTCAGAGAACAGAGAGGCTGTATAATTAACAAGTCAGCACCCTGCAACTACCCTGAGGCAATGTGGGAGCTAAAAATTACTGGAGAAATGCAAGGAGTGGCAGAAGGACTTGTTATGTTCATTCAAATAATGAATTTGCTTTAAAGAATTGAGTGGAACTGTTGTCTTAGTAACCCACTCCGAGAATGAAAACATTTCAGTAAGTTGGCATGCAGTCACCGTAACATCTGCACACCAAGACAGGTTGGTGAGTCCTGCATAAGGATCCAGATTGTCTGGAAATACCTGGCACGGATTATCTTGGAATTTAACTGGCACTGAACTAGAAAGAACAGAAATAGTTTGCTTTCCCCCCGCCCACCCCCGATGTCCTCCATTCCCCAAGGAGAGCCAGAAAAAAATAAAATTGGCAGGCCAATTCAGAATACGCTGCACGGGGCTATATTCTGGGTTTTAAATAAGTGCAAACAGGCAGCACAGACGAGGCGCCTTAGCTTTCCTTATCACTTATCAGATAGTCACCTGGAGCAGAGAGGCTGATTTGTCCAAGAGTAAAAGGAGCCTGTGCCAGGCGGATTGCTGAGCCCCAGGTGCCGCTGCCTCTCCCCGAACACCACTGCTGCCGGAGAGCGCGAGACCCTCCTCCTGCAAAAACTCTCCGTTCAGTTAATAAAGCTCACTAGTGACAAAACTCAGGCATCACGTGTGGGAGGGCGTTTGCTATTATCATATTTGAAAGGATTTTCAACGTTATGCATTTCTCGCTGCAAAAGATAGTTATCAAAATATTAAAGAAAATAAGAAAGTACGTTCAAGAGATGAACAGTGCAAGAGCTCTCTGTCATGGAAATGTGTTTTGCAATTACAATTTGTTAAAAATACATACTTTCCCCCAGGCTAAACCATCTGCAGTAATTCAACTTACCTTCGTGGATATTTATAAAGGAAAAAAAGAGAAAAAAGTCCCTCCAATCTGAAAATGAATCTTCAATAACAAAACTATTCGTTTAAAACCCTCGCTGTTATTGTAAAAGAGAAATTAATGTACCAAATAGAAGGATTTAACTAGAGTGCTAGAAGTGATCTCTTACAAAGAATCTTTTCGTAAACATGTCCCTATTTCACTATGTTGCTCTGCAAATGGCAGAGATCTCTGAAAGTGATTGCACAACAAATAGTCTTTTTGCAGGACCACTTTGTTCTTCTAGTGATCTGAAGTATTGGTGTAACAGTCAATAATGAATTTCAGATTGTCTGCGATCCCTTGCTGGAATTTTAAATGTGCTCCCAAATGGAGAGAATGGTGCTTGCGAGTCTGAAGTTCAATCGGCCTTAGTGGTTTAAATGCAAAAGAAAGTTAATTAGTCATAAAAAAATGGTACATGATGAACATGGCACACCAATTTATATTCAAATATGACTTCTTCTGGTTTAAAGTAGAAAGCAAAGCAATTAGCCAAAGGCATTAACTGCTTGGGTTATTTAGTATATAATGAGCAAATGCATCCGCCCGCCACTTTACTTTGCAACGCTGTTTTTCATTGACTTTTAATGCATTCATAACATTAGGTTTTGTTTACCATTATGGTGATTAACAACAGGGAAACTGGATCAAACTCTGCTCTCGGTTGCTTTACGAGACCAGAAAAGTTATTGCAGGAACAGCATTTGGCCCACTGCAATTTCTGAATTCAAACCACAGACAATTTAGCAAAGAAGTAATGTAATAGAAATAATTTTATATTTGAACTTGTGTTTCATTCTATGCTGCTTGGAACAACCGGACGTCACGTTAAAAGTAAACTGAGCCCAGTCTACATGTAGTAACTTGTCCTGAGTGCAAAAAAAGAAAAGAAAAACCAACCCACAGAACAAGGGACAAGGTTTTGATCAGAAAGTCCTATTGGCCAAACTGTTAATCAAACTCTGTGGACGAAACCCTGGCAAGGGACACTGTAAGCAAGCAAAACCAAAGGCACTTGGCAGAGCACACTGAAGCAGAAGTTCAGATCCAAACTTCTGAAGAAATCAGGTGTGATGGAGGTGGCTGGGAACCTGCTCAGAGCACTGAAGGACAAACAGTCTTCGGGGGTACTTGATGCACAGGTTTTCCTAGATCTTCCTTTTCTGTCAAGAAACTTTTCCTACCCAACAGAAATTCTGGAGGTTTCAATAACTCCAAGCAGGCTGCCTGGGGCTCACAAGTACTTTACACTGCACACGCAGTAAATCCCACCGGTGTATGGCCTTCACATGTGCGCAGCCACTCTTCTTTCCAAGATTTCCTCAATGAAAGGAAGCACAATAGCATTTAGAAAAATAGTAATGGTTCACTTCTGCTCTCTACAAGTAATTTCTGGAATAAAGAGGAAGGAAATTCAATCCTAGTATTTATAACTGTAGCTGAAACGACTGTACTGAATTTGGTGGTTATTTTCAGCATTGACTGCAAGTAGCTCTTTTCCTTCTGTTTCAACACACACCCCCATGAGTTATCTGCTGGATTTTTTTGCCTCTGGTTTTAGAGTTTTATTTAATGTCACCTAAAAAGCAACACCCACATATCCTTCCTGTTAGCTCATGGATTCCCTTCCCAGGACACATTAAGACTGAGTTAAGTTGAAAGCTTAGCCAGCGGGATTTTCCAGTTAAAAGTTGATCAAGTTTACCTACCCACTTTTGCCAAAATCAGAAGTGTTATCCGAGGTGTTTTCTCATTAGTGCAGTCTGGCATTCTTGAATCCCATGAGATACCACCTGAATCTATTTAATTTCATCAAGTTTTCTGGAAAAAAAATGCCCATTTATAAAGATTTAATGAGATTAATTTAGAGCACTTCTGACATGCACAGACCTGTGCACAAGGCCCACTTAGTCTCTCTAATCCCTGTTTTGATGGTTTTCCTCACAGACAGCGTGTTAAGCTTTTGTCTGGTCATTGAACTGAATCCTCCATGAAACACCCCACTGCAGCCGCAGCCTTGCAGCATCCCTTCTTGCAGTGATAATGGGTGTCAGGAGGCATCTGTAGTTACTCTTGACGCTCTGGGCAAACTGTATCACATGTAATTACATTCAGTGGAAGTACCTTTACAACGTCAGTTCGATGTGATATTCTGCATTCTCTTCCCAAAGCCATTCAGTAATCTTGTTGCTGTGAAAGAGTTGTCGCAGCCCACTCCGCAGTTAGCTGTACTTCGTGATGGATGAAATTATCTCACTAGGCTTTTAGTGCAGATGAATGTTATGCAAGGCCCTTTGAGGTTTCTGAAGAAAAGCTCAATATAAAAGCACTGTATTATTGTTTATTTTCTAAGACATCAGCAAGTTGGATGCAGAATGAAGGTCCCGGGAGAAAACATTTTTTAAAACATCTCTTCTGATAACGTCCTTTAGGAGCTATCACCCAGAAGAGATATCCTGCTAGTTTCCACTGCCCCAAAACTCTGCCAAAGAATCATAGTGAACAAGTACAGCCCTCAAGCCCATACACCTTCCCTGGTCAGCAGAAGGGCTGGTCCAAATGGACGCAATCTATCACTGAAGGGTTGCTAACGACGCTCAGTTCTCACCGACTGGAATGGAGGATCCTCCCATGGGACTGAATCACTAGTGAAAGAGATATATTAATATAAGAAATGGAGTGTTATTCATCCATGTACCCAAACTGCTTCTACAAATGTCCCTTCCTGAGAACAAGTTGGAAAAATGGTGTGGCAAATATTGCTTCTTCTGAGAGGGTAAATGACTAATACCTAAATATGAATCCAGTTTCCCCGCCATTCCACTGGAGAAAGAGCAAAATTAAATGTTTGCTAAGTGAAAGGCATGAGGGGTAACAGGATTAAAGAGGGGTTAAGTTCAAGTTTCTCTACAGGCGTTACAAAGAGCATTAAATAAAGTATAAGAAAACCAAAAGCAAAGAGCTTTGGCTATATCTCTATTTAAATTGTGAAATATATAAAAAACTCTCTATCAAAGTATAAAGACATTTTGGATAGTTGTTCTCATGTGCGTCATCCGCACAGAATTGCTCTTTGCTGAAATTATATATCATTTAAGAATTTGCCAGCTGTACGGCAAATATCACACACCGAGGGCAGGAACACACACAGACAAATAATAAGTCTTTCTGCTGGCTAGTCTAATTTTATTCTATGCAGTTCACTAATGAATAATTTACATGCTAATGTAAATTAGGTCAATTACTGTTTTCACTTGTATGAAATCATTATTATTGTTAAAACTGTTCGTCCTTATAGAGAGGTAGCGTGCCTGTTCTCTGCTCTGTTAGGGGCACTATACATTATTAATGCCAGATATAAATGCTTTTGTCTCATACCTAGATCTACTTCTTCTTTCCCTCTTGAATCCATCTTTCATTAATACTTTTGCATGCAAATTAAAGTTCTTGCAATGGAGCATGATTTTTGCTTTATCTTCCAGCGTACCTACGTACTAATGTACAATTTCAGAGAACAATTCTTAGAAAAGCTCTATGTGATACATTCTGTGAACTCATTAAAGCTATATTATATAGAAGTACAGGTGCTTATTGTTCGCGGGTTTTCTATTCAGTGGATGACAGACAAGTTTTAAAACTTGGTACAGAATGGGCTTTATTTTCTCTGCTTTAAAGAAAAAAAAAGTCCAATGTTATATCAACAGTAGCTGCAGTAAAGAAAATCACCACATTTGTTTAGTTCTGAAGGACAATCTGTTACTTCTGTCATTACTTTTCCAGGTATAATTTTTTTTCCTGAAGTTGCATAAAGAATTATTGCGTAACAAATTTGAGTTCACTTAAGAGCATTGAAACAGGGCTGCAGCATCAAATGCAATTAAGAAGGTAAGAAAAAGTGCATCCGCAGAGTCATAAAAATCTGCAGAGCAAGAGGTTTTTATATGGCATCTCTGCATCAGAAAGGATGCATGCTTGGGCTGATGGTCCATTAAGATAAAAAGTCCCAAGGAGGAAGAACAGCACGGCTCTTGGCTCTTGTCAGAGTGACGCAGAGTGACACGTACTAAAAAACTCTGGGCTGAGCTGACTGGTACCTTGCCCAGCGCAGCTGACGGGTTACATGAGCAACATTCACCTCGACAAAGTGGCAACAGATTGTGCATTCAGATGTGTGAGACCTACAGCCAGGAAAACTTGCCCAGAAAAATACAATATAAAATGAGGACCAGGCAACTTAACTAGATCCCGGACAAACAGCGGAGAAGCTAGAACATCATATTCTAAGGAGAATGTCACGATACTAGAGCACAGGAAGGGTTTGCGACAGCATGTCTATGGGTTAGAAATGCTAGCATCTGTTAATAAGCAGATGGGATATTTGTAGATGCAATGCAGAATCTGACCTGGGTGTAACAGGTTGCAGAGCTCTGGTGATCACCAAAACCAAAAGCATAAGAAAAAAGGCAGCAGGAGCAAAGATGAAGTTAAGCTTCTGACATTCTTACCTAGAAATTTCTACTAGAAATATTTAAAACCTTGCACAAGGGCTGGCTTTGTTTTTAAGTGCTTAACCTCTCCTGAAGTCACTGAGAAGTCTTCCTTTGATCTCACTGAACTTTGAAGCAGGTCAAACAAGTGAAGGTGCTTTGCATACTGTCCTCCTCTACCACACAATATTAATAGAAGAATCAGGATGACTATGTCTATACTTTATAGAAACTAAAGTTTAGATTTTCTTCTTAAATTAAGCCTAACACCTCCATCTCTCAAGCAAAAAGTTTTAATACTATTTTCTAGACTACTTGAAAACGTTCCAGCAGTTTTTCCTATAGCAAGAAAATCCACTTAAGAATAAACACTTCATTTCATTTTCTTTCATTACGAGGATTTCATTCAAGCAAGCCCCATTTGTGCAGATAGCTGACATCCAAACTTAAGGACATCCATTTGTCATTTCTTACTCAATGCCACATGGCTCGTATCATTAGCTGGGTAATACTGGCTTTTTGTAACAGCCTTTCACATTTGACGCTGATATAGATAGAGTTGTAGTCATGATGCACTATTACAAAGCAACCACTTATCAGAAAACTTGAATTAGGGCTGAGAAAAACCATGGACAGTTGTGCTTCTCCCAGTGCGCTGAGAAGTGGGAGGACAAGGCGTTTTCGGCATTTCTAGTCCAGCTACTTCCAGCTACAAATGTACCAGTTCAGACTCCTACTGTCACCAGACCCCCTCAGTATTATCTCCTACGTAAGTGTGAGCAATGCCTGGCTCAAAAGGAAAGTGAAGACATTTGCCTACTGATTTCTAAGACTGTCAAATTAAGACCTGAATATTGATTTCCAAAACTGTAAAGCGAAGACACGAATACAAATGACAACTGAAATAACAGTACAAATACGTTTAACGTATCTGTATAGGCAAAATGTCTGGGTTTTGTTGTGCATGTCAAAGCTGCATGTTCAAATGGTATTGTAGCGTGTTTATTCAGATGAAGCTTTGCGGGGCTGTACAGATTCATTTGTGAAGGCCAGCTAGCATGTGAACATTGAAAACACTCTTCAAAGTGTGTAGACAGTGCTTGCTGACCCGCTGTGTATTTGACTTCACATCTTTTAAAGTGTAAATAAGAAATTCTCAAATACTTGCAGCTAATGGAATGTGCGGAAAGAAAATATTTCTTTTCACTGAGGGAAAGGCACAAATGATGAATAGAGTAGCGAATGATGGACACCAAGAAACAAGCAGTTTCACAGCCTAAGGCACAGCTGTTGACTGGCAAGACAGGAGCAGGGACAGGTTGAAAACAAAACACCTGAACTGGCTACTTCTTTCTAGAGGCACAAAGGCAGTGATCAAACAGCCACCATTTCACTGCAGTCGGACATAATATGTGCAGAATAACACCTTAAAGAAACATCTAAGATATTCAAAGGGAGAACTTCCAAATCCTAACTCAAGTGATTTAACCTAATTTGAATTGCATTACTTCTGTTCCTCTCTGAATATTAATTGGGATTTTTGACAGATAGGTTTACTGTCAGGGAGATGAAAGATATGCCTGTCAGCTAATGTTTACAAGTCAGTCTTCAAGCTGAGAGATAAAATTAAAACCATTACCATACCACCAGTTTCAAGCCAAACTTAATATCATACCCAATACTTTGCAATTAAGCTGTATTAGAAGAAATTAAGCAAAGAATCCTTCATCTTGGCTAGAATAGGAGTTTTTAAGCCTCAGTACGCTGTCCAGTCACACTTACACCACAGATTTTGGGAGCAGCGAGAGGGAAAGTGAGTTCACCAAAACTTTCACGTTATAAGTTCACATGTTCAGAGCCAGGTTCTTACTCCAAATCTACCAGGATGCTCTGCTCGGATCAGTTAAGATACAGCGCAGTGGTACTTCGTCATCCTCTGGATGTCATGGCTTGCTCTAGGCATGTGCTGACCCCACGAACTGTTCTCTCCGCTATTTTTGCCCAAATTTTCACCCGACTGTATCCTGGCAGAAATAGTCAGGCAATTTGATTGTCCCTTCTTCAAATGGGCCTCTTCTCCAGTGAGAGAAGACAGCAATAGCAACCATAGCCATGACATCCTTCAGCTTCCTCACCCGCTGCCACTTCGACACCCAGGAAAGGTTGAGTAGAGCTACAGGGACAACACAGAGGGACCTGTGCTCATCCCACCACTGACCAGGGAAGATTTTCCTCCTGGCTTTTAGCAGATTTCCCCAGTGCCCATCTAGCACCTTCAGCCCACGTGCTTGGGAGAAGACATGGGTCATGGCCGTGGGGTCTCAGTTCACCTCAAGAGCGAGAAATGGTCTAGTAAGTAACTTTGACACAACATGCCTGAGCCTAGTGAGTAATTGGATGAGACAGGAGAAGCCTGAGGCACTGTTCTGGGCCCATCTGAAGTACTAAGACAAAAATAAAACAGGGTGATTTGCAATACCGATTTATCTTGCAAATAGTGCACATCAGCTTCAAACATTTGTCAGCCGTGACTCACTTCATGGTGACAGGTAGAAAGGTCAATGTTTTCTTCTTCTTGAACAGAGTAAACTGGGGCTGCTAACAGCAAATCAGTTTTCCAATTACTGGCTTAGCAAATAAGAATCAGTTTTATCGCATCTTTAGCTTGAAAAACCTGAGGCTGTTGGGAATAATGAATTGGATTTTCAAATGGTCTAGAAAAATTAGCTATTTAGTATCTATTTAAAAGCACCCCAAATTAAATAGGAAAGGCAGGTGGGTGCGGGGCAATGGAAAGTACTGGCTGAGGCAAGTGGGAGTAGGAAGAGACATCTGGTGTAGAGTTTTAGCTTAGAAAAAGCATTTTCTATTTGATTATTGGTTGTAATTACAATCCCATTCAATAAGCTCCAGTTACCTTTTCTCCCATATAGTACAACCTTGCTAACATTTTCATAGACTATGTTGCCATATAGGTAACTAAAAATAAGATCAAATCCATCCTATAAGAACTCAAGGCCTTTAAAGTCAATGTTGTAGCACTAAATACTGACAGAAAAGCTTCCTTCAAAACAGTTTGGGAGTATGGGTGCAGAGAAGGAATATTGACAATTTTTTTTTCTTACCCCACTTTTGGCAATTTTATGACAAAGCAGGAGGATATTTTGTGGTTTTCATGAAAGATTTAAAGTTTCATGATAGAGGAAGGCAGATGTTTTCTTGACCAGCTCACATTTGAGGGCAGTGTTTAGCAAAGCTGCTCAGTACTGTCATTCAGATGTACTGGGTTTTGTATGGCAGCAGGTTTTAGCAATGGATTTCAGCTGGACTATTTTGTCACACCAAGGTCATGGTGGTGTTGTGATTGTGAAAGATAATCACAGATACACTGCACTAGAAAAGCTTTTCCCTTCAGAAAGTGAGGGACTATCGCAAACAACTTACCCCCACCTAAGGCCACATTGTCAGGCAGCTTCAGGTGGGAACTGGAAAGTGAGTTAGCAAATGATCTTTTTGGGGAGGTCCAGGCAGAGTTTGTCTTTCGGGAACAACTATAAAATAGGTAATCCACTTTGTTGGGTTCACAGGTATAAGAGCTTGTTCAGAGACAGACTGCAATTTAGAAAGGATTTGCTACCGGTATCCAAAATTATATTTTAGACGGAGGAATTTTAAGATTTTAAGTATGTTTATGCCCCTCTTCCTGCTGTTTCAGACATGAATCAAACACAGACAACAGCTAAATCCACACCTGTTCTGTGGCCTCTTGATTTATTCCACCAGAAAGTGTGAAACTCCCCACTCTCTGGTATGGAATATTATTTTCCTTGCATCTTATAACCCGTTTGTATTTTCATACTCATGCATTTGTGGCCATTAACCTTTTTAAGAGCACTTGGAATGGATTAGGAGTTCAGAAAACAGGCCAGAGAATGCCATGGGCCAATACTCTTAACAGCTGTTAAGTTTGTTCTAAAACCTATTTGTTTTGAAATATTTTGGTTTGGATTTTTTTGGGGGGCAGACAGGCAGAAGAAGGTAGAATCCAAGTTGTTTCTGCCAGTACAATGCCTGTCTCATGCATTTTCAGCAGCCAGCATAGGAATGAGTTCATTTTGAATTGAAATTAGCTTCTTCTAATTTTTTATTACTGGCTTCCGACCAAGTAAGAAAGTGCTTTCCAATATTCAGAACATGCTGTAGAATCTCTTTCTTTACAAACAATTTTAGAAAAATATTACAGTCAAAGAATTATACTCTATTTTTCATTAATTTACACTTGTAACAGAAGTTTGCAAAAATACAGAATGAAACTCATGAATTTTGGTGAAATTATTCCATAAGATGTGCATTCAACATGCTACCTGTAATATTTCAGTAGTAATACAGCAGTACTTTATGAACCTGTTTGCTCTCCTTTAGTTAAGCTATACTAGCATTGTCATAACCCTCCCCCCTCCCATTTCTGAGCATTTAAAAGAACTCCAGCATAAAATCTTGCTTTGCACTGCAATATAGCCTAGATGAGCTTCTGACTAAAGAAATAAAAAATCTTTAAAGTTTTTTGGGGAATTTCAAGGATAGAATTGCAAAAGCAGCAACGAAACTGCTGGGCGTACGAGGGAGAGGGTGGTGAATAGATCGGGAAGACTCCCACAGTCGCCGGCAGCTCAGTAGCCTCCCTTTGAATGATTTATGAGCTCTCTAGCAGCCTTCACTGAATTCTGCATTTCAGAAACATGCTAGAGCAGCTGTTTGTAGATGTAAGCAGGCTTTGCATGTGATAAATAATGAAACAGTTATTTAGATAGTACTGCACCCAAGTGGTTTCTTCGAACCGAAGCTGTCGTACGAAGGGCAGAAGCCGTAACAGCTTTGTTTCACCTCTGGCTGGAGAGGATTGGCGTAAGAGTGGGAAGAAATGCAGCGTTCCCAAGTCTCAGCCTAACAGTCTTCAAGAGCCTGGTTTCCCTTGGACTATCACAAAGATCACAAGCAGAAAAAGAAACGCACAGCATGAGAATGGGTAGTTTCAAGGAGGCCGTGCTGGCTCGGCTTCATATGGGTCTGTCACACCAAAGGATAGCTGTTTAACTGCATTACTTTTTCCACAGTGTCCTCAGGGTGACCAGATGTCGAGAGAACTTAACCCAAGGAAACTGGCTGAAGGTCTGGGGCACCGAGAGGCATCAGAGCAGGCTCTTGGGCAGCATCATTTCAGGAGCACTAGTTCTGCGTGGCTTGGGACACCACAAAGAATGAACAGGAGCAGGAGAGACCCTTTAGTTCCTTGCACCAAGAAGAGGGAACGTGATCCAAGCAGATTTCCCACAAACCCGGCAAAACCATGGACTAAATACAACTGTGCAGCCGCCAACTGCCAGAGAAGGTGAAAGTTCCTGCTGTTCCCAGACTGAACATAAGTGTGAACAGTAGGAAGTCTGCTCAAGTCTAATTTCTACACTGCTGCTCAGCCTGAAAAAAGCGTAATTTTTAAAGGAGATGGATTTTGATCTGTTCTTGGTCTTCACTCAGTGCAAGGTCCTTCAGATGCAATTCATGTCAATTCATGCTGTGACAGCTTTAGAACAACTGAGACTGTAAATAATGTGGTGTTTTGTTCATTTTGGATAAGCTTACAAAAGGGGACTGTCTCGCTGCTTAGGTTATTGGCAGCCCACGGGATGAAATGAACCTTCATTTTTTAATGAAGGAGCAATCCTGCCAAAAGAGTAAATAAAGAGAAGTGCAGAGATGGTTATTTCGCAGGCTGGCTCCTCACTGATGTCAAAGTAAGAGTCAAATTTCTAAGCAACTTCGCCATTTTCTTAAAACTGAAGAAGGAGAGGCAAGATCTCATAATTTGCTAGGTGGTGAGAATTTAACAACGCTGTTTACTTCACACCTCCTGGCACTGCCTTTTCATTTCTTATTATTTTGTATTCAAATATGTTGCTTCTCTAGCTTTCTGTCCACATGAATATAGAAAAGGGCTAACAAACGTCTTGCATTTCCCACATGCATTCCCTGCCTCCCAAGAAGCCAAGACTTGAACTGGAGTTGTAGATGTGCTTAAATCAAAAATGTCTTTCCAATTCTTCTGCAGGTCTAGAATTTCCCTGATGTTTTATAAACCCTGACACAGCTTATGCCAAAACTGGGACCCTCCAGAGCTGTTTTGCTGCATCCAAGTCAGAGGTTAAAAAACTCCAAAAATTGCTTATGGCTGGATCATCATAGTGATGAGATAATGAGCTCACTGTTTTCGAAGGACAAATAAAAGTATATGTAATCAGATAAAAACAAATGATAATTATATTGAATTATTTTAATGAAAGTCATCTGAAACATTCATTTCAGAAGAAAATAGTCTACATTAAGCTATCAGAAATGCAAATGGCTAAAAGCACAATGGGACATTTGGGAAAAAAGCATATTATCTTAGTATCACATATCTTCTTGTGAAATGCAACCAACTTTTAAAAAGAGGAAAACAGATCCCTTCACAGAATTTACACTGAAATTGTCAGAATTAAGGAAGAGATATGAAAGATACTGTATTGTATCACTCCATTTTTCTAGTCAATATTTGACAGAAAGGTCTTTCCTTTCCATATTTATTTCATAATTATGGAACAATAAATAGGAAAGCTCACGTGCACGATGCACATGAGAAGCACACCAATTCTCCACGGCCCAAAGCAAAAGCAGACAAACTTTTACTTTAATCTTCAGCTATATAACGTTGCCTTATTTCCTTCCATCTCTCAATTATTAATTACATTCCTCATTGACATTCAAGGTTTCTAAAAGAGAAGGCTGATATGCAGCCCATCTCATGATATAGGTGTGGTTCGAGTGCACCTCAGCAAGTTCAATGCAGAGAAGCGACAGAAGTCTCTCCCCTAATACTGGGACTATTATTACCAGTCCAAAACCATTTCCTCAGTGAAATGAGACGGCATTTTTTTCCTGTTCTGTTGTTTTCCAGTCCAAATGAGGACTGTGTACACCAGGAGTGAGGAGAGGAATTTGATAAACTGATGATAAATGACCAACCTTCTACTGACTTTATAAAGGATATTATCTTGTGCAATATTGCAGACAGGTTTGATTATTGTCAGAAGACTGGACCGTGACAAAAACCACAACACTTTGCACAATAAAATCTGTTTCTTCTATATCGTTGATTCATATCTTTTGGCTTCAGTAAGAAAAAAAGAAATGCATTTTTTTCCCTTGCACTTGCAGAGCTGCGATTTCTTGAGAATGATCAATCTATGACAGGAGCCACATCCTATTGTGGGGCTCAGACAACCTGGCCTTCTAAAATTAAAAAGTTGCCTCTTTCATCCGAGTATCGTAAACAGTTATACAGAGCCTGAAAGAAGAATTTAGCTGACAATGTAACTGCATGAGGCAAAGATGTGGAGAAGGGACTAGAGCCTTTCCCTGCCCCCCCCCAGCTTGACTTCCATCTCAGCTGTGTTTACGGCTATGGCAGAAAGCATTCTTTGACTTGTAAGCTGATTAAATTTGACCTAGAAGTTAGAGAGAAATAAATGTAGCATTCTGTTAATCCAATCTTTTTTCCAACCATACAGCATTTTATAAACAGCCTAACCCACCTAGCAAGTTGAAGTGGGAATAAATTAATAAAATATTACAGCTTTCATTTACTCCATGCTGAATCTAGATAAAAGCTATCAAAATTGCTATGGCAAATGTAGGATGGGATCACAACACAGCACATTTCAGAACTGTCTCCCAGGATTTGCAGATATCACCGAAGGAAAAAATATTGAAATGAAAAATTAGCAAGTTGGAGACAGATGTCCCTTCTTCTCTGCCAGTGTTCCTCACTATAGACTCAGCTTTGCAAACACATCTTTCTCTCCCCCCACCTCCTTTATTAAGCTGTATTAGCTCTTAACGTACATGTGACTGCAAAATGCTGCCATATGATCCACCCTTTGATGAGAGACCAAAGTATTTTACTCCATCTTTTCAAGCATTGGTAGTAAGGGCTGTACTGAATTCCAGACACTAGTGACAAAAATCAATAGGATTTTGTGGACTACAAATAGTTTTTTCAAACTAAAGCTGCCACTCAGGCTGGATATTGCACCTTTTCAGAGCAACACAATGGGCTACCTTTAGATGATCCCTCTGGATAATTTCCCTACGTTGTTCTAGGACTTTGCCCAAGCCACTGCTGAAGCAGAAGCTTATTTCACCGTAAAGTCAAGATGCCTCACCAATGGTTACTTAGGCTGAGATAAGCCCAAATCCCTCCAATTACACACCGAGAAACCTCCTTTACCCATCAGGGTGTTACGGCTATGGTTGCATGCAGCCATAAGCAAGCACATCTGCAGGTTGTTGCTCTCCTGCACTGCATGTTCCTGTTACACATCTGGGTGAAAAATGATCTCGGGAAGCTGGTGTACACCAGTCATTATTTGCTGGCCTCCTAGTCATTATTTACCATGAGCATCACTACCTGCTCCTTAGAAACTTATTTATAATTCTCCTCACTTTCACACTGTGACACCAAACGATGTATATTCAAACTGATATAAAAACCATTAATATGCACAGATATGGAAAAGAATTTGCAAAACAAATACCAAAGAAAATAGCTTCTAAAATAGACCAAGACATTCTGCAGTGACATTCAAGAGGAAAAAGCCTGTGTTTCATTGGAATAATAATCAAACACTCCATTGGATGTCAAGCAAATAGTCAGTCAAAAGAAAATAAACTTTACTATGTTAGTCCTTCTGTCAATCCCTCTGACTCCTTTCGCTCAGCTTCCCAGTCTTGTTTTTGATATGCCCTAGAGTAACAGTGGTTTCCTGTACTTGCAAAAATCAAAATATTTCAAAATATTCAATATCTGCATTTCTAGGGTTATTCTTGTGTGTTCTGAAACCCAAAGAATGTTTAAGTAGAACTTAAGTTGACAAATACCCAAATATCAGTGTAATTGCAAATGAGTTTCTACTGTGGTGGCCACAGAAGCTGCAATGTGTATGCATAGACTTGAATTTGCAAATCCAGATGGGCTAAACACACTGTTGCCTGCCGCTTTCACACATACTGCTTCCACCCTATAATCAGATTTAAACTCTAGATTCTTTACATTGAAAATGAAGAAATATTACTTTAGAATCATTCCTGCAGTCTTATTTTCCTCATTATGCATGGTTTACTTATAATCATTTTAGGTTCCCTGTCTAGATTTAACCTCTGAACAATCCTAAATCACAGGAAAATAAACAGAAAAAACCAAAAGCCTGCATATGAGTAAGAAAAATCTATGACTGATCTTTTTTAATGCTTTCAAGGCAAACTGAAGCTGTTTATTTTTTCAAAGTTAAGTCATTTTGAAATATTATCTATTATTACATCTGTTGAGAAAATCGACCATACATTCCACGGAGCACTGTATAATTTGACATTTATTTTTGTTCTGTTTCAGAACAAAGTGAACATTTGGATGTTCTTCACAGTCTAAAAATTCCATATTGTATCATGTAGGCAAAGTTTAAAATATTAAAGGTCAAAATTAATTATGATATGTCTTATTAAATATACAATGATTAATATTAAATTATTGCATTTAAAATCTGAAACTAAACAAAATAAGGGATTAAAAATTATCAGAACAAAATAAGAAAGCCTAAGTGGTGTGTTTTCATAAATTCCTATCAAAAATATTGCCAAAATCGACACGTCCAATGAAATACTTCTTTTCTGACAACACTGGTTTTCTCTTGGAAAATCTATGATGGAAAAAAACCCCAGAGATTCAGTTATGGTTTGTGTATTGCTCAATTTCTGAGATTAAAAAAAAAATCCATTGATCTGTTTGCCAGTGAGGTAAGAGGCCAAAATACTCAAATGGGAGGAATTGCCCTGGAGCGGGCTGACGAGCTGACACTTAAGGGCTCAGTACACGACTACTTCTCAGTGGTGCAGTCCTCACCCTTATGCAAACCCCGCTTCACACCTATTTGCACGATGGGGAATGAAGGTCAAAGACAGACGAGCTACGTAAGGGGTAAAAGCACACACGACCCAGCTCTGTGTGCAAAACTGCCAAAACTGTGGGGGAAATAAAACTGCACTCATAATAACAGAAACAAAATGAGTCAGAGAAAGAATGAATACGTGCGGTTTTACCCAGCAGGAACTTTCCTCCTAATGAAGTCTGTCTGTGCAATTTCACACAGAACTCACTCTAAACTGCACTCCTCACCACTGGTAGGTTAGTGAAAATTACTGCCGGGTCCATGTTCTTCTGCCTTGTGGCAATTAGGCTTACTCAATTTAAAGACCATTTTTCTTTCTAGTTCTCAGGAAGAAGGGAAAGAAATGCTGCCAACCTTTCCACAGAGCTTCAAAACTGCATTTGAGAATAGTGAAGCAGAGAAAGTCCCAATTTAATCTACTGCAATACTCATTTTGAACCAATCTTACCCTTTCCAATTTCCTTCTCCTTTTATAACAGGCGCCCAACTATGAAAGCCCTAAATTGAGAATAATGAATCAAATAACCTTTGTCATGTAGTTCAGCAGAAATCTTCTCTCAGCACTGCTCCCCACGATGCTATTAAAACTTGGGTGTGCCACTGCCCTACTCCACAAGTAATGAGTTTTGTCACCCAAGTAGGCAGGGTACAGAGCGATACAATTAACACGGGGGAAACCATGGCATTATTGGCCCTTCCTTTGAAGGGGTTTGTCTCTCTTAACAGAGCTATTGACAGCTAAATAATCCCAATTTCATGATCTTCTTGAACATCCCTAATAAGTATAAAAAATTATCCAGGGGCAGTGCTAACATACCATTTGAGTAAGTTGCTGTATGCAGTTGAAACAGACAGGTTGGTGCTTATGTGCCTTACTCTGAGATTAATGGATATTAAATTATTTTCATTTTTACCAGGCTTGCTTATTATCAAGGGATGCATTACACATGTTCCATAGGCAAAGATGTTATTTAGGTTAACCTAAAGTACTCTTCCTGGTAGAGTGCTATTAAACTGAAGAAAGGCAATCAGAAAAGAGAATTAAAGTCTTCACTATTATGCTCTTATATGTTATTTATTTAAAAAGGTGGCTGATACAATTCACAAACTGAATGATTAGTAACGCAGGTAGTATCTAGATAGGAGTGTTGCTTAGCTTTCCATATGGTTCACTGGCAAAAAAGGAGCAGCAAGAACCATACAGTCTCTGGATTTGCCATTTCCTCGCTGAAACAGAATAAAAATTTGGCATAAACACTGTCCCTGCTCTAAAGAAAATGACACCATTAGTACCTTAGTTATTTCTAAATCTGCCTATTGGATACAGACCCAACGCAGGGGTAGCAAGTATCACACTTATATTAAAGCAATTATGAAAAAAAGATCGGTATAACTAAAAGACCTGTATGTATTATTTAATCAAAACTACAAGGTCTGTAAGTAAGCATGTAGCTTCTGAATCTCAGTCCACTACGAACAATATTTGAAGTGTAAATAGTTTAGAACTCAGTTCAGGAAAGTACATAATTACATTTCAATTCCACTGAGGCAATGGTTCAACAAGTACAGATTTCTCTGGAGTAATGACATTTTATTGAATAGAGTGATAGGAAGGAACCTACTTTATTGCTTCCTATATATTTCTCTACATCAGCAAAATAAAAAGAAAGCCCAAAGCAGCTATGAATATTCAAGTATCCAACCAGATGCAAACAGGAATGAACTACAAGTCCAAGTGGCAATGCAATATTCTGAGAATACCTGAGTTACGGTAATGATGAGACATAATTTTGGTTTCCTATTTATGAAAAATGCTGAAGGAAACAACTATTATTAAAGTTTATTTCCAAACGCTTACGCAAATTAGCTTTTTAATTTTTTACACCACCATCAGACTACCTGCGTGATGAATTTGGTTACACCTATGAGACGGTCATACTGTTTAGGCCACCTCAGGTGCCCTTCAAACAGAGCACCAAAACCCAGGCTGTGCTATTCATTACTTTGAGTGGATTATCATTGCTGCCAAAGATTCACAGTAAACTAGTCTGCTCTGTTCCTGAGCCAGAAAATTTTAATTGTTTCTGCTTAGGCAAAAGTTTAATAGATACATCCATTTCCCTTCCAGTCCATTATTTGATTAATAAGGGGACGAAGGAGGCCAGGTTTCCTATATTAGTAAGATGTTTAACTAACAACTGGTTATTAAATGCACAAGAAAGCATCAAGAAGGGAGTCTATTCCCATGGGGATTAGAACCAACAGGCTGCACACCATTACTTCTGGAAAGCCTGAAACTGCAGACTACTACAGCTGTGGTGCTTTGCAAAATGCCCTATTGAAACACCATTAGTGCTCCACAAAGATTGTTTGCAGTTTAAGGTTGGCTCTATTTCATCACGAGAAGTATAATTTCCAATTACATGTTGATTTTTGCTGATATACAGATGTATAGTGCTTAGTTCTGTTCCACAGGGAGCACATTTACCAAGGCCACGGCTGCCAAGACGACAGACTAGAGAACAGGATAAGAAAAATTGGGCCATCCTAAGAGGCACCAGCAATACCCTCCTCTTGTCAGCCACCAAATCACGAGGGACAGGACATGAAGCAGAAAGCAGCTTAGTTCTCATCTTTGCTGCTGTCAGGAGTAGCATTCACAAGTCTTTGGTACCAGCTACGAGGCTTTGTGGGCAAAGGGAAAAAATATCTGTCAGTATTGAGGTGTGGTGACACAGGAAAATAGCAGAAGACACAGGGGAAGATATAGACAGCTGTGGAATCTTATATGAACTAACTGATTCATTATGTAGACCAGGGTGAACAACAGAAAAGGGCTGGTTTTTAAGTTTACTTGAATTGCTACGAGCACAGCTTCCTTAAGTGACCTTCTTGCTTTACCCTTTACAACCTACTCTTCGAAGGCTGACACTTCTGGCACCATATAGCTCCTGCTTTGTTTTTTCTTCATGATTAATTCATTACTGCTTCTAGTACTGCATACACTCTGCACCCCACCCCACCCCCCCCTTGTTATACAGTTGGCCTTTCTGCTTGGATCTTGGGTTTTCAGATTATTTTATCCAAAGGAATTTTTATGCCTTTTACCACAGTAGTGTTGGGGTACTACAGCTTTACAGTGAGTTGTACAGAAGTTTCAAAGCAGAATCACTGCAGTTCACTGGAAGGAGAGCTTGTTATGGGAGTTCATCCATCACACACACATGTTGATCACATCCTGCCTGCTCTCCACTGGATCTATCACTGAGCAAAACGAGACCAAGGGTTGCAGTCAGACTTCGTTGTTTACCAGAGCACCACTCTGACCTTCAGAACAAGTTATTTCAAGACAAGAACTACTGCTTCTAATAACTTAGGTTTCAAAGCAAGACAGTTCTCATCTTGGGTGGCTTAATACTCAATGATAACATGTTCAAGACACAGCAGACACTTCAAGAATCCATGGAAGGACATCCTCAGGAAATTGTTCCACATTTTTGCCAAACTAAGATTAAATGGAAGCCTGACTGGAGAGAGTTGAACATACTACCCCTGAACACTTGGATGACAGGGAATAAGAACAGAGAAAGTGGTGGACCAGCTAACATCAAGCATGCAGTACCCTAGCATTCAAAGAGAAGAAAAAAGGAGAAACCTGCAAGTGAAAGAAGGGAAAAACACCGAGCAGTCTTCTACAATCACATAAAAAACCCGACTACCCACAGACAACAGCACATTCATTTCTCCTGCACCATGCTGCAGCTGCCATTCGTATATCCTATGCCCTCACCACACATTCCCAAACCTTGTGCAAATAAACCTTCAGCAGCACCTACTGCTTTCCAGGAGCAAGATATAAATCGCGCACACAATCATAAGCATTGTGTGGGCTTCCTGAGGAGCATTCAGCAAACAAGACTCATGAACAGATGCAGCTGGAATTCACTGCAGGATGTTTTTATTTGCCTAATCAGAAGGAAATAAGAATCTGTTTAGAAATTCCCAAACCGTATCACTGTGAGCAGCTAAGCCTTGGATCCCATGCAGTCAGAGCATACAAGGTTTGTGGGATTGTTTTTAAGAAGGATTAACAGAGCCAATGAAGTTGGATTCATCAATTCAAGGCCTTGAAGTTCATGGGGTTTGTTCTCAAGGTTCAGCTGTCATGTCATTGCATTATGCCTCATATATCCTAGAGCGTTTCAAAGGTTCTACCTAACAGAATGGTCAGAACAAAGATTGAGGCTGAATCACTTCAGTGGTAGAAGTAAATGTCTGTAAGACCTGGCTGTCAACTGTCTAGTTAAAACCTTACCATTTTTCCAAAGCTAGATGCAGTTTAATTGGTTATTTAATACATCTAAGCCTCAACTGTTTGCTGCAAAACCAAGTTCCGGGGCATCTAAACTGAGTATTTTCATTGTTTCCTTAGACTAGTTTTGAAGTGGTCATTTTACAAAATTCATTATATTATATCACTTGAGGCTGTAAGTACTTCAGTCTGAAGAAACTAAAGAAAAAAAATCCACTTCTTGAGGTTGGAATGCCCGCATACCTTTAAACCCTGCTGAATTTTGAAGGGTGGATAACAGTTATTTCAATCCCCACCTCTGATTTTCCTTCTCCTATTTATTAGCAGCTGGTTCAGAGAATTAAACCATCTGCTCTTTGAAAAATGAGTATTGCCAAAAATAAATAGTTTAGCCTTGGCAGTAAATTCATCCGGACTGCAACTTGTCTTACCATCGCTGCTTCTACTAATAAGATTAAAGCTAGAATATTACATCTGTCAAGAGCCTTCATAATTCCTTTTAAAAGTGAAGTATAGTTCAGATCAAAATTGTTAGCCAGTTGCTGAGTAATCTCTGTGCTTGGTTTTTCAGATGTCTGAAAGAGTGGTTTCCTTGTAACACAAGCTAAGTGAGTAAAGCAATAGGCATAGACGTTCATTAGTTTAATTAACATTATTCGAAGATAAACACTAATGGGACAGATTATAAACAATAACCTTTGTTTTCTGCTTGTAGTTTATGGAAACAAAATTCTGCAAGTTAGAGAATGCAAATTCTGAAGTTTCTACTTGGCTGTGCAAACCAAGCGATGGAAAGAACAAACATTTGACTTCAATGGACATGGAATAAAACCCTACATACGTAAATAAGCAACTCTGGAAAACTGGGGACAATCTGTTCACTTCATTGTTGATATTCCCAGCTAATACCCTTCTTGCCATATGACAGAAGGCGGTTCAGTTCAGTGTGCTCTGGTCACACTTGAAGCAAGTCACTTCCCATTAGCTTCTAGGTCTGGAAAAAGGGAATAATTATGCCTTTGAAATCAGATTTACAGAGAAATCTAGTCAGTGTTACTGCTATAACACTTAGTTCAAAATGCAGCTTATCACAGAACCTGCAGGTGTTTGTACACATAATACTGTGAGCAGATCTTACTCCCCTATATTCTAACCTCCCAAATTTCTGGCTTATGGTACCGCTGGTTGCCTAACAGGGGTTTTGACCTGGTAAGTGAACAGAGCCACTGAAGGCTGTGCATTGTAGCACTGCTGCTGTTCTTACTCTTCACTCACAAAACCTTTTAAGGATTTCAAAAGGCATTAGGAACACAGTAATCTTCACAAATTCCTTCCGAGGTAAAATCTCTGGTGAGGTAAAAGGCTAGGATTTTCAAATGGGGGTGCCTGGCGTTATCTTCTTAAATGTCTTAGGATGTAATGAAGATGTCAGTGGAATCTTCATCACTTCTGAAAAATTAGGCCAATTATTTCAGTGCCAGCTCACTGCACAGCTTCAGAAATCTGCCCTGGAAAATGTCAGCCCAGTACTGGTCTCAGTGAGTCAGTGATAAACAGGTTTAAAGGCTTGGGAGCAGCACAGACATTTCAAGGGACTGCAGACAGGAGCAGAGACAGACTTTTCTCTCACGTCCTGTGAAGTGATAAAGCTGCATCCTCTCTTGCTGTTCAAAAAAAAAGGTCCAAAGCAGGCTCTCCCCTTTGCCCCAAACCAGGCAGTTTCAGCCACGAATCCCATCTCCCTCCCTCCTGCTCTAGTGCCTGGAAGCTTCTCATGTCATTAGCCTTTCTTACACAAAAGCCAGCATAAAAGCAGCCCTTTCTTCAGGTTATTTTCACAAGATAGCACATCTCAGGCATAATGGTTAGAGCTCAGTTGTACCATTGCCAGTTTTGATGGACTCTTAGTAAGGAAAACTGGAATGAAAGCATCATATTGCCTGTATACACTAGGTACAGGACTTTTTGGAAACTATAATGTTACAAAATATATAAAATAATTTCTTCTCTGCTTCCTGTCTCCAAGGAGTAAAAGCTGACAGCACTGGTAGTTTTGGGGCAAAACAACAGAGGATAGGAGCAATATTTCATGCAGTGGTCACCATTTTGGCTCAGGGGATGAATAAATATACCACATTTCCTTCAGGCAGCGAACAAAGATGAATTACTTAAAAATAAGACAAAGTGAAAATCAATCTGCTGAATTAAAAAATATGTTAATATTTTAATTGACATATTGCATGTCAGCAGGAGTAAAATGAAATAATCTGTCTTTCTGAATACATGATCATTTGTGTTGCTAGAAAACCGTTCCTGTTTTTTAAAGAGAATGTCCCTCTATCCTTCTCTATATATGGAATATGCCATCCCCCTAATGATATAACTATATATAACTACACCAGAGAGAATGGAATTTATATTCATGAGATACAGATGGCTTCATAATTCACTAGCGATGGAGGCCTGAGTGAGTAATTAGGCCTCCCCTATGGAGCAGAATGCAATTCCAAATCTCAGTACAGTTAGTAAATAACTTACCTAAGGAGACCCTTACTGGCTCTGCTTTGGCCTGCTCTGTGACACTGGGCACCTCCCCTCTCCACCTTTTTTCCAACCTCTATTATAGCTATTTAGACTGGCAGGTTTTGGTTTAAGGGAAAACTATCTCTAGGTTTAGCAGTGAACAGGTCTTTATCCAGTATAGAGTATAGTTGCAAAGGGTCCTGGCTATGGCTGGGGGAAACCCAAAGAGACAGCTGATTTTCATGAAAAATTAAGATGTCATCTAATTTCCATTTTAAATTACTGAAATTCAAGGTTTCCACTTTTGAGCCAAAGATAACCCGCATATTCAATATTAGATACTACTAAGACTGCAGAGTGACATTAGTCTCAAGTCACTAGGGTTTCAGACCTACAAAACTAGCCAGACACACATTAAATCTTTTGCTAACAGTCAAAGCCACACCCTGCTGAGATGCGCAGGAGGCATCCCCTCCTTGTCCCTCAAAGTCCAATTGCTTCTATTAGAAGAATTTGACAGTTTTAGCCAACGTTGCGAGAAATCAGTGAAGGCACACGTGTAGTTATCAGGATATAACCCAATGCTCATTAAAACACATACAAATAACGCAGGGAAGAGAGTGAAGGAGTGCTAGACATTTTACACAACAGACTAAGATAGCACAAGCTGTTTACTAGCCTCCATATATATGGCTCAAACATAAGTTGGTGCCAAGCAGTTAGCTGAGAGTTTTCATGTATTTTCAAAATAGGCTGGAAGCTTAGAAGACAAATAGACTTTCCTTTCAAATCACTAAAAGCTCCCCCCCTATGCCATATCTCATAAGGTACTCCATACAGAGCAGATCAAAAAATCTGGAACCATCTTCCCCCACATTCAAGTTGTGGTTTTTTCTCCCTTGTTTTCTGACATGCTCCACAAACTCCAGACTAGGTACCCTCAGCAGCTACTAGAAAGGGGACTTTTAGCAATTCTTAAACAGTTTATAGAAGTGAGCTTATAAGTGATTGTTCAGTAACAAAACATCTTAAAAGAACTTTCTGCAAAAGTTTCTGCTAAAAAGTGAAAAAAATCAATACATTTCCCAACTCATAGAAGTCAGAATTTGTTATAAGAATGGAGTGAACAGTTTGTCTTTTTTTTTCCCCACTAAAGATCTACACTGCAGCTTTCTGCTACCTTGCTGTTGCTTAGTTAGAGACATAGAATATGGTACAGCATTTCTATTTATATAAGACTTTAGAAAAAAAGACTGTAAAGACACAGTTAAACTTCATGTAGAAGAACCCAACTGTAGACTACCCCATTCTACAGAAGAAAAGTAATCTAGGACTTACATGAGGCCCTTGAACCACATACCTTCAGAAAATAAAACTTCTTTAATTGAGCAAAAGCTATACTAAAGGGCTTTTTCTACATTTGTTTCACTTAAAAATAATAAAAATTTTATTACTTTATTCTCCCCTTCAGAACAAAGTAACACTCTACACTACAAATTCCTATCCATCTCTTAAAAACAGGCCATATACCCATTTCACCACAATTTATAGGGACAAAAATGAAGGGGGTGGGGTGATGTGTAAGCTCAGCTGGGGTCACTTAACTTGGGACTAACTATAAATACATCCTGCTTTAAAAAAAAAAAATAAAATTAACATATTTCTTCCTTCTCTGATATTTGGGGTTGTTAAGTAAATTTAGTTTATAGCAATGTAGGGAAGAGCTTTAGCAGTATTGGATGGAGCATTCGTTAAGCAACTGTTGCATTTGGTAAGTTAATTTAAGATATAAATAGATTCTTTCTTTGCTTGTGAGAAATCTGACTAACAGGGAAACAAATTGTTTTAAGAAAGAGTCAGATGATCAGTAAAAATAAGAAAGTTGAATTTTTAGGGTTTCTTAATACTGCTATTTAAGTGAGCACTTTCTGCTCCTATTATATAATAAAGTACTGTCTTCAGAAAATATTGTTAATATATTACTAACACTTCTAAACTGAAAATGAATTTTCTATAGCTATTCAGCTATTATGTTATTCAAAATATTTTCAGACTAAGAAACTTTGTTTGTTTTGAGCTTAGCAAATAGTAACTCCTAGGAAAAAAAAATTAAATAAAAATGGATGTTCCATTCTGGAAGGTTCAGAAATAAACTATTTCAACTTCTAGCTATGCATCCTTATCTTCCTTGAAGTAACTATATATACCTTCAGCTATGCAAAAATCCAAGTGCACTAAACTTTCTCATTTAAAGGAGTTTTTCCAAAATATAATGTGTTCTGTATGTGTTATATGGTTTAGGTTTGCTAACACAATATGTTTTATGAAGTCAATTAATGAACACTAAAGACCAAATAAAAAGTTTACCTTCTATCAAGCTATCCTAAAGGGGATATACAGCCTGCTAGGCTTCCAACAAGCAAGTCAGAAAGAGTAGCAACAGAATTCAGGTGAGGGTTGTTCTTGAAAGTCTTTCATGGTGGCTTGGGAATGCCCCTAAAAAGATGGCAATAAAGGTTATTGCTACTACAGGGTGTGGCTGAAACGTAGTAGCTTGGGCAGAACAGGCTGTGGGAGAGGGAAGAAAGAGTCTAGGTTCAGGGATCTGCTTTCTCTCTCATTTGCTCTGCTCTGGCTTATAGGAAGCTATACATCTGTGTAGATGCAGCTGCACCTCTTTAGAATTCAGACAGTAAGCAAGCTCTCTCATCTTGAAACAGAAAAGTGGGAATCACTGTATCTAAAGAGAATATACTTCAGCTTGCTTTTAAACCAGCCTTTTCGTTCTCCCTTTTCCAGAGGGTTGTATTTCTCAGCCAGGATCAACTTGTGCCTGTTTCCTTTCTCTTTGGCGTGCAGAGAAGATCTCTAAAATGCAGGAAAAGAGAAATACAAAGGCAGAACTTGGACTTTACAAATCCACAAGATATAGCCTACAAACACAGCATCACCTGTGTTTTATGTTCAATACGTACTAAACGTTAACCTCAATTCGTCTGAAGAATCAGTTTTCAGTGCTTCAGATTAGTGCCATTCTCTCAGTCAAAGTTAGATGTAATTTGAAGACAGTCACTATCTCTTTATCTTTCAGGTTGGGACCTGGAGAATTTTACCTGGTTCTGGTTTTTAAATGCTTCACTTAAATTGCATATAAGATCTAGAACACTGAGCACAGTGGCAAACCAAACAGATAGTAATTTCAGGTTGAATTAAACAAGGGAAAAAGATAAAATTGTAGAGAGGAAGATCATGTTTGCATGGACGTACCCCAGATGATGATAAAATCAGGGGGAGTGTTACAGTAAGAGTCATTAATACAGGAGTATCTAAATTTAAATGATACTGTCTGAGGCATCATCTCCTCTTCAGAGCCACAGTGAACCAGAAAGAGCTTAGGAAAATGTAATGGTCATTCTGATTGAACCTGTTCTCCCAACTCTACAAATTATGTGCTCTACTAAGCAGGCAATCATTTAAGGAAGGCAAATTAATTCTTATTTATTTTTGTCTTCGAGATAATTTACTTCATGTAAAGACTAGACCTGCAATCAATCAGCAGTTCGCCTAGTTATCAGAGACTTTCTTTCCCACTGATGGGAGGATGATGATACAACTGAATCACTGCATACAGTGGCTCTCCACGCAGTGGCTGCTGTGATACCCACTCCTTGCCAGTTTTATCACAATAAAGGTTGTACACTGAATGTCCTGCCTGCTGCTTTGGTTCCTGTCACAATTTCTGCCAGGCAGTTCAGTCCCTGACACTTAGTCCAGATAACCAACAGAGCTATGAGGGTGGAAGATTAGTTACAGGACCTGGTTTCCAGCCTATTGCTTTTCTTTGGTTGAAAAATATGAAATTCTGTATGGATAACTTTAAAATATCCCATTGCCCTTCATAGAAAGAGACCTAAGAAGATGATTTACTTTTAAGAATGTGATCGATACCATTTGATTTCAATGTAACTTCAGCACATATTTAAAAATTAGCCATATTGGTGCATGCAAATACTTAGCCCTGTAGCTCTATTAGAAGCAAACAGGATTTGTATATGTGAGCTGTCAGCTTATTTGATCTGTGCATTCACTCAAATGCTATTTGCATGCCAGTGCAATTACACATGTAAAGTGCAGAGACAAATGGATCGAGCAGGTTTGGAACATCTCAAAAAAAAAAAGAAAAAAGATCACCCTCAGTGTATTTTAAACTAGCCTCTTCAGAAGAGCTAAAATAAATTCTACTCAAATGTATTACACTTGCCAAGCGTCCTCTCCAGAATTATCCAGTGGAGGGATATGGTCTATTGGTTTACGTATGATTTTTGGGAGCCGTAACATTTGAGCTCTTCTCCATTGTTTTGAGTGACCCTGAGCAAAGTAAATGAACCTTTTTGTTCCTTGTCTGTAAACAAAAGATCAAAGAAATAAAACATGGAAGTGATTTCTATCCTCAGTTGATGCAACAAATGACTGTGGAATGCTTAAAGTGTTTTGAGGTCCTCGTATGAAAGAATAAGGATGAAGTAGTACTAACCGTATGAATGTAATTAGGCTCCAGCTGTGTTAGCTGAGGGCAGCCAGGGCTGAGTCATGACACTTTCTACATATATAGCATTTACTTAAATAAAAACATTAATCTACAAAACAGAGCTGCTTTCTAGACCACAGGTTCCCCTTGGACTCCTTTTATTTATCTTTCCCTAAATGGGCTTTTGACATTGGATCTATAAAACTCCAAATACGCTGCTGAAGCTGATAGTATTATAATTTACCTCTTTAGGGCTGAGAAATAAACAGATGTTCTACCTGCCACAGGGGACATTAAAGATCCCGTAATGATTTTCTGAAGCAGTCACCTTTATCCCTAACGTCCTTACCAAAGTCCTGTCGCGTTGTGTGTGTTCCTAGTCCTCGTTTGGACTGTTCCATATACCACCAGAATATTAAGGTGCACATGCCTAGTATGTTACCTAAGGCTGCTTGTACTTACCATTTATAGTTAGTGTTTATCTGTCGCTTTGCCTCCTTCAAACCATTTATCGTAACTCATGAAAGTGAACTTCTACCAAATCTATTGAGACCAAGGTTGCCATGGAAGAAAACATGAGGGAATACTACTACGTTTGCAAAACAGCCACATATGAGAATATTTGTACTTGCACATAGAAGAATTGCACACTAAAAATGATTCCAACACTGGAACTGCATACAGATTCAGGTTATCACAAACCAAATACAAATCGTTGAAGGCCTCTGAAAAAGGAAACTATATTGTAAGCGAATTTTTTTCCCCTACAGGGAAACAAAAGTATGAGAAAAGATGCTTTCCAGAGCTAGGAAAAAGTAACCTCTAATTTCAGCAATGTTGTCTCTTGATACAAGTATTTTTTCAGTCTGAACGAAGGAACTCTGACTCTTCTTTGCCTAGAAGAGTGTTTTCTTTCCCCAGAAGTAAAAAGATGTTGGAGTAACTCTGAGTATGCTATGCTCCATTCCCTTAAGTGGACTGGAATACTGTATAATCAACATGATTATCAAACGTGATAGGATATGAGGCCAGTGTGGCATCCACTGGGTAAGTCAGTGGTGTAAAACTTTGTGCTCCCTTGGACATAAAAGAATTAAAACCATATAGACTTAAACTGTAAAATCTAATAATTAGTGCTGATCAAAACAAGAATATTTTATTTGACTTTTAGTAGAGCTTTTAAAGCAATACCGATCTGCTCTATTAAATAATGCAACTGAATCTACTGGAGATTTACTGTCTGGATTAATTCCAGCTCACAACTTCGGATAACCTACATGATATTTTGATTTTTATCTTTTTAAGAAGTGGACCAAGATGACAATCCCAAACTATGCATTTAAGTGTGGCCACATTTCTGGTTACATGACTATTTTTTGTTTTCCTGGGTCATACTTTTCCCAAATATTGTTGCCACTCAAGTTTATCACTGAACCAGGAATGTGTTTTACAGATGCTGGAACAGCCGCTTGTCCACATAAACTTTATGCTTGCTTCTTGACAAATCTTTATATTGCCTTTTGATTGTAATAAAATTAAATCAGCTTACACAAACTGATGATCCTAGTCTACAGTCCAATTTTTTACTTTAATTTTACATCCCCTTAAGGCTGTCTTATTATACAATGAACCCGTTAGTATTTTTTTATGCTTCATGTTCTGAATCATTGAACCGAGTCCCTGTGATAAATTACTATTCTATGACACTTTGACTTCAATTTTTTTGGAAGTAAACACTTCTGATTTGTTTAATATAACTAATACATTACACAGATCTTGCTGTGCTAGGAAGCCTAAGTAATTAAAAAAAGCTTTGGCTGCTTCAGGCAAACGAGGTGTTGTGATGGAAAACAAAACCATTTTTGGGTAGGTAGGGTGCAGGCAGGGACAGTGGCACTGCTTGGGGGGATGGTGCTTGGTTTCTATGGACAGTAATTGCCAGGAAGGTGGGTGACTTTGAAGCTGTGGTTAAAATTCTGGCCCAGCCTGATTCATTGAGCTGGCAGGTACAAAGCAGGGGAAATGCTTTGTTCTCGCGTAGCGGCAGCGCTCCGCTCTGTACCGCATGCTGCAGCGGAAAGCCTGGGTAGTCTCGTTGCCATCAAAGGCTGTCTTTCCAAAGGCTTCTGACCATGTCCTATTACCTACTTCCTACTAATAGCATTACACTTTCATTCCAGAAACAACCTTTCATCCTTCCTTGGGTCTGAATTAAGATAAAAAAAGCCCAAACCCTCCAATATGTCTGGTTGGGTTTGCAGATTAAATGACAGCAGGATTAAACACACAGGCAACGAGGAAAGTGTCTTGTACAATCGCCCAATACACATATTATCTGGCTGGCCAAAAGAACCTGTATTTGGATAGCTCTTTGAAATCCTGGATGCCATGTTCCCCGAGTGATGATTTTTCACAATTTTTGTCTTCATTTACAGTGAAGGAATGTTCTCTAGCATGAATGAAAACCATTTATTTGGGCCATTGTTAGCATTTCAAAATGCCCTGAAACAATTACTGGTCCACTGGTCTGTAGAAATGGATCTGAAAATTGAACTCATGAATGAACATTACTTAAAATACTTTGAGTCACATCATAACGTTTCTTTGTATGGACCTGGTCATTAGTATTTTAGATGCTTAAGTAGGTGAGAAATAGCTCAACTCAAAACATCTGTCACTTAAACTCCCAGATGAACTACTTGCCTATATAACCCATTTAAACAAATCACTGGAACCATGTTAGTGATACAAGAGACCTAGCTATGGTATATATTCAGTATAAAATCACAAAGAATGAGCCAAAAGTGCAGCTTAACTTTTTCACTAATAGCCTTTTACTACTCAAGTAATAATCCTCTCTGAGTGAATCTACTTCATGGGCATGTCTCATTTCTTTCTCATCAAAACAAATGTCCCCAAGTTATCCTCATGGAGCAGTATGGGGAAGACCGTGTTTTGAAGATCATCATCCTGGCCAAGGGGTATGAGAGGGATCCAAAGGCCAGGAGGACCAGTTTTGCTGTTTAGCTGTCACATGAAGACAGTTGAGTTCATTTTTGGAGATGGTAGCTGTGCCATCCCGTATCTTTTCCAATTGAGATTCGAGAAGTCCGCCTCATAGCAAGACGTGTAGTGTGCGACTGAGCAGACCCCAGACAGAGGGGTCCTAGAATTAACTACTCCTTTAATTAAAACTTGAGCTGTTATATACTCTTTCCTGGTTTTATTTGTTAATAAACCCAGCTGTAATAAAAGCTTGCATCTGAGCTTGCACAGTATGTGGTAACAATTATAGGAGCTGGTTGAAAAACCCCGTCTAGCACTAGTGATCTGTACACATCTACTGAATTAATTATAGCAATAAGAAAATATACAGCGTGTAGATTATGTTCCTTTATTTTAGTAGCCAGAGCAACAAGTCTCTCTTCTTAAAAGCTCACTAATTAAGTAATTGTGTGTTTTTACAAGTGTGTAGCAATTCTCACCTCAGTGGGTAATTTTCTTTACTTTTTTAAGCTTCTTTTGATCCAAGTCTTTACATTTCTAAGTGACTCACAATACTTGGAATTAGAAAGGGTTAAACTTGCCTAGCTTATGTTAGGCAGATTCAGAAGACAGCTACGTATCTATATGCTGCAGTTATATCTTTATTTTGTAGTCAGCTACATCCGGTATGTCTATACAGTGCAACTGGCTTTACCCCAAGGGCAATCAAATACACAAACTACACAGACGTACATTTCTTTTAATTTGTTTTTCATATATTCATTTTTTAATGAATTCAAAAATTGTTCTCTGGAACTTCTTTCCGTTCAGGTTTACAAAACCCAGATTCAAAAAATGGTTATGGAATTTCAAAATAACACTGCCTAGGGATTTTCCTGAGAAAGGGTCTAATCTTCTAGTCAACGTTTTGGCTGTGTTCTTAAGCACTTGTTAAGTTAGAAAGTCAATAGACAATTGAACCATTAGGGATTTTATAGCAGTCAGAACCTTTCAGGTATTCTTTATTTTTTCAGGAAGAAAAGCTAAATGATATACCGTAAAATATCTCCAGACTTAAGACATATTGGTCAGAAAAGACAGCTGTCTGGGCTGGCTGCTTGTCATAACCATAAAAATATTACACAGAGCAAAGTCTTAAAAGAACAAAAGTGCTATTTAGTCACAGTGGGCTTTTTATGTCAAGATTATTTATGAAAATATATTTTTTATGGAAGAAAGTGTATATTAAATTTTTATATGAGCTTCCAGTAGCCACATAACAAATGTACTATCAGTTCAGTAACCTGCTAAACAATTGCTGCCTCCTCACCTCCTTCCTCTGGCCAATGTCACAACTGTCAAACTCAAGTACAGTCAAGGCTGGGAGTTCAGCCCTGCAACTTCAGGATAAATAATCTCTGTAGCTGGTCAAAAGCTAGCCGCTAAAGCTTACAATTCTGCTTACATTACAATTACAATTTTGAATAAAGCCTAATGTGCTTAACTTCATGCTAAAAATGCCATTTCCCTTTTTTGAAGAGTACTTTTTTGTACGTGTAAACTGTAGCAGGCACAGTAGGACTCCCAATGGGACTTGTTTGAGTCACTGGGGTTACTCAAATGCCTTATTAACTGTAGTCAAAATTGATGTACTCAGCATGATGAACTTGTAGCTCCATTACAAAATGCTTAAGTAAAAAAGCAGAATAACAGTTTAAACAGAAAAGGGTTTTTTAAAAGGAGAAAAAAAAATTAAAAACTTAAATAAATGGAGACAGTGGGAAGGTATTTGCTCTAACCCTGTTGTCATTGCCCTGGTACAGAAACAAGTGTATTGTAAAATAGGTTCACAATAGCTTCAGAAATTATATCGGTAAGCCTTCTAAATTCGGACTAAAAGCTGTTTGGCCAAGCCAATTTCTAGGTTGGAAATAACACCTAGTTGTTGTCTTTTCTTGCCCAGTGTAGGCATAACTTCTAAGAGCAATAATCTGCTTCAGTTATTAACTGGACCTAAGTCATGAGTCAGCAAAAATGTCACAAGGTTCTGTCCTGCGTTTTTAAATGATCAGTGTCTCTAATTTAATCACACATTATGCTTTATGCTCTCCTACGAGTTGTTCAACACTACCAGGTCATCTGCAAACACTGTAGTGGTCCTGCTTTGATTAGTCGCACACCTTTTTCCTGTCCTTTCTAATCTACAAATGAACAGATGCAACATGAGATCAAAGGCCAGCGAAATGATCTATCCAACTCTGATGCTTGTTAAATAAGTGATGAAACACCAGTTTTCAGTTCAAAGTAGGCCTTCCATAGTATGGAAGCTATTTTAAAAGGAGTTGAGAATTTTTGTTCAGTGTCCAGTTAACATAATAATAATCTATAATAATAATATATTATATTATTATCTATTATATAATATATATCATATAATATATATAATATACTATAAGAATATAATAATAATGAGAAGCAGAATTACACTCTTCGGTGTATCTATAAATGCAACAGGTGGAAGCTGATGGTTTGTTTTTGCTGGCGTTTTTTGAATTTTCTGAGTATCCTGACGTGTTGCTAACACCTCTCTTTCAAGCTCAAAAAACTTTTAGCTATTGAAATCCTTGACGGTTTTCAAAATTGACCCCAAGGTAATGGTTCTGTAGTTTCTGATGTCATTTAGTTTCCCTGGGTCTGAAGCCTCAAGAATTCAAACCAAGACTGCTTAGGAAAACAGTAATTTCTCAAGGCAGCAAATGCTTTATGACTTGGAGCTGGCAGAAAGGCCTGATGTGACACTAACAGTGTACTCGGTGCTAACTTAACAGTGAGAAGTGAGCTCAACTCCTTGCAAGTGTAGTCCAAGCGCTGCAACAGGAGAACTGGTCCAGAGTTGGGCAGTCTCTTGTTGATCCAAGACTGTCAATGCTCTGGGACAGGGACCCCGACGAGAGTGAAGCAGGGGCAGCCCTTACCTGGTGGGACCTCGCTATCTCCAAAAATTTTATAAGCCATACGTTGTCTTTTGACTTTCTGTCTTAACAATGACAAAGTAATATCTATTATACTTAACAGAACAATAGCTTACAAAACAAGAACAGTATAGGCTGTTTATTTTCAAGATGATACTAAAATGGTATTATTTGGTTGCTGTTTGTTGGAAAACATAATCCCATTACTTTGTGGAAGACTTAGCTTTTTCTTTATGGCCTTTTTCTTACTCAGGCCAACTTGTCATTTGCCTGAGAATTCTTTAAAGCATTAATCAAAAGAAAAAAAAAAAAACAAACCTACCCCAGCCAAGCCAACAAACAAACAAACAAAAAACCCAAAGAAACCCTATGAATTATTTGGAAATCTGCATCATATAACAAGTTATTTTTTTTATCCAATGTTTAAATGTCTTTGTCCTTGGGCATGTGGCAATGGGAGCTGAGTGTTACTCATTGGTATTCACAAAGTTGAAGAGAACTTGTTTCTAGGTAGTCCTTGCATTATATGCTACCACAAAAAAAAAGGACATAAGGTATGCTCCTACTTTTTACGGGGGAAAGCAATCCTGAACAGGTATCTAAGTTCAACAATAATGTAACCAGTTTTGGTATCTATAAATTCTATCAGAACACTTAGCAACTTCTTACGAAAAATGAAATGCTTGTTCCTTGTCTTTTTGCAAGGCACTACAAAGATTTGCTATTGAAATTGCAGTAAAATTAATGGGAAGTCATTCTGGAAAAGTTTTAATTACAAACAGTATGTAGCAGCATGAGGGGTGACAGAAGACATGCAGAGTGTGGTCAGGTATTTTGACTGCAGTTTTTTATATGCCTCATGTCAGTAAGTTTAATTGTTCATAGAAAGGATATTAACATTTTTATCAATCTAAACAAAAAGCAAATTCATTAGAGCCATGAGAGAATAATTATCAGATCGTCCACAGGTAGTTATGCAGCTAATGACCTGAAGATGGGAGTGTAATTAAAGCCTTCACTCACAGGCTTCTCTCACTCCAATATCCCTATTTGTCTCTTCATTTATGTTCTATTCATTAAAACTGTACAGCTCATTAACTCATTAATAACTGCAAATGCAAATGCAGTGGAGTGAATTTAATGTCTCCTTGGTTGTGAAGTATGTTCCAATGCTGGGGTGATAATTTTTTACAACTGCTATTAGAGTGGTTCTGTCAATGAAAGAAGCTCTGCAATAAAAAAAAAATATTAAAGCTAACAAAAATTAATATTTCACTGCTAAATAGTAAACCCAGCCACCAGACAAGTAAGGGAATGAACTGCTGTTCTGAAAGACACATTTCAGAATGTTATTCTCTCTACTTTCTTGAAATAAAGGCCTGTCTCTAAAGGTACCGATCTTCCCTTTTTTCCCCATTGTAATATAGGAAAAACTACCTGCATCTTTTCATTGAGATTATCCCATTAACAGAACTCTAACGAACACGAACAGAGGTTAGGCAGAAAAACTGGAATGATTTATGCATAATAATTAGTTGCATAATATATCACATCATATGTGTGTCAGAGGGTTTTTTCCTCCAATCTGAGATCTGCTTGGGCCAGTTGAGGGATCTGTTAAAGACAAGCATCTTGCCACCTGACCTGCAAACCCTGCATTCACTCAGCTTCCACTTAACTCACTGAAAACCTTCTGAGTCAAGAAGTAATAGTAAAAGACCTCATAATGAAAACACTATTCAGAGCTATTTGTTTTCCTCTTGTTATTAAAGGTCCATTGATGCCAGGACATAGGAAGTAACTTCTAGTGAGAAGGACGGCCTTGCAGACTGCATTCAAGAGACTTGGCGTCAGCCCTCGGCTACGCCGTGTTTCTTCTGAACACCCTTGCCTAAGCTCTCAAGGGCCAGAATTTCAAAACAGCTCCACTTCCACTGTCCTGATCTCAGGAGAAACATCACCGCTTAACGGGAGGTCTTTTTCGACTTTCTTTTTTGTGACTTTTAATTTTTCTATGCCTCAAATTCCCATCTTTGAAAGGAAGATACAGGTTTCTCTGTCACTGCTATAACAAAGCTTTGCTTGGCGGCAGAGAAGTAGTTAGAGGAGGAGTGCTCATGGAGATACCGCTGTAGTAATAAAATACTAACTTCAGCATTCTGTTTTATATAGTGTGACATATCTGGGGTGCACCATAATATTGCTGTTATTCATAATTAAATCACCAATGGGACAACAGTTCACCCAGATCAAACTACTGGTCTTTTTCTAGGCAGTTCAGTAAGCTTTAAAAAATGACTATACTTTTACAAGTATCATAGCAAAAAAAGTTAATTAACAGGGCACTTAATCACATTTTTGGGCACCAATACATCAGGTATAGATGTCATTTTCATTAATATCCTCCAATATTTATATTTCTCAAGACTCTGTAAAAGTACTGTTAATGGACTTGAGAAGAAGAGATAATTTTCTTGCTGAACTGAGTCTGTGTGATTAAGTGCTCAGTCTCTGGTAACAAATGAATGCAACAACCTTTAAATCCTTTCCATACAGACAAATTAATGTATTTCTCATAATAATATTGCTGGAAATCTAGACAGGCCAGTGCATCTTTGTGACTTTCTCTGCATGAGTCAGATTTACAATGCTGCACTGAAAAAAAGAAAGGGCTACGATGACAAGTTGATAAACAAGTTAAAACAATATAATTTGCACTGTGTCATTTGTATGCTGTCAGCATACATATCATTCCAAAAATTACCATGGGTAAATCCATTATAGGTCTGCTAAGTACTGCTGCTGGGTACATTGAGTCCTGATGCCTCATCATGCTTTATACCCGTTAGCAATTTGCATGGCAGAGCTACATAGCTCTTAACTGAAAGATGAAAGTCACACTTCCTATTCCAGTAGTGCTGACATTTAAATTTGATGTCAATGTTAGTCTCATCCTAATTTCAAAATCCCTTGTGCTAATAGTGCTTAAGCCTTTATTGCACATTTAATCATAAGAATTACAGAATCACTCTGGTAAGATAGACAGAAAAAAAATGCAATGGACATAGATACCAAAGCAAATCAAACAGGAAACACAAAGAAAAGAAGGCACTTTCTATTTTAAGGAAAACGTTAAACATGTTTTTCAACAAATCAGCACAAACAGTGAAACATGAGATCCCTGTAAATGTCACCTTTGTGCTGTTAAATGTTGTGCGGTGCTTACTGTAACTAAATACCTAAATTTGTCTGTTTATCTACCATTTTAAATTGACTAAGGGACTTACTGCCTGCAACTAAGCTCAAGCCATGGACACGGAGTTTTGTGTAGCTGGCTTTTTTTTTTTGAAAGCTCTGCGCACACACACACACACACACGAAAATAACCACACAAAAAGTGTTCCGTATTTGAAGGGAGAGACAGATTTTTAACATGGTAATTAAAATACTTGGCCTCAAACAGAAAATCAATCCTATCTACAGGTTCTCTGAACCTAACACTTCAAGACTACCAATGAACTTGCTAAATGACTATGGTCATCAAGGAAATAAGCGTTACAAAGTTTGTGAAATAATGAACTTAAACTGAAAGCTAAGATAGTCAAGAATGTTCAGTGTTAATGCCGAAATGTCAGAACTGCAACTTATATATCAGTGCATGGATCTCATGCAGCATAACTATTTTGAGAAAAGTCAGAATCAGATTTTAAGCCAAGTCCATAGACATTAGAGAGAGTCTTACTACATGCGTTACTATAACACATTTGTTACTGACATTTCTTTATACAGTAGAAGTCTTTTTGTTAGGTCCGTAATGCCAAACAAGTTATACTCTGGTTTCGTAATCATGCTGCCAGCTACTATCATATTGTTAGAACTGGGCAAAAATAGATCTCACTCTTTCAGAAAAAGTTGCCCTTTTCTCACTGAAAAGTGATTTGTTCATAAAAACTTTAACAGCTTTTTATAAAGAATCCAAAAGTATGAAATTGATCTGGAGGCTGACCAAAGGATGACAGACATAATCTAATCCTGTTTCTGACAGTGGGAATAGGTTTGCTTTAGTATCCAGCTAAATTCTACAGTCTACGCTCAGAAAATTGATTCGACTGCTTCTAGTTTAACTGCCATCAAAACCAAACTGATACTACGGGGAAAAATAAAAATGATAAATTTAAGATGTTTTTGACAACAAAAGCTGTATGTTTGTTCATGAACTAGAAGCAGAAACTACTGATCTTTTGATACTCTATCTGATCATTACAGTTGTTGCTATTAGCATTCAAGAGAGCACAAAAGCAAAGAGAAGCTCAATGGGCAGAGCACTGCTGGATTACAGTAAGACTGAAAAAATTAGAAGTCTTTAAGATGCGAGTTTTCTTTCAGGCTGCAGAGGTGCATGATGGCATCTGAAGGGACCTCTCTTCTATGATAAGCGTCATATTGCCTTTTGCTGCATTTTGAGACGCTGCAGTAATCAATGGCATTATAGCGATAAGCACTTTTGAATCAAAGACAATACGCGGTTGTATTGCATCTTGGGTCATCAAATCCTGAAAAGTCTGGTGTATGGATGGCATTCTTTCCTTTCCATGATCGGGTGTAAATAAAGTCAGAAAATCGTGGAACCTCCACCTTGTGAACCTGCCAGTTTTCAGTGCCATTTGCTTTGATATCAGCCATGTCTTGCTGATCAGACCAAACCATCCCGATGTAAACTGCCAACACCAGCAAGCCCTCTTTGCTCTCAATAATTCCCAGCTGTGCTGATATCAATGTCATGTTACTTCAGGTTGTGCTTCTATATTCCCTTGAATATTTTCATCTGACTGCTCTGCTGATATACTCCCTCTTTTAGTTCACCAAATAACAGCTGACTTGGCAATCTTCTAAAACTGTTGTCTTCCATTCCAGATATAAGACCAGCCCAGTGAAGTGTGCTGCAATGATCATGGTTTCAGCTCCCTGGAAGACTGCTCTGCTCTAAAATGATTTAAAAGAAAACTTCTTCCTACCTTGAATGCACAGTGTGGTAAGCAGATGAAATCCCTCCTGAGTTGTATGCATTATCAGTAGCAAGTCTGTGCCTTCTTGTATAGAAAATTAGATAGAGTATCCACTTTGCAGACCTTTAATTTAATCTAGAGACTGATAGCATATTGCTTCCACGCTTTATTTCTTAAAAAACCCCACAAAAGATGGACAGGCTGTGCTAATGATATTTGACAGTTCTTTGTTCAAGAGAACACCCTCCAATAATGTATTTCCAAAACAGCAAAAATTTTCATGGCTAACGTATGTTCTGAATTACAATGACTAATGACAGGCTGTGATACAAAATGACACGCCTAATGTCCTCTTTCCCCCGTTTATTATGAGTTCATACCTCTCAAACCAAGCTCATAATCAGCTTCATGATTTTTTGTGTACGTGCTTTCTTCCATGGGGCAGTTATCAGCAAATCAATGTGATTCAGTGCTTGTAAAACCATAGTCTGTTCAACGGTGTTCACAAAACAGTGCTGGCCCATCAATGGCACAAGGATCAACTTGCACCATCTGCCAGCCTTTCTGTCACAGAACAATCTCATGGTACTGTCACAGCTACTCATCTTAACTTGCTGTGGACGCTTTCCTGGCTTGCATCTGATTCTGTCTCTGCTTGCATTCTTGAGAAACAATCCTCTCCCTCTTGGGGCATGCTAAAACCCCAAGGCTCCTGAAGGAATTTTACAGGCGTTTTGGATTTTTCTTCCTGGAGAACACAGCTTGCGGGTCATTGTGAAAGTCCAGGTCTTGACAGTGTCAAAATGCTTTGGTCAAAATCACTGATAAGAAACAGAACAGACATGCTATTCCATGCTTTTCTGACAAATACCTCACTGGCTGCATCTATTCTGCATTTTAAGCTATATCATGAGTCAAATAGCATGTACTGGACAGTATTATTCTCAAGAAAGCAGTGTGTGGTGTGCTATCCAAGACAGGATAATTTCTGCTGTTTTTAATTTTTTTAATTGTCAATGGTAAAGAAAACGGCACTTCTGAAATCCTGCCTTTCCTATGCTTTTCAGTTTGAGGGGACAAACAAAGCCCTGAGAGCATTTGGAGGGAGCAGAGGGACCCATACAACTAATAGTGACTGCTGACGGGATGTGTCTTAAGCAAGGCCCTTTGGTACGCTGCATTTTCTAATATATAGGAAGAAGTCTGGAACTGGACTACCAGAAGATACATAGAGCTCAGCCTTCATTCAGCTTTGACCTCCTGCCGAGATCAGCGAGGCCAAAAGACAGTAAGTTATAGCCCCAGCGTACAATATTTCTGTCCTGGGTTTTCAAAAGATTTGGACCTACTGCATACCTGTCACGCAATTTTTTTTTTTTTTTTTGTATATGCACGATATACCTGATGCAGCCAAGAATGCTTCTGTTTAATGCCTATGTACAGAGCTTCCCACAAAAGCTGGACTTACTATGCAGGTCTTCAGCACAAATACCTCTAAGCAACAACTAGCGTCTCCACTTACACTGGAAAATGTCTGAGACTTTCGAACATATGGCTGCCCAGTGAGAGCATCCTGGGTGCATACAGTACTGTCTCACATTTCCATCTGCTAGTTCTATCAGGTCAGACATAAATTCTTCAGAAAATTACTGGACAATTTTCTCCAGCAGAAAGAGGACACATCCAAACACACTAGGCGTACAACAGACTTGCATTTTTTTTATATTTGAAAAAGATTAACACCTAAACTTGCCATGGTTCCTTAAGATAAAGGCAAAGCTCTGCACTGGTATTCTGGTGCAGTCTTGCAAATAAAGAGGAAGAGCAGCGTCATCAATTCTGTTGTCCTAGAAGTCATAAGCAGGCTGGAGAATGGACAGGTCCTGCACTGTTTTGCTCCAACTAATTATTTAATCACTGAAAGAATTTTAATGAATGTCATAAGAAAAAACATTAATTATCACCTTGAATATGTTTTATTTGAATTATGCAGTAAAAGCAAACAGAATTACATCCTTGTTTTCAGAATTAACTAGTGAGCTCTGAAAACACCTTTTCGCTTTGCATCTGCCACTCTGTGTATCAAACAATCAAATAACTCTTAAATCTCATCAAATGAACTCCCAAAGTCATTGAAGAGATAATAAACTAGGTTACAACACTCGTCTGGTATACAGTCAAATGCCTTTCATATATCTTTAAGTGGTTATTAATCTCTGCATTAGTTTAGAATACATTAACCTTCAAGGTAAATTAGATCAATCAAGAAAATGACTCACAAGACTAGGTCTGTCTTTTTTGCTCGAATTCGGAGTGTGTGCCAAGAATATAACAGCAGCGGGGAGAAAGCATTCAAATGCAGCTTTTCCCTGAAAGTATGACATTTATCACGGAGAGGGGCTGGACGCTCATATTCTTCTTGATGCTTACGGACGAAGTTGTTCCGTAGGATAAGAGGAATCAATGACCAGACGAGAACAAAATGTTTACAGTTGTGCTAAAGGGGAATTATGCTGTGAAGGCAGAATGACATGAAGCCCACGAAAATTAGGTGTAATCATATCCTCAGCTCAATTTCTTTTCCACTCCGGGTTTATTTTAGCTTTGTTTACTTTAATTATAGAAGTGGCTGAAAAGCTTACTCTGTTCCATTTTGCATATGGCACGCAGTCCAGACATTTGTCACATTCTGCTTCAAAATTACATCAATCTTCAACTTTTTGACTTCCAATCTTAGAGAAAAGAGGTACTTAAATACTCTTGTGGGAATGGACCACCATTACAGCTACTATACATAATGTCACGCTGTGCATTGTTCCAAGAACCTATGATTTCAATGTTTAGCCACTATTTTCTAAAGGAATATGAGAATATTAACACTGAGTAGCAAGAAGACTAACCTGAAGTCAAGCGGGTTTTAATGTGAATGACTGATGGTGAAAGCTTTGTGGTGGTTTAAGCTAATGATTTATTTTGCTGTTGCAAAATGCCATGCATAGTTATCCTGGCTTAGCTGACAAATGATAAGTCATGGAGACAAACTCAGGCTCCTATGTTTGTGAGAAGACGGTTAACTATTTTTACAGAATACTTCAGATCACACCAGTGATCAGTGTCACTGTTTATAATGCCATATTCCAAATCTACACTTAAAATCCTTAGCTATGAGAAGTGTCACAAGAGGTACGCTTCCTCTAACTGTAGGTAGTGAAGCACAGCTTTTGTACCTAGTCATAACGCACCAAAAAACTGAAGGAAATTGATATCTTGAAAACCTTTCCTTTGTCTAGTGAGGGGATTATTGTATTAAAACTTCAAAGACTGCAGTTCGCCTTGACATCAGAATATCTAGAAGCATGAGATTTACAGATGGTATATTAAGACTCGATGTGCTGCTTTACAAATGGATAAAAAAAATCTAAAACATAAATCAGACCACCTTTTAATACCAGTATAGTGTGTTCCCAGGTAAAAGAAAAAACAGAACTGTTGAGATCTGAGAGCCTGATGGAAGGGAAGTAATACTGAATATGGGCTCTGGTTTACAGATACTGCGTATTAAACACCTGACTTAAGAAAGCATTTTGCTGTTATCAAACTTCTGAAATATTTGTATAGTCCCATTGTTTCCAGCGAGACTGCTCACAGGCTGGGATTACATGCACTCGTCAGGCCTTTGTTGGACCTAAGGGCTGGAGCCTGCCCTTCTTGCCTGCGGGGCACAATATGGTATAACCCAAGCAGTCTCACTGAAACCATTCCTCTAGCCCACCATTACTTTTCAGCAGGGTCAAGAGCATCTTGCATAAGGCAGATCAGGCTAGCCCCAGATGAACAAGATGAAGATTCCTCTTGTCTTAGAGCATCACGCCCTTACGGTCCCACAGAGGTCACACTGAGCAGACTGAAGAGGAGCTAAGGATCTGCTCCATGGTCGTCTGCAACGCTGACACTTTCTAGAGGCGTTAGTCATATCGGTTGCGAAGAATTTCAACACAGGATGGTGAGCTCTGCAGTAGAAGAGCGAGATCTAGCTACCACAACTAATTACAGCTTCTCTTGAGCCTGTGTTTGTGGACTTTAGCATAATAAATGCAGGCAACCAGATCCTGTTTTGGCGCAGACTTCTAGAATATTACAGCCATTCAGCCAGCAAGGCCACAAAAATCTGCTCCTCAGCTCTTCCCTTCTGAGCTATTCTGCACCTGCTGAGATAATGTTCCTACTTCATCCTAATTGCAGAGGATTGAGTAAAAGCTTTGTCCTTGTGCGTCTAGGAATAAAGACAGCATTTCAGCAATCTTGTTGCAATTGAATACAAGTCTGAATGTGCATGCTGTAATTAAAAATATGTCTGTTTCTTTAAAACAAATCAGTTTTAATTGGCATTCTAATTGAAAGCCTATTAAATATGGCGATAAATGCTGAGTGATTATTTAAAATCTTGACACCTACATGATGCTTTACAAAGCCTTGAAAATGCTGACTAATTCACCCTCGCAGTAGCTGAGATAGATAAGTAAATACATCTAGCTAATCTGAGGAAGAAAAAAGAACTGAACAAATTTCATTAAAACAAATTAAATTAAGAATTTTCAAGAGCATGCCGATTTTGGTTAAATGTTCAAAAAATGAGAAATTAAGCTTTTTTGATGTTCTCACAGCATCTGACCAAAATGAATAGTTATTGTTGTAGTGCGTCAGAATGCTGTCCTGAAATGCCCTGTGCTCATGGTAGTGTCAGCAAGGCCACACCAGCTTAGCTTAAAGATCCTTCTAGTCCATGTCATTCCTTTGAGTGATCTGCTGTGGTCAGAACAAAGGTGAGTATAAGAACAGAACTAACCTATGGCAACCCTCTCTTCGTGTAAGAAAATCTTCAGTCAATGAAATTTCAGACTTTGAAATTATCCATCTGGAGAGAAATTTTATCTTTCCTGTGTTAATGGTTGGCTTATGCCTTAAAACATGAAGTTAACGGAGTCAGCCCACCTCTTACCATTGATACTAAGTATACTCTGCGGTCTCACTGGGAATTCTTAATTCTTCCACTTGTAATACTCTTATCTCAGAGAATCTGGTGGTGTTCCTCGGGAGTTTGCCACTGTGAATGAATTGATTTTCAGGAATACTTGTAGCTATAAGAAAAGAAGCAAATTCAAAGCAGATACAGAGCTGTCTAGGCAAAAATCAAATGTCAGATGAAAAAGCAAAGTCATTTTAACTAAAACCCTGATTCTAATCACCTTAATGGTTGCTATCACAGAATCACAGAATTGTTTAGGTTCAAAAAGACCTTTAAGATCGAGTCCAACCATTAACCTAATACTGCCAAGTCTACCACTAAACCATGTTCCTATCATTCAAACAAGATCCACAGCATGAGATTTGTGTCCAATTAAACAGGTTGCTTTACAAATCTCTCCTACTGCTGACAGAACAGCATTGGAGACCAAGACTTGAGTGAATTTCTTGAATAATTGATCAAATAAAAAAGTCAGTCCATTTGTGGCCAATTTGCCAACAGAATGGGAAACAACGTGTTTGAATAACCTGTTCATCATACATTCTTTATTCAGTTCTAGTAAACCTTTGCATGGGGCTGCTTTTCTTTATCTGTGTCAATTGTAAGGAAACACATTATTAAAACAGCACATAATTCTGTATTTACCATAACTGGAGAGGAAAGTTAAAGTTTTCTGTCATCCTACGCAGTCTCCGTTGAAATGGCTAATGTCAATATACCAAAACTATTTTATGTGCCAAGAAGAGTGTTTGCAACATTTTGGAATCCTCTGTGGGTAAACTGTCCAGAAAGCTACGTTGGTACATGTCAGGTGAAACTCTCGCTGAAGTTTTAGAACACACCTGTCCCTGCTCCTGGCTAAAGGGCTGGATGGAATTCATCCTCTGCTGAGGACATAAGACAGACTTCGAGGAGCTTGATGTCTCATTTGTGTCTCAAGTCTTGGTTTCATTGCATTGGTAGTGGAGGAATTATTAGACCTTCCATGAGGAATTTCATCTCCATAATTTAATTTTCTAAATTCTGTACAAGGGTGAATTCTCAGCCCCACACTTACACAATCTGCAAGCAGACCGTTTAGTAACAGAAGGGAAGTCCCTCTGGTAAGATTTATCCCTTGCACTTAAATCCACAGATTTCAATTCTAAGTTACCAGATGAAATTACTGTAAAACAGATCCCTCCAACGGCTTTAGATTCTTTTTTCTTCACTGCAATTCTGGCCTAAAAATTACTTTTTCATGACTAATTCTTGGTTTGGAGAACATTAGTATGTAGCTTCACAAAAATACTTGGACAGTTGCTGTGATATCCCTGGAACACAGAGTATAAATATTTTGTTTTAGTGAAGCTTCTAGCACTGATTGGATCTTCATGCGAAAGTTAGGCTTTTCATGATTATCTGAGAATAATGGATGCAACCTCTAAAAGAAGGCCAGCAGAATTATGGAGCTTAAACTTCTCTCAGTTTATAAATCACACTGTACTCAAAAGGATACGCTCTGTGTGCCTGAATACTTGTCTGTCTGCAACTTTTATGAACTAGTTCGGGTACAATATAACACAATTTGAACTTCCTCTGAAATGTGAACCAGAAAGGATTAGTGTATAAATGTCAGCATGTCTTTACCTTGCTTCCTCTTCTAATGACTGCTGTACTTAGCAGGCTCTGGCTAAAAAACAGGCATCCAAATCTCCAGCTCTTCCAAATATACTTTCACGCTCAAAATCCAGCTTTTCTTGGTCCAGACAAATGGCTAGTTGAAACCAGGATAACCACATGCATTTTGTGTCTTTAGCTCCAATAGACTGGACATCGCAGCTGTCTGGCTCTGTTCCACTCATGCTGTTACAACAGTTAAAGAAAAAGAATTTTCCTCTCCTTAGGGACCAAGAAACAATCATTCTTTTCTGTTTTAACATTTCACAGGCACTAGGGATAGGTTTGTTTTTAGCTGCCATCACTGTACTGTATACTGCTTTGGAAAGCTGAGATAAGCATTCCAAATGCCTGCTTCACAGGGAACAGACATGAAATAAGATCAGCTCTCTTTAAAAGGCAGGAGAAAAAGTGGTGGGGGAGAATATAAAAAAAAAAAAATCAATTCCAAAGAGCTACTAAAAATTCACTTTTTCACCTGAATAATTACTTGTGATATCCTCTGAAATACCAGTGTCACTCTAAGGGGTTTATCATTTGAAGTGGCATTTCCATGGTAGCCAGTACTATGACTATAATCCCTTCCAAGCTTTTAAATGCTCTAATAAGACTCAATATCAATAATCAAGGAAGAAACAGTTGTAGGCTTTACTGTATTTTTCACCTCATTATTCTTTATAAAATGGCCGTGTCCTTTCTTCTCACAGTAATGCTGCCTTGCCTACTGATTGTACCCCTTTTTAAGCCACAGGGAAGAAAGAAAATATGATAAGTAATGACATGTGCTTTTTCAGATTTTCCATTTGTGAAAAATAATAAAATCTTGGAAATTATATTGCAGAGACATTAAAAAATGTATACATATGCCAGTCACCTTTTTTTCAGTTTCTGCTTTTGCCTGTTCTCTTAAGAGATAAGACCAATTACTGCTTTTTTGTTCTAAACCAGTGTTTCTCAGAGGCTTTGGCACTAATTTTGAGTCCATTTTAATACACTGTCTAGGAAAAATGTAAACTATTTGTTTAATGCAAATCACATCCAACTTTTGCAGACTTGGAGTTGAGGACATTTGCTTCTACTAAAGCAGAGATCTTTGCGTGTGTGGTCTTACATTCACCACATTACAGATAGTGGTAAAGTTTATGTTTTATTCACTTCCTTCCTCTAGCCTGTGCCTGGGGCCCTCAGTAACGGTTTAGCAGACAAGGGTCAACTCTAATTCTTCAACAAAACTGAAACGTTAACCGCCGGGAAAAGCGGGCAGATTGCTGAGGATTCTCCTGCTCCGCACTGCTGTTTCTGTAATGGCTAAGATCATCAGCAAAGCTTGGATGTCTGAAAGTATCATCTCTTCTTGTTCCCAACTACAGTCATAAGATTCCCTATAAACTCTGTAATATTCCACACCTCAGTAAAAGAAAGTATTTAGAGGGAATACCGCAGCTTCCTCTGTGTGGGGAAAAGTCCTAATGCCATGCAATTCAATGACTTTTAATGAAGGTACTAACACCGACACAAAATCTCAAAAGATAACACAGGAAATAAAAATGAAACTTATTTTCTCATTGTGTTTCCACCCCTAATTCCACACACAGTGATTTTGTACAAATGCTACAGCAATGAATTCGGGAAACCTGTACAAGTATACATAAAAATGAAGCTGAGGTGTTTTTCCAAAGTACTGTTTGTTTTTCCATGTGAGCTCAGAACCCCGTTAGAAATAGCAAGGATGGAACTCATTAATGCTCTGTGAACAGAAAACCCTACTGCATTTCAGTTGCCTATAAAATATAGCACAGACATTTCAAACGTTGCCGGTGTCACCTTTTCACAGCAAGCTGTAAGTTGGTTCTCAGATCTTTCTTACTCCGTTGCTTGCAAATGAACCATAATAGCTATGAAATGGAAATCATTCTTTTTTCTTTTTTTTTTGAGTTGTTGCAGATTTCCATGTTTGCTTTGTGCCTTAAATGAATTGTTCCTGTATAATTATGCAGACTGCTATAGCTCATTAATTCCGTTCTACTTCACAACCAGAAGACTGAGACAGCAGCATTTTCAAAGCTGAACTAGAACCTTCTCCTTTCGTTATGATGATTAACAGAATAGAATGTGATACAATTTGGTTCATACAGTTCAGCTAGGTGTAAGTGGTACATTGCTGCGTAACAACCAACTTTGTGGCCTTATTTGAAAAATGGTGTCGAATAAACTTAGATGTACACATTAACGAAGAGGTAGTCACTGGAAATAGCTGAGATTTTTCAGAGAAGTTACATTTATCGGGAATCTCTCTTATTTGCTCCTTTCAGAATTCATTATGGCTAAGGGGAACTGATTCCTTTTGGCTCTGAATTAATCACTTTTTCATTTCACATTATTTTAATGGTATGATTAATTTGTTTTTCCAATTTGTGAATGGTGTTCATTATCTTAGCATCTATACACCTCCGTTAATTGAAATATAAGCATTTCAACATAAAGCTACAGGTCACCATGTAAGCAGAGAAAATAAGAGCCTAAATGCGTATTTTTCAGCATGCTAGGAAGTGTGTGAACTACAGCCAAGCCTGATCCAGAGCTCATTACCAATGCATCAAATCTGCTGTGGAATAAAAAGCAAACTTTGTCTTCTCCATTGCAGTACAAAGGACAAATGAAAACAACGGGTTACAGACAAAGTACTCTGAAAAATCTCCTAACTTTTGTTTCAACTTTGACATCAAGAAGAACTTCACCTTTGAAATAAGAGGGAATTGAAACCGACATTTAAGGAGCAGAGGGAAAGAGCCTGTGATCTTTCTCCCACATGTCCTGTTTAGTATAAGGGAAGCTTTGCAAGCTATTCATATTTGACATGAAACTCAGGAAATTCTTGAGATAATTCCTATGCTAACCACAAAGTTACTGCATGTTGTCATAGCAACAGGCATCAGTTGAAACTTCATGATGATATTAAATAAATCTTTGCTTTGATATAAAATGAAACGCAATTTTATTTTATTAGATGTTTGTCATTTCAAATATAATGGCAATAAAATTACATGTCAAGAAGTTCTAGCCAGTGACAATAAATAAAAGTCAACCTGATGTGAATTCTTGTGCTGATGCCACCGAACAGTATTATAAATACATACAGCTACTTAGCAGTCTGTTGTCTGGAAAAGTGAAAGCATACAAAGCCCAAGCTAGATGTAAAAAAATGCAAAGCACCAACTAAGCGTCACCTAGAGTACACGTGGCTGAAATGCAAGATACTGGTTGGGGAGCATTAAAAGTAGTATGAAAGTTCCATGTCTCATTTGAGATAAAGGTGGCTACCACAGTAGAAAGTAACAATATCATACAGGTCAAATACCAGTTTTTTGAACTTTGTTGAAGTCTGACAGCTACTGTACCCAATGCAAAGCTGACTATAAACTTGTACTTTGTGCCCTCTAGTTACTTTTTCTTCAAGAGCTTAAAAACAAAAACAAGAAACGCAAACCCAACCAACCCACACTGGTCTATAGAGTATCATATATCCAATTCTTCACACCATGATACTTTCCACCTGCAGTAATGAGGTGCCAGAGAAGTGACTGTACAGGTAGACGTGAGTGCTATAATGCACTCCTTGGCTACTAATAAATATCCCCATCTCCTCGCTGGCTACATCACATAGGAATGAACTGCGAGGAGGATAATCTGGGAGAGAATAACTGCAAAACCTCTGCAACAGTGATCTCCCAGTAACATCTGCGAGCAGTCATACAGCTACTCCATATCACTAATGTCCAAAGCTGGAGGGTGAAGAGAACAGAAAGAGAAACAACAGTAGCTCCATCAAATGTTACAGAACAAATTAAATAGTAAAATAAATTCTACAGTTGATTTTGCTACCACTTTCGTAAAATCAAAGATCATGACCATAATAAAACATGTAATCATGGCCAAAACTCTTCTACAGTGAAGTCCATTTTGCTCCTTTTTTTAAAAAACAGTAATTCCTAGTATTTGTATTTGTCTGCACATGCGCTGTAGCAGCATTTTCTGCTAAGTGCATGGTGTAGCAACACGGTCCCATCTGCTTAGAGTCTGTATGTATTTGTGTACTCGTACCTTGCTTCAATAAGCCTACCAGACTTACTCTCTACGGCAGTGGGAAAAGTAGCTGGAGAAGGGAGAAGGAGGTAGAAGAAATGTTGTAGAGTTTGAAGAGGCCTGCCTTCATGAAGGATCTTGAACGTGAAATGAACAGTTGGCTAAAACGTCTATCTACTTCCAGAATTATAGATACAAGGACTATGCATGACTTCAGCTACTGACTTTGAGGGAGATGTTTGTATTAACCTACCAAACCACGTATCTGTTTACAATTCTTATCTCCTAATGCAGTTTCTTTCATGTAAACAACTGTATGAGCCAAGGAGGGGAAAAATGTACTGTCACCCTTAATACGATTTTGACTTTGCACCTCAAAAGAAAAAAAAAAAAGGTAAAATGGTTGGGGCACATTTTTACAGGAGGTTTAACACCACTATCTACATAAGCCAAGATGTCCATCTGTGGCTGACATTATCCTTGCTTCCCTCATCGAAAGCCGACCACTATAAATACTATCCTGAACATCTCAAACACATCCATTGCTCTTTTTTCCAAGGGCATAAATTATCATAATGTATTTGTCTAAGGTAGCACATACATAAAAAACATATGAACACTTCTCTAGCCCCTACAAAGGAGAGACAAGTCTTAAAACTTCCCCAGAGGCTGTTTGAGAGCATAGACATGTCTAACATTGGTGGTGGGAGACGTTTTCAAAAGCAAGCTAAAGCTTTTATGGACGAACTTTTAATAGCAAAATTAAGCAACTGGGGAAGAAAGAGCTTTCACAACAGAAACGAAACAAAGTTTTATTATTGCCACCCAAAGTGTTAATAAAAACCAGTCTTGGGTGTAGAGTTACTATCAGTCCTTAGCCATGTGCGTTGAGATTAATCATTTTTATCTGAGTTGATTAACTGCTATTGCGTACCCAAAGGCAATCAGGTTTTATACTTGTGTGCTGTAGGTTGTTGTTGGTCAATGACTAGCCCGTACCAATCCGTCTGGTTTAAGTCACGCTTCCATCCAGATACCTAACAGACAGTAGAAATTTCAACTGTACATGTAATTCTAAAAAAAAAAATTGCAACTTTACGTGAGCACTCCAAGTCTGGTATGCACAATCCTATTAGCTACAGTTAACAAGGCAAGAAAATCATCCAAATGTGACGGCATGATGGACTTCTGTACCGTGCTTGAAGGGGTAAAACCTGACAGACTAAAAATCCACTGAACAATGTTTTTCCTCACTTGTGCTGGGCTGTGTTGAGAAAGCAAACAGGAACTTTTCCTAATAGCTCAGGGAAATGGTCAGGTGTGGTACTGGCCAAGCCTGTATTTCAACATCAGGTACATCTTGTCTCTCCTCTCCCCTGTACAAGTGGTAACAATGCCAGCCCAGTTATCTGGTTGATGTTATGATCACTACGATAACACGGCAGTTATTCTGAAGCAATCCTTTGATGAACGTGCATTACAACCCTGCACCCCACCACTCAGCAGCTCCTGTGTGGGGTTGGCTGGCATGAGTATAGAGGGCCACCTAATGATACCTGCAGTTTATAAATGGAGATCAAAATCACAGTATACTAACCAGCTTTGGAGAGCAACAGCAAACAAAAGACTTTTGTAAATCTGCAGTAAATGGCTGATATTCTGCTCAGGTTTCTAATTTTTTTATTACATCCTAACAGCTGGATGCAGTCCCCCTTAACTGTAAACCTGTTTCATCTCTTGCTGAGGGAAATCCTTCATAGCCATTTACGCCTGTGTTTGATGCACTGCGTTCTGTGCAGTCCGATCTGCAGCTAACGTTTAATTACAAAAATAATTTGTTTTTCTGTATGACTCATGCAATCAATACAAGGACAAACTTGGTTGTAAATAATTTCTGTCAGGCCTTATCATGCCTATATACATCCACATTTTTTTCTCTTTCATGAATCAGACTATTAGAATAACATTAGATAAATTATCTGAACCACTGACTCATGCAAGCCAAACTACTTAATTCTGTTGCTCCTAAAGAAAATATGGCTTTAGTATTCAGCATTCAATCTCTTTTTGCTCCTTGCAGTGATAGTTAATACCACAAAATTATCTGTACTTTGGCTACACACTGCTTCCTAAAATTACTGAATAATAATCAACGTTTACGTTATAGAGTGTAACGGCATCCAAGGATCTTCTATACAAAAGCGATGAGCAATAACGAAGGTTCCACTGCAGAAGGTTATGCTAGAGATCACCATGTGGAAAACATTTTTATACCAGCTGACAAGATACAGAACCACAAACAAGCCCCTGAAAATATAATAATTGTGTCCTACCATGTTTTACAGAATTTTTTATCAGGCTACTTTGAAACACTGGTAAGTTAAGTCTCCTTGGCATCACACACTGAAACGAGCTATATTTCCCTGGCCACGGTTTTGCTAGTTTACCTGCTTTAATTGCTGCAACCAAGTGAAAAGCCAGCCACTGGTGGCTCCGTGACTTGCAAAACAAAAACAGTATGGAAACTGTATTAAAATACAAAGATGGAGCCGAATAGCTAACTCAATCACTAAGAGATTGTAAGAGATCATCAGTCCGATGCTCTAAACGGAGCCCTTAGATTAAAATAACTCTTAGCACTTTTACGGTGCATTTCATCTTTGAAGCACTTAACAAATGTGACTCCCTTGACAATACAGAGAATGACAGGAAACTATTTGCATTCTGACAACGATATTAAAAAATGTATATTGTCAAGTGCAGCTAAATGATTCATGACATGTACTGAGGTGCACAGAGGACCAGGTTTTTTTCATGGATTTACATTATCTGAACAAGATAACTGTGAGGCAAACATTATTAGAGATAACAAAAACTTCCAATCTAGCAAAAATAAGAAGTACTTAGAAGATGGGGTGCTGAACAGAATAAACGCCAACTGAAAAACAATTGCATATATTCACAAGGGAGGGGGAAAGTTATTAAAAGGAACACTAGGACTCTGTCAAACACTTTCAAGCAACTGATGGATGATCTGCAAATTAACTTCCACAATGGCCACTTAAGAACAAAAAAATTTCCTGTACGTTCTATTTTATGCATACAAAAATATCAAATGATAGCTGGGGACAGCATGTTCTGTAGACTACAAAAATCCAGAGACTAATCTGAAAAAGGTTGTTGGATAATTACTTGCCCGACTTGCAAACACAATTGTCCAAACCATACAAGGAAACTGGACATTACACGTGAAAAAAGGCACCTGGGTTTTCAAGGCTGCATGGACATACAATTTGAAGTAAGGACTAAGCAAACAGGAGAGATACATTATACACATAAAAGCCTAAACTCTAGTAGTGCACAAAGGCCTAGTGAAATGCCCTAAAATATATCAACACCATGATAACCAGCAAAAAAGAAAGAAAATAAGGGGGTGGGGTCACAAAACAAACCCCAAAGGACTGAAATCCAGCACCAGAGAGGAGTCACACGAGCACTCTAACAGCCTTCTTTTCCCTAAACACCAGGGCTGTATATATGGACAATTCCACTTCTAGGATACCGAAGATCAGCAGGGATAATGCAAGCTCTTTGCATCTCACCAGCATTGTCCCTATGGGTCCTTTACTGAACTAAGATCCTCATTGGCATTATAGCTGCCACTGGAAACACAGTTAAACCTTTCTAGCTGCCTTTTTCTTTTCCATAGTGAAGCCATATCCATACTATGGCCTATCTGGAAATCACCATCATTTTAAATACCTGCAGCCTGCACAGCCGTGAATGTGCTCAGAACAGCAGAGCTGGCACAGCAGTCACTTAGGAGTGAATTTTAAAGTGTTACCAACCAATTAATGAGAATGTGATCACTGCAGCCAAAGTTTCACGTTACTAAAATCATCACTGGCACTCACAGCCTAGGCACGAGCGTACCGTAAAATGGGTTTCCCAGCTCTTTGATGCCATCTGCTGGATGCTTCTCATTATGGGTCAAACTCCACCACTAGCTCAGTTTTCACCTGGAAAAAGAAGTCTTTTACATTTTCTTTGGTTTATAATTATAAAGACAAGGGCATTGGATGGTTTACTTTAACATACCAAATGAATGGTTTGGCAGTTTAGAAAAAGACTCAAGATACCAGCACCTCCTAAAATAGTAACGTTGCATTACTTCACTCTCAAACTACACCGCCCTGAAAGACAGTTTTGGATTAAGAGCTGGATCTAATTAAGCAGGATAAGGCAGAGCCGAGTCACCAAGTCCACAATACTCATCAGCTGCTCTCAAATAAATGGCCACCTTCTTCTCCTAAAATAAAGTGCCTAAAATAACAGCAATTGGTCAACCCACAACTGCCCTAAGTAGTTTGGTCCCGAACACCTACGAACACAGCAAACTGTATGAAGGCTTCAAGATTACGTAGAGGAACACCTATATTTCCTTGAAGGCCCAACACACTTGGTTTGCTACAAGCACTGGCTGGCAGATAGAGCAGAGTTGCCATGGCTACCATATCCACATTTTACCTAAGAGTAGCTGAAGTATTCACTCAAGAAGTTAAGGAAAAACTTGAACCCTTTCCTGAGGCATAGGCTTGAATTAAAACCGCAACCAGTTAGAAAACAAGGTTAAAAATCTGTACAGTTATAGCCAGGGTATTTGTACGCATGTCCAGCAGCAGAAGCATACGTACCATCGGAATTCTACCGAAGAGAAACCTGGGAAACGCCACGGCTAGACAGAACATTAGCACAGCTTTTGAGACTTACAGCCATCAGGTGATATACACAGTATGTAATAAAAGTGCTTGTGTTGAGGTATTAGATCTTCACTGCCGAAGACAGTCTTCTCTTGTGGCTATGCTAAACCTTATATACAATGTTAATAAACTTCTGTCAACAACTCTGTAAGTTACAATGCTGTAATTCATCAACAACAATGCACCGGTGAGATCCTGCTCAGGTGTACTGAAGATCAAGTTCAATATCGCTACCCTGTTAAAACCACTTCAATAATAGAGAAATGAAGTGGGGGTTTTTTCACCCATGTTCACAATGTTTGAAGAAGAGATGCTACACAATTGACACGATAGGTAGGTATTAATCACTTTATAAAAACATACTCATCTCTTAGTCTGATTATTTGTATTAAGAACAATGACTGTAAATTAATAATTGGCCAACTGAATTCTCTGTCCACATTCTTTTGAAAAATAGCTTAAAAAGATGGTTTAAGTATGCTAAGATCTAATTTTTAAAAAGAAGACATAATGAGAGGGTATTTCCATGGAACAATACATTAATCAAAGCAGGCAAAAGTCCAAAGGCAGAATTACAGTGAGACAGTACATCATTTTTTTAAGGATGTAAGGAGTCAGGAAATTAAGACATTTAAAAGTTACATTCAACTCCACATAGTGATGGAGGCATAGTTCCAGGGATTGATGCTGGCATAGTAACATCATCTATGAACAATTCTGATGTTAATTTAGTACATAAATCTGGATTTAGAGAATGATTGTTCAGGAAAATTAGAAGAAGCTAAGACTCACTATTCTGACTTACAGCATCTTTCGTGATTCCCAAATACAAAGCAGTAAATGACTGAGTATGACTGTGGCTCCAAAAGCTTTTCTTCCATACCAAGGCGAGCTTTAAAGAGCCCTCCTTTCTCCCCTGGCAACTTGTTGCCATGCTGTGCACTGAGCTAACAGTGTTTATGCTATCTGAGCTAAGATTGAAAGACACAGGATAGATTTAGTATTTCCAGGAGGGCTGCTAAAACCACCTAAATAGTATTACAGCTGAACGTGAGATCACACCCTATACATTACAGAGAAACTTTTATCAAACAGCCATTACAGTGCAAATCAAAAATTCCCCATTTCTATTGTTTTTGTACTTAAGTATCTTCATGAGTGGAAAACAAGACCAAGGAAACTACAATATGTGCCTGACTTCATTACTTTAATAAACAATGCAAATATTCCAATCTTGATGCTTTACCAGCAGTATGAAGCTGATGCTTTCCTGAACAAATAAATAACTGCAATAATCAAAATAAGAAAGCTCTCGTTAAATAGATGGATCCCAAGACAGGAAAGTTAAAAAAAAAAAAAAAAAAAAAAAAAAGAAAGTGGTGGGATTTTTTTTTTAAATGTAATTGGAACACTGTTATCAAAACATTTAATAAAACAAGGAAAAGTTGTATGGTATATTTAGAACACCTTTAACTGTCCTCAGCCTCGAGATTGATGTTATTTCCAAACTTTGCATAGAGCTGAACTTTCAGGTCAGATAACACCCTCTGAATTGATTCCACTCGGGATTCTAATGCTTCAATTTCTTCTTGTAAACTTTTCTGAAAAAGAGAAAAAAAAAAATCAACTAGTTATGTAAAACAAACTGAGTTCTGTTTGTCAGCAACATGTAAACAATAAAGAGGTACTTTGCCAACTTTTTGCCAAGTCAGGCTGTAAGGGGCCAAACAAACGCTAGCATGACTTTGTACGCTGACGTCCCAGTTATGACTTATCGTGCATGCACATTCCCCTCCACAAATCATAAACCAAACATAAGCTTTAGAAAGTAAAAGGTTCAAAGGATGAACAGAGCATCCCATTCCAAAGCTCATCACGCTACAGCAGCCAGTACAGTAAAGGAGCTCCCTTTTGCCCAAACAAACCTTTGCCTCCTCCAGCATCTCTTGCGTCTCTTCTTGGGAATGACTAATGAAGACATCTCCAATTTGGTAGGGTATCAGAAGGGAATCACCATCATCAAGCATCATGATGTCATCACAAGCATCTTCCAAATTCTGAAGCTGTTTCTATTTATCAAGACATAAAAAAGTGGTCACTTTGTACTAGGTAAGTTATTTCGATGGATACATTGTCACACTATCTACTTGATAATGCACTCCGTGAGTCCGCATTTTGGGCAAAAATCCTACCTGCCAGCATGACACCAACATGGTTAATAGAACAGTTCCAGAGCTGTAATTTCCATAAGTATTAAATTCAGTGGAGTTGTACCAATAGAAACTTCTAGTCAATATTCATTATCTGTCATTAATAGGATAATTAACTGTCTAGACAAGGGAAATACAACAGATTTAAATTTTGCTAATATCTGATATGCTCTTACAGAGGAATTTTTTAATTTAGCTAGAGAACAGAAAAAAAAAATAAATAAGACAGCAAATGTTAATTACTTTATTGCAAAGGTAGGATTGCTTACAGTCCCAGCACCTTAAGCCATCAATGGAACATCAACATAAAAAGGCAACGTTTTTACAATATACATATCAGGCAAAGTAATTACAGAAAACATTTTGTGACAGTACTAGCATTTTTTAAAAACTCAGTAAAACTTCTTTGGAAATGCTATGACCGCTGTTGAAGGAAAGGGATTTAATACTAAAAAAAGGAAATTAGAATGATGTATCCTCTTCAGCCTAGCAAAAGAAAACCTCTGCGCTCATAATGACAATCTCTGCCAACACGTTTACGGAAGAACGTAACAAACAACTGCCTTACTGGTTCAAGAAAAAATAAAGATGAACAATCTAAGGCAGGGAATTTTAAGAACACTACAAACAGCCATTATATAAAGACAATGCTTCATATATGACAGCTAAGGAGTTCCAAGAACTGCATGCAGAAATATACTAGTGGCCTTTATTTTTCATGATTTCTTTTTCCACTTTAACGTTCTCTGGCTATTTTCAAAGTATCAGAAATCCCATATTAGAACCAAAGCATTACTTACAGTCATCCACAGCCCCTAAATTCTGTGTTACAGCTGAAAATTAATTCAGGGCAATGAGGAATAAGTGATGTTTGAAGCAAATATACCTTTTTCACTTCTATTTCTTCTTTCAGCTCTGTGATCCTGCTAGTATTTCTTGCAAACTTGTTAATTTTCTGTTGATCTTCAAAAGTAACATTGACATCTTCTGCAGCCTACAAGGAGGTCAAAACAAAGAGTTCATTTCTTACACTCACTTGAATCTCCCTACAAGATTACTCCTACAAAGCTTCTGGAAAATAGCCTTACGGCCGCTACATTCTGCTTATACGCTTGATTCTTTAAAACGCCGCCTGAAGGACATCAGCAATACCCACACGTAGCTGGGCACAGGCCCCAGTAACATCCATTTAAAACACTAGCTATCCACAGCATCCCAGCGCCAAATGTTGTTTCCCTGACAGCACTGACAGTTCAATTGGACACCTCTGCTTCAAGACCACCGCAGGGTACAGCCTAACAGTTCGGTGTAATCCATCAGCGACATCATTTTATAAGAATTGGTTAGCTGTGAAGTGCTACGGTGCTACAGGAGATTTTAAACACCCAGAACCGTGCCTCCAGCGGGCTCTCCCGGACCGACCCAGGGAGGGGGTAGACGGGGCTGTCCTCCATCCACAGGCACTTTGTGCAGCCAGTTTACAACAAACTGCACTAGCTCAGACCCTGTAATGTCAGTGTAGAATCACAGAATGTCCTGAGTTGGAAGGGACCCACAAGGGTCATTGAGTCCAGCTCCTGTCCCTGCACAGGACAACCCCAAATTCACACCATGGCTCTGAGGGCCTTGTCCAAGGGCTTCTTGTCTATCGCCAGCCTTGGCACCGGGACTGCCTCCCCGGGGAGCCTGTTCCAGTGCTCCACCACCCTCTGGGGGAAGAGCCTTCTCCTGATACCCAACCTAACCCTCCCCTGGCACATCTTCCTGCCATTCCCTTGGGTCCTGTCGCTGGTCACCAGACAGAAGAGATCAGCGCCTGCCCTTCCTCCTCCTCCCCTTGTAAGGAAGCTGCAGACCGTGATGAGGTCTGCCCTCAGCCTCCTCTTCTCCAGGCTGAACAAACCAAGTGGCTTCAGCCGCTCCTCGTACGGCTTCCCCTCTAAACCCTTCACCAGCTTCATGGCCCTCCTCTGGACACTCTCCAGTAGCAGCTTTATATCCATGATGTCCTGCAGTACCCAAAACTGCCCACAGCGCTCGAGGTGAGGCCACCCCAGTGCAGAGCAGAGCGGGACAATCCCCTCCCTCGACCGGCTGCGATGCAGTGCTTGGTGCACCCCAGGGCACGGTTGGCCCTCTTGGCTGCCAGGGCACACTCTTGGCTCATGATCAACTTGCCGTGGAGCAGAGCCCGCATGTCCCTCTCTGCAGAGCTGCTCTCCAGCCCCTCGTTCCCCGGGCTGTCTGTACAGTCAGGGCTGCTGTGCCCCAGGGGCAAAATCCAGCACTTGCCCTTGTTAAACCTGATACAGTTGGTGACTGCCCAGCTCTCGAATTTGTCCAGATCTCTCTGCAGGGCCTCTCTGCCCTCGAGAATGTCAACAGCTCCTCCCAATTTTGTATCATTACCAAACTTAATTAGGATTCTTCCCAGTCCTGCATCCAAGGCATTTATGAAGAGATTAAAGAGATGGATCCCTGCGGAACACCGCTAGTGACAGGCCGCCAGCCCGATGTGACCCCATTTACCCTGACCCCCCAGCCAATCACCCACCCATTTCGGTAGAGACAAGATAACAACGCCAGGACCTTAATGCACTGAGAAGAGACCGGGGTGTGGCGGGGGTTAAGCAGGGCCTGACACGGGGCAGGCCTGGCCCGACAGCGGCCTAGGGCAGCCGGGGGCAGCGGCCTGGGGCAGCCGGGGGCAGCGGCCTCGGGCAGCGGCCTGGGGCAGCCGGGGGCAGCGGCCTGGGGCAGCCGGGGGCAGCGGCCTCGGGCAGCGGCCTGGGGCAGCCGGGGGCAGCGGCCTCGGGCAGCGGCCTGGGGCAGCCGGGGGCAGCGGCCTCGGGCAGCGGCCTCGGGCAGCCGGGGGCAGCGGCCTCGGGCAGCCGGGGGCAGCGGCCTCGGGCAGCCGGGGGCAGCGGCCTCGGGCAGCGGCCTGGGGCAGCCGGGGGCAGCGGCCTCGGGCAGCCGGGGGCAGCGGCCTCGGGCAGCCGGGGGCAGCGGCCTCGGGCAGCCGGGGGCAGCGGCCTGGGGCAGCGGCCTAGGGCAGCCGGGGGCAGCAGCCGGGGGCAGCGGCCTGGGGCAGCCGGGGGCAGCGGGGGCGCTGGGCCCTCCGCGGGGGAAGGCACGGCGGCGGGAGAGGCAGAACCAAGCCCGCCGCGGGCTCCTCACGCACTCACCGCTTTTTTCATGGTGGCGGCCATGTTGGAAGGACGGGACTATTCCCCTCCCCGCAGAGGAGGAGCGGCCGGCGCGGAAAAACGAGGGAGAGCGGCCGGCGGCGGCGGCCTTGCGCGGGTCGGGGCTTCTCCCCGTCCGTGACCCTGTCCCTGCCCCGCCGCGGCCCGGCGAGCTGGCCCGGAGGCGCCCCGGAGCACACGGTGACCCTCAACCCACCCCCGCAGCACTTGGTACGGCCTGTTTAAAGGGGAAGAGCCGCGATCCCGCCCTTCCGCCGACCGGAGCGGAGGGCTGCTGGCAGGTGGCGCCATGAGACGGGGCTCCGGGGCTCCTCGGCTCGGGCTCGCCGCCCTCCCGGTGCTAACGCCCCCCGCCCCGGGCGCCCGGCGCGGGGAGGGGCGTCCCCGGCGCCCCCCGAGCGGGGTGGGGGTCCCCCGAGCTGCCCCCCCCGAGCCCTCCCCAGCCGAACCAGCCGCCTGTCTGGAAGCGGAGGTGGAAGAGGCCTTCGAGGTCAAGTCATTGCGGAGGGGCTTTTTTTTTTTTTTTTAAGCAAAAATAAATATTTTTCTGAAAAGGCTGGTTGACGGTCTCTAACCAGAAGCGGGGATAGCTGGCATTTACGCTGCCTGATTGCCTCCACATGTTTAAGTTTATTTAGCTTCTCACAGCTACAAAACAAGGAACGAGCCAGGCCATCGCAACCCTGGGCGGCCGCGGGGGAGAGGCCGGCGTTGGGCTGCGGGTGGGTACGAGGCCCCTCGCCCGAAAGCCGCGGCCCTCGGCAGAGGGGCACGCGTGGGTGTTCGTCGACGCCAGGGCTCAAAGCAAGCAGGATTTCTGAAGGCGTTGGCGCTGGCGGAGGCTGGCCTAGCCACTGGTGCCGGCAGCCGCAGCTGAGGCTCCTTGCGGCTCCGCGATCGGCTCCTGCTCGGGTCCGCCACGACCTTCTTGAAGAATGATCAGCATCTCCGGTACCCACAAGCTTTCAAAAATTTGAATACACCTCAGCTCCGAAGATTTCTGAGCTGTTGTGGCAGTGTCAGGTGGGGTTGGCAACAAGCCTGCAGTGTAAGATTCAGAAAGGTGTTTGAAAATATCTTCAGGTGTTTTGCTGTGATTCATCTTTCTGCTATGCACTCCTGGGAGCTGCAGTTGAAAGTCATTAGAGTGAGACCCAAAGAAAGTACCCGGGTGTGGAGAGTCCAGGGCAGTGTACTTCTAAAGTGTCGGGCTTTGGAAGGGAATTTGGAAAGCTGGGTTAGAGTCTGCAGTTCACTGAGCAGTGTCTCGGGAGAGTTTGGATCTCCAGAAAGAAAACCAGACAGCACTGGGACCAAGGAGCTGTCTAGGGTCAGCACGTTCAGTCCCAGGCAGCCAAAACTGCTGAACCTTTTCTCAGAGCTGCTGAGAATCACCTCCACCAGTTTGGAGTCCAAAGATCAAAACCATTTCCTGAAGGCAAAATTTATAACCTATATTTCTCAAGCTATGCTTTAAAAGGCCTAATACCCTGACTGCACGCAACAGTCTTGTTCTTCAGGCACTTGTTCATGGTACGGGATGCTGCTGTACGCTTCCCTGCTCTCTGATGGCATTCAAATTCACGTCTCCCACCCCGCTCCTAATGCCTCAACCATAAATAGGTCTGTAGATTATCCAACGGCCATTTTAATGAAAAATATAGGAACAATCAGTGGAATGGAGTGCTAGCGTTTGCTTTTGGTAGAACTACTTGTTGCTGAGGGAGAATCCAGTCCTGCAGCTGCAGGAGGGTCCTTGCTCCACAATAGGCCATAAAAGTCCATTCCAAAGGGAATCCACAGAGAACAATAGAAGACAACACCCAACAGAAGAATGGGTGGATCTTTTAAAAGTTTCCAATTAATTTCCTGCAATTAGGCCTCATTAGGAAGAGCTGAAATATGGCACGCTCCATTCAAGTCTTAGCACATACACTGACACCATTCTCTCTCAGCCTTGACTTTGTCCATCATAGGTAGAAGCAGCATAGCAGCCCTACTGCCTGTGAGAATGAAAAGTTTGGGTTCCTTCTTTATTACTTACAGAGACGGAGCTTACACCAACGGCATTCAGCTTCACTTCATAGTAGACCTGGTTTGGGAGCTCTCTTTCAGTAACTGCTTTCTGCTGAATAGATGTAAGAAAGTCACAACTACTTGTGGGAAAGATTGCAGCAGGTTTCTAGCTTAAAAATTAGTTGAGGGAAAAAATTTCAGAACTATCAAAATATTCTATAATGGGTGTTTACTGAATGAAAAAGTTCTGTTTGTTTTCAGTTCAGAATGACTGCTCATTTCAAAGCTCCTGTTACAAACTTGTAGAAAAAACAAAATAGAAAAGAAAATATTTTGAGTGGCCCTCAGGCTGACTGTTACATTTTATTTTGGTGCATAATTTTGACTTGTTTCCCACAGAGGGAAAAAATTAAAAAGTTCTCCCTGGAGAACTATGTTGTTATTAACTTACGTAAAAACACAATCCTAATTCTAAGTCTGTCTCAGAGAACAAACTCTCCTCTCTCTGGCCATTCTCCTACTCTTCCCCGAGTCAGCTATCCTCTCTCTTCTTAAAGATCCTGCTATGAAAGGATATAGTCTAAACCGTGGTTATTTCCGCGGGTGGATTGACTGAATGATACATGTTAGGTCTGAGCCAATGTAATTTCCTTCAAGAGAAAAGGAGTGGATTTCGTAAGAATTTAATGACTTGAAGGCTTTGAAAATAACTCTTTTTCTCCCACATGTTCAGGCAAGATTTGTGGTGTGAGCATGTTGCCAAGAGTAACTTACTGTAGACCTTTCCTATGTAAATAAAAGTGAAAACAGTGCACGAGCGCAAACATCTAGTGGTGGAGTAAGATAAACTCATTGAACTTGGTGACCTCATTTCTCTTTCAGTTGCATAAAAGGACTTGCTCTTTCTTGTACTGGTCCTTGTTGTTGTTGTGAGTGTGGTTAGCTTCACCTTGCACTTGGTGGGATCCCTTCCATGGTGTATATAACCCCCACGCCCTTCATCTTACATCTCCTTTGTGGTTCTTTTTCACATTTTCATGTTACTTGCTGTAGCCTTTTGCAATACAGCTCAGCAGGAGTCTTCCCATGCTCTTTGCTGCCTAAGTGAGTTGTTTTGAATTACCAAACTCTCTACCCTTTTCCCTGAAGTTACACAGAGCTCTTTGTCAGTCTTTGAGCGTCCTGAAACACCCACACATCAACAGTGTTTGTTAATACAAGATGCATTAGAAATGGAGAAAACTTAATGGAGACCAAGTGGTTGGTTTGTCTGGATTTAGCCTTTCTGAAGTGGATTGCTATTAGCAAAAGCCACACAAAGTTGTACCATTTTAATTGTGCCACTGTACTAAAGGGGTACAGCTTCCATAGCATGCAGATGCAGAGCTAGCAGTAGCATAGCATTGCCGATACTAGACAGCGTGACTTGCTGTGCTATGAAGGTCCTTGTGTCAGAATGCCTGTGTCTGGCCTTCTTGTACCAGCATTGCAGGGGGAATGGAGGTTGGAGAAGAAAAATCCCCTTCTAAGGGTGTTCTTCTTTTCCAAAAAGACACGCCAGCTCTTAATGATACAAGTCTTAAATATTTATAGGACAAATCCTCCTTAGTTTTTCATTCTTTTGTGGTCTGAGGAAAGGAAGGCAGATTTTCTGAGATTTCTAACCTTGTCCTTTCAAAGAAAGAAAATTCCTCCTGTTAGTCAAAAGCAACATCACCATTTCATCGTTCAAGCCCTCCTCTATATATGCTCATATATATCCAGCATTAGAGTTACTAAATCGCATTAGCTCCATTCTGCAAGTCATCCCAATAAACTTCACCCTTGGTGAAGTAAACTCTTCTCCCTCGCTGTAGGGCTTTGCAGATAGTTCTGCAGCATCAGTTGGACCCATGAAGCCAAGGGGAGTTTCTGGTGGCTGTTTGTGACTGAGATGGGAGCTGGAGATTCCCCTTTGCTGGGAAATCCCTTCATGGTTAAGCATAGTAGAAGACCTGACTCCACCTTTGTGGACAGGATATTCTGTAAACACAGTGCTTTGCAATCCCATGATTCTGTCCCAACAGAACAGTTGTTGCTGGTTTTATTTAAAATGAAAGGTAAGAGCTATCTCTGCAACCCTGCCCTTCCTTACCACTACTTGGCATCTCAATATCAGCAGGGAATATACCAGGGTCCAAAACATTAGCCACGTATTTCTGTTACTCCACAATCCATCCTGGTCCAGAAATGTTTCTAGTGGTGGAACATGTCTCAGTTTCCCGGGAACTTTTTGTGGCCCGTACTGGAAGTTTCTCTACAGGGCCTAGAACTGCAGCATCAGTCTCGCTCTTTTTTTTACTTTTGTCTTTCATCTGCAATAAAAACTGCTCACAAACTACCTGAAATTAGGTCTTCAATTACACCTGTACAGGTAGAAATAATTTCCTTTCGAAGAGCAGCACTGTCAGTGCCAGTTTCAAAAGTCTGTATGTATTTTTTGAAAAAGACACATAAGGAGGAGTAGAGTCCTGTTCCCTCCTTAACCGTCACCCTGCTGGATTCTTTCATCTTAAAGCATTATAACTGTATTTGCCACTGAATCTGGAGGCTGGCTGTAGACTCACAGCAGGTCTGTCAGTAGCGGGCCCTGTCTGTAGTGTTACTAGTGTTACTCAGCATTTTTTAACCTGCACAAGTTTTTGTCTTTTTTTCTTTTTTTTTTTTTTATTTTTGGTGGGGGGAGTGTTGGCAGAATCACAACGGAGTTTGGGAGAAGAGTTTTCCTCGGGGAGGTATCAGATGTGCTCATTTGATACTTTACCAAATAGAGAGGTAGATACATTAAATGTTTTCCCAAGGGCAATAGTTGCATTCAGTAGTCATACATCTGAGGAAACTAAACTCTTCCCTGGAGAGGTCTGTGGCCAAGCATTTGAACTGAAATAAACAGCAGATTTCAGGCAAAGGCTTTATCTGATGAACTACTGATGCAATCTGCTCTAATCCCTCCAAAAGCAATGAATAGGAGTAACCAGGATGTGGCCCAGAGGGTATTGAGTTCAGCAAAGCTTAGCCCAAGTGCCTTTTGGCTGACTAATGGTAACGGGAGATAGAGTTTTCATATTCTGTTACGGCTCTAATGAAGACAACAGAAGCTAAATGCACACAGTTCGCAGCAATTTGCTAGTTAAAGTTCAAACTCATCTCTTTGTGGTTTTACAGAAGTGCTGCTGGATTAATAGTATCTTTTACATATCTATTAGAACTTTCATCAGAAAATACTCTAAAGGCCACAGGCAAGGATTGTTTCACACACACCCTCCCTGGGATGAAACACAGCAGTTCTCCTTAATAATCAGTAAAAAGCCATTTAAAATTTCCTATTTATTTGCCATTTCTGGGAAATTTAGAGAGCAGATGTTATTACCAAACTGTTCTCATGGGCAAGATGATGATAATAATAACCAGCACTCCTCCTCTCTGAACACCTGCAAATGGTCATGGCCGTGGTGTTGTGTATCATTCAGAAGGCATTAGCTGCAAACAGCTGGTTGGGGCTCTGAGTTCTGTACCAGCTCAGCGGAGAGACACCGCTTACTTAGTCACTAACTTAACCTCCTAAACCATCTTTCTCGTGTATTGGCAAGAGTTCAAGATGCTAGACTCATGAGAGCATCACCTATTAGCTTGGTATTTCAGGGGAATTTAGAGACCAGATATTAATATCTGTGAAACTCTAATTCTAGTAATGTAATATAAAGATAACATGAGAGACCCTATTCACACAAGTATGCTTTATGAGATTTTATAACCACATGTCAGCTCAGGAACAATAAGATAAATATTTATTATTGTAAGATAAATGTAAGAAAAATGTGCAAGAACAATATTGTTATTGTCTTTTCTTTGACAAACTGGCTAGTAGCGTCTCATAGAAATAGAGCCTTCAAAATTTTAGCAAGTAACAAGAATCTGTTTGCTTTCAAAGGAGTTGGTATGAGGTCAGTTTTACCTCAGCAGAAACATATCCATCAGACCAAAAGTAATCTCTGCAAATGTTACAGGCTTAATCAACAAATCCAGTAAATTGCATGAGTTTGAGTCTGATTCAAGTGTTTGTGTAACCAGCTTTAGCAAATTCTCTCAAGAAGTCATATAACAGCTATTTTTCAGGCAATTAAGACAGTCACACAACAACTAAAAGCTTCAGATTCATAAATGTAGATCTTTATTTTAAATTTCAAGTGTTGTTTGAGTTAAAGGATACTCGACATTTCCTGCTTCTGAAAGCTTTCCTTGCTTTTGGCAAACAGTTTTTGGTCACTTACTTACATTGTAGAGTTATTAATACCAGTAAAACTGAAAATATTTTCATAATATTTCAGTACTGTAACACAAGTGCTGCTTTGCGCGTAAACTGCATGGGAAGAAGGCAACTGCACACGTAAAATGTCTTAGCAGAAGGCTGAAGGTGTAATTGCACATAAAAATTAATATACACGATTGCTCTTAAGTACACTGTTTCTGTAAGCAGAGCTAAAATCAGGATTAATTTCCCAATGGGGAAAAATCACCCAGAGTTACTGTCTCGGAACGCAGATAGCTGCATACATTCATGTTGGCAGAGACGTAAGCTGGTAGGGAATTTTACAGCTGGAGACATAAATAAAGGCACCTACATAATTTAGGTGCCTTTTTGATGTGGGATGCCTGAAGATCTACATTTTGAACTCTGTAGAAATCTAACGCTCCATGTCTCCATGTGATACGGCAAATTTTAACTGACTCCTTTGGCCTGAACCTTGGGCATAACTTGACCACCCAAATGCTTCTTTAGACTTCAGGCAGAATCTTTCGCAGTCCCTCCTAATACTTCCCAGGACCCTCTGCCCTCTATACCTTTAGGATCAGTTAATAAAGATAGATCTCTAGATGTTGCATATTTGCACAGGACCATCTGCAGGTCTAACCTGAAGTAGATGCAAGCTGGCCTGATTCACAGTTACATCATCTGAAGTCGCTGACACCCACCACAAAAAAATAAAGCAGTTTAATGGTAATGTATGGAATCTATATCATGATAGACTCTTGTTGATACTGCTAAACTAAAATGCTTCAATAAAGACTAGATCTAAAGGCACAGTGCTTACGTGTCATGGATCATTAGGCAGCATAAAAGAAAGTAAGTCACCCTGTTCAAGTGGTGAGGGGAATACTGTTTACATTGTACCTCTTTGTGTCCTCTAAGATTTTCTTTGCATAACATCGTGTTATGCTGGTAACACCAGCAATAAATTGACACGTATTTTTACACTATCATAAACGTACATAATTCTTTTTCAAGTAAATAACCAAATTACATCCTTACTCATTGGGACAAATGTAATTTGCATTCGTATGCAGTTAGATTGTGCATTAAGCCTGTCACTAATTGCAGAACAGGGAAGGCCAGGATGGGTGTCAACAGGACAAAGATGGGTTGTGGACATCTGGGAGAAACAAGACTGAGAGAAGCGACAGGGCTTGTCCTGCTTAGTATGAAGGTATCCACCCGCAGTTATTGTGCAATCACAAAATCATGATTCCAGTAGGTGCTTCTGAGCCATCCTGAGGGATTCAGTTCACACTGAATTCCCTCAGTTTCCCCCTGGAAGTGTTGAAGACTAGTAAGGAGAACGCAGGACTTCCAGTATCACCTGCCATGGCACAGTATCCACTAGTGAGATTCCTACCTCCTGAACGTGAACCATACGCTTTGAAAAATGAAATATTCTGACAGATTCCTAAATGCTACTGGTTTTTAAACTAAATGTGCCTTCCACAGTGCTGTATGGAAGGCGAAGAAAGCTTCTAGACTTCTGTCAGTTCTGTCCACAGAGAAAAATTCAGCCTGGGACAGTAACTCATTCTCACAGCATCCTAATGCGCAAATCCTTTGCTACAACAACTCCCTTCCCTGCTCAAGGAGGACGAGATTGCTAAAAGAGACAAGAAACTGAAAAAGCCCAGAGAGTGGTTCTGGTTAGCAGGAGAAAAGGGAAGAGCCAGTCACATCCTGAGTATTTCCAAGCTGACTGTCAGAACATCTTGTCACGGACCTCAGGTTCTTGATCTGTGCTCGCCACTTTCTCCCTGACTTCTCCCCTGGTAAGCCTAGCCTCTCTAGACAGTGCAGTACACGTGGAGCATTGCTTTTTTCATGTAAAACAGAAAATAAATGTTTATTCAAAGAAAAGGTGGTTCAACTTTTTTTTTTTTTAATTAAACATTAACTATGTTTAATTTAAGTCAAGAAATCTCTTAATTTTCTTGAACCGTGTACTTACTTAATTAGAGACTCCTTCAGTAGTTCCATGTCGCAATGTTTATTGCAGAGGTAGATATCTCAAACAGGTCATGGCCAGCTAGAAGATTCCTTGGCTGGTGGAGTTTGAGCTGTTCATCTACCTTTCTGTTTTTCTAGATCCCTCTCTAAGGATTACCTTGGTCTCAGTTTGCTCAACAGACCTTTGTCTCCACACCGCTACTGTCATCTTGTAGGAGTGTAATCATCTAGTGTGCCGTGAGATCGGAAGAGTTTAGTGTTAAAAAGCTAGTGTTTGAGTAGAAATATTATAAAGATTTCTTTTGCTTTCATTTTACGGTGAGAGTCTATGTAACGACTTTGAGATCTCACTTTTCAAATGCATTTCAGTTTCTCTTCTGTAGCATGGGAATTACTGTACTTTCCCATTTCCTACGCTGAGGCTGAATTCATCAATATTTACAAAACTCTAATATCCTCAGCTGGAAAGAGACATAGAATTGAAAGTGTATAAACAAACACGAGCAAAAACCTGGAATAACAACCTTGTGTTTTGACACCAGAGTTTACAAGTTGCATTTTGTCTTCCCCAGCATTGTGAAATACCTTGCCTGCGACAGAGATTCTCCCTGTGTAGTCTACCCATTCTCCTAGGGCACTTTCACGTTGCAGCATTTTAGAAAATGTAGGAGACTTCACAAGCATTTGAGGGCCAAAAGAGCAAAAAGCTTTTTCCCACAAGGAGAAAGAGTAGAGGCCAGAGGCGCGGAGAGAGGAGTTGTGTGATACGTCACAAAACAAACATCCTGGAATTACAGGTACTAAGAATCCACTACCAATCTCAAGCTCTTTCCCACTGAGGAGTTATTTTGGTAATATTTAGTGTATTTGAAATGCACTATATGAAAAGCACTCGGTTCGCTTTGCATGAGCTCAATGCTTTTGGTATGTTTTACAGTGCATCGGCAGTTCAGCTGTTGTGAGGTTTCCAAGCACACCTCTGTCTCTTAAATCCCAGTGAGGAGTTCTTAGCTTGATGGGATTTCCAAGCTTTGTTTAAAAAATATGTTACTATTGTTTCCCAAGAGGTAGGACTAGCAATTTCTTCTGCTTAGGAAGCAGCTCTAAAACTTGGACTTCAGGTACTGGTTAAATATTTTAGAGAGGAAAAAGATATGCTGCGATACAGCCTTGCTGTGCCTCTACGACAGTCCCTGTCAGATCTTCTACAGAAGCATCACGCTGGCAGATCATTTTTCAAGGAACATTCCCTCCTGATACCTGAGACTGCAGAAATAAAAACACATTTTTTTCTGTAGCAAAAGAGAAGCATAGAAGAATACATATTATAAGCTATTTAGTTTTGATCTTCAGATATTTCCTGGTCTTTGACCTAAAAATACTCCTTGCCATAGGACAGAAGGGAAGAAGGCTTTTCACTCACAGTTGTCATTAGCTGTTACAATTATTAGAGAATATTGGGCAGTCTCGTGGACGGACATCTGTGGGACAGCAGTGACATCTCCACTTTTACAGGTGCCTCAGTGGAGTGATACTCCTGTGAGGAAAGGCCCCAAAATTCAGTTCAGAAACCCTGTAACTAGCGTCGTTTTGTAAGATAACCCTCGATATGTTCTAAAGGTCACAAGAAATGATCTTGCTGAAAATTAAAGGCTTGTTTTTGAGATCTCTTAAAAGGGAGGGGAGGAAGAAGTGAAGGCTGAAAATGCCCTTAGAACTGCTCTTTACCAGAAATTGAGGCAATCATTAGCTCTCTCAGCTCCAGCCCCAGCTGAGCTACAAATATACTAGCTTCCCTGCCAGAGAGTTACATCACGACCACAGAAGTTAAATAAAACCTTTTCCATTCTGTAATTTAAAAACAGCTTAATAGAGAAGATTTCGTATTAACAGGGTGGTTTCTTCCCCATAGCAGCGACAAACATGGAAAAATTGACCTGTGCCCAGTTTAGCCTTGACTTGCATATTCCAGACTCTTCTAAAGAGATCGTTTCACAGGCACCAAGCTGTGACCCTTCAAATGAGTTCATTTTGATTCCTTAAATAGACAGGTGTCCACAGAGCACACAAGTTGTCTCTTCTTGTCTGGTTTCTCAGAAGAACTTATCATTGAACAGAGCCCAGACTGCACTCGGTCTACAAGTACAGCAAGGTGTGTTTTCAGCAGAACTGGTTCAAAGAACACAAATCACAAGAATATCAACTTGTTGTGGTGTTTCCCTAAAAAAAAAAAAAGAAAAAAATTTGCAAACCCTTGAACCAGCTTTAATTTTAAAGCCTGCCTAGAAAGTGCTCTGTTCTTGTGGCCCACGTAGTATGATCCCATAGAAGAAAACCACTGAAATAGAGGGGCAGGTTTGGGAAGGACGTACAAAAATCACAGAAAGAGTCTGCGGTGAGATGTCACGTACATTTTTCTCTGTGCCGATCACTGCTACCTTGGTCCTTTTATTGTTATTGATTTGACTTTGAGACGTGCTTTCCTGGGTTTCAGGTTCTATGTCAAACCCATCTTCTGATTATTCCTCTGCTTGTCCCTTGTCTAACACACCCATCTATCTGCACACCCTGCATCTTACCATCTGACACTTAAATAAAGGGGATTAAGAGCTGACTCACAAAACGCAACTTGGGGAAGATGAAAAAAAGGTAGTGTGGGATGGGAGAAAGTCAAGTCCTCGCTGTAGTATACCTCTCTTTCCTGGAAATCCTCCGGTTTACAGGTAGCTTTTTGTCTCACAGCAAGATCCCCAGCCTTTCTGACTTCTCTTGCAAGGAGAGGACAGAGGGCTAAGTGCCCGAGCTGCCTTATCTGTGCTAGCACCTCTCCTGCCTTCACTTAGCACGAAAACCTTTGGCTCTCTGAGGGTTACTGTGCAGTTTCCGATTAAAAGGCTCATGGCAATAACTGATTTTTGTCAGAATTTAATGGCTGCCAACACTAACAGCGAAGGGAATTTTGCCTTCTCAGATGGTGCACTTACATGCCCTTTTCATACATAGGTGGTTAGTCAGCCAGATAGGGTAAAAGCAGTCCACCCACCAAAACTTGTTATTCCTCAGCTCCCTGGATTTGTTATTCCGTCATTTCAAAGTGCAAATACTGAAGGAAGACTGAGCTATTTGGCCACCTGTGCATTGCAGTATGAACACCACAACCCACCCCCCCACACACACGCTTCATGTGGATGCACCCTGGCTGCCTCGCCCCCCCTAAAAAGCTGATTTTTTTTTTCTTTTTTTTTTTTTTTGAAAGAGATTAATTGCTTTATGAGATGGTTTGCACGAACGCCAGGCAGCTTCGCCAGGGAGCGGGTGCTGCCCGGGGAGCTCCGGGGCACGGGGGGGACCGGGACCACCGGGATGCTCCGGAGCAGGGGGGAGACCCGGGATCACAGGGAAGCTCCGGAGCAGGGGGGACCCGGGACCACCGGGGAGCTCCGAGGCGGGGGGGACCGGGATCACAGGGAAGCTCTGGGGCAGGGGAGGACAGGGATCACGGGGAAACTCCGGAGCGGGGGGCACCCGGGACCACCGGGGAGCTCCGGAGCGGGGGGAACCCGGGACCACCGCGATGCTCCGGAGCGGGGGGACCCGGGACCACCGGGGAGCTCCGGAGCGGGGGGTACCCGGGACCACTGGGATGCTCCGGAGCGGGGGGCACCCGGGACCACCGGGGAGCTCCGGAGCGGGGGGACCCGGGACCACCGGGATGCTCCGGAGCGGGGGGCACCCGGGACCACCGGGGAGCTCCGGAGCGGGGGGGACCCGGGACCACCGGGGAGCTCCGGAGCGGGGGGGACCCGGGACCACCGGGATGCTCCGGAGCGGGGGGGACCCGGGACCACCGGGGAGCTCCGGAGCGGGAGGTACCTGGGACCACCGGGATGCTCCGGAGCCGGGGGGACCCGGGACCACCGGGATGCTCCGGAGCGGGGGGGACCCGGGACCACCGGGGAGCTCCGGAGCGGGGGGTACCTGGGACCACCGGGATGCTCCGGAGCGGGGGGGACCCGGGACCACCGGGGAGCTCCGGAGCGGGGGGGACCCGGGACCACCGGGGAGCTCCGGAGCGGGGGGTACCTGGGACCACCGGGGAGCTCCGGAGCGGGGGGGACCCGGGACCACCGGGGAGCTCCGGGGCAGGGGGGGAGCGGGATCACCGGGGAACTCCGGCGCAGGGGGGGGGACCGGGACCGCCGTGGAAGCTCCGCGGGCGGAGGGCGCTGGCGCGGTGCCCTCCCGCCTCGCCTGAACCCTTTTATGAACCGCTTGCCCCGCAGCCTTCCCGGGCCGGGCCGGGCCGGGCCGGGCCAGCCGGCCCCACCTCACCCCACCCAGGGCTCCCATTGGCCCCCGATGAAAGTCCAGCGAGCCTCCCGGCTGCTATATATATAGATATATGCGGATGGGCGGCTGTCACGGCGGCTATGGGAGGCTGCAGCATCTTCCTCCGGCACCCCGCCCTCACCTGCGGCCGCGCCGCCGTGAGCCCCGCCGGGCGCCGGGCGCTGAGCGCCCCGCGGCCCCGGGGGCACCCCCTGGCCGCGCTGCCCGGCCCCCCGAGCTGGCCGCTGATGGGCAGCCTGCCCGACGTCCTCTGGAAGGGAGGGCTCAAGAGGCAGCATGAGACGCTGGTGAGGCGGGCGGCGGGGGATGCTGCGGCGGGGGGCGGCGGGGGGCGGCGAGGGATGCTGCGACGGGGGATGCTGCGACGGGGGATGCTCCGGCGGGGCGGCGGGGGGCGGCGGGGGATGCTGCGGTGGGGGATGCTGCGGTGGGGGATGCTGCGGCGGGGCGGCGGGGGGCGGTGGGGGATGCTGCGGCGGGGCCGCGGGGGATGCTGCGGCGGGAGGCGGCGGGGGATGCTGCGGCGGGGGATGCTGCGGCGGGGGGCGGCGGGGGATGCTGCGGCGGGGGATGCTGCGGCGGGGGGCGGCGAGGGATGCTGCGGTGGGGGATGCTGCGGCGGGGAGCGGCGGGGGATGCTGCGGGGGGCGGCGAGGGGCGGCGGGGGATGCTGCGGCGGGGGATGCGGCGGGGGGCGGAAAGGGACGGCGGGGGATGCTGCGACGGGGGGCGGCCGGGCAGCGCCTCGCACTCACCGCGGGGTGGGATGGCGGGTGGGTTTCTGCGCCCCCAGGCTCAGTACCACAGGAGGTTTGGCAAGATATTCCGCATGAAGCTGGGGGCTTTCGACTCGGTGCACATCGCAGCCCCCTGCCTCCTGGAAGCGCTGTACCGCCGGGAGAGCGCCTGCCCCCAGCGCCTGGAGATCAAACCCTGGAAAGCCTATCGGGACTATCGCGACGAGGGCTACGGACTGCTGATCCTGTAAGTGGCACCCCTGGGGACGTGCGGGGAGGGCGGGGTGCTCCCGGGGTGGGGGGTTCCGAGGTGTCCGGGGGATGCTCCGGGCTTCACCCCCCGCCCCCGAGAAGGGCCGCGGCCCCGCGTTCGCGCCCCCCGATGCCATCGACCCCCGGCCGTGTGTCTCCTTTCAGCCTTTTTCTCTTTCCAACCTCGCTCTTTTTAATTGAATCTAGGGAAGGAAAGGACTGGCAGAGGGTAAGAAGTGCCTTTCAAAAGAAATTAATGAAACCCAGGGAAATTGCGAAACTGGATGCCACAGTCAATGAGGTACTGCGCTTTGAGAAATCCTTTCTCTGCCTCCCCCCCACCCCCGGAAACCTGGGAAATAAGAGCGGATCAAGTGGCCAGTCTTACCTGCAGAACTGTTGATCTGCTCTGCGGTGGTAAAACCATGAGTTAATACTCTGAAATCATTCAGGGACTAACGAGTGCAAACTGATTATCAGGGTCTGACCAAAAGTGAGACCACACAGAAACCTGTAGTCGCGATTGTCTGTCTCCACAGAACAGTGGGATGATTCCACAATGATACGGGCTCCTGCAAAGGGAGTTTTTGCTTACTTTTCTTGCATTCAGTGGTTTTTGCCTTCTTCCGTTCCTCCTCTCAGGGAACGCTTCCCTCTTTAACTGCTGTGTTCCTCCTCGTTGAGTTTGAGGAGCATCTGTGATAAACAGCTTAATCCTCTTTATTGTGAAACTCCAGTATTATCCCAGCGTCAGACTGAAGTGTTTCATCCCTGTGGAGGAAAGCTCAGCTCATCGAAGTACAAGCAGTAATAGCACGAGAGTCATGTAAAATCCAAACGTATTAACACAGGGGGAAACTGAATCTTGTTCAAAGAACAGGAAACATAAGTGTTCCTCTCTTATGTGAGATTGCAACCTATTTAAGACAACTGAAATGTTAAATTACACGGGCTTTTTATTACTTGATGTCATTTTATTCCCATCTTTTCTCTCTCTTCTCTCCACCACTTAGGTCCTGGAGGACTTCATGCACAGAATAGATGATATTTGTAATCACAACGGACAAATAGAAGATGTCTATTCAGAATTCAACAAGTGGTCATTTGAAAGTAAGTTGGTTTTTTGCCTGAGAATGGTACGCTTTTGGTACCTGCCATGGCATTTCGGTTAAAGTATGATCAGTGATGACAGTGTAGGCTGATTATTTCCAAACTATCAGCCACAACATCATGGAAAGTGGGTTGCACAAAAGCCAGGGGACCATCGCTACACAATCAGTATTCATCAGCATCTGTACAAACTCTTCAGTTCTGTCCGGTTATCTATGTGGCTTGTTAAAAAAAAAAAAATCAAACATTAATAGTGACTTAGAAATCCAAAACCTGGGGGAATCCCCGTGCATTTATCTAGAGTGGGATCAGATAGCACATGACCATTTTTATCCACCTGATATTTGTTAATTATCAGCAGCACAAGTTCAATGAAATGATCCAATAACAGCGAATGAGTATTCATTGTAGACAAGGGTTGGAAAATACTGTTTAAAATGTTTACGCTGGGACTGAGAAGCACTGGAATAGGTTACCAAGACAGGAGGCTCCGTCGTTAGAAACCTTTCAGAGTACAGTAAGGAACCATCTGCCAGCAATGACTTGGGGCAGAAGGAACTGCATCAGCGGTTCCCAACGAGGAGGGATGGTCGGGTACGGTGCGTAACTGAACGAGCTCTGCCGGACCTGTCTGCTCTTGGCTGGCTCATCTCAGCAACCTGTGTAGTGAGTTCCTGAAAATGTTTTAAATGGTTTGTTTGTTTGGGTTTTTTTTGCACTGTCAGTAGTGATGGCTGCTTTTGGAAAGGGAGAAAGGAAGTGACAGCTTGGGGCGGGGGGGGAAGAGCAAGTGGAAAGAGTTGGAAGCTGGTGGAGTGTGGGATGCTGCCAGTGTTTGCAGCCATGGTTTCTGGCTGTGGAAAGGGCTAGGAGACGCTGGACTAGATGGCCTCTTCAGGTCCTGTTTTCCTGCGGCTCAATTCTCTTCAGTAGCTTTGCCAAATAGCTTACTTGCCAAATATGCCAGCCCTGCTTGGCAGAACGATCTGCTGCTCGTGAGGGGATCAGTCGTTATTCTTATCTGTGAGGAAAGTGCTACTGTAAGGGCTAGATACACTGCCACTTGGGCCTGAGGCAGATGTGCAGAAGGTGTTTTGAAGTGCTGTTCTCACAGGTGGGTGTCACAGAACAGAGACCCTCTTTCAGAAGGATAATCCAAGCCATTCCTTGACAGTAAATGATAGACACCACGAACTCTCTTGTTTATATCATTTAATGATAATATTGCTTAACAACAGGTATCTGCCTGGTGCTGTATGGAAAGAGGTTTGGTCTTCTACAGCACAATGTTGAAGAAGAAAGTTTGAACTTCATCAAGGCTGTAAAAACGGTATGGAAGAGTCTTTACTGGGGCTGCAGTGATTTTCTACCCCTACTGCTAATGAGAGGGTACCAGTTTAAATGGGTCACCTGAAAAAAGAAGCTCAAGCTTCTGTGCCATGTGTGTATTGGCAGCCTTGCACATCCAGAGCAACACTTCTATGTGCAATGCTAGTACTGACCGTCGGACTGTCCCATTTATGAAATGCCTAAATCTGGAGGGGAAAAATGCTGTATGGAGAGCAGGGTAATCCTGGAAATAGAGTTCTCAGGTTGGTTGGTTAACTTTCCTCTCCCTCTGAGGCACCTGTTGTGCAACACTGCTGTTAGTTGGGTAGGACTCTTGGAGTTGTGGGGGATTATGCAAATACGCTGGATACGGAGGTTAGTCATTCCTGAAGCACACCTGCTGTGCATCTTGCTGCAACTTGGACTCCGGTGAGATAAATCTGCCTAATTTTAGCCACCTAAAAGATAGCCATCTAGCCTAGCCTAGTTTTTTAGCTCCATCTGTTGTCACAGGCAAGAGAGGCACTGCCAAAGGGTGGCTTGTCCCATTCTAACACAGGTGCCTAAAATAGATAGGATGAATCACCTGCTAGAGAAGATTCCTATCCTTCACTGGCTCTCCCTGAGTTTTAGCTGGATACAGTCTTCAGTAGGTTGAGACCCATCCTTTCTGTCCAGGTCAGAAAATCTGCCAGAATCTTGACTACCTGAAAATTGCCTCCTACTTTACAGTCTTTATTTTGTTCACAAGTTGCAAGTAGATAGATTAAAGAAAGATTTCAAAAACTCTTTCTCCACCACAGATGATGGCTACTTTTGGAATGATGATGGTGACCCCCGTGGAACTTCACAAGGGTCTGAACACAAAAGTCTGGCAAGCTCATACTAAAGCATGGGATGATATATTTAAAACAGGTTATTTTTTTTTTTTAACACGACTTCTCTCCTTTCCCTTCTGCTCTGTTTCCCTACTTGGTGGAATTAACTTTCTTCATACTTGCTACTGCCCTACGCGGCTGTTAATTGCTACCTTCAGCACAGATTGAGACACCTTTGCTGCAGCTAACCACAGACCTATTCCAAGCACAGGAGCACTGTTTTCTTATGACTAACACTTAGCTCTGGCTGTGGGGCGCTACCCAATCCCCAGGGAAGGCCCAGAAATCTGGGAGCCAGCAACGTCTTGAGCCCACTTTAATCTGTCATAAAAGTAAATAGCCAGAAAGTATATGATCTCTTTAAAGGCAAGGCATACGAGTGAGAAAAGGGACCTCCCTCAAAGGGACCTGAGAGGGAGTTGTTTTCTTGAGAAACAAGGATTTTACATGCAACAAAAGCCTGTTTGCTAAAAAGAAAAAAAGAAATGATAGGTTTTCTGAACTACCTGGAATATAGTCGTAAGTTTTAAAAACAGAGGCAGTTTAAACCATAAGGTAGAGTTCGGCTTTTTGACAACATTTTCTGTCTATTTAATATGAATTGGCCTTCAAGGTTACAAAGATTACTTTAACTCTGGATATGAAGTTAGGTTTATATTTTTCAATATTTTGCTAGGCAGTGACAGTTACAGCTAAAGATTAAGAAAGGTTTTGGCATGTGGATGATGGTAACAGTAAGCGATATATTTCTCTTAGGTATTTGAGTACTTGATGCTTCAGGAGTTTTGGTCATGCCAGCCACACGTGCACTTTTTGTATTGCTTCTTACTTTATGGGTTTTAGGAAAGACACTTTAAGCCCGTTTTGTTCAGAAAAACCGGTTTGACACCTTCACTTGACATGATTAGCTCCTTACTAGGAGAAAGGTGTTCATAAGAATACCTTATTCATGAGAAAAGGTGGGCAAAATCTAGTTCTCTATATTTAAAAAAAAAAAAAAAAAAAGCATGTAGAAATTTGGCATCTATTTTTGCCTTCCCCTAGTAAATCAAAGGATTAAATTTCCCCTCAGGGAGTCTGGGTGCTAAGTCTTTTTGACTTTTTTAACACCTTGATCCCCTTTGAAAATTCGACCTAATAACTTTTACACACTTATATTTCTGCTTGCTAAATATTTCACTCAACACATCACTGATTTCCTTTCCTAATTCAAGAAAGCAGAATTCCTAATAGTTTGCAGGAGCTCTTTCTGTTCAGACACGGGTTTTGTGAATGAGTTCTTTGTTTAAAGTGAAAATACCATTATTTATTGTGTTATGCTCATCGCTTGAAAAAAGAGCACAGCTTGGTATCCTCTTCCAAAACCCTGCATGTAAGATGTGTTTTTACTTTTATTTTTATAGTATTTTTAGTGATTTTCCATTAATTACCTCCTGCTCCTCCCTCCTCAGCCAAGCACTCAATTGACTGTCGACTGGAAAAACACTCTGCAAACCCTCAGGAGGATTTCCTCTGTGACATCTATTCTGGAGGACAACTTTCCAAGAAGGAGCTGTACGCTGCCATCGCAGAGCTCCAGATTGCCGGAGTTGAAACGGTAAACCGGACGTTCCAAGAGCTTGTTAAAATTAGCATCCTTCCGACTCCCTGCTTTCTTCCATAACATCTGAGAGTGAGCTAATCCTGTAGGTGCTTCGGTGGCCTAAATGCAAGTGAATTTCTACCTGGAATCACTAGAATCTTTCTGCTGTTCGTGACCCCTAGAGAACAACTGGGATGGCTCATAATCCCTTAGGTTTACAAAATACCATAAGGCAGTGACCAACCGTAAATGTTGCTGTGAACTTTTGGCAACTTCTTATTTCTGCTGCCATAAATGGAGGTCTTACGTTTCTCTTTGGTTTATTTCAGACGGCCAATAGTTTACTGTGGGCTTTGTATAACATTTCACGCAATCCACATGTTCAGCAGAAGCTTTTCCAGGAAATACAGAGTGTTTTGGCTGCTAATGAGAGTCCAAGTGCTGAGAACTTGAAGAATATGCCTTACCTAAAGGCATGTCTGAAAGAATCCATGAGGTAAAATTCTCAAAAGAATTTGCAAAAAGCAAAATCATCACCAAGTTTTTTACCAGCTAGCGTGTACTAGGGAGAAAGAATTTTCTAGTATATATAATTTTGTTCACCTTGTTGTTCAGGGTGAACTATGATGGAAACAGGAAGAAAAAATGCTGGAAATTTAACCCATTTTGTTTCTTTCACCGCAGATTAACACCCTCGGTGCCATTTACCACTCGCACCATCGACAGAGAAATGGTTCTGGGAGATTATGTACTGCCCAAAGGAGTAAGTCAATTAATTTAGCATATTAGAATATTTTGTCGTTGATTAACTGACCTGTAAACCACTGAAGTTGGTCATATTTCAGTCTCAAAATGACTTTGCCAAAGGATGAGTCCCAGGGTAAGGAATGAGAAATTCGCACCAAGAATTCCCCTAAACTGAAAACCATACCTGCCTGCACTGTTGTTGGACTTAGACAAAAATATTTTGGCGTGCGATTTGAAAAAATTTTTTCAAACTTTCCAATGATTTTCTGAGGAAACTATGTGTTTAAATTAATCTTCAGAGAATTACACGACATCTTCTGAGGAAACTGCCTCGACTTTACTGTCGCATTGCATTGTTTTTTTCCATTAACAACAAGCTGATTCACTTGGTTGCTCTCAGCCAATTTGTAATGAGACTCTCTCCTTTGCTTTGTTTATAGACCGTACTAATGATAAATAGCCATGCCCTGGGTTGCAATGAAGAGTACTTCAATGGCTGGACTCAGTTTAAACCGGAGCGCTGGTTTCAGAAGAACTTAATAAATCCTTTTTCTCATGTTCCATTTGGCATTGGGAAGAGGATGTGCATCGGGCGCCGCGTAGCAGAGCTACAGCTTCACTTGGCCCTTTGCTGGGTAAATACTCTAAAACGGCATTCTGTGCACAATGCCTGGTTGTTCAGCTTTTAACCTAATCAGAAGATCTAGAAGCCAAAGCATGCTAACTGAAATGTTTGTGTTTCAGCTCATTCGCAAATACCAAATTGTAGCGACTGACAACAAACCAGTAGAAACACTCCACTCAGGAATACTGATTCCCAGCCGGGAGCTTCCCATTGCATTTCACAGACGATAAGGTATGTGCGTAACGGTCTCCTGAGTACATCAGACTTTTCTTTGAACCTCATTTAGAATTTTCATAGAACTGTGAGTGTAAGAGAACAGATGTTTTTCTAAGCTTTATTCTCACAACGTGAGATTTATTAAATGCCATCACATTTCATTACTTTTAACAGAAAATATTCTATGTACTAAGAAGACACAAATTTTGTACGGCTTACGGCTCTGAAGTTAGCTGTCTAGTTTCAAACTCCAAGAGAGCATGTCTTCTGTGCATGGTGCAGATCACAAGCAGGGAAATTAAAATGTATATACTGTTGGGGAAAATAATAGCCGTTATTTTGTTACAATATAACTTCTCCACCGCATTTCTAGAAGATATTTCCTGTAAAACAGCATTTGATTTTTGAGCATCAGTGCACAGATTAAAAAGAAAATGCTCTAGTGAAGGAACAGTACACCAGGGCTCTACAATGTTTAGATTAGAAAACTTGATTCTAGGCAGAAGGACAAAGAAAAGTAATATCTATTTGTAAGTAGTCACGCGGTGTTGCGACATTATACCTTTTTGGTTCAAAAACACTGAATGTAAAATTTTTCTCTGCTCACAAGCTTACACAAATAAGCTAACAAAAAAGCTTATTTGTACAAAAATCTAAATTGGAAAACTGGGTCTTTGATCTAGAATTAAGTTCTCAAATTAGAAATCAAATGATGTTTAAATACTATGGGAGATGTTTTTTTTGCTGGCCAACACCGCAGGAAAGAAGAATCACCCAATGTAATTTGAGGAAGGGTATTAATTCCATTAAGTCCTTTAGCTGAAGTTTGCTCAGTGCTGTTTGCTTTTAAATAATCGATCACTGTAGAGATTCTTTTTCTCTTTAATACAGCTTGCAGAAAATGAATGACAACCCTGCTGCTGCCTTCTCTGAAAAAATATACGTTGACTGGGAAAGCCAAAGCTTATGGTAACCAGTGGAGAAACTGCAACGCCCCTCCCTTGAACAATTGCTGAGCCAGAAATAGTATCAGCAAAAGCTCCCATACTGTTTTATGGGAAAATGTGGTTAGTTAGTTCAGCTGTACTTAGCAATGTTAAAAGGAAAGAAAAATACCATGCACGCTCATAAACCTATGCAAATATACTGATTTAGTGCAGCTGAGGGACTGTACAGGATAGAGCTTGATAATGAGCTGTGGAGTGTTGGGTATAGCTCTTCTTCGTGCGCAGTGGAATTACGATAGCCTCGAGCTGTTCAACAGGCTAGTTTGGAAAGAGCTGGTTTCCAGTTTGTGGGTATCATATAGGACACCTGCGGGAACACCAGTCACGGCTGAACTGATCCTGTTAGGTCAGAGTTGAAGAGCTTTGAGAAGGCAGCTTAAGGGAAAAGAAATTCGCTTAGTCCTTATCAAGTTACCAACGATGTCGTGAGTTAAACTGAGAAGTAAGATGGCAGTCTGTAACAACGCTAACAACAGGGCTTAAAATTCAGGATGATGAAAGAAGGATGCTTTCCCTAATGGTATTCACTTCCTTAATAAAAGGGAAATAAGGACAAGGGTATGTAACAGGATTTATTCCTCATGCCTGCACAGTACTTTGCTTTGGACGGTTGCAATACTGTGCCTGCCACATACCCTGCTCGTACCCATAGAGTGTTTCATGCCTCCAACTCCCACACAAGCCATTTTATCACACCTTTATTGTAAAACCTTAGTGGCCTTTTATTGCATGAAAAGCCTTATCTGTAAATGGAATCACTGGAATCCTATGGGTTCTGCCACTATTAAATGATGATTATCCTAACAGGATAGTTACTTCATCAGATGAGTAATATAAAATGTATATTTCAAAGAACCACAGGAAATAAGGATCCTAAACATTTCGAAGAGGTCTATTTCTTGTGGAGATTTCAACACCTGTATCTAAAGGTTAAAGTTGTCACTGCCCTGCATGTAATACTGTATGTTAGCTATTACGGTCACTAGTGTAGTTTTCCCATGATGCAGTTTCAAGTACAGGTTTATATATATAACTGTGAATGGTTATTTTTATTTTTTTACTTTCTGAAATGATACAAGTTCTTAGCATTTGTTGGTCTGTCTCCTGGGTTTTTTTGTTTGGTTTCCTCTGCTGTTATACTGAGACATGTAAATGTAGCCGTATTACAATGTGCAAAGCAATTTGTGTGTTATCTGACTCTTTCTAGTCAATTTGGTAATAGTCAATTTTGTAATAAAATAAAGATTTCTATTTTTTTTCTATAGAGTCTTCCATAGTTTGTTACAGAGTCTTTGTAGCATTACAGAAATCTTGTCTTTCATGGTAACTTCTTGCAAAAAAATTGCTGTGGGACTTCCATCCCTCTGCTTAATATCCTCAGTGAGCTTGAACTTGAAGTTCTACAAAATCAAGTTACTTTAACTCAACACTGAAAAAATTCTACTTCATGATACCCCCAAGTTGCTTGATTGTATGCTATAACCACACCTTAGCTGGGAAACTGTTTGCAAAGCCCAGCTCCTGGCGGGAGGGTATAGCGGGAACTGCCTGGTGCAGGACCAGCCCGGGCAGGTGGATCCCAGCTTAGCAAGTACAGGGGAGTTAAGCCCTGCAGCACAGAGCTTTGATACCAAACTCCTTTTGTGCCGTTAATCTTCTTGCCATTCCTTCAATCCAAGCTGGCCCTAGTATTCGGGAATGTGTTAAATCCATGCCTACAGTCCCTTTCCCTCTGTATAATCCCATCAGGCCTCTGTGAATGCAAGCTTCCCGCGTCCATAGCGCAGTCTGAACATGTTCCTCCCCAGCATGCGCAGTACTGAGGTCTCCAGGGATGGGATTGTTACATTCTTCTGCTACTATGACAAGAAAAAATCAATATAAAGTTTTGAGGAAAGATGAAAATAGTTGGAACCTTTGCAGGATCCAAAGAAATGATGTATATTAAAAAAGCCATCCACCCAGCACTGTGACTGACAGCCTGATGGTAATGCGAAGAGCAAATTTGACAGTTATCAAAACCACGCTGTCTTCGCCAAGTGAAGGCTGCCTCCGGCTGAATGAATGATGGTGTAAGAAAAACCGTACAGCACTGTGTGAGAGTATGGCTTTTCTGAAAGTCATACTGCGATGTGCACTTCAGAGTGACTGTAGTTCGTGCGGCTGAAACTAATCTGGCAGCCGGGAGCACCGGGTCCCAGAGCCCCGGGAAGGTGGGCTGGGAGAACATAGGTGCTCGCCCGATCCCCGGGGAGCTTTGGTAGCTCATGCTAAGGTGCAAAACTGTATGGGGAGATCTACCCAAGGTGCTACAACAATAATATACACTAAGTCTCTTTTTACAGTATTACAAACTAATATTACCCCCGAGAGCCAACGGATTTGTGCCGATATGAAACAAGCGCTAACAGAAAGTCAGGACTATTGTTCAATTCCAGGGATATCACATTGCTCACAAATGTTCCAACAATTTAACTTTTAAAGACAACCAAAGAGAAGAGGTGGTATCTAGCTGAACTGACCTTGACAGCCTGGTTATCAGCTATTTCGAAATCCTTTATTGCTTCTGTATAGTAAATCATAGGTTCATGCTTACCGGACTGCTTATTATTTTTGCTATTTAAATTTCGTGGACTCAAAGATCTATGCACATGTTGCTTTGAGTAACGTTTTGACCAACTCTATACAAGCTGAGGTACAAATGTGTGCTGTCTTCCGGATTTCTAAAAGTACAATAACCGCTGACCTGGAAAATTTTGTTCCGGAAGCTTTGTAGATTTTCAAGTTCCTGAGGTTTTCAAAGAACTTCATTAATCTGCTACCTCAGAGTAAATGTCCAAAGCAATTTACCTAGGAAATAGGTAATTATCAAACTACACAGATAATGAATGACCAAGCCAGACTTGCACATTAAGAAACCCATATGGCTTTCTTTTTCTCGTATTTCAGAAGTATGACAAACAGCATGATGCTTCTGAGATTAATAAGTGTCTATGAAACCTTTCACCTGCTGTCAGCTGGATAAATTCAGTTCAGTTCTTTGCCTCTTTGAAATGATTCGCTCATTCAGAATTACTTATTAAAAAGACAATGACAACACTACTTCCCTGTTATCGTTTCCTACAGTTACTCCTCAGAGGAAGAGAGTTCGGTCGTAAAATGAATGGAATTAATTGGCCTCCACATTAACTTTCTCAACAAGGAAGTGAACAAGGTTCACATATCCAAAAGGAAGTTAATTCTGTTCAGGCTTTAGGCACGTTAGTGGGAAAGATATAGACAAAGTTGGAGCCAACTAATCTGTGCTTTTTTTATGAATAAAGAATGCTGGTTTTCAGGACTGACAATCTGGCATTTTTCTTATATGTTCTGTTCATTATAAACTGGCTGTTACATAGTATGCTCTGAGTCAGTCTCTGCTTACACCTTTCAGTGCTGTGATTAGATGACAGGTAATGTGTTCTAGTTTGTCTTCTTCCACAATGAGAAGGTTCTTTGTTCTCAACAACTACAGATAGAATTCATGTCGGTGTTAGTGCTGACTTTAACTGATGGGGCAAAATAACCCAAGCTCTGAAAATTTTTTTCTGCAAAATGTTAATAGCTAAAGTTCATTTCAGAACAAATTTTAAGAGAACAGCTTGGCACGTGCTTAATTTTAAATATGAGAAATGTCAGCTTGACCTCAGTGGGACTGCACGTGTATGCGTTGGGTTCTTAATGCATTATCATAACAGGAGAAAGCTTAACAATTTCCAGCATGCCATTTGTGACACACATATCCAAAATTCATGTAAGGATTGTAGCTTTAGAAGAAAAAGCTGCCTTTTTACTTCAGATAATTGAAACAAAGGGCTTATTGAGGTTGAAACTACAAGCAGTCTCATTAATCTCTTTCCCTGGATGTGTGTGTTGTTCTGATAACTTGTGGATTGATATACCGGAGTGTGGGTGGCTGCATTCAAATTTTTTTGATGTGTCCTTCCAGGCATGGCTTGGGAAAAAGTATGAATATTACATTACGAAACCAAGTGTTATGCTTACTCACTTACATTTATTCTTGGGTATTTCTGAGTATCAGCTTTCAAGAGATGGAAAAATACAGATGCTAAACTGTTTTGTCACAGAAACAGCACACCTTTCTGGCGATACTGCCGACTCTCCGCTCTCTTATACTGTAGCTCAGGGCTGCAATCCCACTGCCTTAAATCCCTTTCACACACCAAGGTATACATTTGTCGACAACGAGAAATGTAAACTAACATGGAGCTGGTATCAGCCACTACAGAATCAGTACAATTCTTTGGGCAGGGAAGTGTAACTGATACAGATGGAGACCACAGTTGGGATCTGGTTTAATGCTACAGTGTACTTTTTTCAAGACAGCTCACCTCTCTGTGTGAATATTACTGTTCACTTAGTTCTTGCCTGTTTATCCAGAAGAGCATTAACACCTCACACTATACGTATCTGGACCTTGTCTTCTATATTTCTATGGTCGTCTTTGCTAGCAGAGGAAGGACTACATTGACTTTCAACTCTTGTCCCTAGTTTTTGTCTCAGCTGTACCATCAGTAGCCTGTGGCTTTGGAACAACATAAAAAGTTAGACTCAAGCTACAGTGTTTGGATCCAGAAGGAGTTTTAGAAATCTTTACATTGTGGGGTTTGGATGGAGCTGAACGCTTATGGAGCAATCCTCCTCCCGACAAGGAAAGCAATAATGAGACTTCTTTATGAGACAAAATATTTTTCTCTAAGGGACAATGTCAAAACAAGTGTGGAATGGAATGTATTTTATAATCAGGGTAAATTACACTTTGCTTTCTTGGGCATGTTCCTCTCGACAAGTTCGAACTCTTTGCCTCTAATTGTTAAGCGTGTTGAATGAACTCCAGGCACCGCATGTCAGAGGAGAAGGGAAGGCAGCGGAGGCAGAAGCTGGCAGGGAGCACAAGGCAATAAAGGGGAACTCTGAGTACGAGAGTTACCCCTTGGTCTTCCCAAATTGGTATGCACGTTTATGATACTTTACCCTCCGCTATCAACTTAGGTGCCCAGAAACTTGATAGTAAATCAAACAAATCACATCTGATTCATCCTGCTATTGAACTGTGTTCCACATAAAAACAGGAGATAGGAGAGAAGCAGGGGAATGGTGCAGGTCTTGCTTATCTTGAACTAAAGGGTACCCTCACTGTCAGATGGACTTCCAGCAGCACGGAGTTGGCTCAAGGGGAAGAAAGGAAAAATGTTCTCTAAATTTAATGGAAATAATGGAAGGAAGTCTTGAAAAATGCATACTTCAGGCATTATGGGTTGCACTTATCTAGACTTTCAAGTTCCCACAAAAAAACCCTCGTTATCTCAGTTATACAAATGGCAATCACAAATAGTTTTGCAGATGAGGTCAATCAAGGTGAGGTGAATCAAGCTTAGTCCCACTCGGTTCAGGGCAAAGGTACCCACATATCTGATCAGGGGTCAGCCAAGAGCCAGCTCAATCCATGAGCAAAGGCTATCCTCAGTCCTAAAACTGGGAGCTGCTTTGGTGGCTTTGCAGGAACATTCAACCACAGGCTGCAAACACTCAACTGCACTTTGTCAACACACGCATTATGTTGAGGGGGCAAGTTGATAGGATTCAACGGACTGTCCTAACATAAAGCACAGGAGAAGGCCTCAGCTAGGATCCAAATTTTGGTCATTTTGAACGGGACCTGCAGAGCATAAGTAGAATAAGGAAGGCTTTGAGAGCAAGGTTCTGGGCAGGAGGACATGAAGATAGTTTGGTTCACACATGTCTTTTGCTCAGTTCAGGAGACGTCAAGTTTTGGTACTCCAGAACAATCCTGTCTTCCCTCTGGCTGCGTTTGAAAGTCAGAGTAATAGAAAAGAAAAGCTTTAAATACACATTGCTCCTTGTGACACACACATTCAGTATCTCATTTCAGTGCAAGAGAAAAGCTTCAAAGCACACTCCACTAAAAAAGAGAGCAAAACAGGAGATATCTTGTACACCGTCACTGAACAAACTGATATAAATTTCTCAAGTAATTGGACACCCTGGACATATTATTAGATTCTTATTGGAGCTTCCACTGTAGCTTCTGCCTTTGAATAAGTGTACAAGAGGTTGGAATGCCACAGAAAGGTGTTTTTAATCATTAAAGACTAAACCCCGGAGCATCTTGGATTTTCTACCTAATGGAAGCAAGTTGTGCAACTTGCAGAATTGTGAAATCTTTAAATAACTTCAGAGAAGACAAAATTAACTGCTAGGTTTTTTTTTAATATAATACTTCACATATTTGAATTCCTAATGTTATCTGGTCCGCGGCAATATATCTTTACTCTATGAAATATCATACTAATACTGGGTGCTAACTGTAAATTTTACCTTTGAAAAAATAGAAGTTTTTCTGCTTTAAAATTAAATCGAAACCAATGCTCTGTTTGAATATTTTCACAGGATGAAACAGACATGTATTTTCTCATAAGAGTGTTTCACTGATTACGTTTTTCAAAAATCACTGTGAATCAAACTTTTTTGTGTGTGTGGGTGTAAAAAATTCAAAACCGTATAATGAAGCATGGATAACATCCCTAAAAATACTCAGTAAAAACTCAGGACATTTTCCAAGCAAGGCAAGTGACCAAATAGAATTCTTTATGCAATGGAGTTTCTGCTAAAAAATTTCACTTTTCGATTTTAATGCAAATTATTCACCAGTAAATGAGGAAGAGATTTCTTGTGAGGTGGTAACGAAAGGAATTTGTGGGTGTTTCATAGAATCATAGGATGTCCTGAGTTGGAAGGGACCCACAAGGATCATTGAGTCCAGCTCCTGTCCCTGCACAGGACAACCCCAAATTCACACCATGGCTCTGAGGGCCTTGTCCAAGGGCTTCTTGCCTATCACCAGCCTTGGCACCGGGACTGCCTCCCCGGGGAGCCTGTTCCAGTGCTCCACCACCCTCTGGGGGAAGAACCTTCTCCTGATACCCAACCTAACCCTCCCCTGGCACATCTTCCTGCCATTCCCTTGGGTCCTGTCGCTGGTCACCAGACAGAAGAGATCAGTGCCTGCCCCTCCTCCTCCTCCCCTTGTAAGGAAGCTGCAGACCGTGATGAGGTCTGCCCTCAGCCTCCTCTTCTCCAGGCTGAACAAACCAAGTGGCTTCAGCCGCTCCTCGTACGGCTTCCCCTCTAAACCCTTCACCAGCTTCATGGCCCTCCTCTGGACACTCACCAGTAGCTTTATATCCTTGATCTCCTGCGGCGCCCAAAATTGTGCACACAGCTCAAGTGCTCCCCTCCCTCGACCGGCTGAAATACGGTGCTTGGTGCACCCCAGGGCACGGTTGGCCCTCTTGGCTGCCAGGGCACACTCTTGGCTCATGATCAACTTGCCGCCGACCAGAATCCCCATGTCCCTCTCTGCAGAGCTGCTCTCCAGCCCCTCGTTCCCCGGGTTGTCTGTACAGTCAGGGCTGCCGTGCCCCAGGGGCAAAATCCAGCACTTGCCCTTGTTCAACTCCACACAGTTGGTGACTGCCCAGCTCTCGAATTTGTCCAGATCTCTCTGCAGGGCCTCTCTGCCCTCGAGAATGTCAACAGCTCCTCCCAATTTTGTATCATTACCAAACTTAATTTGTTTAAACCTGTTTGTTTTTAGTAAGGAAGGTGTACAACAGTGTCTGACATTTAGCTTTGAAGAACATGGACAAATCATTGGAGGAGGAGAAATTTTTTAGATAATGCAAAATAATGCTGGGTTGTCATCAAGGAAGCTATTAAAAAAACACATTTTGGTACAGGTCAAAACTATACCTCCCTGAAGAGAAGCCTTAGGATAAACATTGGATTTCTAAGAAGAAAAATATAATTTCTGACCATGAATGATTTATTTAGTGAAAAGTTGTTACCATTCTAAATAACAAGGATTCAAGTACACTTTGCTATTAACAGGAACCAGCTCAATTCAAAATTGTACTCCATACAAGTGTTCAATAAACATGATTTATCCTTTCCAAAGCTTGAACAAAAGAAAAAAATATTAATTAGACTAAGAGTAACTTTTTTTTTTTTTTTTTCACCAGCTCCCAGAAAACAGGGAAATTGAAAGATACGTTACTCAAGATGTATGATGGGAATTTGGCTCCATAAGATATCAGGCATTTGCTTTGCCTAAGAAAATTTAATATTTCAAAGTTCACGTCTACGTGCTTTCTCTTGAAAGGACTGATAAAAAGTGCAGACTGAGGGAAACATTTGCAGTGAAATGAAATATTGCTTTATCAGGTTTATTAGATCCAGAAGCAGTGCTGCATCTTTGTGGAGGCTCCTGCTCAGCCCACCTATTAAACACCTATTTACATGCAGATTTAAAAGATGTTTCAGGGAGACAAAGCCTGGTAGAACTACAAGGAGAATGCAGGCTCTTAATTGTAAGGATATTTTTTTTTTTGAGGCCTCTTTATAAATGATGTTTTCACCATTGATTTAGGTATCTGGGGCTTCAATGACATTAACTAGCTGTCAATGAGAGTTAAACTCTGCAGCTTCCTCTGAAAATGCAGAGAAGCCATTCATACCAACACAAACAAATAGATAGGGTGGTTGTGTGAATTTTTTTAGGTGTGGTTAGCTAACCTGCAATAAAAACCCTGTGGAGATTGCACCCCAAGGGAACTTTGTGGGTTCACAGACTAATTATGGGCTGTTGTCCTCCACCCCTCTCATGACGATGTATCCTGATCTCTCTCAACCATGAGACTTTGATCCAGACAAAAACCTTTTTTGCAGGGTTGGTTTGAGTAGGATCAGAGAGCTGCTGTGACTCACCTCTTGGTTACAAAATTGCTGGAGTCAACAGTGGGAAAGTGGCATGAACATGTCTCTGGGGGATGACACCACGGAGCTGGAAAGGGCAAGACCACTCTTTCTGAGCTGCAGCATAGCTTTATGTTAGTCAAAGGAACTATGGAATTGTACCTGTAGCTGCACAGATCGACCGAGGGAGTGATTCTCAAGATCACTCTTAAGAGAAATAGGGGAGCTGAACCATTTAGTTTGAGACGCAGATCCTCAGTTTCTTAAATATTTAGGTGAAATTAAGGCATCTGAATCCAGGAGGATTTTTTTTTTTTCCCTCAATGCCAAAGTTTCACTTTGGATATGGAGGAACCTCTCAGGAACTTTCCTTCTGTTTTGAACAAATCCGAAAAGAACTAATTGCAAAAAATGTCCTTGTTGCTGAACCGTGACAAAACAAATTTCCAGCAAAGGGGCGCACTCAGAGGGAAGTCTGGCAACTAATGCCTGGGAAGATGTGCTTGAGGACATTTTCCAGGAAGCAGGGTAGCTTCAAACAGAGCTGATTCACAACTCTTGCAAAGCTTTTCTTGCCCAAAGGCAGAACTGAAAGAGAAATTAGATCAGCTCATTGCTTGAGGAATCAAAGAGTTAGCTGTGAGCCAATGGCGTGCAGATATTCAGCATTCACTGCAGGGAGGGGGGGAATTTTATTTATGCGTAGACACAAATGAATGGAATAAATATTTAAAAATAGCATATTATACTACTTGCAGGTGGAAGTGTTCAGGGAGGGATATAGCTGATGCCAAATATTTGATCTGTGCTTTGATCCAACAACAGAATTCTGGCAGGTGCCCTTAGAAAAACAGAGCACACATTTTTGTGCATATTCCATAGTCCCTCGGGAAGCCACTGTTTCCTCCGACCCCCTCTGGGGTTGTAACTGGCACCCAGTGTGCTTCACTGGAAAAGGCAATAGATTTTTGGGGACATGAAGAGTATTGTGCTATATATAGAAGTCAATGGGATCCAGGGGAAAAAAAAAACAGAAGGAGCAACTGGCAGTTCTTGGGAAAATCAGAGCTCCTGGGCAAACAAACAAAGGTGTGAATTCTGCGTAATGGAAATAACATGCTCCTAAGGGAAGTTAAAGTAGAGGGTGTTCAGACATATCACACAGCAATCATTAACACGCCTGTCTCAACAGACAGAGACCAGCTACAAGAATGATGGGGATTATGAAAGGAAATGGATATTGTGTTTGGCTGCCTGAGGCGCAGCCTGAGCCCTCGTGTTGGGGCACAGCCGGCGAGCGGGGCAGCCTCGGCCGGACTCTGCGCTCCCGCGGCTCCCCATCGCCCAGCGGTGGCACGGCCGGGGGCAGGATGCTCTGGGAAGGGAGAGGGGTGCAGGACCTGAGAAATGTGCCTGTATGGTCATAACAAAATGCACTATTCAAAGCATGATCATCTGCTGTCTTCCCTAACGGTCTCACAGGATGCTCAAAATTTTACAAGGAGGTGGCCGTGCAGCCCTATGAAGCCACATGCCTGACGCTGGCAATGCTCAAACTCCTTCGCTTGTTATTCTTCTTTCTGGAGGGATGTCGTACTTCGCTGCAACGTGAGTGGAAGCTGACAGCTCCTTGCCTTTACACCTTGCATAGGGCTGGTTTGTGTTGCAGCTGAAAGAGAATGGGAACTGGGTTTGCTATTTTTTTGGACAATCTTGAAATTTCAAATTCTTTTGTGCTTGGAAAATGAAATGAAATGCAAGTGAAGACTTTTTTTTGCAAAACCAAGTTTGGGAGAGAGAAAATACTTCAGGGTGAATGCAAATATTATACCTTGAGAAAAGGAATCTTTTAGAAAATTCCTTGGAATTGTTTTTAAGCAATAGCAGGGCTGTTAGAAGAAATTATGCCAGGACAAAGATTTTTCTTGCAGCCAAGCTCCTAACTGGTAGCTTTCGACATTATTATGTCAACAACTCTTCATTTTCATTTTGAAAGAGCATTTCATGAAAGCTGCCTTAATCTCATGGCATGTTTTGATTTTAAGAAAGCAGATCCATCTTCAAACATCGTCAGGCACAGCATCATCAGGCACAATTCAGCAACATTAAATTGTGTAAAAACCTCGGACAAAGTTGCTCTGAGTAGAAAGTGTCCAGTAAACTCTTGAGCCTGCTTTTAAGCCACACCATTTCCCCCAAAGACTTTTAAATCTCTACAAGCTGTATGGTAAACAGCCCTTTACTCCTTGATTAATGATTGCAGCATGAATGATAGCCATCTAAAATTTTGCAGATGCTGATCAAACTATTGATATTTTGTGTGTGAAAAGACCACGTTATACACCTCCACAGATATGTTCTTGATATCCTTAGTTCCTTCTGCACCAAACTTCTGATTGACTTGATAGACAACCTGCCCCGTGAAACCTTTCCCTGTTCGTACAGTCGAGGAGACCCTACTGAAACACAGTCTGTGATCAGATGCAGAAAAATTTATTAACCATGCTTGCCAGACATCTGCAAGGCTTCACACAAACACTGCTTAAGTTAGCAGGAAAAAATCATTCATTGACCTGAGTAAGGGTATTCATCAGAAAACTTCACATTGGGCTTCTGTCAAAGGTTGCACCTTCTTTTGTGTGTGGATAACACTTAAGTCTTCAGAAATATGCAACCATTGCTCCCTTTCCTACCTGCTCTTGTCTCAGCATGTGCACTCAGAATCAGCTGGTTTCTTTTCAGTTGCTAATCCAGAGCTAGAGTTTTACTTATATGAGACCTGGCATGGACATCCATACTTTAATTAGACAGTGTCATGTTGTCGGGAAACCTGTCCTCCAAAATATTTCTGACAGTCTGTGTACAACTCTGTAATATTCTTAGCTTGCATAGAAGTCAGAAATATTATATTAGTGGCTTAGAGCACATAGATATTTTAAAAGTCCAGGTAACAGCATTTGACTCAAAGTTAATTCTGTACTTGCTCAAAAGCAGGCAGACTCTATCTCCTTTGATTCCCCTCAGAGTACTGTCCTCTCATTTTGTGCTGTACCTGTCCAGGTTTATCGTGTGCAACTGGATCGAAATGGAGGATCCATCAATTCTCACCCTTGGTGCTTATCTCAGCCTGTCAGACACCGTTCTCCTTTGCTCCTAGGTAATCCCCACACGTGTGTTTCACGTAACTACCAACTTTCTAGCATTCCCTGGGCTGTTTTCTCAGCCTGTGCCATATCTTCCTTGAGACAAGCTGAGCAAAACCAGACAGGGCAATGAAGATAACACATTCTGCCCCTGCCCATGACTGGACTATCAAATTATGGCCAGGAGGCTTGTTTTAGCACAGTTATTGCCCCAGCAAGCCTGTGTAGAGAGTGATTGCAAAAGAATATGAACCTGTTGCCACTGATGAATGACATCCAGTAGCTGAGATGCAAAAGAAAAATAAAAAAGGGAATGTGCCACATAACATCTCTTTTGATCATTTTCAAGGAGAGGAAAAATTTACAGAATGTGTCTAGACAAAGTGATGATTCATAATCTCTGCAATGCCTTACAACTGCTGGTGGGAGACAGGGTATAGCCAGTATGACTCCTTTCTTCTAGGCCCTTTTTGCTTTTTATGTTTGTCACTGTTTCTTCCTGTGGAAGGGCATGGAGAAAAATTAATCAGGATTGTGTTTGGAGGGATCTGGAGCAGCTCTTATGCCAAATATTTGTGCTATTCAGCACATCCCAGAAACAGGAGAGTTAACTACTTCACTGTTAATCCCTGAAAGTTCAGATAATAATGAATCACTTGTATGAGAACTATTGCTAACGTAACCTGTTTCTCATTAGATTTGGGTCCGGGGGTTGATTGACTATTGAGAGAACAGCGGCATGATTCCATGTGTAAGTATTGCCATTGGGCTGAAATACATTTGGATGGCCTATGACTGAATAAACACAGAAGGTGCTGTGTTGGCATTAATTATTGGGTGAAAGTCTAACTATCACAGATTCTTATTTACAGGAGATAAGGGCTGCCGACTGGAAAGCCAGACAACAACCTGTGCATCTCAGCTGCACGGAGAAGTCATGAGACTTTATACTGTATTTTCAATGTGTTTTTAATTTTGAGCTTATCATGATGTTGCTAGTGATACATGTGGTAGTTCCTTTATAATTCCCATGTGATAAGGCTAGGTTGAATGAGCTGGGGCAGTGTACATTTTGTCTCCAGCAAAAAAAACCCACATCTGTTAGGTCTTCTTCACTAAACTGGTTTGACTTGTGCTCAATGTTTTCCTAAAATAACCTGTGACACTACTTAGTGTCATCTGCTGAATTCTTTTGTCCTAAGAGGCTTATTTCAAAACTCTTCCACTGAGTGAGTCAACCTCAGTCAACTGTGAAAGAAGACCTGAAGGAAGATATGTCTGGCAATGCCATCTCTAAAACATTTTCTGCAACTGCTTTGAGCTCCAGCTGGAGGGAGAATTTCCCTCATGTCAACAATTTGCTATAGTTATGCTTTGCTAATTGGCTTGAGAGTTTTATGGCAATTTCTCTTTCATTTATCTGATGTTGTTTCCCCTGCACTGATGGTGAACAGTTCTTCAGACATGGAGAACAACTTTTTGGTTGGTCTTTACATACTGCAGTGCTCAATCCTGTCTTTCTTGAATGCTGAAAATATTTGTCAACTTTCTCGTAAGCTGAGAAGTGTCCAAGAAATGTAGATTTGAGTCCTAAGTGCAATATCTTCTGGAATGGGTAGGTTCTCAGCTACATCAGCACATGCCAAACTAGGGATTACTGCAGTCACAGGATTAATACTGGCAGCTTCATAACTTTGAAACTGAAATCTAATACTTTTATTTTCGTTTAGAATTGTCTAAACTGGTGCTTTGTATTCATTTTGACTATAGTTAATAAAGTATATTAAAACACTCTTGAACTTCATTTCAACTCACCAGCTGAAAAGCAGAAAAAACCTTTGCTATATACTAATTTAGAAATTTTACCAGAAGAGAGATTACAGATAAAGTAGATGATGCTTACCTGCTTTTTTTAAGACAATGTTTAGTCTATAGCTTCTGAGGAACTAGCAAGTGAGTATCAGGGTTCAGTGCCTCCAGGGCTCACAGAGTTAGTATAGTATGTGTTTTTTCCTAAAAAAAAATATTAAAGTTTTATCAGGATTGGACTTTTGTGTGTCTATTTTTGGCATCCTTCAGTTGGAAAACACACTGGCTGAACTTGCACTCCTAACCTCTTGATGGTGTTCTGCTATTAATAGAAAAAGGGTTTAATAAGTAACCAGTCTCACAGTGCATGATAATACATTCCCACTTTTTTGCAATCTGCTTCTGTGAACTTTATGACTTGATACCCACTTAAAAAACAATAGAGGGCTCTGCCAGAATGCCTGAGCAAGAAGGAGCAGGTGCCTGCAGTGCTGCTGGCGGCACCGCAGTGACTCAGCCCCACGCCGCGTGCGGGAGCGCAGCCCGGGCTGGCTGGTCCTGGGGTGGCAAACTTCCCCCTGGCTGGGGACTGAGCAGCCACAGCCTGAATATACAACTGTGGCCAAATTGCTGCAAGCTTCCTGCCTCAACCCGTCTGTTGATGTAGGAGAGGAGCGGCATGGGGCTGTTGGGAGGATGTCTCCTGGGGACCAGGGATGCAGGGACAAGTGGTAGATCCAGGCTTACAAACCTCAGCTGTACATTTCTCCCAGACTCCCTCATATTAGCTTGTTAGGAGCTGGTCTGAGTCTGAAAAGCAGGGAAGAGTCATGATTTAAGAAGAAGTAAATGATCCAGATAATTTTAATATGCCTTGTTGCACAAAGATAATGTGGGTCATGTGCGTAAACCAAAAATGCCACCATGGGTTACGGTGCAGCAAGTGGGAGTCAGTGTCAGCATGTAGGTAACTGGCACGTTGTAGCTGTCTGACCTCGGAAGAAAGGAGGAAAAACAGTAGGAAAACCAGGCCAGGAGAGCTGCATTTATTTCAGAGCAGTATACGACACTCTCAGGTCTATTGGTATTTTTACTTGAAAGGTTAAGTGAGAAACAGAAAGGGATTGTTTGCTACTCTGTTCCAAGAATAATATTTGAACTAATCCAGCAACTTTGATCATCTGACTACACATTATGTTTATTTGTAAAAAATGTTAACATTTTTCTAGGACCATGCGGATTTCCCCTCCTTTTGGTCTCTCTACACCCCCAGTTTTCCTGTAAGGTTAGAGGGATTAATCCATATTTGTGTTCACTTAAGAAATAAAGTATCCTTTGTTTTTAAATTTTCCAAACTGGACAGGATTAAGACACAAATAATAAAAACATACAGAATAACTGGCTGCTCTTCCCTGCTGTTACAAGTTAAACGTTCCTTCTCACAGGCACTCTCAGAGCAAGATTTCTACCAGCTCTTATCAGTTCAGAGCACACAGATACCATCCCTTGGGTAAAGGTGAAAAGGCTCTTACAGCCAGAATAGTGGGAGCACAAGGTTTGGAGTGGCTGTGTCTCGGGGCTAGGCTGGAGCCAGAATGAATTGGCTGACAGTATAATAAATACACATAGATTACGACTTTCCTTTGCTAGCTCATACGAGCTCCTCTGGCTCTGATGAATTAAGCAGGAGTTGATGTAGCCCTCACCCAGGGGAGTGATGGGCAGCCCCTGCCTGTTCCGAGCCAGCCCAGAGGACCCCGACTCTCAGCGGGAAAGTCAGTGCAAGTTATTTATTAGTGGTGTGTGAAAAAAAGGAATGTAGCTACGTGCTGTTCTTTGAAAAGTGTTTTTTAGCCATTTTCTCTGTTTTCCACTTACGGCTTAGTCGATGGTTTATTATTAAAGAAAACCAATCAACTACAAGGAAATGCATGCGGTCATTGTCACTAATCCCAGCAGGAGAGGTTCAAGCTGCTATATTTGCTCCACAAGATTCTTCACATTTACTTTGATTTAAAGCTTATGTCTCCATGGATTGTATACCTCCATCTTATGACAACATACAATATCCCAGATGCACAACATCACTTTCCTGTTTTGGGGGGTAAAAAGGATATGTCCGGCTGTGCTGGAAATGACCATTTCCATTTCCTGGATAGATATCATTAAAGCTCCATTAGCCTTTACCTGAATGGTCTTGTTCCAGTAGAGAGACTATCATTAATTTTGCATGTTAATTGCTTGCTTTTTCAGCTAGAACTGCCAATAAGGACAGTTGTGGACACCTTGTCCAGTGAGGCTTGAGTCAAGACCACTTTCTTATTGCAGAGAGGATACTGAAAATATTCAGAGTCTAACTGGCAACAAACATATGAAAGTCTTTATAGCCACCATTTTTCCCTTGCCATGCCAATGTTTTGAGAACTGTTACAAAAACTATCCTCCACAACCATTTCTTCCTGAATTCCCTCCAATTTTACTGAGAATTTTCTGCTGGAATTGGTTCTGTGTCAAACTTATTTCACTTTCACTCTCTTTCCCTCTCACCCAAAGCAGAAGCATCCAAAATCCCACATCCTAAACCCTGCGTTTTGTTTTGCATTTTCAGTTATTCTCCCCACCGCCCGTTCTATCTACATGTTGCACAAAGTCTTCCAAGTCCAGGTTTGTTGCAGCCTACAAAAGGATTCGGTAGTTAGTGGTGTGGAAAAGCCTAGTTGGGGTTTTCTTTAATTTTCTTGGGAAACCTGTTAGAAAAAGGCTAGTAGAAAAGGATGATCAGCTCATAGGAACCTATTGCAAAAGTTTGTCCCCCTTCTTACCAGCAATGAACTGCATGATCTGAACTGGAATATATTCGTCTCAGAGAATGGATGAGTGAGTTTGCTGGCATTATCAAGCTTGCTTATGAGTAAGAGCACTGCCCTTGCTTTCAGCAATTGTTGATCTAAAGGAAAACAGTTTGCTCCTCATCCTTTATCTTTTATTAGACACTATTAAGGGTGGAAAAAAACCATTGGAATTTGAGGCCTCAGAAACTCCATGCTAGTTCCTTGGCAGTGTTACAACCCCTTTTGCTAGCTAGGCAGTCCATAAGAGCTGCAAAATTAACTAGCTGCTGCAGAAAGTACACTAAGAATTAGGGTTTTTTTATCAAGGCATGGCTTTTCTAAACAAACAATGTTTTCAGCAGAATTTTCTTTTATAACCCGTCTCATTCTTTAGGCATGCAACTCAGCCTACAACTTGCAGACAGTATCTAGACCATCAAGACAAAGGAACACACAGCCCAATCTTGGAAACGCCTTTTCTTGGAGGCAATTTGGGAATGCACAGGGACCAGGTTGCAGGCAGGCACGATTGTATGGGCAGCAGCAGCTGCTGCCTCCTCAAGCCTTTTTTCGGCTTGTCCTTAAGAATTTGCTGAGTGAATTAACTGCGCGTACATGGTGAATCCAGTGCTTCCAGGAAAGCATCGAGTTTTGGGAAAACATGAAACCTAGTCATGTTAGGTATGCACAGCAAACCTAGCTCACACTGGGTCTTACTATGTGCGTGCAGAACAAATACACAGCACGAATCCCTTATGCGATAAGGGAAAGGCCAAAGAGTGCAGCCTATCCCAACACTGACATGAGTATGTGACCCACTCTGCCCTGCCGGAAAATATGGGCACTATTGCTTGAGGTAAAAAACACCCCGGTATTTTTCCTGTGAGTTTTAACACCAGTCGTCAGCTAAATGTAAACTCTTACATTTTTCAATTTTTTTCCTTGTAATTGGAAATTTGGAGAAGAATATATATAATAGAGGGATTTTCCCCTGAAAGTGGCCCCAAACTGTGTAAACTTTCAGGTTAAGTGCTCAATTAAAAGGTCAAATTATCCAAATAGAAAACTGAAGTGTCAGGCAATAATTGCCTACTGGACTCCGTTACCTGAAGAGTTCATTGCACACTGACCTCCTTTAAATATTATACAAACTAGTACGTGTGGTACTTCCTACCAGTTATTTATAACTCTTAAAAATCCGGAGTTCGGTAAATGTCAAGATCACTCTTCCGAATCGTTTTAATATGAAATCGCAGGATCCACAAGTACAATAAAGATGCTCTTAGAATTCCCAACCAAAATTTTTCTAGAAAAAAAGTAGTCCCTGTCTCTCACCAGCGTAATAAAGACTTATATTTATATAACATGGTATTTAAGCTATTACAAATACATGCTAAAGAAGTCCCATTTTATGAGCCACCCCCAGGTCTCAGCTCTGTGCTTATACTTTTCCTTTGTGGTATCTATTATAACTCAACATTTCAAGCTCTTTTTTTACTTTTGACCAGAAACTTAGCTTCTATTTATACTATCTCTGCCTCTGGCAAATCAACACGGACAGTGACATATGGTAATCACACCTACTATGATCCCTGCTCAGCACCATTTTGAAAATTAATTCAATTCAATGCTTCATAACCAAGATCTTACTTTGTAATGGTTGTTAAAAAAAAAAAAAAAAAAGTGCTAAGAAAGCTTTCAGTGTCTAGTTGCAGCATTCAATAGCCTTTTGGTTATGTCCAGAAAAAGCTATTATAGGTCATTTTCAGAGATGAAGAAGGAAATAGACTTGAAGGTATTCTACTGAATAAATGTTTCTCCAGTGGAACTAGGCGTTCTTGTTGGCTACATCTAAACTGCAGGGCAGGTCGTGACTACATTTACCTAGAGCAGCCGATGGCTCCTTTTTGTACCATAACCCAGGAAAGTCAGGAGCAGGGTGAAAAGAGTTGTGCAAAGGTCTCACCCTGGCATGGACCTCGGATGCACTCATACATCTAAGCTGGGGGCCGTTCTTCTCTTTGAGCACAGATCTGAGTGCCAAGGTTGTGCACACCATCACCTGCAAAACACAACAGTGGTTCTATAATGTTCTTGTTATTAATCTTCATGCATATCAAAGGTAGTTTCCAAAGCCTACTAAAATTGGTGGGTTCCTTTCTATTGGGTTTGACCTCGCTTAGATAAGGCCTGAAATGATTCTGTCTTTTGCACTCGGCAACCCTGATGGTGCCACATGATATACAGATCCCCTTTCTCTTCTTATTTGTGTGTCCCCTCTGGCTGAAGTCACATGCTAACTGCAAAAACATTAACCACTATGTCCTCTTTAAACCCAACCCACTATCAGCAGCAGGCAGGCCATAACCTGTCATTTTCTGGGAGATGTGGTCTATTTCTGATAAGGGCTATCTAATCACTTCACAGAGTTGAAAAGAGATAGCAGGGACAAAAAAACCCTGCTAAATATATATTACTTCTCTTTCTTTTAGAAATCTGGGGCACTGTAAGCACACATCATCTAAATAAAATGATAAAAAGGCTTCCTGAGTCATCAGTTGGATTTGTTGTGAGACCTGAGTGAGTTTGCACTAACATATGAGTCACATTAAATCATTAACCCCACCTGAAAATGTCAGCACGGACTCTATGACCCCAGGGAACAAATTTAACAACACAAAAACTTGATCTGAAAAAGCTAACTTTAGAATGAGACTAGTTCAGACCAAACATAGCCAGTCCTGTGGCTTGAAAGACAACCTGAGTCATGTCATGGCTTACACACAGTGGGGCTGTGGCGGGACAAGCCGGGGAGGTTGGTGCATCTTTGGAAAGTTTCTCATGCCTAAATTGGACTTTTTGTTCAAAACGAGAACAAAAGAATAAAGCTAGACTAGGAAATAATTTGGCTGCCCAAGGAGCTGATCATAACAGCTAGCGCATTCATGTCTTGTCCAGTCTATGCTAAAAAGAGAAATTTGATAGTCAGTTAAAGAAATGTTTGTTACTCTTAATTAGCCAAGTGTCAAAAAAAAATCTTAGCTTCTCCTGGGTTTTGGTTGTATGTCTTTATTTAAAAGGCAATTGAAATGATAACGTGCTCTGGGGAACACATCATTTTTTTGAAGGATGTATGCGTACCTTGGCCTGACGGTACCTACATATTATTTTCACAGCTGTGTCTTACGTTTTTACTACAGATGCTAAAAACAGACCTGGCCAAGAGTATGTCATGACAAGCACAGCTCTTTTGCAGCCAAACTCTCCACTCAGTCACCACAGGCACCACAGTGTGTGTGTTTTAATAACACAAGGGAAACTGTGCATTGTAGCAGTGCGCAGAAAAATCAGAGTGCTTAAAAAGATGAGTCTTTTCCAGGGGTTGGCAATTAAATAGTAGAAATGTCACTTCCAGTTTGAGTTGTACAAACATGCACATACATGTGCAATTAATCAGACAAGTTTGTCCTTGGTTGAAGGCAAAAGAGAACAGATAGAAAATTCCCTTGCTGGAGGGAGGAAGTGGCTGGAAGTACCCGTGAAAGGTTATAAGGCACGAGACTGCATGAAAGTACCCCATTTCAACTCACAGAAATGTTCAGAAACTTAACAATGAGGTTGGTTACCTCCTGACACCTGGTACCAGTGAGGAAAAGGCGAGACAAGGGATGGCTTGTTTTCTGGCAATGGAAGTTGCAGGACACAGATGTCAGAAATAGTTGTGTGAAGTATGTCCTGACCCACAGCCCCTTGCTGACATTCAGGTTTGAGGACAGATTAGGCAAACTCAGTTTCAGACTACCTTATACCAGTTGCCAAATGAGTCAAGATCCCATGGCAAGGTGAATTCTGCAAAATTCCCAGATAGTCCAAATCTGTGTTTCAAATAATCCCAGGTCTGACATTTCAGATGGCCTTTAGCTTGGTGTCAAGGACAGCATATGGCTGAAAGGTGGTTTCTGTTGGGGAAATTATGCAAATCGTACTGCTTGGAAAACATTTGGTGGTTTTAACAGGACTTGAGGCCTTGAGTTCTTTCTAACCCAGAATTCATAAACAGACTGCAAAATGGTTATGCAAAGATAAACGCAGTGGACAACTACGAACCAGACTAAACAGGTTTGGAAAGGCGAACTTCCAAAGTCATACCTGCAGGATGAGTTGAGAAGGCCAGAAGTCCACAAGCTCAGATTGTAATCACTGTAATGTCCTCCGGGAACTTGAACCTGGATTGGAAGAAAATACCAAATAATGGACAAAATTGAAGCTTAATGGAACTTTTTGATGGACACCATACCCTCATTTGGTGGAAACAATATGAAAGAAAATGGCTTGTTACCAGGAATGTTCAGCTCTGGGGCCCTCAACATAAGAAGGACATGGACTTGTTGGAGTGAGTCCAGAGGAGGCCACAAAGATGATCAGGGGGATGGAACACCTCTCCTGTGAAGACAGTTTGAGAGATTTAGGGTTGTTCTGCCTGCAGAAGAGAAGGGTCTGGGGAGACCTTACAGCAGCCTTCCAGGACCTGAAGGGAGCCCACAAGAAAGCTGGAGAGGGACTTTTTCCAAGGGCATGTAGTGACAGGACAAGGGGTGATGGCTTTAAACTGCCAGAGGGTAGATTTAGATTAGATATAAGGAAGAAATTCCTCACTGTGAGGGTGGCGAGGCACTGGCACAGGCTGCCCAGAGAAGCTGTGGATGCCCCATCCCTGGCAGTGTTCAAGGCCAGGCTGGACGGGGCTTTGAGCAGCCTGGTCTGGTGGGAGGTGTCCCTGCCCATGGCAGGGGTTGGAACTAGATGGTCTTTAAGGTCCTTTCCAACCCAAAGCATTCGGTGGTTCTATGATTCTGTTCTTTACTATGGTTACCTAGATACCACCTAAATTGTTGAACAATCAGACTATTGAACCACTGGAATTACTATTCCAGGTGAGACCTTTGCTCAGTCAATGATCCCACTGTCTCCAGGGGTGATCCAAGACCTTCAAAGTAAGGCAGGAGAAAGATGATTTTAGCTAGGTACCAAACACACTGTTCCTTAATAGGGGTCTCTTAATCTCCAGCAAGAGATAGTCTTAAATCCTAAAATGTTTTATTTAACGCTATTTCAAAAACACATCAGCAGTAACCATTGTTATCCTGGTTTTTTTTTTCATGTGGCAGCCAATCACCTTTGAAGGTTTCTGAAACCTTAGTTCCATGGGTGCTGTGGTTCAGCCTTTGCCATTTGTAATGGTCACTGTGCTCACCAAAACACCAGCATTTGAAAAAAGGAGATGCCAAGCCTAGAAGTGCAACATGCAAAGACATGAATGCAACAGGTGTGGCAGGACGAACAGCATATACCAAACTGATAAACTCTACAGCTTATCAGGGATATAAAGGAGCCAAATGATGACACAGCTATGTATATCTGAAGTGTCGCTCTAATAATTAAATCCAAAAAACCCTAAGTCAGTAAGAAATGCTAGTTGTGATGGCTTACCCCAAGACATGCGTAGCCAACGTTATTAATCAGGTTGACGGGGAAAGTGAAATGCAAACCAGACACAGTGTTCCAGGCACTCCCCAATGAGTCACTGTTGCAGCAGACAACATCAATGAGAAAAGCTGATTGCCAATTTTCCATTCTTTCCCCAGGTATTGCTTCCTTAACATTGCCCTTCACAAATCTCTCTTTCTTACGCTGTTGAATGTACTCCTCTGAACAGCTCCTTCCTGCCAATCACCTGCCTGCAGCTCTCATCAGCTTTCAGAGTAACAGAAATGCCACCATGAGACTCAAGTGAGAGTTTGGCCTCTGAGAATCCTCATTTGCAATTCAGAGAGACTGCCCTCCTTCCAGCTGCCTACATTGTTCACTTGTAACTAGCGAGGCACATATTTTCCCAAATCCATTTGCAGAATTTGCAGCAGCGACACATTAATAACAGCACTGCCAGACAACAGGCTCCCATTGATTTAGGGCATTCTTTCTGTAAGTATGAACGAGTGTAAGAGTTATGTATCTGTCATCACAGCAGTGCTAATAATGACCTTTTGTCTGGCTCTTCCTCCTCAGATGTTCAGATCTTGCCCTGCAATGTGTGGGCTCAGCCAATTTGTAAATAGATAAATACAAAGTGATTCAGGTAAGGTTACACAGGCAAAAGTGTACTGAGTGTGAGCATCTAGCTAAAATCATCCTATGTTTAATAAGGATTAAGGCAAATTATTTTCAGCAGATAGTTCTTACATTGGCAAACAAAGTAGGAGGGAAATTGTTCTTAGATGTGGACAAAACTACTTAAATCCTGTGAAGAATTTTGGCAAGGAAAAAAAGTAGGGGAAAGTATTCCAATAAATTCAGAAGTTTTGTTTTCCTTTTGTAGATTCTTGACATCTGGGGTTTTTTTAGTGAATTAGAGTGGGTTATGTAATGCATAGTTTCTGATCAAATAAAATTTTCCAAATGACCTAGCTCATTTGAGGATTTCTTTTTCACTTGTTTGAGAAATATTTTCATTTTGAGTCATCCCTGAGTAATTTTTTCACTCATTGAACTGCAATGCTTCTTATTAATAGCTAAGAGATTTTTCCCAGATTACCTGGTGAAAGCGGGACAAGACAACGTGGAAAAAGAAAAAGGGCTTCCCATCTTTTAGTCTAATACCCCAAATGGAAGACTTTTCTATCTGAAGGCATTTTGTCTTACTGGGAATATTTCTGACCATTCACAATAGCGCTGAGAGGGTTGAACTACTCAGATGCAGAAGTGAGCACCTGCGACCCAAAGCATCAGCACCCAGGTGTGGTTTTACCGATTTGGGCAGGCTGGGGCCGTCACGCAGCAGCGAGGTTCAGCTCCAGAGCAGGTGTCAGACTACAGACCCTCTCAAGTGGATGTTCCCTTTCGAATCCAGGGACTGTTTCATTGCTGCCTCTTTTGGACTACAATACTGCACACGGTGCGACACGCCTTGTTCAGTGTGATTTAAGGCTGCCATCTGCCGTCAGGCTGCCAGGGGCCGGACCCGCTGGCAGGCAGCAACCTCCCTGGCCTCTGGGCCCCATCTCCCTGCTTTTGCTGTCAGAATGGGGGAAATGTTTCCAACAGGGTGAATTCATCCCCGTTTTTACATTTCAGAATTGTTGCAGTATGGAAGTTGTGGGGTTTTATGGTTTTTTTTTGCTTTGTCTCATGCGTTATAGTTGCCATCATCTCAGAATTTAAAAAAACCAACAAACCACACCACTACAAAAGTAGTGTGGGTAATTCTATATCTGCTGATAGTTTCCAAATAAAATCTATAGGGTAAATTACCTTCTATACGTGAATGAATTATGTCAGTAGCAGCAACAGCCTGACCTGTGCTCTCATTCTTTCTAACAAAAAAAAAAAAGAAAAGTTTGTCTCTTTAACAAATGCTGTTAGGAGAAGTTACAATTTTTAATGTTGTAGTTTCTTCAAACTGCAGTTCTGGACTTGCATTCCCCTGCACTTCGTGCCATATAAACACCAGCCCATGTTGTTTCCTACCCTGTTCGATCTTAACGTATTAAAGGCAACAGAAGAATTGAGCAGAGAGGAGTAAAAGGTGCAAAGCAGGCAACAGGCCTCTTCCAATTGCGAAAAGAGATGCCAAGGGTTATCAACTCCCATAAGTAAATATGCTTACTAACAGCTGGAGAAGCTGACTAACAGGAAGATACTTAAGCCTGTGTAGTGGAAGAGGTACTAGTTAGTGAAGAATTAATTTCTTGTTGTCTATTTCTCAGCAGAAATCCAAGGTGCAACCTTGGCTCTCTTTCAGAGGGCTGGCTGGGCTTGTAAATACCCAGAAGACAAAAATTAGAGAGCCTTGGTGCACAAAGACCCTTTTTCCTCTTTGTCACAATAGAGCTATAGAAAGCCTGGCTTTAGTGGTAGTTTTGTTTAATACATGTGATTTCACACTAGCCCTGACTCACCTGACAATGACTCACCTTGTTCAAGGTGAACTTTCTTTTTATTGAATTTGCAGGAAAAAATGATGTGGAGAGCAGCCACCAATTATTTCATTGCTGTAAAAAGCCTATGAAGAAGCGGTTTAGAGGATAAAGAAAAGTTCACACTAGAAAAAACCAAAACAGACCTAACTCTGACAAAAAAGCATGCTTCAAGGTAGACACTATGGGGAAGAAGAAAAGCAGAATACGATCAATATGAAAAGGCGCAATTAGCAAAGAATAACAAACTCATCATTTGACTTACAACGTAAGTACATAAAAGGCTTTTAAATAGATATCAAACTCATTCATAAAACCGAGTTAACCTTCTTGTAGTCCCCTTTGCAATGAAGGTGACGTTTAGGCATTTAGTCTATGTGCATCATTTCCAAATTGGCAAATTAAAGAAAGGCCCAGGAATAACACTTGAAATGAACTGGAGCTTGGCAGAAAAAGAAATATTAAAAGAACTCCTCATGTTTAAGTATCAGAGGAAATGTTGGGTGGTTCACGGTTATCAGAGGATGATTAAATTAAAATAAATCATGGAGTGAGAAGACATATTGTTGAGTCTTTATTAGAAGCAATAAGAGAAAGGTGTCAACAAAAAACAATCTCTTACACATCTCTTACCCTTAAGCTACTCCTACAAAGGGCAGATTGAGAGGAGAAAATTGGTAGACAAGTCAAATATTTGCACTCCGTATGTCATAGTTTTAAGATATGTAAGTAAATCCTCGTAATGGAATATTTTAAAGCTGGACTGCCTATTTTCTACTGTAAAATGGGGAAAATGCCAGGAATCTTTTGGGAGGGTTTTGGCTCTCCTGCAAGAGCGTGTTGTGTAGGACGGCTCCCAGAGCCGCATCCGGGCACACGCTCCCCGGTCCCTTCGTGTGAAAGAAACTCATGCATTGAGGCTACCTGGGAGCCACCGGAGGACCTCTGCTCTGCACGGGGACACAGCACGGTGCCACCCAGCTTAGTCACAACCAGAGGCAGGGCTGGACGCCGATGCAGACCAACTCCCAGCTCTGCAAACAGCCGCTTTGGGGATTAACATCAGTAAAAGCTGTGCAACTGTGTGGGCAAGAAGTAAGAGAGGAATAGGCGCTTGTAAATTCGGGATCGCTGTGTTTTGACCGCACTGTCTTACAATATCTACCTTCGCATAGTTCCTAATGTGCTGAAGTTCTCTGACAACAACCTACCCTATGTTGTTGTGTGGTTTTTTTTAAGTATAGTTGCCTCCATGCACTTATATCTTTACTTAGCCTTAATTATCAATGTGAGCACCTAGGTGCAGCCAGATACACATCGGCGTTCATGGGAAGGCAGGAGGATGTCCTGTCCTGCGCTCACACGCACTGATGCATTGTTCGTGGTGTTGCTGGCCAAGATATTCCGGCTATTTCCAGGTATCGGTTAGTGTTTATCGCCAGAGGAGGGCTAACTCACATTTCTTACAATCAGCTGTGCCTATATCTGTGCTGCTGACATTTCACCTCCCCACTGGTGGGTTAAACTAGTGGAGGCATTCACTGGGTAGTCTCAACCCAAGCCAGTAATGAGGCTAGCCAGGAGACATGCTTTTCCACCCAGAAGGCATTCCCTTTGGCACCGTTCCCAAAGGCAAAGCGCAATCACTCTGTACTATCAAGACCGAGAGGTGCTTTCACTCAACCCACATTTGCTTCCGGGCTTTGTTTATCTGATCTGTAATTTGCTTACTTTTGTGGGCGTTACTCATTCAGCTATTAGCTGGATTGTTTAATTGTATTTCCTCAATGTTGATTTTTAGGGACATGCATGACTTTGTGACACTATACCAAAGCATTAGGAAACTGGACAATATTGGCTAGAGACATACAATGGGAGAGAATCTCAAAGTTTATGACTTTACTAGTCCATGAAATCGAAGGGAATGTTATTTTGGTCATCCATCTGTACAATGAGCTAGTTCCAAAGAGCCTGACTGCAAAAGCTGTGTTTTCTAAAAACCAGTTACCTGTTCTGCATTAGAAAAACCTCTGTCACAGGGATTTCCGCACCTCTAGTTCAATCACTAATATACTCTAGAATATGTTTACAAATTAATGCAACATCTGAAGTCAAACAAATCCTCTGATGCCTAGCAAAGAGGGCAGGAAGGCGTCCCCACTGTTTGCCCTTGGAGGAACACCTGCTAGGGTTTTTAACTGGCAGTCAGAACATCACCTCTGCCATCCAAAGCTTGTCTACGAACTGATTTTTGGGTGTTATGAGGACTGCAGTGGGGCCACAGACAGGAGAATGTCATTACAACCAGTCCTGAAGGACAGGAAAGAAAAGACTTGGCATTAAGTTCTCACCTTAAGAAACTGCATCCTAGACATTTTCAGGTTAATTTGTGAAGGAACACAATTTAACTAGGTATTGAAGAGCAAGCAATCAACTGTGTTTGGGGTTGCATCTTTGAAATGGGGAAATAACAAATGTTTCTGCATTTCTTCAAGAGTCTGAATGTCTTTTTCTTGAAGCCCAAGAACAAGGACTTGAGGTTTGGCATCTCTCTGAACGCTTGGGAGTCCCTTTGCAGTAATATCTTAGTGCTTCCCAATCCTCTACAAACTGCTGCTGAGCATGTGGTTGGATGTAAAGCTGCCCTTCCATTTCACAAGTGGGCAAAATGAAACACGAGTTGAAGGTTACATAGAAAGTAGAAATCCCTTGGTCATGGAGGACAGGTCAGGGCATACCCTGGTGATCGAAGGGCACGGTGTGTCAGTAACCTGTCACTCCTGGAGAGCTCCATTTAAGTGAATCTTCTTCATTTAAAGCAGAAAAGCTGATATATGATTTTGAATCCAGAATTAATTACTCCAAGCTGTATCAGACCTAAAAATCTTCTAATTTTTTTTTTTTACTAATTTTGAATTCAGCTGTGACACATTCAAATCAACTCAGTGTCATTTCTGCCCCGGAAATATTGCTCCTCACTACAAAATTAATATCAGAGAGCTTTCATACAGCACTGATCACTTGTGGGAGGAATTGCATTGGGAGGTTAGAGCTCAACTGCAATGTCAGAACTGCAGATAAGAGAAATTTGTTTAGCTGCTCTCTTTCTTATGCATAGCTCTTACTTTTGCTATTGAGTTTTATAGTTTTAAATATTAAATATAGTAATGAAGTTACTATCTGGTAATATCATCCCCTACAAAAAATATAAAATATTACTGGATTTGAGTATTATTGATATTACTGATAATGAGTTACAGTTAGACTGTAGATCTCTTGAATTGCAGTGTGAATTCTGAATACTTGATAGCTCCTCTTTCCTGCTTTTTTACAACTTGACAATTTTTTTCACATTGACAATGAATTTAAAAAAAACCCAAACCTATCAAAATGTTCCTAAATGCATTCAAACACAAGCACCACTGAATCAATAAAACTATGAAATCCCAAGATGCGTGTCATATTTTTTGGTACATGAAATAAGTGGTTTCATGAACCAGGAGGATTTACAAGAAGTCCTCCCGTGCTGCTTGAAATTCCTTCTTTGTTCCTCCCAGTTCACCAGTGTCACGTTCACTATCTGCTGAGCTAATCTGCTGGCATAATGTCACTGACTTCCCTGGAGCTGTGATGAAGGATAGGCCTGTTCTGTTTAATGCTGGGAATTATCCTGAAATAAAGCTTTAGCTTGTAACAATTAAGAACTTGCTGAGTAATATGGCGGAGTCACGGAGTTTAGCTGAAGTGCTGAGATGGTGATTTCAGAAAGGGAAAGGGGCAGTTCAGGAGCTGGCAGAGGTCATAGCTGATATTTCAGTGGAAGCTCATCTCCAGTGGTAGCAATAAAATTATATAATATTCTCATACTTCACAGCCATTCAGTGAAATTAATGTTTCCTTAATAATGTAAAGCTTTTATCCCTTCAGTGTACTAAAGTTAGGGCTGTCCACGCTTATGTTTTCACCTGACAGAAGTTTAGCAAATCATATTTTTCCAGGAAGAAATATTGGCTCCAGCTGCCCTAACCCTGCAGTGACCTAAGGGACCTTTCCTGCGCTGAAGAGGAGTATTAACTGCACACCGCGGCAGCTGCAGGGATTCACAACGGGAGTTGTACGTAGAGTTTTCCCAGATCATGCCCTGTAAGCATGAAGCATCAAAACAAGGTGCCGAAGACGCCAGTCGATATTGTTTTCTTGGGAGAAGTCAAAAGAAAAGAAAAGAATAGAAAATTTGTACGCTTTCCTCAGCCCAAAGTCATGAGGGCAGCTGGTGGTGAAATATAGGTTTAAAATCAACACCATGACAGAAAGGCAGGACTGCCGACACCGCTTCACCTTCACGGCAGTTGGCACCAGGCATTTACCAAGCCAAAACCTGAGAGCGGGGACTTGCCCTCTGCACAAAAGCCAGCACTTATCCCCAGCTCAGCCCATCCCGTTGTGTGCTGGTACAGGCTTAACTTCATGCCTGGCTCCTCCTCAGGAGAGAAAAGCATCATAGACGTGATCCGCGTGGATCAAGCACCCCTGTAAAGATAACTACTTCTCTTATTGCTAACACTGCCACGGGTTTGTGCTGATTGTGACCAGGCTAGCTTCTCGCTAAAGCGAAGAATGAAATACATGGTCTACAATAAGCCTTTTTTTCCCTGCTTTTTCCTTTTAGTAAGCCAAGCTCTTCACATTTTATATTTCAGCCTTGGGAAGGGGAAGGGTGATAGACTGACGGGGGAAAGTACAGCCTGCAGGCTTCAAAGCTGTGACAGCTGGTGAAAGCCGTGACCCAGCCTTTGCAGAAGCTGTATTAATGAAGTGAAATATTTAACATAGCATTGTTATCATCAGTGCATATTTGATGGAAACATAAAATGCTCATACAGGAGAATAATTGTGGTCCAAATGCCTGTCCCACCCACTAAGGCACTATGTATACAATAACTCTCTGTTTCAATCCTGACACAGTAATGTTTTAGCTGTTCTAGAAGCTCCCACATGAAGAAATAGCTGGTATATATTTTGTAATTCTCCCTCTTTAAAAAAATAGTGACAGCAGGAACCTGGGTTTTTTTGTGATGGGGAAAGGAGAGACAATAACAGATTACCAGTTCCCTTCCTACATGAACACTGTGAACCACAGTCGGCATCCGGAGAGACTAGAGGTTGCAATACATAGTTTGAAAAATCATGTTCAGGCTCTTTCTGGTAAGCAGCACGAGCGAATGTTTCTTATTCAGCATGGTGTTTCAGCTGAAGCGCGTGAGCCAAATTCTGCTTTCACATTAGTGTGAATCCGGAGGGATTCCACTGGGTTTGGTGGAGTTATTTCAGAGCGAAACCACAGTAACTCAGGCTGCAGCCTCGCTCACGGTCCCTGCTGAGAGGTACGGGGAGCATGGTAATAATTACTGATGATTCTGCTTCCCTGGAGCTCCCCGCACTGAAGCAATTATTCTCTCCTTTTCATTACCCATTCAGCACGCATTGGCTAAATACAAGACAGATGCAACAATTAATATGGACTCCATAAGAGACGGTGGGGAAAACCTACTTGCTGAAAACATAATTCTTCAGTAATCACTAGGAATCGCTAACTGTAAAGGAGCCAGATCCAATAAAGCTTAAAACTCAAGCAGAACTTAAGCAGAAACAGTTTTCCATGTAACTCTGAGTCAGGCATTTCAGTTTTGGAGGCACATGAGTTCAGATGTGCTTTTCTTTGTCTAGTTCAAAAGAGCATCTGCCCTCTGAAAGATGGGGATGTTTGCGTTGCTGGTGTGATGTGTCTGACTCTACCTCTGCACCACCTTTCGAGCCCATGTCTGTCCCAGGGATTACGGATTTCACTCCAGAGATCAGGTGTTTAGGAGTGCCAGCATCTTATTTTGGGCTACATCAGTTGTTGAAGCCTCAGGTCTGTAACGACGTCAGTCATTGCACTGACTCTGAGTTTCTGGAAACCTACTCTACAGTGGGTTACTGAAGTAACTTGTATTGATTTGACAAATCTGAACCTCAGAGGTCTCACTCGAAGTTTCTTAGAAATGCAAGGTTACCTCTGAAGACTAAGAGTTGCTGTGTTGTTTGCCATGTGCCATCTGCACTGAAGTGTCGGACAGGACTGTGTCTCTCCCTGTCTTCTCAAATGATTGTGTCAGTGTGAAAAATCTCTCACTGCCAGGACAGCCTTCCCCGAAACACGGTATTTTGCCAACATTTTCAATGCAGAAAAAATCCCACTGGGATATTCAGATGATAGTAAATGTGGTTTGGACATTCAGATTAAGCTGAAACCACAGAATGGTGGAAAGGAAGATGGTTATGTAGCTCCCGACAGATTTATTGAGTTTCCATGAGAAACGACTCTATGCCACCAACTCCATTTACTTTGGTGTCTGCTTCCTTCCAGCACTGGCTGGAACCAAATCACCTACTTTAGACTTGTAACCCTGCTGGATTCCTTGTAGCTCAGCCTGCTTCTCTGACCAAAGAAGGCAGAAACATACCCAATTTACCCTTTCCAAGGTCTTCTTGGACAGGAATGAAATTGAACTCAATGAACTTGGAATTTTTCACTGTAAACAAAGCCTCTTCTATTTCACAACTCATCCCTGTTTATGGCTGTTACTCAGCTGTCAGTGCAGGGCAAACCCTGCAGACCTTGGCAGTCGGTGTGTCACCCCTTGGGCAGTCGGTCCAAACCTGCCCGGGTGCCGAGGGCAGGCGAGTCCTGGGCTGGCCCTGGGATTTAGGTGGCTCCCACAGCTCTTCCCACTTAGGATCTGGGGTAAATTAAGCAATGCAAGTGTTGGGCTGGTCCTCCCTCATCTGAAAGGAGAAGGAAGTCCATGACTGTCTTCATCCATCCTCTTGGGACGGAAATGGGAAAGACTGAGTCAAAGCTTCATTTGTACTTTTTCTGAACCTGTCACAATTTGACTGGAATTATGCTTAATTTTTTTTCCCCTCAGCTGTTCTCCTGCACTTTCCTTCTCTCAGCTCTCTCTAGTGTTGCTAAGGGTGTATTGCTGCTCATCCCTCCTGCTCTGCTGAATAAACCTTGACTGTAACAGCCAGATGGAAGCCCTCACCTCAAATTAACACGTCAGCCCCTGTCAAGACTACATATAGCAAATGGAGAGGCAAATATAGACCAATATTAATCCGCTCTTCAATTGTCAATATTTGAAATGGTGTTGTCTCTCATTCTGGACAGTAATAAAAGAAGCTGGCTAATCATATATAATTGTTGGGAGCTCTGTGCCATTAGTTAACAGGAAGTTTTATGCAGCTGTCAGATGCACAAGCTGAGCATTTCCTGCAGGGGAGAAAGATTTATTTGGTGACAGTTTCATTATAGATTTTGGATAGAAAAAAATTGCATTTTGATCACTGAAAAATCGTGAAGGAACCACTCGGTTTCCTCTGCTTTGTGGCCATCGTCCTCCCTCCGCTGCCATCCAGCTAAATAATTCCTGAGCACGAAGCAAAACAAAACTCACCGTGTGCACCTCTGGTCTGTCCTTCATGAATACATGGGATGCCTTTGAAATGGCTGTAAAAGAATAATAAAACCAGAGCTGAAATATGCCTCAAAGAATGGACAGATAATTGTCCATTAGGATCACATAACTGGGAAAAATTAAATCCGTATAAACCTCGCTCTGATCTCTCTAATTTAATAAGGTTACACCAGTGTAATCAAGAAGAGCATCTCAGTGACTGCACATCAAATTAGCTCTCAGTATAATTGCACTGATGCTGGAGGAGTCACAGCAGAAAGATATTTCCTCTGATATTTGCTGCAGTTATTTCTCTTGTCGTAAGTGCTGCCAAACCAGGTCAGAGAAGGATGAGCTACGAGGAGGAGGGCAGGGAGAAACGGCTTTGATCCCAACACAAATAGCCTTGACACTGTGGAAAGACACATGGGGACACTGAGAGCATTCACATCGCCTGGTTGCAGGTATCCAACTCAGTTGCCAAAATTCAGGGATCGGACTTGAGAGAGAAAGGCACTTCAGGCGGGTGTCACAGCAACCCCCTGATTTGTCCAGGTTAATGGGGATTCACAGCACAGCCTATGCAGCATCCAAAGGAGATTTGTCCCCTCACTTAAACGCTTACGTTGAATGTCCAAAGCCAGGCAGTGTCCTTTTCTTTTAAAAGTATCTAAATTATTCCTGCCCAGTTCAAGTCATGAAGGGGAAAAATGCCTGGATGGATAATGGCAAACACAATTCTGTGGAAAATAGAGGAAAGCATACAAACACCCTTCAGCAATACTACCATCTGCTTGGGCTTAATTCTAATAATAGCCTTTTTTGAGGGAAAGGAGTATTTTTATTCATATATTCACAGCACATGCCGTAAGGTGAAGTATATGATAATCCAAATTATTTTTTTCATTAAGCACATTAAGTTTTAAAACTGAATTTGATGACTTTTTAGGAGCAAATATCTCCATGGACAGCAAAATATGGTGCAAATATATACTGAATCTTATAACATAAGAAAATGACAATTTCTTAAAGAAATGAAGTATTTCTGGAATTAAATATTTACATCTTGCATTTCAAAATTATTTCATTATAATAATTAATCCCAAGGAGAAAGACTAAAAAATACAAAAAACAGTGAATGAAAACTAGTCCGCAGTCACTGAATGGGTGACTGGTTTCACAACCGGGTTGGTATTTTGTGCTTTTGCCTGCAGAGAAGTTTTGTTGCCCCCACTACATGTGCCATCCAGAGACCATTCCCAAAAATCAAATTCTTTCTCTGGACAGGATTAGGAGACTGAACTTGTGGGGTATCATCTGAGCTCATAGGCAAAGATTTGCAATATCTAAGGTGATAAAAAAAGGAAAAAATGATAAAGCTGCTTGACCCCATGCCTGAAGACCTGAGGGAATCAGAATATCTGCTCATCCTCCCATGCACTGCTGAGCCGGTGGACGTAATCAGAAGCTCTGTTTTCACACCTATAGTTTCTTCATCGTCCTCTGAAGCAGCTGTCACCATTCACAGCCAGCACATCACCCTTGTTACAGATCTGTTTCCTTATGATGGCTAATAACAGAATTATATTCAAAACCATAAAGCAACACAGAAATAAAAGTGCCATCCGGATGATATGAGCAAGTATATAGGGAAAAGATGGCAGGGACTGCAATGGTATTCCAGTTTATTTGAATCCTGAGACACATACTGTGCAGACAACAGGCTACTGGAAACAAGCTGATTAATATATTTGAACACTTGAAGCTGACAGTCAAGTGGTCTATGGGCACCAGGCTTGGATGAAAGGAAGCCTAAAGAGAACCTCTGGGAACCCCTGGCCTTGGGATATTTTGTTAATAATTGAGGAGAAGTTGACATTGTGCTTTGAGTATCTTCACATCATGACTGTTAACAGCACTGCTGCTGTCACCGGCTGAGCTGGGGAGGAGCCTTGCAGCGGGAGCTCCAGCCAGTCCCCAAACTGGTTTATGGTATCGACCTATGTGAGCCTTTCACAACTCTTTGCTATTGCTTTCTCAAACTATAAAACAAGGAATTTTTTTCTTGGTATTACGACAGGCTGTGGGAACCCCAGTTCCCGAAACCTTTTATTGGCTGAGGTGGTGTGAAAACTCAGAACAGAAACTCAGAACTCAGGAAGCCTTTGCCTGCTCCAGACACCCCCAGTCTGTGCGTGGGCTTAGTAACTCACGTAAGGGAGCAGTAAATTATGACAATAGATTTAAAATATAAACACTTAGTCATTTTGCACATTATGGAAGGATATTCAGATCCACTTCGACTACAGCAAACAGTCATGTTATTAAATGTACTTTGTTTTTTTCTGCCATTGTGGGAAAAATCCATATTTGGAAGGGGATTTTAGGTGTTCAGCACAACTTTGCAGTTTCCAACAAAAGAGCATCCGTGTTGGGCTGCCCCAGAGCCATGAAGTCAAGTATGCATTTGAACAGGTTTGGGTGGCCAGACGCTCAAGAACAGAAAGTATTTCGAGAAGGGCTGGGAAGGTGGACTACTCCACCCCTCTGTGTGTTTGTACCCAGTGTTTGTGAGCACTGCCTGGGCTGATTACGGGAGGCAGAGGCAGGGGCAGAGCTGCCAGGGCTGGGCAAGCAGCACCTCGCCCTGACCAGCTCCGGCTCCCAGGGGTGCTGCGTGCCCCGGCCGCCCTCCCCCAGGTAACTCGTGCTGCTGCTGTTGGTTTGGCTTTTCTTGGGTTTTGCTTTTGCTCTTTCTCTGCTGCTCTTTTGTCTCACGCTTGAGTTTAGTCCTGCATGTGCTCTGGTGCTAAATGATCTTGGGAGGTCCTGCAAGTGCTTGGCTTTTTTTGTTTGGGCTTTAAAGTGCCTGGTATAAATTTTCCCTTTTGGTGCACTGGCATTTTCTGCAAAGGGACACAAGAATAAAAACATCAGCTTTCTGACAGTGTTTCTGCCAGCCAGGTTGGCATTGTTGACCTTGTGGCATTGTTGAACTGTTCCCTCCCTGAAAGCCCAGGGTGTGAATGTTTGAACTATTTTGCTTTTCCCATTTGGTTACAATGCAGGTGGCTGAAAGAATTGTATTAAAAACTGCTCCTAGAGGCTTAAGGACTGTAATTCCGCATGTCGTGGATGCACGGCCAGCTGCCAGGTTGCTATTCAAATTGTTCTTGGGTGTTTCTTGTTTTTTCTAGGTGAGTCATCTCAATCCTTCCTTCTCCTGTCCCTTCGTTACTGTCTATTGTGTGTCCGTTTCTCCTCCTCAGCCACTGACAATGCTCAGATGCATTTGTCCCCTGGTTTCAACATACCCAACACGTGTCTGAGTTACCTTTTTCTGCAGGACAGCAATTGAGAGCTGCACTGAAGGAAGGTAAGGAGACTTTCTAAAACCCTATCCTATTATGAGTCCTTCCTTGGCTCCACATGAATCAGAGCAGGAGCTTCTGCCTTTCTAGCTGGGCACTGACCGACATGTCCCCGCGTTCACCTCTTTTCCAAGAAGCAGGATAAGGGACAGGGACCTACTAAAAAAGATCCCGTCCTTGCCCTGCGGCCACAAGGCAGTTTGCTTTTTTGCATTAATTAATGCGTGCTAGGTCCTTCCTCTGCCTCTGAAATACAGGCAAGTTTGTTTCTAAGTCTTTCCCTGACACCTGCAGAGTGGACACATATATATAATGAAATGATATGCCAACAGAACTAAGCAAAGTTTATAATTTTTTCTGACATTTAAGTACAACATATGGCAAGTTTTAGTAAGGAATTAATTGTGTACTTCTTATATTAATAGACACTGTGACACAGGTGATTGCAATATTCTAGGTTGGTCAATACATTAGAAAGGTCAGGCTTATCTGGCTTTAGCCAGAGTATATAGTAGATCACAGATTTTGTTATGATTTTCTCTCATAGTTTTCAAAGCTTTTACCACTCTGCCAGGACCAAACAATGATTTTCGAGAGTAAGAGAAAAAGGAGAATTTTACCAAGCCTTGAGCTTGTGCTTGGGGCACACTATGGTTCAAATATTGTTAAAAAACCCATAAAAAATACAATTTTCTTTTGGATTATTTTCCGCATTACAATAGAAGCAGTGAAGCATAATTTGGGAAAGTTTCAGAGCTATGTCTGGTCAGGAGGCTGGTAATTCATGTTCCATTTTAAACCAGTTAGGCTGCATTCCGGCTGGTCTGAACGAGTCCTCCATCCTGTCCCCCCCTCTGCAGCGAGGATAATATCCTTGAAACTTAACTGAAAACTCTGTATCCAGAAAAGAAGCCTAAGGATGAGAATGAGCTTAATCCAGTTCCTCTCAACTTCTAAGGGGTTTCTTCTCATTTTGAAAATAATGTTCTTGCATCAGCATCATCTCTTTTCCTCTCTCACTCCCCCAAAATTGTCTTGTCCCTGTGAATGTTGTCAAAACTTCCCTCTTAAAATAGAAATATTGCCGACAGCACCCCCCGGCTCTGTTGGAGGTTTGCTCCATACTCACAGCTTACTGCAGAGTCCAGCTTTGTGCTTTTCAGTTGTAGAACAAAGGGCACAAATAGGTCCTGCCTGGTGGTTGCACCCCTAAGAAATAGCCATGGTTAATAACCAAGACATACCAAAAACACCCAATGGAGAGACCAAGTCAGCATCCCAAGAGATAGTGTAGGGTTCACAGCTGGACAGAGGTCCTCAGCGGTTGACAAGGTCTGATTCTGCCCACTGGGAACAAGCCCGTGGCCAGATCCTGCTTCCCAAGACTTGCGGCTCTCAGGGAAGTCACTGCAGACTGAAAGTCCTCGGCATCCTCTGAAAATCCCTTTTCTTGTGTGAGGACTTTAGCTGGGTGCCAAAACAGGGCTTGGGGCATAGCTTTTGGCAGCCCATGTTCAAAATGGTGGTCTTTGTAAACGCATGGGTGAAAAAAGACACCAAATGAGAGCCTTGTGGGAGTCCCTTATTTTTCCAAAAACCTCCTCGGCTCCATGTTTAATAATTTCAGCTTCAAGAGAAGGCATTTCAAATGAGAGGAAAATGGATTTGTTCATATAAGCTAGAGTCCTGAGCACGTTGGGAAAAACATAACCATTTCATGTTAATGGCCAGGCTGGAGTTGCTCATTTATGCAAATCTAGAGCCACATGTGGGTGCCATCAAATGCAATAGTCTCTGCGGCAGCAATATCTAGATGCAACGGCAGAAGCGAATAGCTGTGACATTACTTGCTTGGAAACTTGAAACTCTGAAAATGTGATACCATTTTGTATGTGTATATTATCACTTCTGCTGATACTCAGTTTTGTCTATAGGTGGCAGTGACCTTTCATTTTTTCTGTAAAATAGAACAGAAGCATACATAAATATATATCTTCCTAATTTTACTAAAGGATCTGGGCCAGGACTGTGAGGCTGTGCCATTGGCTGCACTCTGCACCCAGAGGAATGGCCACAGACTTGTCACCTTTCTTCAGGAGCCATTTTGCCCCAGAGCATGCCAAATGTGTAGTTGTAATACTACTCATACAATGCACAAATCAGTGCAATACAGTAATCAATTACTATTGCAAGGAGCGAAAAAGTCTGAAGACATGTTATATACCTGCATGGTGGAGAACTGCATTTGGTGGTTTGGGTTCATATTCCCGAGAAGGTTATGTAGAAGGATTATCCCATTTTTAGCAAAAAAAGCCTCCAAGTCTTGTCCAGCTTTCTATGAGAGAGAAGGTTCCGGTGAGTGAAAATCTTTAAAAATTCCACATGACCACTGTGTGTGTTTTATTTCAGTGAGAATTATAAACTTGATTGTAGAGAATGGGTAATCCCTCCTAGAGCAAAATATGCCAGAGATCAGAGCCTGTGATCTCTGCTCTGTATCAGTTAAAGATAACTTACCTGATGTGAGAAGAGCTGCATCAGCAGGAAACTGAAGTAATTGAGAATTGAGCTGCAAATCACGGTCAAAATGAAAAAAAAAAAAAAAAAAAGGAATTTGCTTCTCCCACTCGTGCAGATACGTACTGATTTTACAGCACATGTGAAAAAGGAAGCACGTAAGCTGCAAATATTCCATCCTCCGCTTAAGTTGTCTCCTGGCATAAACCAGGCGGCCTTGTGAATGGAAAACAAAAGTAAATCCTCCAGATTCAACCAGATACTAAATTTACCATCGAGACTAAGCAGCAGGATTTGAATCTTGTTTTCTTCTCTTCCGATAGGATAATGCTTAAAGTTGCTAGGAAACAGAATTACATAGCAAGGACAAGAGGCCATTGTACATCCATGGGGAAACGTTGGCTGTTTTCCACCATAAATCAGAAGTTCTGATTTATAGTGGAAATATCAGCTGAGAAGATAAAATTGCTGTAAAATAACTCTACACTCTGAAATCAAGGCTCAGTCCTACAGCCACTATTTATGCAGTGGTTCTCAGCAGTGCACAACCGCAGTTCATGTTTCAGCATCAGTGGGGGCCGTTCAGCGTCCAGCGCGGCACTAGGCACTTAACAGAGAACAATAACCATCTCAGGAGAGAGACCCAGCTTGGATTTCATGTCAGCTAAGATGCAACATAAAATCGAAGCCAGATCTGGACCATCCCTGTAAAGCAAAGGTTTGTAGATCGGGGTTAGGAAAAAACCACAACCAGCTCGAGCTCTGTAAACAGTGACTGGAAGCAGACACTTGGGTCTGTGGGCTGAAAGGAGAGCTGCCCCCAGTGCTCAATTCAAATTCTAGTGAACGTGATTTAGCAAAACTACTCTTTTCCTTCTTTTCTCCAATATCCAAGGGTTGTTTAAACAAAACACTAAAGAAGTTGCTCTCATCCATACCTCTGAAGCTTCACTGATTCATACCAGAGCAATAATAAAACAGAAGAGCACCAGGTGCCCATGGTGGCTGTGCAGGACATCCAACAGGATGAGCACTGGGGCTGGAGCCAGCTCCATCCCTCTGCCTTCCTCTCTTGGGAGACCTTCCTCTTTCAAGGTGTGGCTCAGAATAGTTTCTCCTTATTGTTTATTTGTGTAGCTTTAACAGTATATATACATACATATCATGAGCCAAAGTCAATAAGAACATTCCTCTTAACTTCAAACTGGTTTGCCCTTCAACCATGTTGCAGGGAGTGTGTTTGGCCCCCAAGAATTTACAGTCCTAAAACACAGCGAGCTCAGATTTAAATTTAATACATTTAATTTAATTGTATTTTAAATTAAGGGGAAAAGAAATGAAAAACACAAAACAAAACCCCCAACAGGTTTATGTCTACTGTACATAGGAAAGAGACTAAAATCGAATCAAACACGTTGAACCTGAAACAAAGTTTAAAGAAATCAGAACAGTGTCACTAAGTGTTGAATTATCTAATGGACTAATAGTAATTAACCAGCTGAGATTATGCCTGGATTATAGTCAGAGCTGTGACTCCAGTAGGTATGAACATAAGAAAGCCATTTTAAACTGACTAGCTTGGGTATCAGTAGTGCTGCACCTGTGGCAACACAAGGTGCACAAAAAACACATCCAGGACCCCAGATGAACGCTGCCGTGGCCGGTTCGTGTTGTCTCTGACTTGCTGCAGCTACAGTCTTGGCAGCGCTTGAACTAGCCAAGGAAACGTAGCGCAGTTACTTCTGTGAGCTGCAGTCGACTGGTGAAGCTGTCTAGAGCAGGCCAAGTACTTCCACAGCCACAGGCGAGAATTTTCCCCAGAAGATTTGTTATATGCAACTGCAGGACATACAGGGCCTAATTTTCAGAGTTTACACACATGATGTCTTTCCATGCTGCCTCTTTTCTCTCTTTTTTAAATGAAAACCGAACAAAAATAAAACCCCACCGAGGTGCTGTAATTCATATATTTTGGTCTTTTTCACTTTATTCTGCTGCTAACTCCACATTACTATAGACTGAGCCCTAATGAATGATGCAGGTGGGAGTGCATGCAGTTTTCCTCAACAAACAAGAAAAGTTTGTTAGTTTGTACCATTTTTAGTGAGCAGCTGTGAGCCCCTGTGCACAACTGGCTTGGAGTAAGGCTGGTTGGTGCAGCCTGATGGCTGGGGCAGGTGCCTTTGGGAAAGCAGGTGGGGCTCATTAGGAATTTAAACAGCCTGTCAACGTCTGTCACCATTGGCTGTTTCTTAATTTGAATTAGGCAGTAAATGCATATTAATGACAAAGAAAGGGTTGTTGGGGGTTTTTTCCTCCTCCTGGCAGGAATTATGGGGAATACAATGAGCATCCCAGAGGAAGCTGAAGAAGACAACACATGCACAGTAAAGAGTTATCAGGTAAGCAGGAGCTGCCCACTCCCATCTTCCCTGGTTATTGCAATATTGCAATTTTCAAATCCCATGATATACCCAGTCCTAAGAAATGTATTATTTGCTATTTCAGGCTCTATCCGAATCTCCTGACAATATTAAAAATGGATCTGTGGCATTTGTTCAGACTCATTCTGCAATGAATGGTGAAGGTAGGCATTGGGAAAGGGTGGCATATTTGCGTTTTTTTTCTTCACCAGGCAGGTGGAGAGAGGTTTATACTGGAGCAACGATAAATACCGGTGCATGGTCTCAAATTACTTGTGAATTAGTACGTGTGGTTTTTCCAGAATCTTGAAAGTTTAAAGATAACAAAGAATAAAATAGGCAAACATTTCTAAAGTCCTCTGGAAGCTGTTTAATTGTTCTAAGAATTTGGTTCTGCATCTTGTCCACAAAAAGTGGTTTTATAGAATGAAGATTTTTGGTTAGCGTGAAGCAGAATAGGGCAGGAGTAGTTTGGCAGTAGTTTGGTCCCTTTCAGGTTGCTGCACGGACCTCGGTGTCCCGTGACAAACTACCTCTGCTTGGGCTCTGGTGGAAATGGTGCCTCTAACAGGCCTTGGAGGAATTATTGCTGCGAGGAGCACAAACTGGGGCGCTTGAAAGGGGCATAATGTAGCAATGGCACCAACGCAGGGGTCAGTGGCCTGTTAGTGAGGATTTGTGGTTGTGGGGGACGGAGTGAAATGTTTTGCAGGCTGGAATAACAGAGCAGTTCGTGTTGGGAGGGAGAGCGAGTTGTCTTTAAATAATGTCATGGCATCCCTGCTGCTAGCAGGGAGTTACCAGGTGATGATGTTGTGCTTGGATGCCAGACTGAAAAACCCACTGGTGTGGAAACTGGTAGTCTGGAAGGGATATAGGAGACTAGTAAAAAACAACCAACCAACCAGCCCAAACAAAAAAAAAAAACAACACCAAACCTAAAACAAAAAAACAACACGAAACCCCACACAAGGGGACTGAATACACTGAAAAAAGTAAACTTATGCAGGCCAGAAACTAAATGTGTTGAGCTTTAAAATATTCCCCAACCACTGTGGAGTAACCTTTGCAAGACAAATGTATTTTGTTGATCAGGCTGCTTTGCTTTGCCAAACCTATTCTATGGTCACATTGGGCACAACTCTGGGACTAGACAGAAACTGGGCTGTTGTATGGAGAGCCACTATAATTTTCTGTTTCTAAAAGAAATCAGCAATGTGCCCTAGACTTAAGGGTCTATTGCCAAATTGCCTAATAATGATGCCTAAAGATAGGCAGGCTAGAATAGCTGCTTTGCAGAAGTGGAGTGTCTTGGGATGAATTGAGGAGGTAAGAGAGTAATGGGCCACAAAAATGACTATTGTATTGCTCCAGGTAACACTGATCTGCTTACCAATACAGTCAATGCATCTCACTTGATTTAAGTTTTGTAAGGAGCTTGAGGAAGGCGTTTCAAGGGATACCTGAGGTTGGCACAGCAGGAGTTCGCCCTGCTGAGCTGGTATTTTAGCTACATGACTCTGAGGGGTGCTTACCAAGTGCCCCAGGTTGTTATAATAGCAAGTGTAGGAAAGGGTGATAGAATCAGGCAAGCCCAAAAGAAATGTGTTAGCGTAAATTAGTTAAAGCCTGGAGTAATGTATTAAGGTGACACAGGGAAAAAGAAGGGAGTATGAAACTGTTTTGGGGAGACTTCTTTTAGTGAGTGCAATAAAAGACATTCTTTTGAAGCATTCTGCATGCACTCAGCCTTCTGGGCGTGTTTTGAGCAGTCTAACATAAATAAAGGAAGATTTTGCAAAATTCTCTGCAAGCCAGTTACAAAAAAATGAAATAAAATTTAAAAAAAAACAAACAAACAAACAGGTCCTGGCTACATGTTCTCATCCACAAGATTGTAAAGTGTTAGAAACCACCTCTGCATTTTTTTTTGTGAAACCCTATTTCTGACCCTTTCAGTAGCAATTTCAACAAACGATATGATAGAAATGTGAGTGCCTTTTTGTTCATCGAAACATTTCCATCTTGTTCTCTGATTTCTAGTCCCGTGTTCTTGAGTAGTTGCATTGCTTTGACTTCAAAGATACCAAACAATTGTTTGGAAACAATGAAATATGTACAGGGATATTTTTTTCCTGTCCTGTTTGTCATTTATAAAAGTGATTGGCTGGGAAAAGTACTGTAAGGTGGCAAGCATTATACCTGCAGTGGTGTTATAACATAATTGCCTCTGGACCTGAGGTTTTGCAGTGAAATGCCACTTCTGATCCTAAGCTGGGCCTTAGTGGTACCTTTCATATATAGAAACCTACTTGCTCTCGTTCTAGCGGGAGTAGACCTTCTTGAAGAGAGCCGAGTACATCTAAACTGCAGTGACGTCTTTGTAAACAAAATTTAACTGTCAACTGTCTGTGTTTGAATTCTAGAGAATGTAAGGTATAACACAGTAATTTATAGAGCTAGATAAGTGACAGCTGGGAATGCAGCATGGCTGACATTATTATTACTAAGAGGTCAGGCCTATTTACAAGAATTTATTAAAACTGTGTCAGAGGACTAATGTTATAACCCTGACTGCCTCTCTCCTGTTACTGTTACAGGACATCTTAGACATTATTCAACTACTGTCAGGGCAGCAAGAGCCGGGGATGGACACACACGCCAACTTGTTTCTCTGTACGCAAATGAAATAAAATCAATGTGCCCCTATTATGTATAGGCTGTGGGTGTTAGTGTAGAAGTTGAATAGTTGTTGGGGGTATGGCTAAATCACTGCTCACAAGTGCATCCCATTTCAGACCTGTTTGGGGGTGTTCACAGCAGGGCAGCAGCTAGGTTTTCGAGCAATCACACTGGTGGCAGGCTGGACCCTGGGCTCCCCATGGAAAGGTGCCTGTCAGCAGCTGAGCCCCACTTCCAGTGTTGACATCTCAGAAATCTGGTGTGAACTACGTGGCTTGAGCATTAAAAATTACGCCTCAAGTAGTTTTGAAAAGTTATCTCCACATATTCATGGGCAATTACTCTCATCCACAAACATGTCTCTCCCCTCACCTTTCAGCACCTCATTAATTTCTCCTTCCACCTCTTGTTGGCTTTGGACCCTTTTTGAGCAGCGTTACTCCACATCTCTGCAGATTCAGCCACCTTAATGTTACCAGCGTGTTCCTTGCGTTGGATTTCTTTGTTTTCAGAATTCAATAAAACCCAACAATTCTCTCCAATCTCCCTAAGGAACAAAAATATCATTTTATTATTCATTAAGAGAACCCTCTCAGCCTGTTACATCCAGTTGAAAAATCTAAGCTTAGGCAAAAATAATCAAAGACTGGTATGGCAATATGCAGATGGTACTGATTACAGTTCAGAATCCCTGTTCCGTGGCGAAATTCCTAATGCCATCTAGCTATAAGAAGTCAGTTTAAATAGTTGCCTACTAGAAAATAAAAGCCTGTAGCTGTGTGCTGCTGCTGGTGTGAACCAGCAGAGTTCTGGCAAGTAAATAAAAGCCAGATGATTTACACTCTCTGAAGACCTAGAAAATAAGTGTACGTTTTACACTCAATATATAAAATGAAGCATATGGCCTTGTTTTACTTAAATGAATCACCTAATTAATGTAATTACTAAATCAGTTTAAGTAGCAAGTTGAAAAATTGGACTGTCTTGTGTTGGTATTCCTCATATTTTACCTTTATTAATGTTTAAAAAGTTAAAATCGTTAACTATTTAGATACCACTAGAATCTCACTGGTTTGTGTAGTGTAATCAAGGCCTTGGTGAAATAAAAGTGCAAGTGCTGTTTGGAGATAGAAGTTATTCTTGTAGAAAATGTAGTTGATAGTATTTCTAAAATGAAACAAAGCAAGCAATAGTACTGTAATCTATTTTACGGTTATAAAGTGAGCACTTCTGGGGGGAGACAAAAGGGCTGCAGAAAAGGCAAGTGAAGCAAGAGGACTTTATTAATAGTGTTAGAGGTACGTTTGTTGTCTTTGTCTTGTTAGTTTGCATTTCTGTGATTGCCGGTGATCTGACCATGTGCTGTGCATTAAATGGTATAGTTGATAAATGAGTCTATGAAATCTATATCTGCTAATATAATGAAAAAAGAATCCGGAGAGTTAACTTAATATGACCAGAGGAAGTAACGTTATTTGGAAGAGCCCCGCCACCATCTGCTTCACATCTGGGTGAGCAGATTGCTGACTGGTTCCCTACATTTGCTGCTTCTGCTCAAACAGGCTGACAGATGTGTGGACTTAGGGATTCTTTCCATGACTTGCCTTTCCTGCTTCTCTTGATTATCAGGGTTGCAGACATTGCGCAGAGGGCTAGCATCCACCTTCTCTTCCTGAAATGCCATTTAAATAGTAATGGTGCCCTTACTGCTACTTCATGACACGTTGCTTTGCAAGCAAAAGGACAGCAAATTTGATCCTGACTTTTCCTAATGTTTTGTGCTGGCCTTTTTGAACTTTAAGTAATAGAAGTACTCGGTGGACAACAGGTAAAGAGAAGGCCAGAACTGAAAGCCGTGTATCTCTGAGATTTGCACCACATAGAGCAGAAATGTATCAGGAGGGCAAAATGGGAAAAATTTTGGTTTGTATTTGGGTGGCGATTACATTCTGATTAAAACAATGACACACTCAGTAGTAGTATCATTAATGAAGATTACGCAAGGAAGAAAAATTCAGTTAAGATGGGACTCCTTTGTTCCAGAGGATAAATCCGATTCAGCAAATTTGGCAATACTAGCCAGTATCTACAGAAATGGGTGTATTGCAATAACTCTGCGTGCCTGTAAGGTGTGTGGAACACAATGTGTGTTAGTTTTGGTTGGTGTTTTTAAGAATGATCATTACTATTCTTGCTGCTAGCTTCTCTTCCCCTAGTCCCATTAGTTTCAGCAAATCTGTTAGGTAAATAACAATGCTAGTTAGTGAAACAAAATTATTCTTAGAGCATAAATGTATTGTCAACTTTATTTGCATGGAATGGTTGAGCAACAGTGCAAAAGAATATTAGTATGTTTTTTCTTTTAAGAAAGGGTGAAAATGTCTTATTTTGGAATTCTCTAATGCTTCTGGAAACTCATTTAGTCTTGTCACAACAGTTTTTGGGGGTCTCCCACGCAAACACGAGGTATGCTCGGAGACCTGAAAATTCTACTTCTACTGCAGGATTGATACCACCTCAGTTCTAAATAACGGAAGGAAAAATTAACCTACACAATATCTATAAAAATACATCAGAAATGTAAATTAGAAAATTCACTCTTTGTTGCTAGGTATTTAGATTTTTAAGCCTAGTATTTGCTGCAGTAATTCATTCAGGGCTATTATAATCCATTGTGCTGGCCTCCACTGATGGACTTCTTAGTGCCAAATGTTGCCTTGTAGTCCTTAATGGTTCCTTCGTGGCCGTTAAAATCTATTGTCTCCATGATTATCTGAACTCCGGGGAACAAGATAATGCTGTGGTACTATAATTACATTGCTAAGCAAAATATCTGTTTGTAACTGGCTTGTATTCAAAATAGTCAAAGATACTGAAACTGTATTTGTAGCTAATGGCTTGCTCAGTTCAGTCCCAAAAAAACCCTGGGTTTTTTCTACTATTGTCAAAAGCAACAACTTCAGAAAATATTTTCTCCTAGCATTTATTTTCTGGCGCGTTCACATGCTAGTGGCCTTACAGGAGGAGATGTCAATGCTGAAGACGTTGCCAATTCAAGTTCAAATTCTTCATTCAACAGCTAAAAATTACTTGCACTATGAAAGAGTCAGGATAAATGGCAGGAGGTGAGAAGCTGCCCATGTAAGACATCACAGAACCTTTATTTTATATGTTCCCTACACGTAAGTATTAGCCATGAGGGTGTACATGACTGCTGAAACTAGACTTGCAATCAAAGGCTAAGGAAAAGGAGCACGTTTTAAGAAAGCATCTGGAGGATTTAACTTGGGCAAACTGAGCATCAAAAATAGATGCCTACCTAGTACATGGCTTAGGCTGCTGCCAGGAATAAAAAGAGCAAACTAAGCTTCAGAGAAAATCAGGTTATAGTGGAGGAGGGGGGAAGTCAATCTGGAAGTGCTGGACAGAATTGCTTTTGGTCCCACTTGAGGGAGTTTGGCTGCCATCTGTTATGTGCACCAGGCTGAAGTCTGGTTATATTCCCACTGATTAGCAAAAGCAAATCAGCTGACAAAAGCTCGGGCAGCCTTTTCATTTATGTCAGACTGGCGGCTCTGAACTTCCTTTCATGTCAGTCACATTGTCAGGATTCCTGCCTGCATCTGCTGTTCCCTCTGGTCGAGTGCTGCATCTTGGTCCCAAACACATGTGAAGTAGGTGCTTCACTGCAGGCACCCCGCACCGACGCTTCCCGAGTTCTGCTGTCTGCCCGTGGGGTTCTGGGTGCATTAGGTCCCATAACAAACAGGAATAATTCCATACCTATATGGTCAGTTTTGCAGCTTGCATCGTCAACGTAAAGCCTGTGCTCGCCCAAAGGCTTTGTCCATTGTAATATATCATTTGCTGGATCTGTCTATTAAAACCTAAGCACTTGCTTTTTAAAATTCAGCGCTAATTCTGCAGACTTGGTCCCATTCTGTGTCAGCCAACGTAGTGCTGCTGTTCATCCTCAGCCTATGGAAGTGATTAAAATGCTGAAGTCAAGGATATGAAAGGAAGGGGGAGAAAGTCTGTCAGCAATTACTTCTGAGCAGGGAAATGGTATTGGCATAACATTGCACTAACCATTACTCTTCTCTGTACAGTTTTTCTTATAAGTCAAGGAAAAAATGTCGGTCTAATCTAACATATTTCAGAAAAAAAATCCTCTTTTTGAGTGTGTTCTTACAGAAGAGGGACTTTGTGCAGCTCTAGTATTGCCTTTTTAATGTATCCTGATGAAGTGAAGGGAAAGGAAGGACAAATCTTCTGTAGTGTGACTGTCTTTTTGTTAAAGACTTGAAAGGAAAATGCCTGTGTAGTAGTATGAAATGCAGTCTTACAGCAGTGCTGTAAATTGTATATTGATTTTTAGTTTCAGAGCAGTTATTAATCTCATTCAGAGTGAGCAGCTTTGATCTACTTGCAGACCTGGCCTAGAATCTGGGAGGTTTTGCTTCTATTCCTAATTCTGCCTCTGGATTGTGCAATAATTTTGGAAAGAATGGCATATCTGTGTCTCTCTAAAAACAAAAATATCATGCACTTTTCATCCAAAAGCTGCAATTTCAAAGCCTTTCTCCTTCACAGTTTGCTGCGAATATGGCATGAGTCAAACTCTTGTGTTCAGCCCACCACGTTAGTGTCTCCTCTCTGGTGGTGGGATCTGCTTTGCCTGGTGTCTGAGCAGATTTTCCCTGAAACAGTTTGAACTGTTTTGACACAGAAGACACGCTGCAGAGCTCATGCCGGTGATATTTTCCAGGTCTTTCATTCCTTCCATGGTAATTAGAGATAAAAGGAGCTTGATAGGTTCATGAGCTACTTTTTGTTTGGTTGGTTTTCTTAATGATGAGCTTATATTCCTATTTTTATACTGAAGGCAGTTTTCCTGTGTTTCATTTTTTATCTGTTACATAAAGCAGAAGTTCAGCATCTATTACAATTATTTTCCAATGAATGTTGTTTCTGCTTTCTCTAGCTGGGGAAGGGTTTGCTTTTTGCTTCCTTCCCAAGTTTCCAACTATAATTAGAAGTTAGTGCTTCAGTTCTTTTTCACATAGCACTACAGGAGGCTTAGGAAACTATAACTGATGCTTAGTGGCCCTGACTGAATACGTGGCTGAGTAGCTAGTTATGTGTACCTTTTCTTTGCATGTCATCATGTTAAAATAGGTGCTCGTGAAATATTGCAGAAGAATATTACTGGCAAAGGATTCTTGCCAATGTGAGTTATTTTCTTACATGAATAGTAACAGAGAGAATCCAGGGAAAGAAACTTTCTCTATTAAAGTGCACACAAAGAAGTGAAGATCTCTTTACCTGGACAGAACAGGTTGTACTGAGGCGCTCTGACCCCTCTGCACGCTTGCATATGCCCAAAACACAATGGGAAAGAAAATGTCAGATTAGAAATGTTAGAAGTAGAGAAGCTAGGAGCCAGCTCCCCGGCAGCTGGTAAAATGCTGGCCGTAGCTGTGAATCCTGCTACCACAGCCCTTACTTTGTCAGCTCTTGCCTCCGCTGCTGGTGAGTATTTCAGTAAAGTCACTTGAGATTCATGCCGGCACGCTCCGGCACTTCTCATCTCTTGGGTTTATGGAAGCTCACACCTCCAGCTAGCCAGGACCAAGCCTGAACTGTGAAACAAGGGTCCAGCGGGGACTCTCGGTCACCGAGTTAAGGCTGTGGGGAAGGGGATGTCACGGCTGGATGCTGGGGCTCTCTTCTGCTCCTGCATTTGCCCAGGGACATGACCAGGGTCCCTGGGCATTGCCGCAGGAGGACAGTATCAAACGGATACAGACCCACGTTATACAGTGCCTGCTGATGCTGGCGTGGTGTTGTGCAAAATCCTGGGGGGGGTGGAAAGTTGGGGCAGTTTTGCTGTGAAAAGCTATGGGGTAGTTTTGAAAGCTGTGATCTAAAAATGTTCTGCTTTCTTATTTTAAAAAGGAATTTAAAAGATGAAACTGAGCGCTGAAGATCTGTACTGTGGAAGACAGGCATTGTAGTCAGGTTTTGTTGGTATCTGGGGTTTTATTTCTGATAAAGTGAAATGTGAAGGGCATAATATTGACTAGACTAGTACAATTATCATTTGAAATAATTTCAATTTTACACTGAAACTGACAATTTTAAAATTCTAATTTAGCAAGTCATTTTGAGACTGTCAGTTTCTCACAGTTATAATTAAGTAGATCTAAATTCATCCTTGAGATCTGTGGCGATGATTGACGGGGAAATCGGATATATATTCTAGTCAAAGTAGGGAAGAGAAGCTCAAGCTGAGGGGGAGCTGTAGGGCTTACCTCTTGACAAGCCTCCTCTTGTTTACTGGTGTTTCACATCACATAATCTGTGATTCAGTCTCCCATCCACAAAACAGATACAAGAAAGATTTTTTTTCTTTTATCTCTTGTTTCTTTTGTCTTCTATAAAGCAGAAGCCTTCTCCTCCTGTCTGCATATACAGTATTAGGGATTTTCACCTCAGCTGTTTTATCAAAGTGCCATTGTAGTATAAAGTCATAAAATATACTTTTAAGATGAAAGATTTTTTTCACATCTCAAGTGTGATGGCCATGTGTGTACATAAGGGGGAATTACTTGTGAGAATTTTGGCGGGGGGAATGTGATTAAGAGCCATATTGTTTGTGGGTAAAAAGAGTTAGAAATGTAAGGATAGGAAGCCTGGCTCAGATGTGATTTATAAGTATTCAAATCAGGCTTAAACTAACCTACAGTCAATAAAGGAGAAGTACAAGTAGAGACTGCACTATGGAGAGTAGGCAGCAAGGCAAGGAACAGTGTTGGAAAAAGGAATGAAATAAGTTATGACTGCAAAGCCCTGTGGGGATTTTGGCAAGCCAGGAAACGAAACCACTCCTTGCAGTTTCCATTCTTTTTTCCCATTTAGCTTTGACAGAGAAAAGCGTAATATATTAATATATAACTTTGTCTCGAGTCTTACTGACTTTTTTTCTTTTGCATATCATGTCTTTTAATTTTAATTGGAAAGTAAAATATCCTCCGCATGTTCACTGGGCGAAGTAGTCAAACACCTGGGCCGCTATCTGGCTCGGGCAGCTGAGGGGGGGCTGTGGAGAACGTAACATTTGCACCAGCTTCATGAGGAAAGACAGGAAAGAAAATCAGACGGGCAGGTCTGATAGATGAGCGGCAGCTCGTATTTAGCACAGGAAGACAACAGGGTCTCGAAACAAGCCGCAGTCTGTGTGGTCCTCCCCGAGGCTCCATGTTTCAGGATTAGTTTATTAAAGAGCGAGGTCACCATGATTAATTGTACAACCAGTATAACTTCTTTGCTATGCTGGATAATTACTGTTTTATGCTTCTGTTTGTAGTGGATGCAAAGGCAAGTGTTGCACGGGATAATGTGGCTGTTTCTTCCCCGAAGACAATGGAGCAGAGCCCCGTTCCCGACGCGGGCGGGCAGAGTCTCGGGAGCGCTGCCAGGAGAGCTCTGCCATCTGCTAAATCCCGCTCTGTCTTTGCGTTTTCATGGTCTGTACCAGGGCGTACTGAAGATCCAGCTACAGATTCATCAGTTGGATCGGCGAAACTTGATGTCAGCTCGGAGGCGCCCGGGGTGAACAAAGCACCAAGTGACAGCGTGGAGGTTCCCGCGGCAGCTGCGCGGGAGGAAGGCGCGCATAAAAACCTGACCTGTGCCCCGCCAGCAGCATCGCTTTGTGACATCGATCTCACAGCACCGGTGACACCTGAGGGAGAGGATGCGGCCGCCTCAAAGCCAAAACAAGTAACCTTCTTTGACAGGATCTTCAAACTGGAGAAGGGAAAGGAAAGGAGTAAAACGCAAATCGATACCCAGGAGGAAAGGCAGACTTCAGACCTTCCTGACGGGCCCATCACAGCGAAAGAGGCTGCTGGATTACAGAGCACATCAAACAGTGTCCCACAGGGGAAGGCAAGTGCTTGAGTAGGAATATCCATTTCACTCTTAATGAAACCTCTTAGGAATATTAATAGTGCAGGACGTTGATGTCATGATGGCTGTGTGAATGAATCGGTGTCGCTCTTAAAATTATTGCAGGTAACACCCCCCCAGGGGTGGCTGAATAGAGGTGTGGGAGAAGAACCCACGGCGGAGCGGTGATAGCTCTGATGTCTGCCTCATGACTAAATACTGACCTCCAGTTTGAATTCATTTGTATTTCTCTGAAAGGTTTAGGCAAGAGAGCTGTGTTCATGCTCCAGTTGCCAGGATGATGAACAGCAGCCAGCTACGAATGAATGCAAAAATACCTGAAACGAAAATTGTTTCTTCTGCTTTAGGAGCTTGGAGTTTGACACTGGATGGTTTTAAAGAAGTTCTATAGCATGTTTTGTGCCATTCTTAAAATAGTCGCTCTTCTTGAGTAATAATTGCTTATTGCATACCCTCCATACCAGAATGAGGAATATTATGCAGTAGCAATTTTTGCACTCTTAGCTATTGTGACTTTTTCTTTTTAGTTAAGGAAATGTGGTCCCTTAGAATTGATTTTACGGGATGAGAAGGTGATATAAGAAATTAAGTAACTTATCTGAGAGCACGCTAATCAAAGAAAGGAGCTGAAAACAGATATGAGTTTAGATTTTATACTTCCTACAAAGTTTGATATCAGCAAATATACTACAGGATTAACTTTCAGGTAATTAACTCCTGAAAAAGTCCATCCCCTGGATGGAGATAAGTGGCATAACTCTTATTAGTTTTGATGGAGAGGTGCCAGTGTACACTAATTGGTGAGCTAGCTCAAATCCTGCCCAATGCCAGGAGGGAGAAACTAGCTGCATGGTCTCCTCATCAGAATCTATGTGTAAATGCCATTTTCATAGTAACTTCTTTTATTGGCCTAGTTCAGTCTTACAGATAAGACTGCTGTATGATCGCGAATGCTTCGGATAACGTTGGACATAACTCACAAGATGCTCACTGCTTGCACTGATGACATTGCAGGTTGTCCCCAAAAGTTTCTTCAATTTCTATTCTTCTGCCCTGTCTTATCCATCTTATGCCTCCTCAAATTTGAAGATCACATTTCTCTTATAAACTTATAAATTGTACTATTTTTCTAAAGATTCATTTGCAAGACTGAACGGTTACACTTTTGACCATTGCCCTTCAGAAGTGGCACCCATCGCTAGTACTTCAGATGGCTATATATGTGCATTTATAGAATCCGTACCCTCAATCTAGCAGAATATCAAGTCATTCACTACACAAACAGAACAGGGTGAATAATTCAGAGTGAATAATCTATTCAGTGCATACTGGCACTCCTGTTTGTAGCTTATAAGAGTGAAGCTTTTCAACACTGTAAATTCCTGCAGATATTTTTGACAAATGCACACAAAGAATAAGTTTTGCCTGTGGCTCATAGGAATTGTTACTTTTACAATCAAATGCAAAATTAATCATTTCCTATTTTGCTGGGATTGCAAACCAGAGTGTGAAAGGACACTGTTCGTGCTGTTGAAGTAGTACAGTGTGAAACTCTAATGAAATAACGATCTCTGAAGTAGCTTTAACCAGAAGTCAGATTTAAACTTTTGCTGGTAGCAAAGTCATGTTGGGAAAACTCAAGCAAGCGAGCGTTTCTAATGAGCAACCATCAGGGGATGGGACAAGATCATCTAAATCTTATTCTGCCAGTTCAAACAGATACTAGAAGCACTGTTCATTCAGATCAAGCTCTTTGACATCAACAATACGTAGCTTTCTTATTCGTTTTGAATTCTGTTCCAGTCTTCAGCTTATACCTATCCACATCCTGAACCTCACTAATGGGAATAATCTGGAAATCCCAGGCACTCATCAGCTGTAGGCTATGTTTGGTATGTGTGGAAGCGTTTGCAGGATCCTAGCCCACACAACAGCTTTTTGGCGCCTGGGGGCCTGCTTGAGGACAGGTCTCCCGTTTACCAAAAGTGCCTGGACATCTTTTACATGTGTGCTTAAAGCCGTACCACTGAAAATCTTTGAGGACTCATAAAATCGGGGTTCAGGTTGCTCAGTGTAAATGACTGGCAGAACTATATCACAGGGGAGGGTGAAATGTTAACCTTACCCTTGAATTTCTGGACTCTAATTTTTGTCTTTCGCGCCTCAGGTATGAAACGGAATATATGTTGGGGGCAGAGAGAGGAGTTAAGGACCTTTTCTGGGAAAAAATATATCAACTAAACACTTCTGATATGTTGCCAAACTTACTTTAACTTCATTTCTAAAACAAAGGCTGTGGCTCTGCCTTGCAGCACAGTTGCCTTCTGTTCCCTCTAAAGTTGCCAGTTCTCATGTAGGATGGGAGAATGACCAAGTCTAATTTAATTGCTGTTACTGTAGTAACTACAAACTGTTACCAAATAATCATACTAAAAATCCAGATACTGCTGCCAACAGTTTCTTTTTTCTTTTTTTTATTTGGTGGATTATGACTTGTAGTATCTGTAAAAGCTAAAAGCAAAGCAAAGTTTCCCTGAATAGAGTGCCAACACAAAACAAACAGCATTGCTGGTAAGTAAGAGAGAGGCTCCACAGTTGTAGCTTAAGAGCTGCACAAACATTCTGTGTTTGGTGAACCACTCTTTATTTTTGTGGTCTACAAAACTACATTCAGAACACAGCATAATTAAAACAAGGACAGAATTCATTAATTCATGAAGCATTTACTATGTAAGCCAAAGAAAAGATAAATTATATGCCTGAAATGTTTCACTGAGCCATGATTCATACGAACAAAAGTGCTGGCAGGAATACATTCTTTTGATATGTTTTTCTAATGACCGAACTGAAACTACAGTACAAGTATTTAAGGTGTTTATTACCCCCAAATTTGGCTCCTCGAAGAAATGAATTGAACATTGACGTAGTATCTGTTAACTTCTAATACTGACTTTCTTCTGTTATTTCTAGAGTGTTCTTTCATTATTCGCCTCCAGGGCTTTGCGCAGCATATTATGCAGTGAGCTGCTGCAGAGTGGTTTTTTGTGGTTATTTGACTACGGCTCTGAAATGTGATATTGTAGGACTCCACATTATCTCCCCCTGATTTATATGCTGATGGCCTGAGTCTGTGCTCCTTCCTACAGCAGTATTCCCGTGAAAGCGCAAGATGGATCACCGCATCTGTCAAAGTCCAGATCTGAGTTGTATCTGGGTCGCTAATGGCAGCCTTGGCTTGGGAATGCTGGAGTAGGGTTCCTTGTGCAGTGGTGGGTCATTATGGGGTCCATTTGTGCTCTGCAAGTCAGAGTTCAGGGATTTTTTTTTTGGATGGCATCGTGCCTCAAGCTCTGCAGAGTCTGCAGTAGCTTTCACTTCTGCAGGGCAAAGGAGGGAGATACCCTGGAACAGTTAGTGCGGGCAGTGGTGGTACCTGCCACCTCTGCAGTTGTCCCAGGCGGTATCTGCTGCTGATAACAGCTGTTTGCTTCAATGCTTTGCAAAAAGATCCCTTCCTCCTAAACAGTGCTGCCCAACACCAGAGCTCGGGCTTGTGTGCGTGTTTAAAAAAAAAAACAAGTTTGCTTATTTTTTGTTTGATAGCATCAAGTAGTGAAGAGTTTGATAGCATCAAGTACTACCTCAGTTATGAAGCTAGTTTTGTTTAGCAACATGTCTTCTGCCCCCTGCTTTTTTGGGCTCTTGCCTCACGCCTTTGTTGCCCCTTTAGTATCTGAAATAGAGCCAGCAGTTTTCATATGACCCAAGCTCTCTAGATGGCATCCCTGGAAGCAGGGCTGCCGAAGCTGGCATGGCCACGCATGTTCTGCATGGGACATATTGTTCTTGGAGCCACTCTGGCCCGTAACTGGCAGCGGGACAAAGTGGTGTGTTAGACCCTTGTAAGAAACTCTTCAACAGCCTGTTGAAGCACTCTGAACTGCTGTGCTGTGTTTCTTCCTGGGTAAACTTGGAAAGTGGTGGGTGGAGAATTACAGAAGTCTGTGCTTGCAACTAAAACCTTGCATATTTTAACTCCTTAAATGCTGCATGGGGACTGGCCACTCCATGCTCATCTTTCCTGATGCCAAATTAGCCCTCTGAAGTTTTAAAACATTTATGCATCTTTAGTCTACTCCTTCTTTTAGTGACCTACAGAAATGTATGCCCTCCGCAAATCCCATACAAATATTGTGGGGGGTTTTTAATCGCCCAGTAAAGGGAAAAGTTCTCAAGAGTACAGCTTTAGTTTAACTTTTCCTAGTCAAAATGGCGCTGAACAACTATGTCTAATTGGCAGATTAGGAAAAACCCCTTGGTGTCACTTAGACCTTCAGGCAGTCTTTTAGAGCAGTGATTCAAAGATGCTGTTTACTGGAGACACCTGGAGAGGCTCATCAGTTTTACTTCTTGTCCTGATTTTTCCTCTGGAGTAATCTGGGCATCTAGTATCCTAACAATTGCTTCTCAAGTCACTGTTTCCTAAGTGACCAGATGTGTACAGCTGTCTAAACAGTTGGGGATGATAACTTCTGCTGAAGAACTATGGCACTGCTATGATTGTCTGTTCGATAATATCTCAAATCCCCTACCAAAGTCGAGGTCACCATCATGCTAGGCACAATTTACTTTAATAATAATTGACAGATCCAGCCCTGCACTTACAGTGTAGACAGACAAAAGGGAGGAGGATTATTGATAACAGACTCGGATATTACTAGCCAGATGTAGTACTGTGAAATGTTAAAAAAGGAAATGCTGAGTGGGACATGAGGACTTGTCTCAAGCTGCTCTCTCCTGCACCATGTTTGTGTTGGCTTTACCTGTGCAGGCTCAAGGTGAAAGTGGCCAGAATGGCAGGCAAGTTCAGCACAAAAGGGTGCCAAGCTCTCCAAAACTGGTCCAAGAGGAGTTTTTTTAAAAACCAGACCCTTGTTTAGGTGTTTAAAGAGAAACTCAGTAACTTAATATTACATACTTCTGTGCACTTGAGCACTGGAAAACTATTTTTGGGCTCTGGGAACTGTAATTCCAGGAAGAGAGGAGGCAGCTCCATCTGGCTCAGAAGAATTACTTTGGGTTGTTGCATTTTTCCATCTTTTAATCTGTATCATGTTTGTGTTTGCTAGATAAAAATTATTTCTGGAATTGCAGAATACAGAGTATCGGAAGCGATCTTTGTATGGTACAATCAGACACTGAGCTGTCAAAGGCCAAAATCTCAGTGTTTGTTCCTATTCACAAGTTCAGCCTTGAAAAGAGAAAAGCAGTGTTGTTTGGGATGCCGTGTGCAACTTTACTTGTGTTTGTTATACTTGGTAGCCGAGAACAATGTTCCTCCAACCAATGGCAAATGCTGAATATATTAGAAAAGAGGGGAAAGAGAAGTATAAATGCTCGATTGTTCTGAATACGTAGGCTGGAGAAGTATGGTTGGAATTAGGGTTGTGACTCTCAGAGCAACATAATGCAAGTCACAAATGTTACTTTTGCATTCCACTGGAAATTAAGCAAGCTAGGACTGAGGAAAGAAACTCTACCCCCCCCCCCCCCCCTTCTTTTTTTTTAGGAGATAGATGACTGCAACCAAAAAGACCTACAGCAGGACTCGGCAGGTGTCAACGGTCTCACTGCTAAGCAACCTCAAAAGGCAGAGGTAAAACAAGACAACCACCAACCAGCTGCTGCAGTAGATAACTCCGTCATGAGTTTCCTTAAAACACTGGTAAGCTTTTGCCTTTCCTTCTCATCTCTAGGCTATGCTTTAAATGGCTTTTAAAAATCCCATGTGGACATGTTGAGCTAAATGTAACATGTTCACTGTCACAGGCACTGAGAAGTAATGAGGCCAAACAGATGCCTTAAAGAATAACTTGAAGGGTGATAGATGTGTAGGTACAGTGCAGTTATGATCAAATGATGACCCGCTCTGGAAGCTTCCTCTTCTGCATAAATACTTGCAGACCTGGAGGTAGTTAGCTGCCTTAAGGATTTTCTGCATGACGGAACTTTATTTTGTAATATCTCTCAAAGCTCATTTTATAGGTTAATTGGATGTATAAGCTTGAATAATATATCTTTCGTTCAGGTATTTTTCATTTTAGCCATGACTTTAAGTTGTTTTTGAGAAATATTTGTAAGTTTTCCCACATGGGGGAGAAAGCAATATTTGTGCTTCTTTCACCTTTGTGCTAGAGAAAAAACCTGCTAGTTTCAAACATATGTTCTTTCAGATCTTTTGGAAGATTGGGTTGTGTGTGACTGTTTGTTTTTTCTCAAATACATTTAAGGTCTCCCCAAGCAAAGCTGAAGCCAAAAGTGATTCTGAAGACAAGGTAGGCAGATTCCTCATTCTGTCACTGGTGGCTAGATATTTGACACAGGTGTGTCTTCTTCATTGTGTTGCTTTTTCCCCAATTGATGTTATCATTTGGAGTAATTTAAAATATTTTTCCCCCGAATAAATTTGAAAGGAAGATGAGCATACACAGTGCAATTCTTCATATCATATGTTACAATCAAGATCTGAATTGCAGCATTTTCTGCGAGGTTTATGATGACCTGGTAACACTTTTGGTTGTTACTTTGACTTGTCCTTGATCTAAAACTACAGGTCCCTGCAGTGAAATCCTCCTGAGCCCACAGAAATCTCCATTTGCTCATAGAGCTGTGCAAACCTGCTGGTTTTCCATTTCCAGTTACGTGTATGCATGTCTTCATACCTGCTGGAGGTGCAATGTCCTGGTGGGGAGGACACGCGAGGTCCCCCTGCCTGCGGCAGCTCTGTGGCTAGGTGGGCAGGGGGGGTGGGCAGGAGCCTGCTCCCACCCTCCTGCCTGGCAGAGCATCCTCAGCTACTGCTGGGTCCCCACCCTGGGGTGCGGGAGGACAGGCAAGGATCAGCTTCCCACTGAAATCAGTGAAAAGCAGAAGGAGATCCCAACCTTTTCTCTCTGGGACTCTTCTGGCTGAAGCACTCCTGTATGGACTGTGCTACAGTCAGGGCTGATGGGCTGTTCCTGTGCAGCAGCTGAAACCTCAGGAAGATGATGGAGCTGCTCTGAGCAGGACTGGGACTTGCAGGGAGAGCTGTCCTTCCCTGGCTGCTCAGAATTCTTCCCTTTACATGCAGAGATGTGGATCAGGTTTTTTTAAGTGGGGTGAATTGAACACTCAAGCTGTTCTAATACAATGCATCAGGCTTACTCCAAGTGTGTGTGATATTCCCACTGGGAACTGAAATCAGTGCTGGCTGGACAGATACAGAAGCAGTCTGAAAATCGCTCCTCCATGGAACAGGCAGATGTGGCCTCTTGCTTTCCTCTTTACAAACCATTTGTTCTTGGATTCCACTGGCAAGAGGAAACTTGGTTTTAGCGTCCATGAGCAGTGATGGTCCTTTATATGTGAACTCAGAAAAGCTTTCTTATTATAGCTTTCATTTGCTATTAGAGATACTGAAAATATCAGATTGATCCAACATATTTAACAAACTCTTTAAAAAAGAAAAAAGTGGAAACACCTAACTGTAAAAATGTTAAGTTGAAAACAATCTTGTAAAATGGAAAAATGTAGGTGTTCAAAGACTTCTCCTTTTACCTTTTTACCTGTTCTGTTAGTGCCAAACCTTACAATAGTTTCAACAGAAGCAGAAATGAGACAATCTGTATTAAGCTGCCTTCTGTCTTCTAGTGTTCCAGTGGCTTACAGGCACATCACTGACTGCGTAACTGGGAACTTCCAGATTAAATGTCCTTACACATTGTTATGACTAATAATAACTAAAGTTTTTTGGCAATGCCTGTGATAAAATTTAATTATATAGAATTATAAAGAATAAAACCCTAAAAAAGGAAATGATCGTTCCAGGCAACTATTAGGTAGCCAAAATCACTACAGGCATCAACATTTTTGTTTTCTATCCTATTTTTTACCCTTTCTGTCCCAGTCAATTTTTTTTGTATAGCCTGGTACTAAAATGGCGCTGTCAGTCTTTCCAGAAAGCTTGGTGGGTACATGGGGGACACACATCACTCCCCGGTTACAGCGCAATAATTCTGGAAATGGTCAACAAGGGCTAAGGTCTTCCAAGATAGCAAAAAAAAAAGTCAGTTATCAAATTGCACTGTTTCAGTGAGACTTGTAGCTCTTTCAACAATTTCTGAAAAACCCAGTTGTTCAGTCCTGTTTGCACACCTGGCTTTATCAAGCGCACCCGTGTGCTTCTCTAACAGGTGACTTGGTGTGGGCGTACTGTAATTTGGAAACAAATATGCTGTTGGGGTTTGGTTTGCTATCACACCTGTGAGGGTAAACAAATCCAGATGACTAGCAGGATACGCAAACTCATTATACAGAGGTTAAAAGGGAGTTGTTTTTTCACGAAGAATTCCTTTATCTTCACTATCTTCCTGATACAAAGGATGACATTTTCACAACCTTAAAGGAAAAATATGTTAAAACAGTTAATGTACCCACTGTCACATAAAAAAGCTGCAGATTTTTCAGCCGATGTGTATAATGAAATAATGGGCACTTCCCCTGAGAAATAACTTCTGTCTTAACGGTAAGGATGTGCTCTTAAGTGAGGCTTTCCCCTTCGTGCAGTCTGAGCCTCTCCCGAGTGCCGTGGGGCTTTCGCGGGGTTTGGCTGGCACAGGGACCGCCGTGCCTTTGAGTCCTGGTCGCCTTTTCATTCTGGCTGCTCATGCACCCCCTTTGCAGGGAGGAGCTGGGTTTTATCGCACAAGGGCTGGTACGTTCCCAGTGTCTCTCGGCAGCTCTCTCCCATGGCTAAGAGGACAGACAAGCTTTCTCATCAATCTGAGAAACAGCCACAGCCCGCCTCAGCTTTGCAAAGCATGGCAGCATATTCCCTCCTGCTGAAATGCAGAGGTGTGTGACATCAGCAAAGCTGATCTCGGTGGGTTTTTTAGCACCGTACTGCCATCAGCAATGCCTCTGGCTTTAATCAGCTGGCTAAAGACATGTATGCTTTCAGCAGCCTGGGCACACCCTTAATGATTGTCATTTCATCTGTGTAAACACAGGAGTGTGAGTTGAGTCATACTTCCTTGGATTAATTGATCCTTTGCAAATTTATGCTAGCCAACATGGCATTCAGATCACCTCTGCCACAGACCGCCTATTTGACCCTTCTCTAGCAGATCCTGACTTGTTCCTGCACCTCAGTATTCCCAAGCATTCGGGGAATGGTACAGAATACTGCAGGGGAAAAAGGGCCAACTTTGATGCGACCGGCCACAGCCCCTTCGTAGTACAAAGCACTTTGTAGGAAGCACGTAATTGCACTGAATGAAACAAGCTTGAGACCGAGATCTCAACTTCACGTGCTCATGCATGTTACATTCTGTACCCTGGACATTTCCTCCTACCCTATTAGCTGTGGTCAGCCACAGTGCTTGATACTTCACATTGTAAATACTGTTAGGGCTGATTGTTTCTTTGGAGTTTGGGTTTCTTCATGCTTCCATAGTTCCTGGAAATTTTTGTCAACTCATTTTAAAGATTTTTACTGGTGGAAAGCTTTTATTTTTGCCTTGTGTAAAAGAAAACGGAATGAAGCTTGTAGAGGGACAAGCTAATTACCTGGAGGGTAAACACTTGGGTCATTTGTCACTGAAATATAATTTTTAAAATTCATATTTCTTAAGTATATATGGGCCTGACTCTTAATTAAACCAGGAAATAAATTGCCTAAGGGAGACCAGAATGAAGTCCAGGATACTAGCAAGCAGAAGTAAAAGTACTACATCCTCCGTTGTACTAAGTAATCACAAAGACATCTTACTGCTTTAAAACCTGACACTGTGAAACACTGAAGAGTGAAGAATGCTACCCTGTATTATTTGTGATTAGTTGATGTCATGGGCATATGTACAGTGCAGTTACCATAGAACAGACTCTTGGGTTGACTTGTTTATGTTGAAGCTCAGTTAAGCAACCTTGGATGCTTGTGGCTTTGTGTCCCCCTCCTTTATTATTACTGAAAAGGTGAAAATGGTGGGGAAGGAAGGGGGGGGAAAAACCCCCACAACCCTTATTGTTCATAACATGAGAACTTAAGCTTTTTTTCCTGCACTGATAGATCCAGAGGGTTGTGTTGAAGTTTGTGGGGTGGGGGTGGGGAGTGGAACTTGAACAGTGAAATTTGGAAGAGATTCTTTAATTTGGAAATGTATTTTCTCCGATGCTGTGAAAAGTTTCAGTGGAACATTTTAGCAAATGTTACGCAAGTTTCTCCAAGACGTGTAGAAAAGTAACGTATTTGAGCAGGCCCACCTCTACCCTGCCCACCAGGCAGGGTAACTTCTTCTGCACTGAGCTGCAGGTAGTCTTCTTAAAAATAGCCTGATACTGCTTTTTCCATCAATATCAATGTTTTTTTTAATTTATAGCACTCAGTAGTGGATTTTTGCATGTGGTGTCTAGATTTTGAGAGATCCATTCTCTAATGTCAGTGGGTGACGATTGCCTTCTGCAGATATTTAGAATGGAAGGAAAAGGAAGCTGTGCTTTCCGATTCAACACTTCCAGTATCAGTCTATCACTACTATTTTTCTGATACATTTATTTCTAACTTATTTCATGAACATTAGTGCAGATTTAAAATACTTTATGTAGCATGTATCATGAATATTCATACTCCCCTTTTCATAAATAATGCATTGCACAAAACATTTTAAAGTCCCTATAATAGTGCAATAAAAACAATGAAGGTATTTTCAGAGATTCATATATCTGCCTATTTTAAACTGATAAATCCCAAATCCAGTTGGTTACTCACACATTTAAAGTACAGAAGTCTGTCTTTGTGGGATTTGGGTCTCAATTTAATGAGGAATTTGTGGGGCAAATTGTGGTGTAGTTTTGAGTCAACTGGATCTCCCTGTCTTTTATACTTATTTGACTACTCGTGTGAAAGAAAGTCTAAGGAGAACTGAGTAATTAGAAAACATTATTTGTTGTCCAGGGCAAAAAGGAAATGTTTGTTTTTAATACAACATGTACGAGTGAATGTTTTTCATGAACCAAGTAAGAATTCTGCAATAAGTATTCAACTTCAAATGCTGTTGTACAAAAGGGATCGAAAGCGGAAAAAGGCCATGGTGGGCAACCTGCTCCGAAGACAGCGGCAGAATCCCAGACTAAAGGAGCCAAGAAAAAGAAGGCAGAGAGTCCCAAGCTAGGACACAGTACATTTAGTAAACTCTTTAGGCATAAGGTCTGTATGAAACCCTAGCAAGAGCAGAACCCTGAGCAGTAACAGATGGCTCCTGTCACAGAGCGAAGTTATTTAATTGGTAACCGAAATCAGCATCTGGCCAGCTGTGCAGTGCTCTGAAAACTACTGGCGTGAGCATTTCTGTGCCACGTGTTATGAAAACAATCTTCACGTGCAACATTTCTCTTGGTATACCATCTGTGAATTCAGGATTCTGAAACAATTCCTCTAACCTTCCCTGCTATGTGCTTCCCAGTTACTCTTACTAACACTGACTAAACTTCCCTGGCCACTTAAAATTAAAATAAAAGGTACTGACAAACAATGAATTATGCAGATATGAACAGCGCCTGCAATTGTAGGACAGGTTTAAGAGCTCAGTCCAACTACAGTTAAGGCTTCATGATCCACATTGCCTTAACAAGCACTGCCCTGTGGTTAAAATTGGTGATTTGGTGAACTGGGGCATCTGATAGGGCACAGAGAAGGTCAGAGCGTGGAATTTCCTTCAGAAACAGTTCCGTTTCACTCAAAACAAGAAAAGTAATTGTCAACTGAATCCTAAGTTTGGTTTGGATGGAAAAAGTTTGGTTTTCAAGGATACTTTGAAGTTGTTCAAAATGCGCACTTTTTGTGCAAATGGTTGTTTTAGAGGACATTAGCTTATATCTTTAAAAAAAAAAGTCACTGAAAACTTTTCATCAGCTTTGGTCTCAAGGTCCGTGTTTGGGTGTTTCTGCGTTCTCTGAAGAATTTAATCTGCCATGATGTTCTGTGGCAGGGAAGCAGAGAATTGTAGCTTCTTAGCCCAAAGAATGCAGAAGCAGAGACCCTTCTACTGGGGGAGGAAAGTAATTAATATTTAATGCTCACTCAAAACACCCACATGGAATGTCTGGTGAGTAGGGGGCTTTATAATCATGGGCACAAGGCAAAGGGAGTTCTTTAAGATATTTTCAAAACAAAAATGTTCTCTCCACTGTCTCATTTTTGAGATAAAATTCTCATCTGCGTATTACTGAAGGAATAATGATCTTCCCAGTGGTTATAAATCGACAGTTCTTGCCAACAGCTTAAGGTTAAGATCTCATCTTGTATATACTGCATTGATAGCTAATAGCTTTGATATTAAATAGAATTAAAATATGAATTGTTCATAATTATTTACTGCTTCCTGGTAAAAAAACATACCTGGCTAGCTTTTTTATTTTAAGGTGCTAAGTCTCTTCTACAATAGTTGAAAATCTCGCCGTGAGTTGTTGGGAGCGGTGATTAGTTTTCATTAGGCTATTTGAATAGAATTTTAAAGACTTTTGTTCTGGAATGAAAGCGGTTATTTTGAAGGAATGCAACAGCGCTAAATTTTTACAGTAATAAAATCGCTCTTATAAAATGCCATTACTTTTGGAATAGTCTTTTCTTGTTTCTAAGTTCATTTTCACAGTTTTCTTTCCACATACAAAATACAGAAGCAATAAGTTGGGGTATCATTTTCGTCATATTAAGAGTAAAGGAGATGAATTAAAATGGTGCCAATAGTTTGCTTGTAAGGCTGATTGAAAGTGAAAATTCAAATCAGAGCAATGATGTGACAGGCAAGCCCTGAAGTTATCACCTGTAGTAAAAAAAAAAGGTAGTTCTGTTTATCTCTTCGTTTTAAATGCCTTAGCGTGATGTGTCAACTAGATGAATAGGTAATGAATTCCTTTATTTGAAATGATCATTTTAATATATGTAGCCATATTTCATTTTAAGCACTTCACACTCTGAAAGCTCTGTCTCTGCAAGTCTTCCAAAATGCACTTCTCAGTACCTTAGTTAAGAAAAGATTTACTATTAGGTTAACAAACATTGTCTTTCGGTGTCCTGTGTTTACATCAATACTAACTTTTAAAGCTACTTGTCAATGTTGTTTCCCAACAGTAATGTGCTTCCTAATATAAACCCATAACATAAGCTGGCAGAATGGGATTTGACCTCAAAGACTGAATTTGGATGGCACTTGACAGCTGGGTCCCTGACAGTTCTTTTTATTCCCATCCACATATATTTGCCTTGCATTGCATGCCAATTTTGCAGTATAACTGTACTTATTTATGGAATTTTGACTTGGAAGGGTTAATCACTCATTTTCAGCATTAGTACTGGAGCCAGCTTGTGGCATTACGCTACTTTTTACCACTTGCTCTGGATCTTGTTCATTAGAGCTAACCACAAAAAGAAGTTCTTGGCTCCCGCAAAATAACTCTCACCTATTCTTTCAAGAAATCTGTAAAGCGTGTGGCAGGCTGCCTAAACCCAGGGGTGCTGGGCACATTTATTTCAGTTTGTGGCTTGCTGCTCCTCTTTTTGTATAGTTCAGATATTCGCCTTCAATGTAAGCAATGCTGGATGTTAGGGTCAATAGATACTGATCTATATCACCGCCAAAGGAGTTTAACAAACTGCATCGCTCCTTCGTGTGTTTTGATGAAACCAGGAGACCCCTGTGAAAGATACTTTTTTTTTTTAAACAAGAGAGTAAATCCTACCTAATGCATAAAAGTGTGAGTGGATGGACTGAACAAGCCTCCAGCACCTGCAGAGCTTCTCTTCGTAGAGCTGCAACTCCTGCTTCTAAGTTATAAAGCCTCTGCTGTTCTATGCCCTTCGTTTCCAGGCAGTCACCTGCCTGTGTTTTGTATCCCAGAAGGCAAAGCCTCCTGCTTTGAAGGCAACGTTAGCATGTCCCTGACTGGTTTGCAATTCCCCCAGTGGAAAAGACCCAGCTCTGGCTTTGTGTGTGCGCTGAAAGTTGCACAGGCAGACCCAGCTCAGAAAAATATCTCTGTGAATATCTTAAAATCCAGTGTAATGTCTTACCTGAAGAAACAGGGAATGCATACGTAAATACACATATCTTTAAAGAACAAGTTGAGGGCTGCAAGCACGGTAGCACGAGCACAAAGCACTTCAACACAAGGCGGCAACGCTGCCGCAGGTAGAAGGATGCGAGATGGCAGTCCCTTCAGGCAGCCTCGCCTCAGCCAGAGATCAGTTTCCATGGTTGCAGGAGCCAGGACTTTCACAAACATTCACTAAAAATAAAATAATTTGTGACACAGACAATTCCTGAACTGTGTAACTGTGAGTGCTGACGTTGCCAGAGACAGACTTGTCTTTGTGTTTTGTTTCCCTCCAGGCTGCAAAAGAGACCCAACAGACAACTAATACCAAAGTGAGTAGGATGATTCAAGTTATCTGTATGAATAACCCAGTCAAAGGGTTATTATTCTTACTGTAATTTTCAGTCTCAAAGACACTGTTTTAATTTCTTAATCAATTAATCACTTCTGTTATGCGGGGTGGGTTGCTATGTAATTTGCTTCCTCTGTTCAAGACATGACTTCATTTGAAAGGACAGGGCAATGCAGTTCATGAGCTGCACCTTGTTGCGTGGCGTGTCCTGTGCGATGGCGATCCACTGCACGCTTACCTCTTGTGATGCCTGAATGTGCTGCAACTATCTTGTCCTTCACGTGTTTCCAATAGCCTACGTGTTCGTGTTTCTTTCTAGAGCACTGAACAGCAGCCTGTTACCTCTGTAAAATCAGACAAAAATGTCCCTTCCTCTCAAGAGCCGCAGACAACTAAGCAGAATGCAAAAGCCCCCGAGCCTGCAGCCCAACAGCAGGCAGCGGCCACCGAAGCCCCCAAAGAGGTGACGAAGGAGAAAGCATCATCCACTCCTATGCCACTGAGCAAGCTCTTCTGGAAAAAGGTACATCTGGATTTCAGAGTTGGTCCATCCTACAGCTCCTTCTTCACACAGCGTCTAGAGTTATTGCTAAGCGTGGAGTTACAGTAAAGCAGCCAAATCTGCAAAGCTGAGCGTGAGCTGCATGCAGAATGCACGAGGGGCATAAATGATATATGCATTACAAATGTATACGTGAGCTTTGGGCGGTCACATATGCACGTGGCTAATAATGGCAGTTAGACTCCTGCAGAAGAATCTTTTATAAAACGGTAGTCTTTTAAACCCGTCTGTACTATTTTTGAATGATAATATGGAAGAAGGAATATTAACTCTGCCAATTCAACACACTTGTTAAAAATCCTACAGAGATTATAGTATTCTTTACCAAATTACATCAATAATAGAGATGTAGCTATAAAAACACATTTCATTTTTATTTAGTTCTAAATGTCTGAAAACCTGGAGTCTGGTGGGTTTATTCTTACTCAATAGAAAAAAAGTTTCATACCAGAGTGGATCAGTCTTTAAGTTTGGGGATTGAGGTCGATTCCTTGGGAAGACATATTTTTTCTCAGGTTAAGTAATGATTTTAACTAAGATTAGGACTAACTTGGAAAACATGGGTCCTGTTTCCATGATCCTCAGTGGTTTACAGGCTGAAGGCTTATTCCTTTCTCATTTCATTTAAGAGAAGAGTTGTATTAAACTTTACTGAATCACTGTATGTTGAATAACTGCTTTCCTGGGCTTCTGTTCAGGTTCAAATCCCAGAAATGAAATGCTTCCAAACACACAGATGCTGACAGACGGGTTAGCCCTGCAGCATCTTCAGCTGTATTTTCCCTACTGGGCAGTGATACTGGAGGTAGTTTGGGTATGTTACTTACATTTTAAAAAAACAAAGGTGTTTAGATATTTACAGAGTGTTTTCAAGCATGTTTAATCTAAGCTTGAAACATTTGTTGCTTGGGTCTTAATTTCCTGTGGAACTGGGCAAATCAGGTACTTAGAAAGAAAGGAAAGTTGTGAAGAAGAGGGAGAGGGAGGGTTTTTATACAGTTACTGTTGCTACGGAAACCTCCTCCTCTGTCTGAAGTAGTCTGGCTTATTTGAAAACAGAGATGGGAAGCAGGATGTATGCTGAACATCAGGACAAAATAAGAAAAAAAGAGGCCTTCTGGCAAACGGTTGTATGCAGTTTCAGTGTAAAACTGAGAGTAATAAATCTGAAGTTCAGTATTTTCATGATGAAGGAACAAGGCCTTTTGTGTATTTAGGAAACAAAGAAAAGGCATGTAAGAAAGGAGAGTTTTTTCTTGCAGAAAAACAGTGCAAAATCACTCCTGGGGGGGAGCCATTGGTTCTGATGGTTGTTTTTTTAAAAAAAAAACAAAACAACCTGATAAGGTTTTAGTAAGATTTCAAAACCTTATTTTGAAAGTCTAACCCAAACTAATGTAGCTATAGATATTTTACTGCTCTGTGTAATGCAGGTTCTGCCCACGGTGAACACCAGCTCCCCATATCTCACGTTATAGCTAAGCTAAGCTAGGTCTAGGTAACTGCCCTATGTGTTTTTAATCTTACAACAACCTTCACGTGAAGTCCTGGGATCTCAAACATCTCAAGGGTATAAACCTTGTACCAAAACTCTGTCTTTCCCTCTGTTTGTTCATAATGTTGGGTTTAATTTATCCTACATCACCATTAAAATAAAGCTGCTTACATCAGTGAATGGCAAGCGTAGAGAACTCTCTAAAACTCTGAGCAGGTTTGGTTGTTACCAAAAATATTAAGGGTTAGTTAAATCATTTACCCAAATGCACTGAACTCTACAGTAGTACGTGAAATCTGACTTTTAACTTTGTAAAATAAGGCCATTTCTTCTTAGTTAGAACTTCTTGGGTCTGGAATCATCCTGAGACCAAATGTTTTTGCAAGTTTTTTGCAACTTTTGCAATACAGAACTGAATTTGGTCCTTAGGATTTAAAAAAAAAAAAAAAAATCTGCCTTCCTGAGCATCCTATAGGTAAGAATCCTTACCTATAAAAGGCTGATGTTGCTTTACTGGATTTTTCTGTCAGAGAATAATATTATATTTCCTTTGATGAAAGACCTTAGTGACCCAGTCAGCTTGAAGCTTAAAGAAAAAAAAAAGTTAAAAAAAAGTCCTTAGACTACAGGTTAGCCTCAACCTCAGCTTGGTTCAAGGATTCTGACTTTTTTTTTTTCCTCTCTGGTGATTTTATCTTTCTTTCTGGCACCCCTAATGTACTGCCCTTTTGCTAGGTTAGAGAGTCGAAGCTAGCAACTGTTCCAGATAGGTGTATAATTCCATCATGTGTAGTTTTTCCTTTTGAACTAACAAATAGCAACCACAACACTCAATAGATCCAGGATTTGGATCCAACTTCTCTCTTTCCAAGCAGTCTATCAAATATCTATCTTCTGATGAGCTTTCACTTCAAAGTAAAGCTAATGAAGTGCCTGTCAACACATTGCAGTTAATGCCGCTGCTCTGACTACAGATGAATAAATATGTAAAAGCAAGAGAAATAAAATCTTTATTCAGCTCCTCGGATGGAAACCCCTTCGACTGTATTTGCCCCATTTCCTGATCAGTCTGCAAAAGAATTTTCATAACTGTTACTTAAATGTTTGTCATACTAGCATTTTTTTTCTAAATACTAAGGAATATTAATAGAAAATTACAGTTAGTAATTTCACATATTTGTGTCTGAAACCTGATTTTCAAGACCTTGTAGATATCTGATCAGGGCAGAGAAACATGACGTTTCATTTATATCTGATCAAAGCATGCCGGTAAATGATGGAAGAAAGTGATTGAGGGAGTATTATTTAGACTGCCCTGTGAATTATCTCTAAAAGCAGATATATTTTTTTTAAAACCAGAATTTTAAGCTGTTGCAATTCTGTTGCCATACAAACACAGAAAAATCATGCCCTTTCTACTGGGGGATATTTATGCACTGATAGTAGAAACAGCAAACTGGTTAGCTATTAAGTGAAGCAGAATGACACCCTTTATGGCTGAGCCTGCAACCATATTCTGCCATAGGAAAGCAAAGATAAATTTTTGGGTGGAGTGTGCAAGACAAAAGTTTAAAATTACTGAGGACTTACCAAGTTCGCATATATTCCAGGATGGGAGCAGTTTACCTGCAGTTTACCTGCTCCGATCCAGGAATATACTGCCCATCAGGCAGGAGAGAAGGAGATTCTGGCCAGTTTTTGCTGGGTAAATGGATGAAGAAACTTTAATGAGAATCCCCCCTGGCTGAGGGAGTGAGGAGGACAATAAGCAATGGGCTTTTGGGTGCCATTTCACAACCTGCCTGCTGGTGTAGGTGCCGTCCTTACAGCAGGGAGGGCCCTTAACCTCCTCAACCCAGCAAATAAAACCAATAGAAGTTGAGTCAGAACCATGCTTCTGGGCTGTTTGTAGACCAGTGTGGCTTAACTCTAAGGTGACAGGGGTTAATACTAATTAGTTAATAGTCTCAGCTGTTAGAGCTCAAGATCTGCTGAGTGGCACATTCAGGCAGAAGCTGTAGGTCACAGGGGGCTTCAGGGTGGAGGTCCAAGAGCGTGTTGATGGCTGAAGCTGAGCTACCTTAACTGCAGCAACCTCTGTCGTCTTTGCATTGGCAAAGGAGGGCAGAAAGGTGGATTAAAGTCTCTCTAACCCTCTCTGCTTCCTGCCTGTGAGCCTGCAAGCGGCAGGAACAGATCTCAAGCACGACTGCTCTTTTAAGTGGAAATCTCTTGAGCAAAAGGTCATCTTTCATATATATTGTTAAGATAAAAGAAAAGCTGCTTCATAAAGAAGGTATGACCCAGGAAAACCAGAAGAACTGTTCCCTGAGTCTAATGAAATGCAGTGGAGAGTGCCAGTTCAGACTCTAGCACAAGATCAAAGCAGGGTATCGTGTTTATCTCAATTTTGAGGAAAGATGCAGCAAGCAAAAGGAAAACTCCTGTCAAAGTTATCCAGGTCACAGAATAAGTTACACTCTCATAAGGCAACAGTTAGTATGGTCAGGAACCTAGACAAGAAAATGGTGTAAACTTCCCCAAAACAAGAACCACAAGACGGCTCCAAAGAGTAGACACAAACTTGCCACCGTAACTGTTTTAAGTAAGCTTATTACTAGGAGGAAACGAGGGACGCTGACACTTAAGAGATGGAAAAGTGCTTCCCAAGCATAGTGAAACAAAGAGCCTGGTAAAAAGTAAAATACTCTCTGTGCTGCATAAAATAGCTGCTGACTTAAGCTGAATTTACTACAGTTTGTGCCTAAGGAAACTGGAGGCAGAATCTGGACCCAGGAATCCAGCAACCTCGGTTGCTACAATTTATAGGTGTAAGGTGATAACTTACAGATATGAGAACACTTATGCATTAAAGACTCATGAAGCTGATAGAGCTGGGCTGTTTGCAAATTATTATTATATACAAACTGCAGTTTTATCCTAAACCTCCTCACAGAACTTGATATAATTTTTGTCTTTCTCCAGGTGAAATAAAGAAGTAACTTAGCCCGTTGCTCTAGAGAACCATTTAGGTTAATTTAACATCATTCAAAGTTTATTGACTTTTTATCTTGATCAAGCTCTTTATGTTACACTTTGAGTTCCTGCCAGAAACACCTTGGTGATTCTCTTGAATGCACAAATGGAAATTTTTCTTCCAGTTTCTTAGGGGAAACAAGAACAAAAATGAAAAACTCTGTTCTTAAATGTCAGAAAACCTTCTTAGCTGAAAGGGGGTTTCCCTTCTACTGAAAGACCAGGCACAGGCAACCTCTGCATCTCTGAAGCACACAACGTTCCATGGTCATGTGTCCTCAGTCTCCAAGAACCCGTCACCCTGATCTGTCTTATTTGAGGGAATTTTGTGTGTCTCTTGAGTTTCCTTCTGTGCCAGCATATCTGAATACCCTGATCTGATTGCACAGAAGTTGTGGAACCCCCAGCCTTGGAGATACTAAAAGCTCAACTTGACAAGTTCTTCAGAAACTTTGAGCAGGAGGTTAGACTCGGCCTCTGGAGTTATCGTTGAGATCACAAAATCGTAAAAGAATCTTCAACATCAGTTAATTCAGTCTTACAGAGGAAGATGGGTATACAAGAATGATTCCTGGAGATAATTACTAGAAATTTATTATAAAATTTTTAATAGCAAGCCTAAGATCTCAAACAAGATAACCTGTAACTTCTGCAACAACTTCGATTTGCCTAATGGTACCGAATTAAAGTAACTGCAGAGGTACATTGGATATCTAAGTTAAAAGAAGAAAAAAGTAGAAATAAGGTATTGTAAAACAAGATTTAAACTTTCCTGAAGTTTCCTATGGAATCCATCAAGAAAAAGTCAGAAAAGAGAAGAAAATAAAAGTTTGATTACTTCAAACAAATCAATCTCTCTTCAGAGTTGACTATCACTTAGCTCTTTTCTTTATTTAAATAGACAGTGCTTTTCAGAGTTTGGCATCTCATCCCAGGGTGCGTTTGTTATCAATAGTGACACTAACGCTGCTGCATAGACAGCACTTGGGAGCCAAAACTCATTTGGGTTGCAGCTGGAACAGTGTAGCAGTAATATGATCCCAAACTGTAATCTTTGAATGATGAGCTCCCAGAAGCTAGGTTGCTGCTTTACTGAGCCACTGTTACAACTCATGCAATGAATCATTTCCTTCAAGCAAATAGATGGTGAATTGATTATATGTATGTGTGAATAGAAATATAGATTAAAATTATTAGATTGATCATCTCAAATATGTTCATAAATATAAATTAAATCTACTATTCCATGGGGAAGCAGGTTATGCTGCAGTCATCTCAGGCAGCAGGGGACAAGGAATATTTATTCCCTCATCATTCTTGTCCCCCCCCACCCCACCCCCAAAATGCTCATCTCTTCCACAAAAGAGGAGTAAAGAACAAAGCAAAAATCTCTCATGCTGCTGTAGAAGTCCATGGTGAGTCCCCATCTTGCATGTGGGGTCCCCTCAACTCAAAAAGAAGGACAGAACTATAAGGTAAAATACTGAGAGAAGAATGCATAAATGTATTGAATGGCTTCTGTATCAAGAACTACATAAATTAGGATTTATTTTTTTTTATTGGCTTAGAAAGGAGTTGCCAGAAAGGAAGATGACAGTTGCATACAGAATGACTACTGTAGCATAAAAGGTGAACAGGAAAGATCAGTTGTTGCTCAAAATAAAAGCAGTAGAGAATATCAAATGAAATTATTTAGTGACAAACAAAGAGAAAGTATTTTGAGAAAAAAAACAAACAACATACTTCAGCTGTAGAATTCTTTGCCACAGGATGCTGCTGGATGTCAGGAACTTATATCAATTCAGAAATCGTTTAGCTAAATTCCTGTAGGAAAAAAAATCCATCAAGGGCTATTAAACTAAAGCTACTACATGGGGAGCACTGATTTGAAGACGATTGGAAATGTGTGTGAGGGCAGTAGTACAGTAAGCTGCTGCTGGGGGAGGCAGCCATTTCTGCCTCTCTGCATCAGGCTCTGGGGCTGCAGAGCATCTCTGATGTTATCTTTAAATTTTTCTCATGTTCATGTGGCTAAAATTAATTTGGTCAGAATAACTATGAGCACACATTACATGTGAATTCCTGCAAGTACGTGTAAAAATTGTGAAATATAAATTACTGACTTCTTTACAGCAGTTCTTTCCTATAGTAACCATAGCATACATTTCAGCTGTAATTATGCTGTTTTTTTAAGCAGCAGCATGTGTTGAAATGCCAGTACCTAAGGTAACTGCTTCCATTTGATTCAGTATTGGAGGCTGAGGGTGCAACTTATCCTACTTTTCTAAGGTTCCGTACCTTTCTGCAATAAGCTGCAGAATGATAAAGGGCTTGTTTCAGGTCAAATTACCTGGTTATTAGCATAATAGCTTCTTTTTATGGCAGAAAGGAGGATACTTCTTTATACAATTACAGTGGGATGGGAATTAATTAGTAGTTCTTGAGGTCACAGAGGAATGTTATTTACCAGCGCAGAAGTGTCAGCTAAGGAAATGCGTGTTCAGCCTCCTGCCCAGCTGTGCCTCCACCTCCTACGGCAGAAATGTGCCTCCTGTTCACACGTCCTGCCCTGCGCAGGTCTTGTTGTTCAGTTGAGCACATCGAGCGTCCCCAGGATAGCCTTGAGAAGGCTGTGGAATGAGACATGCAGGAGATTAATCGATAAATCTTGTGGGGATCCATATTTCAGAGGAATTTACAAACCTCATGCCCTGGTTGAAGTACTATTAGAATAGAAGGAACTTTTCAGTAATTCACAAAAGCTCAGTGGGACCCAAAATCCCCCTATAAAGGCAACGTTGCTGAGTACCCAGCGGCTTTTCTTGAATTCAAATGAGGGTCATCACTATCAAAGAGGGTGACTGTGACCCACGGGATTAAGCGAAGTAATAGATGAGCTGCTTAACTACCTTGTATCTCAAGAAGTCATTTATATCTTTGCAACTGGGAAGAGGAGCTAGCGCTGCCTGTGGGACCAGCCTGAGAACGCTGTGGCTGGGACATTGCACTTCTGTGTTCCACTCTCTAAGAAGGGTGCTAAACAGAGCCTTAACAATTAATAGTCCATGGTGTGTTTTAATTACTTAAGCCAATTCTTTCTTTCGTGTGCAAACTCCTTGGTGTGATCTTTCTCATTGGTACTGGTTTTACCTGTGTCATCTACTCATGGCACATACTGCTGTAAGTAATTTTGTTTAAGTTTTCTTTTTAAATCAGAATCAAAGATAAATGACTGTGGGGGCTGGTACTGCAATTCAAGAAAGGCTATTTCTTCAGTTTAAACAAGTGCTTAAAATCCCACCAGCTTATATACCTTTTTTGAATTGGGATGAATCAAATTCCTGAAGAAACCTGGACAGATAGAGTGACACTGAGAATGCTTTCATCCCCTTTTCATGATGTACCAACTTACTGCACTACTGAAGCACTTTGATTGTAACCTCTTTAAAAAAAAAAAAAAAAAAAAAGAAGCCTCACTGATTAAGTCTAAATGGTTTTTTCCATTTTCTTAATATTTGCCCAAAATAACTCCAGAACGCATCGGAAGAAGCAGAGATCGCAAGCCATGAAAAAGCAGACACGTCTTTAGAAGCTGTGGCTCCTGACAAAGATGAGAGTAAGAGCCCAGAAGCCACAGAAGTGAAACCTAAAAGAGAAGAAAGTAAAACCCCCAAAGCGAACCTGAGGAAGTTTTTTAAGCTGGTAAGCAAAAACGCTGAATTTCAAGAGTTTTGAGTGAGGTGTTCACTGCAAGGCTGGGGGTGGTAATTCTTGAAGAACGCTTTTGAAAAGAAATGTCTGTAGGAGTGGAGGGGGGAGGCTGCGCCCACCCAGGGGTGGGTCACCCCGCACCGCGCATCCCCCGCATTCCGCGTTCTGCATCTCCCTCTCGTGGCTGCTCCGGGAACAGCCCGGGGCCGTGGGCATCCGTGGGCATCCGTGGGCTCCGCCTCGGGGGCACAGGGCAGCGCAAGGGGCTCCATCCAGCACCCGTGATTGCCACCGGGGGAGCCTTCAGCCTCACCAGCCGCTTCCACGGGGTGATGTGGGCTGATGCTCCTAGAGGAAGCCATCTACTCCTAGCCACGGCGGTATCAAACTGCACTGCACAGTTGTTAAGTCCCGTGCTTGCTTTGGGGGGTCATATTTTTAGTAGAGACACTTTTTTTAGCAGCTTATGTAGGTTAGCTAAACTGGCACGTGAAAGGATACAATTGCTGCTTCAAAGATGCTATACGTTAGAGAGAAAAAAGAAAGGCATGAAGTAGAATCCCATCTTCCCCCCCAGAGGAAGACTGGGGGGAAGAAGGAAACCGCTGAGGTGATGATGTGGCTGGTACCGTCTTGTGGTTATAGGTATGAAGAGCCACCCTGATGGATTTGTGTACAAACAACAGCCAGACAGTATTCTTCAAAAGAGTCTAGAAAAGTGACCAGGAAAATAATCCAAGTCTAGAACTAACACTTCTCTGATTAAAATTGTAGCAGGCCTTGAGGATTTATATAGCAATTGATCTATTTTGGCAAGGTTTGCAAATGTGTATGAAAGGTTTTGGTTTTTGTTCAGTGCTGGTTTATTTTTCGGGCAGCTACATGGTGCAGGTGTCAGAGCAGTTTATACATTAAAACGTGATACACATTTTCTTATAACACAACATAATAAATAGCCCAGGTTGTCCAAACTGTCTGCTCTCAGGTACGTGCTGGTACATGCAGCTGTGAACAGTCACATTGTCAATAAAATTCGTGAGTCAGACCCTAGAAGGTACAAGCAACACACCAAATCCTGATCTATTTTTTTATTTCCAAACTATTACAGTGGTTCTTTTATTTTCAGTTGTTTATTAGCCTCAGCCCAATCCACAATGGGTGCATTTACTTTTTTCTTCTTCAGAGTTACTTTATTACATAGCTACTCTGGTGTAGTTGAGGATCTAAGCTAAAATTCTTATTATCAGCCAAGATCTGCGTACCCAATGTGCCTTTAATTCCAAATAACGCTTTACAAAATTAGTCACTTTGTAAAAATCTCAACCTTATTCCTAAATCCAAGGGGACTTGTGGTCATCCTGCGTAAAGGCTCGTCACCATGGCACACGCTAGGCATGCAGAAAGTGACTCAGGAGCAATGCATATCAAACTCTGGTGTTTGTGGCAACCAAGACTTCAAATCACGTCACCCTACCAAAAAAAATAGCACCGATTAAAAAATAAAGCTGTTCCACACCCATCTTAGTCACCATGGGAGAAAGCAAAGCTGTGTTAAAAGCGGTAGATGTAACGCTGCTCTAATCAGAGCAGGGATTTGATCCAGATTTTGGCCTAGGAAGACAGAACTAGTGTGTGGGCAAACATCTACCCACACGGGAAACAGAATTGTATTAACTGTGTAACTGGTTTTGCAGCCTTTTGAAACCTTTAGTATTCATCTGCTCTACTTTTGGCTATCAGTTTCCAACCAGATCGTGGATTATTTCAAGATATTTATTGTCTTTGAAGTACGTCCCAGGCTGTTTCTTTTGAATAACTTTTGCATTACTGGATCACTGCCAACCTGTTGTGCGCAATCGGAGCGATGTAGCTGCCCTACAGCTTTGTGCCAACCGGTCAATCAGTATTTCTGATTCCTAAGGCAGACAGAAGGATTTTAAGCCACTGCTAAGCAACTAGCTTCTGTAAGGCTTTTGAACTAGTGGTGAGTGATGAAAATGCATGACATGTTTAAGACTCCAACACAGGCTTGATTTTCTCACAAGGAAGAGTGGGGGAAGCTCCAGTGCTGTGGGGCTGAGAGCTGAGTACTGCAGGCATGTCTAATAGGGCCCTGTTGCTCAGAATAGCTATACTGGCAGACTGTGTACTGGAAGGTATCATTTCCACTCAGAAAAGGTCCATTTCCGCCGTAGTTTTCTCTTGAGGTCTGGCTACCCTATAGTAACAGCCATAAAGTGGAGATTATTCCCAAGCCAGCTTTGCAACAGCTAGCTCACGTCCTGGTAGCAGCGTAATTCTGGTACCGTGGAGCTAAGAGCAGAGTAATTTGCACGTTTTGGGGGGACTGCCATTTGCAGCCTCCCCAGTCCTCATGCTAATGTCGTTAGTCTGCTGTTCATAATAATGCTGGTTAATTTAAAACTAACTCAGACATACGAGAGTTTACACCGCGGCTCTGGCCACGGCATGAACGTACACTTGAGCAGCACAGCAAAGGGCCTGACATCAGACCATCCCCTTGGGCTTTCTACCTGTGTGAGGAGCTTAATCCTCAGCACCTCTTACCTGAAGCACTGGGGATAAAGTTATGTCTTGACATGGTTGCGTCTGTTCAACCTCTCTCACTTGCAAATCCGGACAAAACGCAGCCAATGCCTAAATGTACCTTGTGGTGTTCCACCTCCCAGAGGCGACGCTGGGGCAGAGGCTCCTGGACGTGTGGGAAATGCCTTGAAGTGGCATCAGAGCCTGTTCAATCCGTGCCATCCACGTGATGCAGGTCACTGGCTCCTCCAGCAGGTCCTCTTGCAGCGCTCCTGCCCTGCTGCAGGTGGAGAGAGCCATGAGTTCTTCCAAGATAGGATCTTAACAAGCACAGTACTTACGGTCTCTGAAACAAACCGTGCTTGTCGGTGGGAAGGAATGTGGCAGGACTTCCTTGATAAACCCAGGCTCCTGTTTACTGAGGTACTTTATTGTTTAATCTCCATTCTGGCAATAGGTGGATTATCGCTCTGGCTGCTGAGAGAGATTGACTTTTAATCGTACATTTATATAATTTTCTACTAGGTTTCTCTTCTGCCTGCAGAAGGTGATCCCAAGGTATTCTGATAACATCCCCAGTTATGTTACACAGGTCAGCCACCCGGGTGCCTAAGAAAAGGTAGCTTATCTTCTTAGGAGTCAAGACTGGGACTCAGAAATTAAGCTTAATTCTACTTCAGTCTATCCTGAGATTCAGAGATGCAAGTCCGTTATTTTCCATGTGCCTCGGTTTTGACATATTCTGCTCACAGAGCACAAACAGAGGCCAATAGCAAGTAGACATTTAGATCCACAGCACTATAGTTACCGCTGTTGACACAAGGATAGCCGTTGTGAGAACTAGGAGTAATTTACTCTGGAAAAGGCCGTGCATATCTCGAAGGCTGCCTGCTGACTTGCTCAGTGCAGCTGTCCCTTCTTATTTGTGACAAATTGTTTGCAATTGCAAAGGTCACTGAAGTCATTGCTGTGGTTAAAATGGAAGACGGTTAGCTAATGCTATAAAAGCTATTGGGAAATTACAGAAAGATACCAAATATTAGTTTAAAGCCCTGTTGTGATTCAGTAAGAGATGAAGAAATACCACTGCTCTTTTCTCTAAGCCACACCTACAGGAATGTGAAATCCTGTGCTTCCAATTGAAACTCACCTATGCCTCATTGATCAAGATCACATAGCTATCTTATTATTTACAGGGTGGGATACAGCAGACCCAATGCAGATGTCTTGACAGAAATGGCTACACGTGAGCTAGTCACCCCAGGTTCCCTTTAAAGGCACTGAGTAGGGGTGAGCGGGTCTGAGAGCCCCTTGGGACCTATGTCAGGTGATGTGAGCCCTGAAAGTTCCTGCTTCTCTCCATAGAATACAAACAGATGCAAAGCTAGGTAAGATAAATCTTTTCAAAATATCTGTTCTGAGATATTTTGTGGAGATAAGAAGGGTGTAAAATGGCATTTTTTTTAATCAGAACGAGCAGAATTATCAGCTGTAAACTGAGGCTGTAGCCTTTGTGCTCAGCCAGGAAGTTGACTTGGTTGGTCTCTGCAAATAAAATGTCCTATTTCTGGATTGATGAAGATGTTCCCGAGGAGAATACATCTTTCTGGAATAACAAAAATGATTATTTCCAAATTGTCTGCAGTGTCTGTGCTGGCCTACTTCCCCATGTAAACAAACTTTTCCATAATAAATAGCATTTGGAATCAAGAACAACTATGTTATGTTGTTCCACCTTAATTTTCCTTCATTATTCATGAAAATGTAGCAAGTCTGTTGCCTGTCCCCACTCTCCTCCATTTAAGGATATGCTGATCCACCCTTATTGCCGCAGAAAGCAGAAAACCCTTTCGGGAAGCTTTCAGCAGCAGCAATCCTAAATGACCAAAGGCAAGGATAAGAGGTCAGCAGAGCTCTAGAGAGAAACCCTTGCAATCATTACATATACGTTTCACTGAAGGCAAGAGGGAACTTTGTCTAGGCAAAGACCTCAAGGTCTTTACTCTGTTATTTATATTCTGGTGAAAAAAAAAAAAAAAAAAAAAAAGGATGGATTACTAAAAGTTGGCTAAACCAGGGTTTTTTCCTTTTTTTCTGTTTTTTTTTTTTCTTTAGGGAAAAGAAGGTAACAAAGCGGTTGCTGTTATAGCATAAACTTTTTTTTTCTGAAGACATTTAAAGACTTACTGAAATAGAAGTGCAAACTAGATCTTATCACAATGCATCATACGCTCTGGACTGGGTTTCTCTCCTGCAACGTTAAGACAGACCACACTGCTTCCTCCCCTCCATTTCTGCAACCTCTTAGACAGATAAAGAGTCACAAGCATAAACACGCAAGGGGCTGAGCAGCAGCACGTTCCAGAAAGAGAATTTTTCCCACAATTTGTGACAAGTAATGAATCATAGAGTGGTTTAGTTTTCTATCATGCTGCCGCTACATATTGATTTTCTGTCGTTTTATAGGAAAATCAGAGAGTGAAATAGGCCCTTGCAATAACACCGTACATAGGATCAAGCTGATAGTGTTGTGCTTCAAGTAACAAATCTACAAGGTGCAGAAAACCACAAATCCGCCTGATCTATCTTTAGAACGAAAGTCACATCCTTTCATTGTTTTCATTGAACTTAAGCAATGAAAGATGACATTTAAATTTGGGCACTTTGAAATTCTGGAGTTTATATTTTTGCTTTACTGCTAAGCTCTGTGGTTTATACAGTACTCAGGAGAATACCATGTTGAACCCTCTAACAGGCTTTTTAATTAAACATGTAAAGTCTATTCCTTTAGTTTCTTTTATATTACTAATTGTAACTAAACCTTAATCTAATTGTCACAAATCTTGTAATTTTTTTTTTATTGAGCTAGTTTTGTCAAACAGGTTTTTCTCATTTTTAAATCTAGATAGAAACAGGGGACTGAACCTTAAAAAATATATTTCAGAGTCAAGGGTTGTCCTGAATGACCTGCCAGTGCTGCAGCCTCAGGGTCTGCTCTGGTTGTCCTGGCTGGGAAGAGCGGGCACCAACAAGGGCCGTTACTGAGATGTGTATAGAGAGAAGGCATAAACTGGAAAGCAAAAATTGCAAAAAATGGATGCTGATGATAAAATATAAAAATATATCCATAAAGCCGAGTGGGTTTTAATTATTTACGGGATATGCACTTAGCATGATCGTTAAATAGAAAGGAAGTCCCACTAGATCTTATGAGACAGATTTGTCTCTGAAAAGCAAGCAAAAGCTCTTTCCTAGAAAACTCCAGTGGCTGATAGCACTGTCTTGTTTACTGGCTGATAAGGGCTCCGGTCCACTGCGGCCTCATTCATATTTCTCAGGCCTTAATGGGAAAATTGACTTGCAAGAGACAATCTCTTCACCTAGAAAAGAACTAGCGAAAATCTGCCTGGGAGATGTGGGTATTTCAAAAATGTTGGTAGAGTTTCTGAAATGTCTGGGTTTGTTCTACTGTTGTAAAGAGTATCCTGAAATCAAGCCTTGCATTTTTTTATTCACTTGTGTTTTCATATTGAATTAATGCCTCAAACAGGAACCCCGTTAGAAGTCCTATAATCCTTTGTTATTTTAGTCAGTCAAGGGTGATGGAGGGACAACCAGTTCAGAAGAGGTAAATGGCCCAAGTCCCAGTCACCAAGTAAGTGCCTGGATTTTTTCATCTTTTGGTGATGGGTTGTTGTCACCTACTTACTCACAACTCTAGCTTTTCAAATGTAAAAATCAATGAAAGAAAAGCACTACATGCTCACTGAGCTTCCTATCTTTACATATTTCTTTACTTATCTATTTTACCTATGCATACTATCAAACAAGATTTTAAAGGGTCACTATCAGATTAAAAAAATGCTTTTTTCAAGGTGTGTTCCTTTTTTAAAAACAATTAGTGTTTTTATGTTCCATTTTATTCCTATCTCTCTTGCTATTACTTTACTTCCTGCATGTACCTTGGCTTAGGAAGTGAAACTAAATCCACGCAGCTAGAATAATTTTTACTTTGTTGATTTATTTGCTGAGGAAAGGATCGTTTAGGTGGAAACTCCAGAGAAGAGAAATTAAAGTGAGAACATCAAATTAAAGGGAGAAAACCGTTCACTGCAATTTAACAAAAGCCATGAAAATATTTTCTCTTATTCTGTTTTTGTTTCTTTCATTCTATGTTCATAAAAGCTAAACCAAAACTTTGGATGTGACCTTTACATGATATTCTTTACGGCTTTAAAAATCCTTAGAAAAAAATCACATTTTCATTAGAAATACAAATACTGTTACCTTTTCTGAGAGTCAAACCCTCGTCCGTTGCAAGTCAAGATATCCAGAATGATTACCTTCAGTAATGAGAAATAAAACACAGGTTCTGTGTATAGACATAGGGTTTTCTTTAACCCGGGAGCAAAACTGAAGGTGTATTGAAAACTGACCTTTCAGAATTTCCTTTTTTAATTAGTAGTAAAATTATTTTCTCACTTTTCCTATTTTCATTATGTCCTATGATGCGAAGGTTAATTTTCATGAATTATTTCCCTAAAAGCATCCCAAATATAGAAGGTCTTGTCTTGTGACATTTATTTCTCATTTCATACAGCAGCTTTGTGAAATGAACTGGGTAAGTGAGTAAAAGTTACAGTCCTGGATCTACTTCTTAATATTTTATTATTTTAATTAGTAGCCAGTTTCCTTCCATTTTTTAAAATCAACTTATTAGTCTTCCTTCTTCTCTCACTTGCACGGGTATAAATTAGCACAGCTTTATTACACAGAAGAGCTCAAGGAAGACTGTATCCGCTGTTGACTTTTTCCTTTTTTAGAATTTGTGTGAAACAATATCCTTAAATTATGCCATCGCAGCTCTGGGATGCTGTGATTCTTCTTCGCTTTTCATCACTGCCATTTTGTACGCTACAGAAATGCATTACAACACCGATCCAAAATCTGCAGAAATTTAGGGGTCTGCCTTTTGCGCTTAAAAAGCAGCCTTGGATTAAGGTCTCCTGTAACATGATGGGGAAAAATTCTATCCTGTTAATCTTCTTTTTTTTTTTTTTTTTCCAGTGGCACTGTTAATGTTGAGAGGGTAAAAGCAATCTGTCAGGTGCAGATCACCCTCTAGAGTAAGAAACATTAACATGTTTCATTATTCATAGGCTTCACTTTGTATTTCCTGAGCTGCTCCCATCAATATAAAATACGCCAATTTCCTGCCTTTCAAGGTTAATATGAAACACCTCAAAGAGATTATCTGATTGGAATTTTTTTTCTTATTTTGCCTGGAAAATGCATTATGAATATTTTTTTTAAGTGTTTTGTTTGACTAACATCAAAGGCCCAAACCTGACCGCAGAAACAGTCCTGTCGCATCCAGTTCGGATTTGGCTGCAGTACTGTAACTGTGAGGCACCTACACAACCGAACACGTGCGGGGGGGAAGGCTCGACTCTCATTTTACACCCGCAGGATAAACCCGCAGATTTCACAGAGCGTTAATCAGGTTAGAAGTTGTTCTGGCACCTTTGAACTCAGACGTATCCAGCCTCGTAGCTGTATTTTGGGTGCTGTGGTTGTTTTTGAACTGAACGTGCACATTTGCAATTGTACCAAAGAGAAACATTGCAAAAGCGAGCTACGGTAAATAAGAGTACGAAGGGTCTTGTCAGACTAACCAATGGGTTCGGCAACCGAGAGCTTCCCATCTGATAGTCCGAATGAGTCAGAAAGAGACAATTACATTTGGATTCACGAAGCTGTGTTCGTCCTTGTGCTGGGAGAGCTCCCGCGTCGCTTGGGCACTCAGACGTGCACCCAGGCAGGTCTCTCGGTGCAGGCAGTGTGCGGTGCCTGTGCAGCCCCAGGCGGTGCTTCCCCGGCGCTCTGAGGTTATTGAATTTGCTTGAATAAACTATCGACACTCAGATGGTGCCTGCCTGTGCTGTACGGGGTACTGATCACCTGCATCTCCAGATTCCACGGGCTGTCCTCACGGACCTCCTGCAGAACTAGAGCAAAGACTAGCTTCGTGACCCTATTTTTTAAGTCTGAAAGCAGACAAATCCAGATGTAAGCAAATATATACCCCCGTATGTCTGCCCTTTGGAAAAGGAAATAGTTAAATACAAGCACATATTTTGCTGAGGACTTAAGCTATCTGGTCAAGACTGAATGTGTTAAATGGTTGCAGGTTCTATAATTTAAATGTGGGGTTTTTTTAAGATTAGGTGGGGAAGAAAGGTGAATCAAGTGAAAAAGGTCAGCGGTAGTATTGTTTCCCCAAAATTAGAGTGGCTTGAGGTTTTTTTTTTTTTTAAATAGATATGAGAGGTGTATTTGCATTCTGCTTCTCTAGAGTTCCTGCTTTCAGTTTTTTCTCTGAAATCATGATGTCTAAAAATGTATTTGTTTTTAATGAAAGCTAAGCTTGTCGTGTAAGTGTATAACCTTAGGCCTTTAAGAGAACACTGAATATTTCAAGACTAATGGTAAAATCCCCAAAGTTGGAAAAATTACACAGCATTAAGCTCTGGGCTGTGCCCTGAGGGCAGATGTAAGATTTCCAGCTTCTCAACGTGGCAAATTTGTGTGCTATTTTTAATCATTACGTTAATAAAAAAGGCAATGTGATTTTTTGCATAAGAGAGAAGAAAACCCCATTTGCAAACAGATCCCCTAGCAAAAACATACCTAGTCACTTGCTACTCTGCAAACAGTGACAGTTTCATTGTCTTGTCCTTTGTTTGCCAGATCTGATTTTTCTCCTGTGAACTTCAAACGTATCCCGCATTTTCCTGAGTTTCAGAATCTTTTCTTTTACTATAAATAGGTGTCATTGTGTTTGTCTTTGGAATATTTGCTACTTCTTCTTTTGCACTTGTACGTGAAATTTTCTATGACGCTGTGGCCTTCCATAGCCAAACCCTATGTTGTTATTTTTTTGGTGGAGTGTTGCGGTTTTATAGCGGAGTTGTTTTTATCCTTTGCTTTATAGTGCCTTTTACTTCTTTTCTCCCAAATCTTTCCCTTGCACTTTTTGGGTGCTTGCACAGCCTGGGATGCAAAAGCTGGGGGAATCTCAGTTGGCAGTGCATGCCTGTGATTCTCTGCATCTTTCCATGCATGTTATCTGCCTCCTAAAACAGCTTCAGCATAGACACATACGCAAATAAAGCAAGTCTATGCAGGGTTGGTTTGATCTTGCAGTCTTTGCTCATGTAAGTAATTCTATCGGCTCCCTGGGAGTCCTTCCCTAAGTCAAGGCTGCAGGAGTTCATCCCAAACTCTGTAAATGAAAACCGGTTGGACAGCAGGATTTCTCCCTGCCAGGTGGCCGTTCATTTTTTAATATATTTATGGATCGCCTTCCAAATGTTTACGTTTCACGCTAAAAATAACCATTGTTTGAAACTGCTTTAGACGTTAAACTCCACAGAGAGGCCAGTTGCCCCAGCTGAAAGTGAACCTGTGGGCCAAAAGAGCAAAGAGAGTTCAAAAGACAAGAAGTCTACAGTGGAGCTGAGCAAGCAGAAAGGCAGCAAACAGGAAACCAGGGAGCAGCCAGACTCCAGGGAGCAGCAAGCAGCCGAGACCGACTCCATCCAGAACGGAGGAGACGCTTCAAAGGAACCCTCCTTCAAGAAGACAGAGAAGAGGCAGTCACTCGGAGGGTTTTTTAAGGGCCTTGTACGTTAACTTGATCTTCTCTTTCTAGTCATTTTTCAGCTGATTTAAGCCTGCAAGCTGTTAACCATGTGAGATTTGTGCTCGGGTGGAGCGGCTTGCAGGACTAAGGCCAAACAACAGCAAGTTTTTGAGCAAAGGCGAGAAAACTTGGGCCTCGGGGTACTGATTCACAGGCAGGTACGGTTTACTCTGGGAGAGCTATAATTGTTCCCATACCGCTGTTATAGAGGTTCGTGCCTTGGCTACGGGGATGACTCAGCCGTTCCCGTAGCAGGTACTGAACCACCTACAAATTACGGTGTGTTTATTAAGGAAGAGTGGTGGTGGTGCTGGTTTACCAGAGTAACCTACCTGCCATGACGGTGGTTCAGCTGCTGCTTCAGAGCAGCTGGGACATCTCTGCAAGGCGGGAAATCCCTGCAAGGAAAAAAATCAAGGTAGACCACTGGGTGGGTGGGAACCAGCATAGTGGTCACAAGATAAGTGCCTCGTGTTAGCAATCGGTTATAGACTAGTTAAAGCACACAAACAAAATACACGTGGTATTTTTTCTTCCTGCTTTTTTTGTTAGCTCTTACCCTAAATTTGCTATGCCCCCTTCACTTAACCTGAAATGTAGAAAGGAAAGAATTCAGCATACTAAAAATCTGAGTTTCTATGGTGCTTGGTATTACTGAGGCAACTGGGGGTTCCTCAGAGCATTAAATAGATGGAAACTTTTTTTTTCCCCTTGCCCATATTCAGGGGCCAATGTAGAAACAAAAGCACAGGTTAGACCTGGGACTGCCTCTCAAGCCTCGGCAAGAGGGCAGATTTCCACTGCTTTTTATAAATATATTGGAAGTTTATAAAGTTTATAAATAAATTGGAAGAAGCAGTTTGCTCCCCTTTCCTCACATTGCCACAACAGCGATGAATCCACAGAGCTATGGGGTCATTTTCGGCATCTTCTGGAAACCTTGTGCGTAAACTGAGCTTCATCACAAATTTCAAGTGATGCGAAGAACCTAAACAGATTCGACGGTTACCCGCAATGATTCCTAGTGAATCTGGCTCCCCTGAGAGGCACACAGCTTTTTTTCCTTCCTCCCTACCTTACTTCTAAGGCTGGCAGGAAAGAGAAAGAGCTAGGCAATCTCCAGGTCTGAAAGAAGAAAAGTCAAGCAATATAGATTGAAAAGGTAACGCAGATTTGAAAATCAGTACTGTTAGGACACCGGGTTATAAAGTTAGGCTTCTGTGCAGATCAGTATGACTCATTCAGAGGCAGATGTTTTTCCACATCATAAGAAGTGTTTAATTTGCACGCATTTCACAGAATTACTATGTATCCTACAGAGGGTGATTTGCATTACCAGAATCATTGCATATTAGAAGGAGAATTAAGAACAAAAGAAAAATAACTTTCTGCAATATTGATTAGCAGCAGTTCAGCCACTTCTGCTTTCTGTTTCACCCCATTGGTCTGGGGTAAAATCCTGGTCCACCGTGAATCAGTGGGATTTTCCCGTAGTTTCAGTGGAGCAAGGCGGAGTAACTACCAGCTTCCGTTGGCTTCCACTCATCTTGGCTCCCAGTGCAGTGACGAGGAGAAATCTTTTTGCTTAGCACAACGTGAAAAAGCCAGGGTGTTGTTTTATATGTGTCTGTGAATGATACTAGCTGATGGAAGGTATCGAGCACATGCATGCTCACGTGCACTTTTCTTTCCTCACCCCCTTTTGCCTCCAAATTCTGTATGAAATTTCCCTCGTGCACACCATCGCTGCACGTGTGTAACATCTGACCCGCGCTCACAAGCATGGTGTGTAGGTGTCGTATCCTGCTCTGCGTATTGGCAACCTCCCCCCAGCAGTGAAATCAGGAGTGCTGTTACTTAAACCACTTAGATGATGGTAACAGATCCCTTACCTCAGCTAGAAGGGAGGAAGACTGCCACATTTCTCTGGCGTAGGTTATCTAGAAATGGAGCAAATGTTAACTACTTCTATTATTTCTGGAGATAATGGAGATTTGTTTTTCTGGTCTGGAGATTTGTTGAAATGAAGCACTGACAGCCCTCCTTTGACAAAAGTTCTCTCTGTGGCCACTGTGTGAGAAAGGTTTTGTCTGTCGACAGTTGCACTTTATTTTGTGTGGTGTCATTCATCCAAGCTGTATCCAAAAATCTTTCAGAGAGTTTAACAATAGATACAAATTTAGAATTATTCCAGAAAGGGAGATATGACAAAGTGCTAGCTAGCGAGGAAACACGCTTTCAAGTGCAAGTTCATGAGAGACCCTGAGAGAGGCAGGAAAGGTGTCTCTGATTCAAAGGGCAAGAAAAACTTTTTTGATCAAAAGAGGAGATTGTGAAGAGGTAGAAAGACCATTTGGGGAAAAAAATGCAGAATGAAGGTAGAGGAAGTAGAGATGTTCTGTGAGATACTTTTGCTTGCTCGAGTAGTATGCCAGACTGTTTGGCTGAATAGTCCCTTATCTTCTGTTGCAATTATAGAGGCCAATAGTATTCCTACACATTCCCTCTCCCATTAACAAAAGATGGCACTTTTTAAAAAAAAAAAAAAAAGTTAAGTTTTTGATAACAGTATAGCTGATTTGGTCAGTTTATTGTGCTTTTGAACTGGGGGAGAAAAAACCAAACCCCACCAAACCCCAGCAATGAGGTCTATGTATGGAAAATACCTCACAGAAAATGACTACCTCTTCTTGAATATCCCCAAGAAGAGTACCCACACCTAAGAAACCTAATTCTGCAATGCTTCTAAAAACTAATCTACACATCTCCTAGGTGATTATACTAAGTCCCAGGAAGGTGTAATCATTAATCTAAAAGTATTAGATCATACACAAACCAATGCCAGAATTTCCCTTCCAAGATACCAGCTCAAATATCTGGTAACAACTCAGCAGAAATATTAAGCTTTATGCTGATAAAATGGAAGCAGGAGATATTTAAGAGGGGATCCAGCAGGCCCTACTTGCTCATTAATCTGTGCCCACCAAGCTTCTCCTAAATTCTGGTGAGCTATTTCAATAGCAGCTATTTTAACACCACTCTCTCCTGAATCCATCGATTCCTCTGGGAAAGGGCACAGAGTAGGAGGATGTCATAGTGCAGGAATGCAGCTGATGAGAACACTTTGGTGCAAGCATCTGCTCCCAGTTGGGCTAACAAATACTGAAACTTTTGATAGAAATGGAGCCATTTATGCAAGCAAATAGTGCTAACGGCCCAGCTGCGGGGTTTTAGCACAGACGATAAGGTCCAGTGGCTGTTCCTATGGTAGAAAAGATTAATTTATAAGCTATATAAAATGCAAAGGTATTTAGTGGGTCTTAGAAAGATTAGATTAGAAAGAAAAAAAAAAAAAAACAACCCCAGAAGATTAATGACATTGTTTCCTGAGCTGGAATAACTCATACTGAAGTTGTCAGAAGCTAAGAGTGCTTAGCATGCGGAAACTATTCTGACCTACTCTGATCAGAGTATCTGGTATACCGACACAAACTTCTCCTGAGCACAAGCTGGAAAATAAAAATATGTACTCCAATACCATGACATTCATGTGTGTGCACTTCAAAGTGCTCTGCCCAAAATAATATGTTCCAGCTCAGCTGTCACAAATGCAGGCGACTTCCACTGCACTGAAAGGTGTTATGCAAAGCAACTGAGAGCAAGACGTGAGCCAGTGGTACCTCTGCTTCTGAATCTGAGAGCAGAGCTGGAATTTGTCCGTTAAAAGGGCAGGAACAAAGTTCTTTATTTCAGACTGGGCTTGGAAATTCCAGTTTAACAAGAATCATCAGCCAGTCTCCCTCAAAGCTTCCTGCTTCAATCAGCAACCACCTTGAAAATGGGTGCAGCAGGGAGACTGTAGCGTAAGCAAATAACAGGACACTTCTGCAAATGTGCTAAATGAGTCAAAATGGGGATTATCTCAAATGAGCTCGCTCTCCTCTACTCCTCCCTGCACCCATTTATTGGAAGAATGGCAAATAGTATCATCTTGTTTCCTAGATCAGTCTAGAAATGGCTTAATATCTTCATGCGTCAGACAGGAACAGCTACAGTTGACAGACTCCGTTACTCTTGCTATGTGGGAAATCTGTTAACTGATGTGTAGGTTTTTAGGGTTGCTGGATAAATTTGGAATTACTAGCTTGTTTTTGGTATTGTTCGATGGATATTAGAACCTATTACATTTTTTTATGAGTCTTCCATTTGCTGCTACATATAAGTGGCCAAAAAAAATTTATTCTGTTCTAGAGCGTCTTCCAAGCTCAACGTCGGTGTAAGCAGAAGCAAGCCCATTGCAGCCAGTTGAGCTGCACAAGATTACAGTTGGTTTAAGATGGGGGATTCTTTCAGTCCATTGTGATTTTTGGCTGCTCTTTTTTATACTTAGATTTTCAAAGGTGAAAAGTTAAAAGAATATCAGTGAGGTGGAGTCAAATCAGTATAAAAACCCCACTGTTTTTACTTCCCTGAAAGGGATGAGGAAGTTGAGATCTTTCACTCTCCCGGTCTGACACAGAATAGTCCTATGGTGGCCTGAAGTGATGAGTCAGGTTTCCACTGTGAAACAGTACTGTGTGAAAGGACAATTCGCACACGATTCTGCACGGTTCCTATTGTGCGGAAAGAACATAGCAGTCACCTTTAGCTTTGGCATGCTGTTTTTTCTGTTTAGCATGCAATGATTTAGGCATCTGGCTACAAACAGGGTTGGCGTCCTGAGCAGTGTTAACAGTGACCTCTGAAACAGTGTTTGTGGATCCATTTTGCTGTTATGTTCTGAAGTTTCAGTGGCTTTAAGGCCAGTAAAATGTGGTCAAGGCATCTTTTACTAAAGCCAAGCTTTTATCAATTACCAGTCAAAAATTTAGTTGGTACAGCTAGATCTATGTGTTTCCTTCATCTAAGCTGGATTAGTGTCTTGAACTTGTTCCAGAACCAGAATTATATTTGTAGTGTAAAAAAGCTTTATCACTCTAACGTTGTCAAATACCTGTCATGCATAAAAGTATTTAATGTCCTTTAACTTAGAGCAGGCCAAGGCTGGCTATAATACACTATTAATCATGCTTGAAGGACTCTTAGCATGGTTTCAGTGAACCATTTAGGCCAGAGAGATTTTAAAGAAAGTTATGCCAAACCTACAATACCACAAGTGCGCAGCAACATGTCTCTGGTATGTTAGTCCAGTTTCTAAAGACAATCGCTTTCCCTGCTGACTGGGAAAATTATATTAAAATAACCAACACATGTAGGCAAAGTCGCGAGCAGTAGCTTTCTGAGGTTGTCATGATGCAGATGGTGCTCATATACCTACACATATTAAATAAAGGGCAAATCAAGAAAAGCGGCGAGGCGAAATGAGTGGAAAAGTATCTGGTAGCAAAACTCAGACACATAATCCCAGACTTAACTGTTCCGAAATATTTGAAAATTTGTATAAATTTCTGTATCTTTTTTCCCCAGGGCTCCAAAAGGATGTCTGATGCAGAAGTACAAACAGATCCAGTGTCTATCCTACCTGCTGGGAAATCCAAGTAATAAATACACGTGGCTGCTGAAGGATCAGCAGCTCTCTGTAAGCTCCCTTGCAGTAGAGATGACTCATTATTTTCCTTTACATGGCTGTCATCAAATGCCTGAGGCTAAAGCAAACATTGGTGTATCATTTAAGGTATATCATTTACGGGGTTTGTTCATTAGATGTTAGAAAGCAACTCTAAAGATCATCAAGCAATGTGTAGTATATTTAAAGAAAGGTCATGCGGATGATTTTAAGTCTATAGAGGGTAGAGTATGTAAGGTAAGAAAGTGGCAGTGAATTAAATAAATGGCAGAAAAAAATGCATGTGACAAAGGAATGCAGTTTGTGCAGCAAGGCGTGAGCAACAAATCCTCAGCTTTAGAGAGCTTTAAAGCAGCCAGGAAAAAAAAAAAATCTCCTTTGATAAATGTTATACTTAAATGTAAAAACAACCAAGTCACCTTTTGTGGTTTTCAATAGAGCTGAAATTAGCCAGAAGTCTGCAGTATAATAGAATCAGTGGTTATAAAGTTATGCTTCGTATTGGTTATTAATGTAAATTAAAACGCTAAAATGCAAAGGCTTTACGTGATTGAGACAACTTCTCTCTTGTCTTGGTGAGGCGGGATAACAAATTAAAAACTATTTAAGGTTCTAATAGGAACACAAGGGGGCACCCGCGTCCCCACCGTAGTCCTAACTCCAAGGCTGTACCTACAATCCTGTTATTAATGTTTTGTAGATGATAGGAAACTTAGTTGTTTCACCAGATATCTGTTTATATCCATACTTGTAATTAATCCTAATAAAAACCAAAATCAAGGCTGTCCAGGCACCTCCCTGCTTCACAAGACTCCTGTAACAACTGTAATTAATAAATTTTACAGAAAATTAAGATTTCTGTGGTTTATTCAACACTGGGCTAACCTGGATGGGGAACCCTGGGCCCGACATTTTAATCCACACTAGCATCTGAATGATCCCGTACTGTATATTTTGACGTCCTTATGATTAAATAAACAAACACTTATCCTTTCAAAAAAAATAATTTGCTCCTTTAATCTTAAAACGAAGTTTGTTATTTACATCCCTGTTTTCTGATGGTTGACGTGACATTAAGGCATAAATCAACACATAAAAACCCTGCCTGTGGAGTGAATATCTGTCATTCTTTATCTGAGTAAAGATTATAACTGGAAACGAAGTGAGAATTCTGTAAAACCTGCAGAATTACATTTCTAGCTAGTCATAGAGGAGAGAGGTAAAAGAGCCCCGTTTCTCCATACGAGCCATTGTGGGTAGGTGGTATTTTTGCACTGGCCTCTGCAAACCTGTGGACTTGTGGCAGACGACCAAAACTTGCCGCTGGTTCTATGCACAGAGAGCACAGACAAAGGCTCCTTTCGTTATAACAGTACTTTCTGTTCTCCTCCCTAGCACAATGGGCCTTTGATGCCCCATAAAGTGATATCAATCAAGAGTGACTGCTTACAGATTTCAAACCTGATTCGTAACGATCTACTTCTACATCTGTGTAGGACCGGTGACTTCTGTGCATCCCCATTTATAGTAGCATGAGAGAAGAATTGGGCTTGTTATATCCAGCTTTGCTCCACAAGAAGGTCTTAGGCTTTGTCTACACTACAAGAGTATACGGCTGTAATTAAATCAGTGCCTATAAAGCTGCATACAGGGAGACAACCGCCATGGTTACATGCTGGTATGAAAGTGCCAGATGTCAGCGCAGTGAGTGTTATCAGACAAGAGGAATAAGCTATCATGCTATTTGCTGACTTCACACTGCTGTAATTGCCTCTGTGTTAGAACAGTATTTAAGCAATTTTCAAATAAAAATATTCCCTGGCTAATTAATTCTATTGTAGACTGTATATGTATTATTATTACAGCCAGTGTAGATATTAATCCTGTATTATGGATAGATCAGGCCTTCTGTGGAAGAGAACAGCGCTTCCTTAGTCCGCACTTTAGGAGCAGGTCTGTGTTGATTGAATTCTGTATTCCCAAGGCAATTAGGACTGCTGACCACGTGATTTGACCATATCACTTGGCAATGGGGCTAATTTCGGGAATCAGGAAATCCTCTTGGCAGAAAAACAAGAAAAACAGTAAATTTGGCTGTGGATGCCCCTTATGCCACCGAGCTATTATTGCAGATGAAATAACGGTTAGTGTTGGCACTGCCTCCCACGTAGAAACTCCCCGTTTTGTTTGATTCCTCTCTGATAACAGGAACAACACAAGCTTTGAAGAAGCGAGTCAGCCTTCTCAAAAAGCAGCAACGCATGGAGCCCCAAGAGGAAGAAAGGTCTTAGGAGATGCATCCCCAGTTAAGTTGAGCTTCCGCATTCCACGTGCCATACAAGAAACATAAAAGTACAGCTTTTATGTTCAGGCCCGGTAAAGCTTAACAAGTTATTTGGAAATCAAAGCTTTGGAAGAGGCTGCAATCCAAGACAAAGGAAAAGAGCAGCCAAAGCAATACATTATGTTTAGACTCTGTTGTCAACAAATAAGCTCTGGTTTTATGCCTAGGATCTTTTGAGAGGAACCGAAGCAGATCAGGCTGCTTCAAGGATCTTAAGGTGTGTTTCATGCAGGCATTTTGGAAGAATTTTAAGGAGCTAACGCAATCTCATAAATATAAAAATCCCAGGGAATGGATTAAAATTGCTACTTTTTGTGTAAGAAATGCTTCCCTCCAACGCGTATTCCTCCCTCTCCATAAAAGAGTGCATTCCTGGGTGAGGTTCAGGACCCTGCCGCACATGTCCCGCTGTCTCCAGGCTGAGCCCGCAGTGAGCCAAGCTCACCATCGAAGCAGGGAGAAGTGAGCAGCTTCACAGCAGGTTGGGTGCCGCAGGTTTTCGTAACCTGAAAGCAAATTATCTCCCAGGAAGGTATATCTGAGCTCAATTGTTCTTCTCTGGAAGCTGTCCAGATGTTTAACTCCACTGCATTTCAAGAAGGTTTTTACAGATAACTCCTGGCAAAACTGCCCTGCGCAGACTCTTACAATGCACAGCCCAAGTAGAACAATGTGATTTCCGGTATTAAACAGTCCGCCCATTAATTCTGTGCGTAACCAGCAGCTAATTACCAGCACACACAAAACAGGTAATTGCACTTTAGCAGCTATTATTTATTTGGTGTAAGCATTGTCTACAGACCCTTGCCTTAAAAAAAAAAAAAAAAAAAAAAAGACCCAAAAGCCTGGTGGTTTTTCAGCCTGCCCTGTCCACGGCTTGTCTTGTGCGTGTCTCCGAGGGGGTGGCTCTGAGGGGGCCCTGTCGGAGGCCATGGCCAGGTCTGTTGTCTCCATGGACACGTCAGTCTCCTTGGACAGGTCTGCCTCCATGGACAGGTCTGTCTCCATGGTCAAGTCTGCCTCGTTGGACAGGTCTGCCTCCATAGACAAGTCAGTCTCCATAGACAGGTCAGTCTCCATGGTCAGGTCTGTCTCCATGGTCAGGTCTGTCTCCATGGTCAAGTCTGTCTCCATGGTCAAGTCTGCCTCCTTGGACAGGTCTGCCTCCATGGTCAGGTCAGTCTCCATGGGCAGGTCTGTCTCCATAGACAGGTCAGTCTCCATGGTCAGGTCTGTCTCCATGGTCAAGTCCGTCTCCATGGACAGGTCTGCTTCCTTGGACAGCTCTGTCTCCTTGGACAGGTCTGTCTCCATGGCCAAGCCTGTCTCCATGTCTCCACATCCAGCTGACCCAAGGTCTCCTGCCCACATCGCCAGGGTGGGGAGAGGGACTGGCGGAGTTGTCACACTTCCCCCCACATTTTATGGGAGGGAGGGAAACTGAGGGAGTGCTGAGGGCACGCCTGGATGGTCCAGGCATGTGTCTGTGTTCAGACACATGTCTGTGCTCAGGGACAGTTTATGATGGCCACCATGATCCCTCCTGGCTTTCCTCTGGTGGGACTGCTGGCACTGGCCCCTTTGGCAGCCACAAAATGGCTATGAAGTGTAAGGAATCGCTTGGTGGCTCACACTAAAAAAGAGACCTCGCTGCATGCGACCTGTGGGAGCTGAAGCATTGCTTTAAAGGCTGGTGCCAGAGCAGCACTGGCTGCTTGTGTGAGCAGGCACCGCACCTTGGCACCCCACGACCTGCTCCACGCACTTCTGGGTCCCCTCGGCCCCCTCCGCCTGCCGCTCCTGCCCTAGCCAAAGCGAGGTGACCGCCGAGGAGTTTCTGCAGCTCCCAGCTCCTGCAGAATATATGCCTGAAAATATCATCATTACAGCCTCATTCCTGCATAACATGATCTTGGGAGGTTCCTGTTGGGCCACCTGTCTGCTGAAATAGTTTGTTCTGTTGAATTGTGTGCATCCATCTATCACACTGTATTTGCATTCCCAGGGAGGTTTGCAGAGCGATAAACACCTCCGAGAGTATCTAGAAAGTACAGACTTTCTCCCTTTTGACCATGCCAGGCCTGTATCTACCCTCAGCCTGGTGTTAAGCGGGAGCAGCTTTCCAGTTGGGAATCTGATTAGGATCTTGTCCCTTGCAAGTAGAAGATTCTTTGCTTTAGGAGACGATCTGCTCACACTGAGACCGGGCTCTAGCAGCCGAGGGAGTACAAAGCTGCTTCCAGGGTACGTGTGTTTCACATTGCTAGCTCTGCACCCAGGGTGTAGAACATGTTTTAAGACTACCTTAATACCTTTTTATATGTAAATGCTTACAGCTGGCTTTGAGGCGACTTATGCAACAAAATCCATGGTTTCAGACACAGAAAAGAGAGCACGACAGGAGATAAACAGACAGGGTTAATGCACAGGTGAGTTGTGGCTGTGGGAAGTGACTCTGTTTGTGAGGGTAGAGATGGAATAGCTTTAATTTCTGTGTACTCATTTGAGGATATCAGTGAAGAATCTGGATTTGCTGTAGGCTCCACCTCTTCTGGATAACACACCCAGGTCTTTACTGGCAACTTCAGCAGTTTAGCAGTTCTGAGAACACAAAAACAGGAAATTCTGCAGCAGCCTTGACGGAGGCTGAAGATGTGTATAAATTCCTTAAAGATTGTATTATTTTCTGAAAACAAATTATCAAAAGCCTTGAAGGAGAATAAATCCCTTATCAACACTCTGTGCTTTTACTTAATCATTTCCTATTAAATTTGTCACCTACTAAACTGCATAGGAAAACAGCCTCCTGCACAGGAAGCATTAGTGGTTTGACTTTAAACCGGAAAGGTACAAAGTCCAAATTCCTTCTTTATCACAGCCCACTGTAAGCAGGTGGTGCAGCAGTCGACACTACCCCTTCACCTACCTTTACACAGAGTACGAGTAAGGTCCTTTATGATTATTGCAATGCATGGGGAATGATAAAGACAGACCCTAGACACAATCTTCAGGACATTTAAAACATGATTAGAATTTTGCAGACTCATCTTTGTTGCAATACCTCGCAAATTTTAAGGATGTTTGTGATTTCTTCATTAGGATTGTTTGAAAAACATAAGGGAAGTGAGGATTAAGTTGCAGAGTTGCACTATTTTTTTTTCTGTTGGCAGTTTCTAGTCAATTGGAGAAAGAGATTCTTAGTCGGTATAAACTGAAATTGTATTGCTTGAGTAAATGAGATTGAAGCAACCCAGTATGTTGAGGCACTGTCATCACAGGAAGCTTTCTCTTTGCAGCTTTTGAGTGCTGGCAGTGGCTGTCATAAGTGAAGGAAAAGAATTGCTTGTGAAAAATTTGCTTGTAAAGTTGAGCTTGCCTCTGAAGCAATCTTTTCTCTTTTTTTCTTGGTTGTGGTTTGGTGTTTTTTTTTTTTAACCACTGATTCACAGTATTGGAAAAGCGTGTAATTATCAAATGCCCTGTTCCTACACACATAGATTATATAACCCCTGATAAGCAAAAGACTGATAGAAATAAGAACATATGTCTGTCTGGTAGAACTGAAAATCTTCCTATCACTCATTCACTTTAGAAGGCTCAAATCAAAACACTGCTGTCACGATTCCTCTGCAAGCAGGTTGTCACAGAGTGCTGCATTCAGGGAGCGCCTCCCTTCAAGGGCACGAACAGAGGGTTTGGAAAGAAGTGTGGGATTTTGCCAGCAGCTGGCTTCAGCCTCCACCCGTGTGGGCTGGGAGGGAGCGTGGGTTAACAGGGCAGTGGGCAGCGCTGTAATCACTGCTATAATGCGGGGCTTGTAGGAACAGCAAGAGTTGAGTTTGCAGATATCCCGCTGCCTGCTTCTGATCCCGTTTCTGTTCCTTCTCAAAGCCTTCTCACTCAGCCTCTGTACAGGAGACCATAAATTCCTATCTCTACACAGTTTACGCTATTTCTAGTAAATATATGAACATAAGTGGTTGTTGCCACCACTCTGGAGGTGATACCATGTTATGTATGAATACACATCATGCTTTGTTGCTGAGGAGATCAGGTTCGTATAAACATCTAGAAAAAGAGATACCCGGTGAGTTCCTAAAGCCTGGTGATTCTCACTGGAAGTACTATAGCAGGCTTACAGAAGCAGAACAGAACCTGTGCTAGCTCTTCAGCCAAAGTATTTTACAGCCTTGGGTATTTATCTCTGTAAACTAAAATCCCCAGGTGTGACCTGAGATGACTGAAAGGCATCCTCTTGCTCAGCTGCCAGAAGAATAGGAGAGCAAGCAGGTGAAGACAGTAACTTCTTAAACATCTGAAGCACAAATTAGCAGGCATCCTTCATCAAATCCAGTGATCAAGGCTAGATAACTTTATTAGCACCTATTTATTGACACAAAGTGGCTGTATCTATATTCAAATCCCCAACCATGGAGCAGAACTTGCTCTTAGATGTTATAGAAACGATTCCCTGTTGCCAGAGAACCCACTACTGGTGCACACTCGAAGCATTTTGGTGATTGAGACTAAGTGCTTACAATTGTGCTAGCAGAGCATCCCTGCCAGAGACGTGAGCTACGCAAATTTAATTCCAGTGTGACTAAATCCGTGCTAAGGCTTTTATCGATGTTGTGGCTCTACTTGAAACCCATTTTTGACTCTCCTCCCACCCTCTCACCTCCACGCAATCCTGCCAGTTAAACTGCCGAGGAAAAACTAGGTTTTTGTCTCCATCAGTCTGCTGTTGCGGAGGAGTCTGTAGGTCCCCCAGAGACCTAGCAAGAGTTAATTACTGCAGTGGGGTGAGTCAGCCCAATTGGGTTTCATATATGAGTTGCTGAGAAGGTTTAAACTCCTTTGAAAGGGATGGGGAAAGAAGATAGAGCTAGCACATTAGCTGCTGGAAGAAGAGGCCAGGTTTGACAGGACCAGGTAGGAGCTGTGCATTACAGAACCCTCCCTCGGGCAAGCAGGCCAGTGTTTGACTGTTTTGTTGTCTTTTCAATCTAGCGTATGTGCTCAGCCTTTCACGTGGAGTCTATTTATGGCCTCCCAAGGAGAGACCAGTCCTTGATAAACTTTTCTGGGTTTAGCTTTCTCTGGAGTTTGTGGTGTGATCTGTCTGGAAGTGCTGTGGCAATGCCTTAGCTCAAGCCCTCGTTAAAACCCAACCTTTCGGAAGCGTTGCACACCTGTAACCCAGTGAAGCAATACGCTCTCCTGCCTGTTTGTTAGAAGCCTAAATGTGGACTTAGCCACCCAGCTTCAACCCTGAAAACATAAACAACTTTGACCTCCATCAATATTTATTTAAAAGTGAATGGCAATGCTAAAATGTAAATTTACCAAAGCCCGTAAGTACATAGGAACATTCATCACAGAAATAACAAGCTTAGTTTTAAAGTTGCCTTTCCCTGTAAAATGTGCTGCTGTTTTGTAAGTAGGGGATATGTCACTTCAAAGCCTCACTGAGGGACCCAGACAGGGCTTGTATCGAGTATCTTGAGGTGAGAGAATGATGGTGGGTTTTGGCAAGTCAGCCTCAGAAAGCCTGCCTGTGCCAGACAGCATGAGATATTGTTTCTTGCTGTGTGCTCTGTAATAAATACTTCTTTAGTCTATTTTTATTGGGTTAATCTTGGCGGGGGTTGGTTTTTTTTCTTCCTCAACAAGCAACAATCTCTACATGTCTTAACTTTGTAGTCTATCCTGACTGTTGCAAAGAGGTTTAGAAGCAATGCAAAAGGAACCTGAAGTCTGCGGTGTGTTCAGAGCGTACAGGAGATGTGGCGTGGCGAGGGTTAAGGCAAATCTGCCTTCCTTTCATTGTCCTGTGTCACCCTGTCAGTCATGATAGCTGACCTGCAGTGATGTAATATAATCTGGACACTGAGGCTTTTAACAAATGTCACTTTGAAACAAAGCATGTGCTTTTAGAGAAAGTTGTTTGTTTTAACTGAACCCAAAATTAAGCATTCATCATCTTGTCTCCTGTAAAGCATATTGTTCTAGCTTGGAGAAAACTGAAACTAAACCATATGCTGAATGTGGAAGAATTTAGAAAAATTTACTTTCTTTCCATCAAGTCTGTGCCTCATTTTTCTAACTTCAAGGAGAAAAAAAAAAAGTAATTGCTGTAGACAGGATAAAGATGGTAGTTACTATTCATAGGCCGTTACACAAGAGTAGGTGCTTTCAAGTACTTGGAAAAAAACGTTGTACTAAAATTACTACTGGTTACTGGCAGAATTACTTGTAAATGTCTATATTCTAGGATGGAAATAGTATTTAGGGTTTTGCAGAAAGTGTTCCTTAAGCTTTTTGTTCACAGATGTATCTTTGTTCTTATGTACACATGTTTGCCAAGAATTTCCTTAGCAACTAATGATTATGCATGCTTCAATTTTGGGGTATTCAGCTTGTACCTTCTCAAAGAACTTAACCTTTTATGAATGCTGATTCTTTGGCAGTAAGATATTGTAAGGGTCACCCCAAATTGACATTATTAGCATGCTTTCAATCTTCGCATTTATTTTGAATTTAGTCCCCCAAGTTGACTCGTTATGAGACTGTAGTGTTAGTTCCTATAAAAGTTGAAAAATATGATATCAGTTTGGAACTGGATTTGTAAGTTCGGGGACAATTTACTATCTGTTTCTGAGGAATATTTTTTACATTTTTAGGATCAAAATTTTATTGTCAGACTCCATGCATTAATCGCATTTATCTAAGTAAGTTTTTTATGTCTGACTTCCTCTTAATACATTTAGTTGAACTCTGCCCTACCAACAAGAGAACATGCAGTACTGAAGTACTTCTGAAAGATCTCAGTTTGCAATCTGAGATGAGAATTAAAACTAATGTGGGTAACCCAGTTGTTATCACTAACAAATGTCTCAGTTATTTAAAGTGAGATCTTTCTTCTAGTTGTTAGTCTGAATTTGGATCTTGCTGTTAACTGTCTATAGGGGAAAAACAATTCTTCTCTGGCTGGAAAGATCAGGTTTTGCAAGTTAATGCAATGTCTACCTTCAAAATAGACACCTCCAGTAAGAGAATGCGTTACTGTTCTTACACTTACTGTACTCCATAGATGTAGTTGGGCTTCCTTATGTTACAGCCAGAGATACAGAAAGCAAGGAAACACTGCCCAACAGGGAAAGGGGAGTTTGCGGTGGGATGAGAGCAACCCAGGTCACCCTTCGGGCCTTTCCCTGTTGATGGCTGCTGCCCTCGTAGCCTCCTCCAAGTGCCACGTGGGCCAGACGGAGGCCTGACACGCCACTTCTGCAAAGGGGCCAAAATGGGGCTGTGGGGCTTGCTTATCCTCTGCTGCTCGTGGGAGCTCGCAGGACCGGGGACTTCCACGCCAAGTGGAAGACCCTGAACTATGTAGGGACAAGCCAGGCTCTTCCCAGAATAGTAGGCGAGGAACATGTAAAAAGATGGCGACGTATATGTGTTTAATTTCACTTTTTCCAGTGTATATTACACCTGAGACGTTTCTCTCCAAGACAGGTTTGGTAACTTTCTCTAGGGGACAATATTTCCAGGCTCACCATAGCCCTGATTCACATGTGGTTGTTCAAGTGTGTCCACACTTAGGAATGATGGACTTTTTCTTTTTTTTTTTACCTTTTTGCATTTGGTGGGATATTTAACTTTCATTATCAGAACTAGTCCGGAGCTGTTTATGATTTAATATCCTGCCCATGAGGAGGTTTAGGCCTGGGCCAGATGATGAACACTATATAAAAGCTAATGTTGCTGCACTGTATAAAGAATCTGCTCAGGTGGAAAAGGGAAGGTGCGAAAAGGGAGGCGTTCACAATGAAATGGACTGCAAACAAGCTGCTGCAGAGCCATATGCACAACCTGTTCTCAGCAGTGAAATATTAAAGATGAGGTAGATAAAACAATCCTTGGTATCCATGGTATTGCAAATAAGATTACTGCTTTCATGCACGTGTATTAGCACTGCAGCCCTTTCCACAGATGGACACTATTAAAGGGAGTAATCAAATATCAACATGTGTTTCATACAGAAAGAGACCCTAAGCTGACTGGCTAGCAGGAGAATTTTTGTATTTATTTATTTTTATATTAGAAAGGTGACCAAGATTTAAAGCTTTTTTTTAGGCTGATACTGTGTGGCTGATCTGGTGGTGGTTACTGGGAACTCAACGTGATCCTCACCTCGAGTTCCAGTCCGACAAATGCATAACACTTCTTTTTTAAGAAGAAGTATAACACACAAACCTGATTTTACAGAAGGTCGTGTCACCATTTCTGGTAGGTTTCAACATGCGCTAGGATAATTTAGATGTCAAAAAGTGACTTGATTTTACTGTAATTAAATGTGTATACATCAGGATTACCTAAACTGAATTTAGTAGACTCACAGAGCGCGGAACAGATGCAACGCTGCAAATCTTGAGTGGTGCTCGTCCTCTCCCAGTATGATAAATACTGCAGCTACTTACTGAATTACTTAGCACATGACATTTCTGAAACTGATGCTGGACATAGCAGGGAAAAAAGGACACAGATTTGTAATTGTCACATCTATCTTGCAGGGAGTAATTGCAATCCCATCCAGTTCTATTCAGACTGTGCAGAGCAGTCTCCTCCCCTGCCTTCCTGGCAGAAAAACAGACAAAATTGTCACTTCCCCAAGTTGCTTCCTCATGCGGCAGCTGAATCCCATCTCCGTCCAGCTCTCCTGTTCTGGGCTTCACTTCCCCAGTGCCTTTGTGTCTTGTGAATGCTGTGTGACTCTCCATTCTTGACATAGTCTCTTCAGTAAATCTGAAAAAAGTGGCTGCTGTTATTACAGGATTTGGAAAGTACTTTCCCAGAATTACATGTATTTTTAACCACCAGTTTATCAAAGTTTGCTGCTTGAATTTCTGTTAAACTCTTTTTCTTACATAGCCCTGCTGTTCTACTGCAGTTATTCTGTTTGTCCATAATAATGTTAGGTTTGTTTTAACTTCTGTTGAGGCAGTTGATAAAATCCCATGGATTACTGAACTCGGTAAAATCTGTACGCCCTACAATTGTATGTAACACTGTTCTTCTTGATCTTGCAAATTCACTACATGTCAGCACAGTGGTACCAATAAAATAGCACACACTGCTTTTCTAACAGGGCAAGAATGAGTTGTTCTGTCCAAAAATGACTGCCTGAAACAGATTTTCCATGAACTGTTTTGTCAGTGTGTGTGCGTGCATGTACACACATACAATCCCGGCATTCCTGGGACCTCATGGATTAAGTTCCCATAAGCACACATGATATAATTTCTTCCAGGACCAGATTCATGTGGTAATGTCATTGTTGCACAACTGCTTTTCTCAGCTTTAAAATAAAGACATTAAGTACTAAATAATCAAGTTTTCCTCTTTACCTCTCTGACTAATTTTTTCCAATGTGAAATTTAAGAGCCAAAAATTAAAAAACAAAACAAAAAAAAAAAAAACACCAAACCAAAAACACCCAACCACCAAACCAAAAAGCGATCTCCTGTGTGAGAAGTGGAGACATTACTTTACATTAAAGAGCGTTTCACTATCTCCCCCTTCCCCACCCCCAAAACAGAAGTTGTTTCAACATCCTGGCTTGGTACTGCTTTCATACCAGCAATATGCTTTTTGGCATGTGCTGTACGTTACACTAACAACCCAGCCTGCCAACAATTTAATAGCTCTGCTATGTGATTATAGTTTTCAGGCCATACCCACTTTATTGACACAGTTTCCTTTTACTATTGCTTAACACCACTTCCCTCCTCCTCCTGCCACCCCCCCTCCCCACCCACGCTACCCAGCCGCATCCTTCTCGCCGGTGCCAGTAGAGGGCACTTGGACTTAGTTTCTTGGACATTTCAGTCGCTAAAACTATTCAAGGAGTTGCACTTGCAGGTTGGTGGTTTTTATTTTTTCCGTGTCGTCCCATTCATAGAAACCGGGGGGGGGGGGGGCAAAAAAAAAAAACAACCAACAACCCAAACCAACCACAAAACCCAAACAAACCAAAAACCCAAGCCTACATGATCAAAATTTACAGAGAGATCAGGGAGGGGAAGGTGGTGCCTGGAGGTGCAGATGTGCCAGGGATGGGGATGTCACGGCAGGGGAAGACGCTGGGGGACACCATTTTGGTAAACTCCAAGTCATCTGTTTTCTTTAGGAGGATCTTTCTGATCATGGAGGGAGGCTAATGAAAGGGTTCTCCAAAATGTTTTCAGAGCAATTTCTTCACAGCGGTGCTCTGGGTAAATAACACTTCTGCCTTCTCAGCGAAATGGTGGCTTATCCTAACTCTAGCTCAGCGCTCCGCACAGGACAGCAGTGCACACCTCCAAACCTCCCTGCTTCTTCCTCCGTTTTCTCTTTGATATATATAGATACACATATATATTTTTTTTTTTTCCAGAGTTTACAGCTCAGGCTGGATATTGTGTCCAGTAATCTCTGTTCAGGTTTCCTGTTAATCCTACCCTCCTTCACAGGGAATAAAGCAATGCCACCATATGGTTTAATTCTTAAATATTTGGCTCAGGAGAGCTCCTGCTCAGCACTGTTCAGGGTATCGCTGGAGATGGGGTTTCATTTGGTAGCTGTTCTGGGATCCCACTGATTAAAAGGTGATGTGGGGTGTGGGACTGTGGGAGCGGGGCAGACAAAAGTGAAGGAGTGTCACGGAAGGGGAGAGGGGTGATGATAAAGGGGAAATGAGAGCGCTCTGGCTTCTTCATCTGCTGCCTTGTGAAAACCAATGTACTTGGGACAGGAAAAAAAAATAATAACATGCCTAAAAATGTATCTATGCACAGTGTGACATGAATGTTAAGCAAGCATCACAGAAGTGCTTTTAAATTAAAAAGAGAGAGGATAAATGAGAATAAGTGCCTTATGTATATGAAAAGGCGTATTCTCTGCTCCATTCTCTCTTTGTCTTTCAAATGCAGAAGAAACAAAAAGGTCAAGAGAGATTTGGTCGACACCATAACACGGAAGTCACTTCTTGTGCGATTGTGGATGTGTTATTGTTCTTCTCCTACTGCCTTGTTCATATTAAGAACGAAATAAAAACAATGCTAATGACAAGAGAGGGACAAAGCCGTGCTGGGACAGATGGCTGGCTGAGAGGAAACATGCTTACCTGTGTACTTTACCACATTGCTTCGAAGAAAAACTACGCTGTTTAGTCTTACCATATTCTTCTCAGAAAGCAACTTTCAATTTTCTGCTTGAGACCTGTGAAATCCCTTACTGTAAACCTTTCTCTCCTAACGCTGCCATCCAGTTGGGAAAGCTGTTACCTAATGGAAGTAACCGAAGCACAGCTGGTACAAACATAAATAGGGTTGGTGGCTGACAATTGCACACAGTGAAGCAAAGACAACTGATTTGTGATTTACATCTGTCATGAGTATATATATATACAGCTGTACAGTCACTTCTGTGCTTTCAGTTCACGTACAAGTCAGATAACTGTATAACTGCTTAGTGAGATACATAACTGCCTAGTTCCGTACATAATTAATTAAATACCATATGTAGTCGTAACTGCATGAGTAAAATAGGAGTGCAGTCATACCTGCCACAATAGGCTGAGCTTGGACAGGCAGCTGAGTTATTAATGGGAAAGCCTTGCATATACTGGGACAACTGGATTCCTTAGCTCGTCGTCTATGTAACCTCAGCAGAAAAGCTGCTGCAGAATCCGTCACTTCTAAAAGGAAGTATTCTTATCCTGCAGTCTGTACGGGTCCAAAGTATTCAAGGTCCCTGCCCTAAGCTGAAGCTGAGAAATAATTTGCCAGCATTTCCGGTATTATTTCTAGTGCAAATTCAACTGAGTTTAAACAGCACACTCAGCAGGACCCGTACAGAGTGTGCGTTATCAGTTATGTCCTTTCAGCATAAAGGAAAATTTTTTAATTTCCTACTTTCATTATAAATCAGAGAAGGCATTGTCTTTGTAAAGTATCTCAGTCTTTTTGTACAATAGTTCACACAACGGGGTTCTAGTTTGTGGCTGTGACTCTTAGGAACTATGGTATTTCCTGAGACTGAAAATGGTGAAACTCTTCTAAAACTGACTAATACATATTTCAGTTTAATAACGGAAAAAGCGTGTTCTGAATTCTCTCTTTAAAGATAAAGGATGGTTCCTACTCAACGTGGTGTCTGAAGTTCTTGGTATTCAGTGTCCGTGTGTCAGCATTCTGGTTCAGGCAGATATGAGTCACGGATCCAGACTGAATTTTTGTGTAAATGAGGCAAATGTTCAGGTTCTTTGGTCGGTTCTGACAGGCACATCACTGTGCTGAGATTTCTTTGGTGATAAGAATAAGTATTTAAGCCTGTTGGCTGAAGCAATTAGCAGTTTACCCTTTAATTACAACTCACAGGTTAAAAAAGAAGTTATTGGAAGGGGGCAGGTACTTAGATAACATGAAAAAAACCCTAAATTTAATTTTGAGGTCCTTGCGCTTACAACTGCTGTGTTTTCATCCCTAGAAAATTTGGTATATCTTTCTGACTCTCCATGCATTTGAATCCCATGATGGACAAAGACGTAGTTACCAGAGCCAGAAAGATTTTTATTTATTTTTTTTAACACAGTCTGGAAGGAGAAAGAGAAAAATAATTTGTTGGTTGGCCTAGTAAAGAGTATTACATTTCCCTGTAGCTTTGCCTGGTGTAAGGAAGGGTGGGATAACCTGCTCAGGTGTTCCTATTCCATTTCTGCCAAGCAAACATTTTCAGTAGTGCCATTCCTGTAAGTCAGTCAACCTCTTGGAAGGGAAGAGGTGGCCCAGGCTGGAGCTCTGAGCTTTCAGGGTGCTTGGGGAGTACGGAGCAGCGCCCAGGATGGATGCAGGCTTCCGCTTCCACTGCAGGACCATGTGTACCCATGTGCAAGGACCACAGATGCACACCTTCACCTAGCTGAGGCTGAAGAGTCGCTGCCCCCTGCCCAGTCTGGGAGCAAAGTTGCTTATGGGATTGGTCCTACGCCTTCCACAGGCAAAAGGAGCCAGGATAGCAGAAAACTTCGCACTTTTGTGTTCAAGTTCATTGATTTCAGGCCAAATGAGCCAGAGGCAGCCATAAAAAGCAGCTTGCCAGCAAATTCTGCGATGGCAGCAATGAGCAGCTGAGTGGGGACGGAGACCTGCCTGTGGTTTAAGATTCAGTGATAAGCTACTTCCAGTTTTTCCTCCACAGGGTGGTATTGATTTATTATATAAAATGGGGAGTGTCACCAGGGCAAATCTGTGCAACCAGCATAAATCTAGTTTATATGCTTCCCTCTCAGTGTTCATGTACCTGAGCAGTACAAGCAGCTACAGTAAAAGTTGTGGTTAATAAGACCATAAGAAGCATAGTGAGGAAGGGCACATTTTCAGATAGTGCTTTTCTGACCATAAACTCACTATAGTGAATGAAAGCTTGAAAGAAAAAGCACCAAAAAATGCACATTGTACACTGATGCACAGTACTTGGCCAAATGTTTGTTTGCAGGGCTCTCAGAACTTGCTAGGAGTGAAAAACAAAACAAAACAAAAAAAAACCCCACACACTACTTCACATCTGCCACTGCCTGACACAGTGTTTCCTTGCTTCTAATAAAGATCACACAGCAGTTAATACTCTATCAAAGCTTAAAGACCAAATAAATGCAGTGCTTACCTCCGAGGGCCTGTGCCCTGGTTTTATTGGCATGCATAATGGAGGCAGTGTCATGAGAGGCTTGTGAAATGCAACTTCCCACGTGCAGCAATGCTTTTTGAACATCTTGGTGCAGATTTTCTTGAGAGATTTCTGTGTTCTTTGAAAGAGTGTGTCTGTGCTCTGAGAAATCACTTATTTTAGGCTTATTGATAAAACTCTGGAGAAAGAGAGTGCTGAAAGAAGAACGATCTACCAAGTACAGCTAAGAATATGGTTTGCAAGGTGCACAGTGGTTTATTGGAACCGAGCGATCGATATTTCACAGGATGATTTATTCTGTGAAGCAGGAACAGTGGTTTCTTCCTCAAAGCCTACCAAGCAACGGTGGAATTGAGCCAGAAACCCTAATTCTGGAACCTGATACCTCCAGGAAGATTTGGGGATCTATACCCAGCCTGTGTGCGGCGACTGATAACCTATCCGAAAGCTCCTGCCTGTTTGTGCCAGAAGCCGTGGGTGCTATCTGTGTCAGAGATGGTTATAGAAAGAGAAACTGCTGATTTTGTTTCCAGGCAGAAGATGTTTAAATATTAGTGTGCTTAAAAAGAAAAAAAAGACTCATAGTATCTGGAGTAGGGCAAGCGACATTTATAATGTCAGTGAAAGTCAAGCCTGGGTTTGGAATGAGCAGACTAGGCTGAATAAAAGAAGTGAAGCAAATCTGAACTGCAAGAGGCTTAAAACTTTCTTCTTCTTCACTCAAAATATTGCTCCGTGTGGCCCACTTTATCAGGAGACACTTAAATGCCTTAAACTTAGGCATTGGGCAATCTGTTTAGATAAAAAGTAGTATTTTGTGGAATGGAATAAAATAAGCCACTTACAGATTTGATCACAGTGATCACGAATAACCTAATTTAATCCTTTTTTCCTTTTAAATCACCTGATTCTGGTCTGTTTGTTCACAATGATTCATCAAATAGCCTGTGCAAACAAACCATGTCCTGTGATTTTTCCATAGACAGTCCAGGAGGAGGTTCATGTTGTTCGTTTTTTTTGTCACATGATCGGCCACAAGTCACATTCTGTTATTTCTGTTTCCTGTTTGATGACAAAAATAAGAGATGGCAGGTCTTGCAAATTATCTGATCTATTATGCAAATAAAAGCTCGGCTTTTGAGAATTGTCCCAAGAACCCTCTTCCTTCTGACTGTTTAACCCAATGTGTTTTGCATCAGTACTCATGATGGAGCTGCTATTCCCCAGTGTTCTGGAGAAAAAAAGATGGACAGATCTTTGTTCTCTGTATTTATACACCTTGCCTGATTTCTTTGGTAATGCTTTATGCATCTTTGGTTTAAAAGCTACATCAAAACGTTGAAGCTAGGCAGTTGTTCATCCGATGTATTGTCGTGGGCTGGTTTCTTTATTTCGCTGTAGAAAGGCAGTTCAAGGTTTTTATATGAAGATTGTGCAGCCACTTGCACAAGTGGCCATGTATTGCCACACTGGCACTAATTGCACGCACTAACGTAATTTAAATTAGACATGAAACTGTTTGTGCAAAGGCCACAGAAACATTGCAGGCCTGTCAGACCATAGAAAAATAGTACCTTTCGGTTGCGGTGGGTGTGCCGTTATGGCCCCTGCATTATTGTCAATTAGGAAATTGAACAAAAAAAAAGAAAAAAAAGTAGTACAAATGAATGGTTGAGGAAGAGATTTAAAACAATCCCACATTAGTTTCCTGTAACTTACATAATGCTTCTTTTAATAATCTCAGCCACAGTTTAACATTGGTTTAAATGAAAATGAAAGACCGCAAGATAAGATAACACAACACAAAACCCGAAGGTCACTAACTAATTCTGTGTCTGCTAATACAAGACATTTTTTATAAAGGTATGTTTAGTAAGAATATACTTGAGAAAAAAAGCAGATGTTCAAGCAGCGACTGGCAGCAAGCTCGCCGTTGTTTGACAAAATCATACTTGCTGAGCGTAGTTCACTTTCAGTTGCCTTCGGAAATTAAGGGGGCTGAAGAGCTAGGGAGGAGCCACGTACATGAAGCAAAACCCATCATATAGAATAGATGCCAGGCTGTAAGAATAACATACATTAAATTCCTGTTTTAAAAACCTATATATTATCAAACAGTAGGTAAGGCCAGGCAGTGTAGCATGTACTCTGTGTCACTTACTCAGCAGCAAGGGGTGTTCCTGGGCACGGCAGAGTCTGGTTTAATCTGCAAATTGGGTAATTCACCCATAGGAAATCAAGAGCTGATTATATGCAGGACTCTTGGAGTTAAAGCGCTTTATGAAATCACATCAATGTAACCAGAATTCTGTTCAGGTCAAAACCGGGAAGGTTTGACAAGGTCACATTTAAACTAATTTTAGGAGAAAAACAGGGTATTTGTTTTTGTCTATTTGTTTTATGGTTTAGACTACAGTGCTATCTATTCTAAAAAGAAAAATACAGAGTTTTCAAGTCTAGAAATGTAAGACTTTTTTTAACATTTGGAATAAATCCAATAATTCAGTATCTCTCAACCCAAAGCCAAACCTTCTACAGAACTGGAGTTTTATTTTCTGGGTTTAGGTGTATCTGGGAAGGGGGGAAGGGCTAAATGAATTTTGTTACAATTAGGTTAGAACAGAACACTACCACTTAAAACTGCAGTATATGAAATAAATATTTCTAATTTTTAGGTGAATTTGCTCGTACATGAGAACTCTTGCTTGCCAAAATTCACGCCTGTTAACTGGCCGTGTTCATCACTGTTATGGCAGGGTGGGCTTTCCTGGAAGTGCACTGGGAGTAGTTCTGTCTCAATAAGACAGTAAGAATGACCACTGCCTGACTCCAAATTCCCATTTGTTTTCAGATGACTGTGAATTTCATAATTATAAAATCGGTCATGGGTAATTTCCAGCTGCAGTTATTTTGGATGAAGAAAGGGGATTTCTGTTGTTACTGCTTTTCGTTATGTGGAGCCTGTTTGGAACAGCTGCTTTCATTTTGGTCACTTAAACAGTGAGAGAGTTACCTGACGTATATAAACATCACAGATCATCACAGCAAACTTTACTGATAGCGTGAGGCTTTAATGACTAGGTTGGATTTATACGACAGAATTATAATAAAACAATGCCAGCAAACTTTGATTTTGTGACATATATGTAGACCCTGAGTGTAAATCAGTACACGCCGCAGTTTATCTTCATTCAATACACTGATTTTAAATAGCAGTTTCCACTGGGCAGACTGTACATGCAATTTTTTAAATTGTGAATTTAAAATAAAAAATGAAAGAAGTCTGGTCAAATGGCCCAATTACTTTCCTGTCATTTCAGTATTCTTCTGTGCTCTGGACCTGAGGTTATTTATATGAGAAAATCAACTACTAGAAAATACGTATTTAATAATTTTGCTGGAATAACTCCTCTTTTGGATTAAGGAGTTTTATTCAGAGGTCAGTATGTGGGCACCACTGCACGGAAGGAGAGTCTGTAGTGGACTTCATAGAGTGGGGGTCATTTCTGCATCTCAGGATCAAAGTTCTTCTGGGGTAAGATCTTTGTTTATAGAGAAGTTGGGTTGGTGGTGTGTTTGGGTTTTGTTTTCTTTTTTCTTTGCTTCATTTTAGTCAGTTGGCTGCACTCTCAGAGTAGAAGGGACCATCAATATTGTGCTGGTCTCCTAGCGGAGAGACTTTTTAAGGGAGAGAGTTTTGCAGCGTGCCCTAAAGATGCTCAGACTCTGGATTTGCCTGATCTCTTCGCTGAAGACCGCTGTGTAGCCAGCTCCCCTCGACAGAGAAAGCTTTGTCTCTGCCTCTCATGTGCTTCATCCTGAGCTTTGTGATATGCATTTTCCCAGCGGGGCACAGCTGTCACGGTGACTCATAGACTGAAAATCACCCTTTGATGTAGCTGTGTCTCTAACCATGTAGTATGTACTCCAGTTCCCTGTCCAGTCTAGTTTTAAGTGATTCAAACACCACTCCTGTTAGCAAAATATTCCATAGTCTAGGAGAGACTGTGTTGCTATTCAGTCTAATTTCATTTCAGCCCACACTATTTCATTCCAGTCTTTAATGTTTACACACATCAAATATTTTAGGCTGTTATCATATCCTCCCTTAGTCATAATTTTACCAAATTACATGCATTCAACCTTTCTGATGTCGTCTTTTTTTTGCTTTTTTCTTTTTTTTTTTAATAAATTAAGTTACCCAGAAGCCCAGTTATTTTTCTATTCCCTGAGTTAGCAATAGAACCCTATAAACAGATGGACATTGGGGTGGGGGGTGGAAGGGGGAATTTTTTAAAATCAAAGTAAGTTCATAGAAAGTATTAAAATATACTCAGCAATGTAATAAACTTTTTTTTAATTGAATGGATTAAGGAGGGTTTTAGAAGAGTCTCTGTAAAGATTACAACAGTTGTGCAAATTAAGTCTGGGTTTTTTTGTTGTTGGTTGTTTGGGGTTTTTTTACCGATCCCCTCCCTGTCAGTTCAGAGCTCCTTTCAGTGATTAGGTTTGTACGATTCTAAAATTAGTTGGTGACTTACGTTATTTTTTTCCCAGGGTCTTCAATGGTGGTTTAATTTAGCACATTTATTATTTCTGTGAAATTATTCATTATGCAGTTGACTTTACGTGAGACAATAACTTGCCCCTTTCAAACAATGGACTGGCTTTTGGAGTGTAGTTAAGGCTGAAAGAGGAGTAAGCAGATAATACCGAAGAGACTGCTTGGAATTTTAAACTGATATTAGGATGGCCTTTGAGCAGGCAGGGAGGCTGGCGCAGGCTGCCCTGCATTTCCTCCGTGTCTGGAACATTAAGTGTTCAAGTGGAGCAATGGTGCTTCCTGTCAGTGGGAATTGTTTAACAGCTGATCACTTTATAAAGTGGAAGGGCAGGGGAAGGGACTGAAATAGCTGGGAATAGGAAATTCCCGCAGAACAGGGAGTAGAGAAGTAAAACCCTAAAAGGCCTCAAAAGCGAGTAATTGAGGAAGATGGAGCTGCAGTAGCTGGAGGGAGTGGCTTCTCTCACTTTTCAATTAGTTCACTTTGCTCGACTCTCACTGGTGGGAGTGATACGATCACGAATGTAGACACCGTGATGCAGAGTCCCACTCTGCAGAGTTACACGTCACGTGTCCAACAGAAAAAAAAAGAGTGATGCATTCTTTCTCCCCACAAAGCCTTTTTTTTTTTTCTTTTTTTCTTTTTCAAACATCTAATTGTCAATTAAAAATTGCAGCATTTTTTCGAATGGTTGGGGAAATGCTATTTTCCAGTGGGATATGAGAAGAAAACTTTACAAGCTGGGGGAGGGGAGTAAAAACAAAGCACTTATTCTTCCCTTTCCCCTCCCCCAGTAGAGGGAGGAAGCAGAGGAGTGGTAGTAGAAGGAGGAAGAAGAAAGGAATTAAAAAGTAAAGAAAACTTGAAAGTGGAGTAAGGAAAGGAATTTAAAGGGGAACTGTACGCTTTTTGGCAAATCTTTGGAAATAGGGCTAAATTCTGGGAGTTAATGAAAACTCTGGATTTCACAAGCCATTTCCTTTGATTTTAAGCATATGCATTGTCCTGCTGATATCCATTTAGTTACTCTGATTTATTCCAACTAAAGGCGTGGCCTAAAGGTTTAGGATAAAGCACAGATGCGAGTATTTGTGTAACATCCTCACTGTTCCTGTATTAGGGGAGAGGTAAGTAACTTGGATAGTTTCACTCAGGAGGTTTCATAACCTTTAAGCTGGGTGTGTGCTGATTCAGTCTGGTAAAAGCAGTATTCAGAATGAGTTAAGCTTTGTGTGTTGCATGCTATTTTCTGAGGATTAGTCCAACCACCTGTTACTAAAACATGAAACTCAGTCAGAAAAACAATTACATACCTTTCCAGATGCATACAGAAAGGCGCACCTTGGGTGAAATAATTGCAGAGCCAGGAAATTTTTTGTAGGGAACACATCAGCTTTTGTCTTTCAACGTGAAACTTTTCCAGCAGCTCTCACTGTACGCCAGCTTTGCATTTCTGTGATTTTTGTACTCTGACTTCATGCACACGCATGTGCGCGCACACACGTGCATGCACACACTCGGACAAAATCTACCGCGCGCTGAACCTTCTGTTTGATCGCAGTTGCACTGTTCAGACTGTAGATAAGTAAAGATAAGCTAAGTATACGTTATATGCTTGAAAGCATGTGCTTTTCCAGTTGTACATGTACGCACAACGCAGGCAAAGGATATGTAATATTGACCAGCGTGCTGACCAGGGGGAGAATCTTTCCTGACTGATTCTCGCCTTTTAAATCTCGGTTTCAAATCCAGAGATCTTGTTTTGGTTTAATTACTCTGGAGTACAGCTGGCTTGAAAAGCAGGGTTTCCAGTTTGCAGGGATTTATTTCCTTTTATTTTTGGTTTGGTTTTTTTTTTTTCTTTTAATTTTTTTTTTTATTTATTTTGTTTGCTTGCTCATTTTGAACTCGCCCCGGGTACCAGGGGTGGGGTGAAGTTTTCTCCAGCCGCTGGGCTCGGGCCCCCCCGGCCCCGCAGCCCGCCGGGAGAATTGACAAGAGCAGCGGCCGAGGGCGGCAGGCTGGCCCAGCAGCTGGGCTCGACCCTGCCCCAGCCTCGGTGGCTGCTTATCAAACCCCAGGATGTTTTAAATAACATGTTTCAGGCTTAACAAATTGTGATTATCCAACAAACCCTCGCTTTGTCAGAAATTTTCTGGCCGGCTTTACTTTTGAGTAACTTGTTACGTCTGACCCGAGAGAGTAAAAGCCTCAGCTTTCTAGGGGCAGGGAGTATATAAATAACTGATAATGCATGCCCAAAGTTCTCCCACTGGGATTAATAATAGTACATAAATATTTATAACAAAAGTGAGTTGTCCTTGAATTAGATCTGGAGACACCATTCAGTTTTCAATGGAATTGAGCCTGCTTATGCCAGATTTGTATTTGGGCCTGAATTTCTGTTCTGGGAACTCTTAAAGCAGAGGCTGCTTGGCCTCTTACGAATGCAGCTCAGTAACAACCCTTCTGAAAACTCAAACTGGAAAAGTTCCTCATTCCTCGTTCCTCATCGCAGGGCAGAACGCTTAGTTTTTGGCAATGACCTGTGCAAGCGTAACTGCCTGTTTACCAGCAGTGTCTGAAAACAGCTCTAGACCCTTTGTTCATTTGCTCAGCAGCCGTAACAATAGACAGGTGTGGGAGAAAGCAGCAGCTACGCGCTCTCCCTCATTCACTTGCGGAGCTGGCGGCGCTGCATCAGCTATGCGGACGACGACGGTTTGCAACACCAAGTTGCTACTGGCTGTGTGGTGTCAGTTTTGCTCTTTTCTATTTCCTTAGCAGAGAGGGCTTGGGTTAAAAGAGGAAACAAAAATGTGCAGCCATTCCTATCTGAAAACCAGACCTTAGCTCCCGGTGGTTCTTTTCTTTTCCTTTCAAAACACGAGCAAGATTAAAAATAAAGAAGTGTCAGTGTGCTAATGTTTCAGTTTCTAATCAGTTCACAAATGGCAGGAAATTAACTGGCTTTTCATGAACATCTGTTCCACTTCTGGCTTGAAAGGTTGGAGGCAAATGCTATCCGTCAAATTTAATAGTGAGCATCAGTAATAAATATACTTTTCATTTTTCACACGCGTACCCTCCCCCATTTCTCTATCAGTCATTCAAAACAGTACGTTGTAGCCACATGCATTGTTTTCTTTTCCCCTTGTATTTTGGGGCGGGTGTGTATAATAGATGCTGTTAATTAAAAGGATGATGAACTGCCCCAGAATAAGGATCAGGAAAGAAGCTGTGATTACAGTACTGCAATGCTGTACACCTGCTGGATGTGTTACGAGCGAGTACACCACCACTCATCCCGAGTTCTTCTCGGGTGAAATTGTCTTTTTTGAAAACTTCATAATAGCTTGGGAAGCAAGGTCTCTTCTTACGAGTATTATTTATTTTTAAGTGACTTGAGGAACTAAAGGCCTTGTTGCTGTAGCAACAGTCTCTATGGGGATGTCACATCAAAGTAACTTTATTTAATTCACCTTTTTGTCCCTAGTGTTCCCATAGAGCCAGGTTCTTCAGGCTAAAGTAATAGTACTCCACAGGGCAGGTGTAACCCATTTTGCACTGAGCTTATTTTTTAAAGGCTGATAGGAATTAATGAATATCTAACCACTCTGGTAAGTAGTTTGTCCCCCAGGAGAGGACTTTGCTACCACTGCCTTGCCTCACACTGGGACTGGAATGCCTGCACATTATGCTCTTTCCATTGCTGTTGGTACCCTGTACTAGGTGTTGTCTCTTCATTTAAAAAACTGACAAGCAGCCAGGAATTCTTGTTGACTACTGCTGGCTGATAAGGAATTCGCAAGCCAGAATCGTACGTGGTGTGTAACAGCTGTGCCTTTCTTGGTTGTCTGTGGACACAGGACTTGAAATCCTTGACTGAAGAGGCATGAGGATATCTACATTATTCTCTCATAACAGTGATTACTCCTAAAGTTGGTTTCAGTACCAATTCAAAGAAAAGTTGCTCTAGACAATGGAGAAGCTAAGTAAAACCTCAAGCACTGCATGGAATAGACTGCTGCGTTTTGAGCAATCCACAGCTAAAATAGAGAATGACAGCCCAGATAATGCAACAAATGGCCTAAAAAGCACCAAAAGCTTCCCAGATTCCCTCATGGGGTCCAAAGAGGAGGACATTAATCAGGACAGACAGAGGAATCTGTAACCAAACAGGTTTGGCCATTACACAAGAATACCATGCAAACATGAAACTAGAGGAAAAGATCTTTATCAGCACCTAGCATGCAAAAACATACAGAAGGGAAACTCAAACGGTATTATGTGCTGCGGTACTATGATACAACTGCAGATGGATGTGTTCACTTGTTTTCCCTCATTACTGGCAGTAATTACTGGCACCACATTGAACGCTCAGTAAAAGTACTTGCCTCGGTCTGCTTGCTCGGCATCAGAACTGCTTTTCCCACTACTGTAATTGCTTGACTTGAAAAAAGACTAGGGCTTTATGGGGCAAACAGGCCAAACTGAATCAAAGGACTTCAGAATTGATACATTTCTTTTAAGAAGAATTATAAGGTTTTAGAAAAATTGATACACGCTGTCTTTAATCATACGGTGGAGTTAATGCTAATCTGCAGTGCCATAAGGAGAGCTCAGACAAGGGGAGAAGGCTGGTTTGATATTTCAAGGTGAAGCAGGTCCCTTAAATTACCTATATAGCTGATCTTTCTGTTCCTGCCCCAGTGAGAGACACACTGGGATGATATTACCTATGAGGGGGCTTTCTCGATTTGCCTATTGCCTTTTTGAACACGGCTTTACTTAGCCCTTTCTTCTCGTTAGTATCACCCAACGTGAGTGTGGCTGACCATGGAGTTGGCGTGCCAAGGGAGAAACGTTTGACTAGTACTTCCATTCCGCTAAATCCAAAGCAGGAGCCTATCCACTGTGTTTGCCACAGGGGTTTATCCAGCTGAGGAAGACTTCATAAGGAAATCCTGTGGTGGAAAGGAATGCCACTGACAAAAGGCACTCCAAAATGATGGTCACTGCGGTAGCTCTTCTCCTCCTGGTACCAAAAGGCCGATGGGACTACAGAGCCACCAGATTCGTCCCACCTTTCTGGCCATATTATCACTGCTCATTGTCCTCAATACTGCCTGACAGAAGTTTAAAAAGAATGTAAGTCATTTACTATGGTTCATCTCTAAATTCCCAAAGCTTCCTACAAAGCTGGGGAAGAATTGTCCTCGTCTGACATGTGGGAAACTGAAGCAGAGCAGATGTGCTGAGAGATAGAGACTTGCTCACGCTACCATGAACAGCAAGCTGTAACTAGGAGTCGGGTTTCCTCAATTCATTGAATAGTAAGTGCCAGGTTCACATTGTTCCTTCCTTAACAGTTAAAAAAAAATAATTTAAAACTATGTACTCCATGGTTGGTGACTTATATATCCTTATTCAAACAGATGCACGAATCTGGTTTAATGAAAGGAAAAGAAATATTGTCTATTAATGAACTCTGAATAATTATATTATGCTCTAAGCATTGAGTACAACAATTCTCACTAGGGGGGGGAAAATCATTGGGCAAGAAAAATAATTGTCTCACTAGCAATTACCATTAGACTATTAAAGACACTGATGTACTTATCGTTAAACAGTCTCTCTGGAAGCTTTTCTTTCCTAATAAAGTGCTCATCTTGTGAAGTATCATCGAGAGTACAGTAATTTGATTCTGTTTATGAGCCTTTACCTGCTTGCTAGAGAATTGCTTGCAAATATTAACAATGGATGCCCACCATGGGAAAAGAAGGTACAGCTGACATTCTCAAATCCCGAAAAATAAATCATTAAGGCCTAGCTGCCATCCTCATCCTCTGTTAGCTATGTCCTCGTGGCATCAAAATCACATGGGACCCTGGTGACAAGTTATATCTCATGAAGGAGCCCTAACACTTTTCTTCAGCCTCCAGTTGCGCCACCCTATTTGATTAGCCCAGCAATTGGAGTGAAATTCAGCCCAGTGCTACAGGGTGCCTAAGGTGGTCGATGGTGTTTAGCCTGGGACTGATTTGCAGGAGCTCTTCGCAGGTTGACTTTCACTCTGTTAAGAATGGCAAATGAAAAGCTTTAAAAGAGAAGGTAGGAGAAGGACGTAGATAGACAGTACAGAATTCCTTGTTCTGGAGCCAGTGTTCAGAGAGTGTTACAACACGCTGGTTTTTTCTTGAGATTGCAGAGTTCAGCCCTCTGAAATTGTGCTTTTTGATTTGCTTTTTCTTATCAAGATGGACTATCTTCCTCTGCAGTCTAGTGTTTATATTGGTGATTCTTTTCACCCACTCACTACCTTTAGTTTTTTTACTTGCAGGGCAGGTGGAGAATCTTCCAGCACGCTATGTAATATCACCATAATCTCCCCTGTATGTTGGGTGGATGGGGAAAACCCCCACCAAAAAATAGTTTGGTTTTTAGTTTTGCTTTGGCCAAAAATACAACATAAAGCTACAGTTTCCACTGTTACGATACGATTTCAGAAATCCTAAGTGCTTCCAGACAGAGAACAAAATATATTTATGTATATCAAAATGCCAGTAGGTTTCTACAGCCATTCTCCAAAATGGCAAGGCACTTATTCCACTTTCTAAATGTATCACAGTCTCCTATGAACAGAACTTTAGAAACTCAGAGCTCTATAAATTTGCTCTTGAGTTTTTGATGTGCCCCAGCACAACCTGTTAGTTCTTGAAAAACTGCCGCAAAAATAGCATTACTTTTGTAGTTTCATTTTTAAATACAGAAGATTGTAAATCTGCAGAATGAGGTGTGAATACTCAAAGAGGAAGCCGCCTCGTGAGGAGAATTAAAGGTAATTTTTCTGGATACTAATTGTTCTTAACACACCAAAAGTTTTGTCTAAAAGGCAGATGACACATCCCTTGCCTCTGCACACCTCTGCTGCCCTTTGGCTCTCCAGGCCTTGTGGCTGTCGTTTTCTTTAGACACTGCCTAACACTTAGGCATTGATATGATCAGCGCTTCACAACAGAAGCCCTTTACACCTGCCATTAATCATTTTGTTAAGTTACTTTACTGCAGTTGGTGGCAATAAATGTGGAATAAGATGCTACATTTGTCCCTAAATAATCTCAATTTATGATTTCATATTGTAGGGTCAGAGTCTACTGGTCTGTCTTGTACTGTACGGAGTATAGCCTTGCAAAGCTCTGAATGCCTGCATTGTGCTTTATTTGAGAACCCGTACCTGAGAACTCATGGAACAGCAATCAAAGAGTCGCACTCTGATGATGGTGGTTATTACGCTGTCAGCCATTTAAAAAGCTCTTTACAAAAAGCTCTTTACAAAAAAAAAGCTTATTGAAAAATAGGTGAAAACATGAATATTTGTCTGGTTTTGCGTGCGTGAGAATTTCTAATGAGGGTTCCAGAAATTTTTTATATGTCTTTTCTGTAGATTTATTTCCCCATCTCTTAGATGTGTTCTCTGCATAATGTTAACGCTAACCTTTGAGTCACCCACATCCTGGTATGCGTCACCACATTTTCTGTATGAAACAGAAGAGAATCTATACGTATTATCAGACACACAGAGTAATAATTTGTATTTTTCTCCTCTTTCCTTCTGAAAAGCAGGGCGAGATACCTGTACTGGAAAAGCCTTACACAAAAAGTCTTCTGAAAAAGTATTGTCTATGGAACATGGCGTGCTTTTCAGTCCATTTAGTTTGTGTGCTCCTCAGATACAATTGTTCTTTAAAAAAACATCGTCTTTCTCCAATTTCTTCATTTTCTCACCTCCTGTAGCTGCTATAGAAGCCAAAACAATGTCAGTTGTGCTGTAGCCCTCCCCATCCCCCGCCCCACATTAGTGTTGCAAACGATTGCTATCTTTCAAGCTGTCATGGTTTTCATGGCTTTTGTACCATTTCATGAAGCTCTTTGTATTTAATTTAAAGCAAGCCTGCCAGGGCTGAGACATCTTTTTGCTTCTTGGTTTGGTTTTTTTGTGTCTGTGTGTTGTTTATGTATGTTTCTAGTATTGCAGAGCTAAGAGGGAAACGTGAAAACCTGAAGCCAGGATATACGATACACTCAGAGCGGGATGTATTTTTGCCACACTGTGGAACTTGGTCAGCTCTGGGTTTTTTCAAGCGTCTCAGCAGGTTAGATGTCTACTCCCCCCTCACCTCAGTTGGAAGATCAGTTTGTTGGGGAATACTGGGAATATTTCATTTATTTAGACTTCTTCATTTGCCTGAATCTTGATCTATAAGCTTTCTGCAGTTTGGATTACTTTAGGCTAAGAGCTAAGTCTTTCAAGCACTGGAGCAGTAGAAACTAAGTCTACATTTATGTCAGAGTGAAAGAAGAATAATAGTATAGTACATACCAGCTGTTGCTAGTTTTAATTCAGGTAGCACAGGTAAACAGTAGAAATGTGAAGAATCAGCAGGAAGAAAAAGTACTCTAATTGTATTCAGGCTACTCTAAGGCATTGCTCCTTCTCCTTTACGCACTGAAACTTCTTCCATCCACGTCCCTCAAGCTCTGTTTCCAGCTGGAACCGCAGACCCAAGGAAAAAGTCAGGTGTGGTCTGGAGGATGTTAAGCACCCAACCGTGGGACCTGCCCGGATGAGCTCAGTGGAGACTTGCCTAACCTGGGACAGCCCGGGAAGTAGCTCAAAAGATAAATGCCTAGGCAGCTTTTGAGGATCCGTGTCGAAGTTGTCCATCTGTAAAATGGAGACGGTCGCACTTATTTGACATTAACACACTCACGCAGAAGAGGTGTAAAAGTACTTCATGGAAGTCTCCGCTTGCGTAATTACAGCTACTCCAGACATGTCTTTAAAAAGCCTTAAAAAAAAAGTTTTAAAGGCTTAAAAAAATGAAGCTACTAAACATAAGGATTCTACAAAATGTTACAACCCACCATGGAATTTCAGAAATTTCACTTTATCCAGAAAACAAACAAAATAAAGAGTGGGATATAAAGAACACAGTTTTTATCTCCACAGTCCTCATTTATGTGAAGGGGGAGGTTTACAGCAAAACCAAAACCCAATCCCTTTACACTCACAAATTGCTTATGTAGAAACCTTAAACTCTCATTTGTAAACCTTTTAATGTTTTGGGAAAGGGTGTTCCAGCAGTGTTTTCACACTAAATTCTATGTCTGCCCACAAAATAGATACGCGTTCGGTCCAAGCCAGGGAAAGGCAATCACAAAAAGAGCACCCAACGCAGTTAAACGAAGTCATTCTGTCTGGAGCTGGGAGAAATCCCTTGGGTGTCGGAGCTCTTCTGAGAACCCCAAAGCTTTTTTGTCAGTAATTCAGCACATACCTGACCAAAAAAAAAAAAAAAAGGTTGCCTGACTGGTTTTGTTGTTTCAGCTGTGCTGAAGCAGGGGAAGCAAACAAAGCTTTAGCATTTCAATTAAGTTTCAACTCTGACAATATTTTCAAGTAAATATTTATCACTGTTGATACCCTCTGAGTAGCTTAGTTACAGCATTTTATATTTAAAAAATTTTTTGTTGCTATCAGGAAAAAAAAAAAAAAAACTGGGTATTTCTCGCGAGGAGGAAAAATGTCATCCCAGGGTTTCCTCCCTCAGCAGTTAACACGTTCTGGTGGCAAGGAAAATAGCTGTTTTCTTGTCTCCTGTGCTGGAATTTGTAACTGAAAAGGGGAAGTCTCACATCTCTCTTTTAACACTTGACCAGATCAATGACTTGTGATATCAGAGCTTCACGATCTCAATACAATTTGCAGTAAATGCAGGTTATTTTTTTCTGCCTTCAGGAAGTGGGCTGCCAAGCACTGAGATTCTTTCTGCTCCAGTGATATAAACAAGCACCAAAGGAAGTCAGGTCAAACTCTCATCTCTTCCTTTCTACTCCACGCTGCCATTAAGAAGAATAAAGTTTTGATTCGTTTTGCTGCAGGTTTCAAGGTGAATTTAGCAGAAAAATAGGAAAGCATTTTAGTGTTTTCTTTTCCATATTTTCGAAAGATCTTCCAATTAACTGGTAACAATCCCAAATGCAGCATTCGCGAGAAGTGTGGGTTTTATTGTGACTTGGCAACTTCAAAGTAACGGCAGCCGTGAGATTATCCAATTGCAATTCTTGGCAGCAGCTGTTAAATCTTAAATTGCTGAAACATTATCTCCAATGCAGTATGACAGACCCTAGCAAAATTGTATGTAAACTTACATGGACAAATTTGAAACTTGCATCTTTTCATACTCCAGTAAAACTAAAAGAAGTTAACTAAACGGGGAAAGGCCTTAGGAAAGTAGTGATCACCAGACAGCATGGAGACAGCTTATCTCTTTGATCAAAAGATACTGGTTTTAAATCACAGGTAAACAGGCTTTTGAAGTATACCAGACTATTTAATCTGTAACCACCAACATAAATTATTTTGTACCCATTTTAATCAGGAAAAGTGAACATTTCAGGTTAGAGAGAAAGTGTCTTTAGCAAGATTACCAGGTTATCCTGCAAGATTACGATGTGTTTACCACACCCACTCTAGCAAGGCACTGAACACACTGTTAAATAACTAGAAAAGTACTGACTGTATAGAAGACCTTTTATAGGCACGCCTGCAAAATCTAGGAGTGGCTTTGATCGGTATTTATTCAGCCCAGTTATTCAGTTGCTGTGATTAACACACGTGCTGATGTTTTCTTACCTCCTTCTACTTTTTTAAAACTTACTACTTGTATTTCTGCAGAAGCAGCTAATCTTTTGGTGACAGACTGGTCTCTCAGAATTGGGGTTCAATGTGTAATGTTTCCTATCTCTTGCTATCCCTCCCTGTGCATTCTTTTTGGAACATGATTGTTCTAAGTAACCAAGCAATTGCTGGAAGAAAGAACAACTAAATATGATTAAAGGTTGAACTGGCCTTTTATTTGCATGCATATAGCACCATTGAAACCGCTCTTTCTCACAGATTTTCTTCTTTCCTCCTTTAAATCTACGTGTATAAAAGTTCAATTTCTTCCAACAGCCTAGGGGAGGCGAATTTGATTTATTGGGGGATTAGGGAGGGTTGTTATAAATGCATGTCTCTTCATTCAGCAACCCAAGCTCGAGGTCAGATTGGACGGGGTGCAGTCACAATTTGTGGTGATGAACTTTCATTATCTTAATATCCCAAACAAGGTACTTGCTAGTAACAAAACCACTTCCTTTGTATCATTGGGTAAAAAAAAACCACCTGAGTCTGTGTATTATTATCTGCCAAACTTTAAAAATCTGCACCTCCTGAAGAAAAAGTAGCAGAACAGCTGAAACCATAAACTCGGTGCTCAGCTGGCTAAGGGGCTGAATGTTTGGTAGGTTAAACTCTTATTTTATTTGGTAATCTCTCAAAGTTAAATAACTTCATTCCTTTTATCTGGGTTTAGTGGGCTACACTTCAGTGAAAAAGTGGAGGAAAAGAGCAAAAAGCAAATACAACAAATTGTCAGGCAAGCAGACTACAGCTAGAAGACTGGTCTGATGTTAAGGAAGTACTTTGGAGAAAGTAATTTAGGTCTGCAATGTGTGTAATCATTGCAAAACCTTTTTTTCTCACAATGAATTTAATCAAAATGATCTGATCTTTCTAAAGCCAAGTCAAGGCAAAAGTTATTTTGACCTCAGAACACTTTTACATCCCTGAAAATGATCTTTGACTACTTTAAGGACATTTTACTACTTAGATGATGAGGTAAGAGAAGGAACGACCATTCTTTTGACTGTGTTAAGATCCTTGCGGTTCTGTTTTGACTACAGTGATTTAATATAGGGGTGCTCATACTGAAAATATTATTAAGGATAAGAAGTGGGGAGAAAGTGAGAGATTTTTGAAGGTTAACCATAAAAGCTCTGTCTAAAGGCATACCTCAGCAAAATTCTTCCACCCAGGCTGCGTGGAATATCTGGTCCCCCTTTCAGTTCCCACTGCCTTCTGCAAAGTCCAAGCAGTAGAAGGTGAATTGGGAAGGAAAAATCAAGATCCGAGAACTTTGCCCTGTAGATTCAAGTCTATCCTGGAACAAAAATAGGCACTGAGCTGTCATTACAGGGTTTTTTTTTTCTGCCCACTGATGTGGTATACACCGTCAAGTCATCTGTAAAGCAATTAAAAGCTTTTTGTTCTAGCTTAGAGTAAGAGAAGTTTCTCCATGTATTTTTAATGTCAAAATAGGTCCATTAGATCCCTGATGTGGACAGACACTAACTTCCAGCAGCATCTCGACATTGATTAGATATCAAACCAGTTATTATTTGTGACTGACCCTCACCTGAGGAGCACAAAACATTTTGGTGAGACAGCTCTCATGAGTGACTTTTTTAAGGATAAAAATGCTTCCCCACTCTTCTTAGACAGTACAGTACAATATGTCTGCGATGAGATGTTGTAATATACACATCTCCCAAGTATTTGAATTAAAATCATAAGCATAACCATGTTAAAGCTACACTGTTCCTTTTTCTGAGCTATGCAAATACAGAAGTAAAATACACAGCTTGGTAAATACATGCATGCACTTCTGCAAACGTTGTATTTCATGTTGTGTGTAAGTATGTGCGTGTGTATATTTACACGCACTTCCATTTACAAAGAAAGTGTTGATTTCATGTAGCAACATAAATGATGAGGTACAGCTGGAGGATCTGTGACTTTAAATGTGCTGAACTGGGGAAAAAGTGTGGAAATCTTCAAACATGTACGTGGGTGGTGTCTGAAAGAAGAGCAAATGTCTTGCAAGGTTTCATTGTGCAAACAGTGATCTCCTTCACTAGATGTTTTGGATTATTTTGACCAGATTAGCTACCACAATGTAATGAAAAGCACCTAGCAAAGTGTTCAGAGAAGCAATGCACTTCTGATCTTTTTGTTCTCCTCCTTTTCCCTTCCTCTCGTCCCCTCCCCCAGCCCCATGTGTCCCGACCCTAGGGAGAAGCAAGGGGGCATGGCAGAGTTTCATTAGGCTGCTGCAATTAAATCCTTCAGTGGCTGTGAGGAACTTCTGAGATGTTAATAATGGCTTGAGCCGTCCCTGTAACACAGAATTCAAACTGCTTTCACTCCTGCTCTAAACTCAGTTCCAGCACAGGAAGAAACCTTACTTCTGATTCTTTGACAAACTCTGCCTGCTTCTGGGACGGTGTCGGTGCGTAGCCAGTTCATGCGTCCTAGGAACCTGGGCACTGCTGAATTTATAGCCACTTTTAAAGCAAAAAAAAATAAGACTAAGCTAGTGTCCTTGCTACCGGGGCTCATTCAGCACAGGACTTTCCACCACTGTCTTCCAGGAGATGCTCAGTATCTCTTCCTTGTAATGCTTAAGTATTTCAAGGGTAAGGAAAAGTAGGAATTTTCTAAATTTCCCACTAGCTGCCTGTCTGCATCTTGCTACTACAGGCTGTAAAGATTCGGTTCAGCTTTCTACAGAGAGTTATGCTGTGTTGGATGTGCTTTAATCCAGAGGCCAAAGCATGCAGCACCTGATGGAAGAGCCGTATCTCTCTTGCAGACGGTGACAGTCCAGATGTTGTGGTTGGTTTGGTTTGGTTTGGTTTTTTTTTGTTACAGTATGCCAATAATAATAACAAGAGGATTTTATGAACAGTTTTCCCTGAAGCCGTTCAGAACAGAATTCTTATTTGAGTCATGTCAAATCAAATAATTGTTTTTCCCATGAAACAAGGCTTTCATTCGAGTCTGAGTCTCTAGCTGTACCAGAATTGGGGGAAGGAGGGCAAAAAAATTCTCTTTCTTGCTAATACCAGCACAGGTTCAAAGTTTTAGGAAGAGTGAAAGGGAGTATAAAGCAATTAGAAGAACTAAGATGTAGGATGGAGGAGGAATTGCCTTTAGGCTACCTAAGTGATGGCAGTTCCTTGGCACTTAAACTTGTTTAAAAACAAAAAATTAAAAACAAAGCTCGAGCTGTTAACAGTCTTGCATATGTAGAAACTGGTATTGATAAAACTTGAGTGTTGGCATAGATACATATGTATGTATGTGTACCTGCATGCATAAAATCCAGGGATGACTATCCTTAAGTAAATGTGCACAGGCAGGTACCTGCAAAGAATCTCACCGTCCTCCTCCACCGCTGTGGTCCAGTGCTTCAACAGGAAGGTACTATTTGCTGCTGGTTTTGTGCAGGGTTAGATGCCTTTCTGTGCCTCAGGTTTTAATCTGTAAAATGGATCTGGTAACTCTGCACACAGGGAAAAAAAAATTCTGTCTAGCTGTTAACCACTAATTGCAAATAGTATTTACTCACTAATTTTGAATAACAAATATATTTTGAGTAATTCAGATTTTTTGATGAACTGGAGCAGATAGGAAAATAAATAGTTTGCCTGGAATTGTTCAGCTCTGATAACTGCCATGGTATAATATAAAATGTAAATGTTATCCTGTGTAATTAAGACACAGAAGAATTTTTTAAAGCAATCAATCAACTGTATTTTAACTTAAAAAAAAAAAAAAGAAAACAACCCACAAAAAACCCACAACAAACCCAGAAAACAACAGTTGGGAAGCTTTTATTGAAACTCTAGTTGACTGCTGTCATTGATGGTGGGATATAACCCATTTTATTGAAGTAAATTAAATTATTTTCAATGAAGCAGAGCACAGAGAACCCAAATAGAAACAATTTTAGCTCTGATCTATAATCATATTTTTTGCTGCTTTGTCTTCTATTTCTAAAATCAGAATTAAAAAAATTAAAATCCAGATTAAATATGTTTTGTAGGTTATCTGAGTGTTTAATTTGTTACAGGTCGTGCAATCTTTTTTTAGTTCCCTGCAGCAAACCACTGTTTTGGGTCACTGAAGTCAGCTGGGCTCAGTGTGAGACCTGCCCATCTGATTCTCTTTGCAGGATCAGAGACAGTTTTTATCTGCGATGGTGTCTCCGAGTTTCAAAACACAAGCTACAACGATAATTTTACAACTCTGGCACTTTCAGACTTGCTCAAGCAAAGAACACAAGCTTTAAATCCAGTTGAATTCAACACTTGTATTTATTAACAAAGTGGCACCCGGCCAGAATGCTGAACACGTAACCTGTTCGGTCATAATGCTGCCTTTGTGAGGATATCTGAATTTCTGGAATTCAGACCCACCAATTTGCTCAATGAACCAGAAAGCATTTCTATTTCTTGGCAGAAGGAATTAGGAAAAATTACCGGGCTTGCATTTTTTGGGGGTTTGTGATAAAATTATTTTTGAACTTTATTCTTCTGAGTATTGGGTTGCTCCTGAATATTCCAGTCATCTCTGGATGACCACATTAGAAGAAGAAAAAAAAAAAAAAGGTACTGAAACAACAGCAAATATAGTAATTTCCTAGTTTCTTTTTCCTAGAAATAACCTCAGAAAGGCTTCCTAAATAAAGATGGTATGTAATGCAGGGGATTTGTTCGGGAGATTTATATGGTATAACTGAAAAGACCTGAAAAGATCAGCAAAGGATTTTTTTATGGCTTTTTAAATTATTCTTTCTAATCATAAAGGCCTACAAAATGGCAGTTGGCAAAAGGGGGGTTGTTGAGCTTTAGGTTTTGTTTATTTTGAGAAGAACTTGGCACTGCTAAAAATTATTTTTCCTTTAATTTCTTCTCTTTTGGGGCTATTTTTTTGTTTTGTTTTGGGTTTGGGTTTGGTTTTTTTTTTTAACAGCAACAATGCTTTTGTCCTCTCTGAAGAAGTGTGAACATTTTTATTGTAATTTCTTGCGTTACTTGAAGCGGCAGGACAGTTTGGACATTGCCAGAATGTCCCTTCATTTACATGTAACCTGATAACTTGTTTTAAAGTGCTTAACAAAATTAACAACATTTGTTGTATGCTATTTAGGTAAAAATCCCTTCCCTTCTTGCCTGTTCACTTTGGTCTTCTTGGCTATCGTGATACTGTTACTGCACTAAGCCTGTATCTATCAGAAAGCGTTCAGGTTTAGGAGTTGCATTTCTAAATGCAATTAGAGAGCTGGAGAAGACCTCTTTCAGCTCTCTTCTTAGAATGTATTTTTTAATAAAAGGGCCATGTATCTTGCAGTGTATCCCTGAAAATTAAGGAAAGACAACTTCTATATTACAATTATCATAATCCTCATCATTCCGTTCTTGAGTTTTGCTGATAGACTTAGAAGTGCTTAGAAAAGGTCAATGGGCTTCTGATAACCCCAGTAACTCAGGCTGAGGCTTCAAATACGCAGTATGAACCGAGGAGATGTTTTGATGAGGAATCGAGAAGCAGTCTCCAAACTTTGAAGAGTTCAACTCCCGAATAAATTAACCTGCTCTAATACCTGACAATCTGCTCGCATTGCACAAAACTCTGGTTGAAGCTATACATACTTGATGACAGCTTGTAGATGCTCCAATATGCAGTGAGAGTCCTGCAGTGACTGGTCCACGCAAGCTGGATGCACAGGCGATATGATCTAGTGCAGAACATGGGATGCCGGGGATTCGGGGAAGACTGGTTCCTATTCCTGGTTGGCATCTGTCTTTTACCTTCTGTTTGGCATCTGCGTTTGGTACCTGGATTTTTCTCTACAAGTCATTTACCTGGATTGTGGAAGATTTGGGATATCTTAGGACTCTGATCAAGCTCAGGTCTTCTAGGGCCTAACATAGCGTAAGTTGTAAACTAAACTGTGAATTTCTAAACACAAGCCCAGACCTGCTAGTGATACACAAGCCATTTTGAAGTGGTACACCAAGGAAATAACGTATCCTGCTGTCTTCTCCCCAGCGGAGATGGGAATTGGCCACATAGTACTCATGGCTCTGCAGCTGCCACTGTTTTCTCTGCCATGTGAGAGAAGCTTGGGAAGGAGGCGTGTTTCAGTCATGCAAACTAGCATAGCACCATGTGCTTCTGCTCTTGTGGTCCAACATGGTTATGGCCTTCGGAGAATATAACTAAGTGAGCTACACTTGGGAACTTCTTGGTTAGATGGTTGGGAAAAGCATCTCTAGCACAGCTGGCTGATAGAGAATTTATTAGGTTTCATGGCAAAATCCTGACGTACTCAAATTTCCTTTACCTCTAATGTGGGATGGAAATAAAAACTCCAAGATATCCCATAGCATGGAAAAGCTTTGCCTTCATGGCGTTATGCCTGGAAGGCTACCAACAGGTTACCCACCTTAGAAGTCCTCAGTTTCATTCATATGTGGACTACTGAGGATAAGAGGAAAGCATCCGACAGACAAGTTCACTCATATCTAAAGCAAAAATTGCACCATTTCCATATGACATTTCGATTTGAACATATCAGCAAATATTGTCAGAGACGAATGCTACATCTCATTCTTATTTTTATTTTTTAAGCCTTTCACTTCCCCTTTCAGTTGTCTCCTTGGGCTTATTTGTTCTAATACTGGTTTGTTACTGTATATCTCACATAATTTTAAATGTAAATGGAAAGCCACACGCTACAGGTGGATGCATGGATTCTGAAGCAGTGACAAAGATGCTGTAGTATCAGCTGTTTCAATGGATGTCTGTCCTTTATTTATTTTTTTTTTAATTGTTGGTCACAAACCAGAAACACACTGTTGCAGGTGCTGCACGAAAAACAACCATCCCTGTCCTGTTCTTTACATCCTCTTAGCTTCTGACCATAAATTTGAGCACTCTGGACAGCATATGTGATGGCAGGAGCATAAAAGACGGAAAAGACCCCATGGAACAAGAAGAAACCCCTCACTTCAGATCTGAGTAACAGAAAAACAACCTTTGGGTTTGTTGTTTTGGTTTTTTTTTTTAACTTTATTTTCCTCTCTTTCCTTGTCTCTGTTTCTGTATCACTTCACTTCTCCATGTCTTGTTTCTGCCCATTTTTGGGTATCACTTTTCAGTGCCAATCAATCTCTCACGTTGCTTTCTCACAGCCTGCCGTCCCTCCCGCACAGGTGAGCGGACAGCCTGCCTTTGTCACCCAGGTTTGACAAGTCTGGTGGCATTGCTCCTCTGAGTAACCAGGGCTCGCAGTGTTGGTAATGTGCACTTTCTTTGGATACCACGTGAGCTGAAGTACAGACTTTTGCGTGCGGGATAGCTGCCCCACTCTGTGTCACTGCCTCACCTGTATTTACATTTCTGGTATAATGTGCCCAGGTGACTATTTAATTTTAGCACGCCCAGTCAGTGGGGTTTGTCCTGGGTGTTTTGAACTGTTACTTTCTGACTCTTCAATAGCGGTGGCATAAAACTGGCTTAACACTGGTATCCCTGTTTACCCTTGTTATTTCCATTTTAATAAACAAATAAGGAAGGGGCTGCCCGAAAGAGCTGATACCTGAATATGGAGCAGATCTCTGAGCAGAAATCTGACATGAAAGGCAGAATGAGGGATGCCCTATGAAGAGAGAGGAGCAGGAGCATTTAGCTAGCCATGCCTGGTAAAAGGTATCTGAAGAAAATCTTCGCTTCCCCACCCCAAGACTGACCACTGTATGCCTCATTGACTTGCATGAGGAGGGTGGATGAGCTGTTTTCTCCAGGACTGCAGGTGAATAGTTTCTATCCAAAGTAGCGGTTGTGAACAAAGGTAGGAAAGTAATCACTCTCATGGGATCATAGGGCTGTAGGATAATTCCGATTGGAAGGGACCTGAGAAGGCCATCTAGTCTACCCCTCCCGCAATCACATGAGCTCCCCCGTGTTTCTGCTACAGTCTTAATTAATGAATAAATGGCACCCAGCTTACAGATGTACACCTGATTTATTTGCCAGAGAACTCTTGGAGTGGCTTGTTCAGACTTCCAAAGACTGAGAGAAACACTGTATTTGGCTGCTGGAAGCAGACCGCTGTTTAAATGTTCGCCTGACTCCAAACACTGCCTTGGAGGTCAGGCATCCCAGTAAGCCAGAAGGAAATGACCCACCGGAGAACTGTTGTGGAAGTCTAGATGTGAGGTTTTGCTTCTACCATTAGTTATTCAGATTTACAACTGCAGTTCAATTATAAATTCAAAGTAGTTAGTGTAAATTTGTTGTGCCGTTGCACACATGCTGTGGCCTGTTCTGTTGCAAATCCTAGTTTGGTTTCCTGGATGGAGTACAGGCAGGATGCTTCGGCTCTCCTCTTCACCTTACCAGTAAGGTCAGAGTGTTCCCCGTCTAATGAAAAGGTTTTCCTCGTCTGTGCACAGATATATATTCTTATATTCTTGCCACTTCCCTTGCATTGGCACTGACACTTGTTTGTCATTTCATGGAGCCTGAGTGTCAGGAAAAAAACTGTTAGTATTTGGCTGGTTTAGCTCCCTGAACCAGATCTCTGCAGTCAGAGAAGTTGGCACCGGGGAAGGGAAGGGAGCTTGCAGTGGGGTGAGCCATTGGACTGGTTTAGCTGTAACGTTAGACTGAAGTCTTTCTTGATTTTTTTAGTTTAATGTAAGAGGCCACCCCTGGAAAACTAAATTTGTATTGTTTGGTTGTTTGGCATTCTTCCAGTTATGCTGATTGTCTTTTATTGGACATTACAGATTTTAGCTGTACTGGATTAGAGCATTAGCTTGATTTCTTGGACTAACGCTTACAGTTTTCACATGTATTTCTCTGCCAGCTCAGCTAGCAGCAGCATGACACCAAGTGTCTGCATTTGTTCTTCCTAAGTAGCAATATTCAGAGGAAAAAAAAAAAGAAAAAAATCTTGGAAGCAACCTTCTCTTGCCTAATCTCATTTCTTGACTTTATCCTTCTGAAGCTAAGACCAAAACTGTATCTCAGACCTTCTCACTGTCTTATTTTACTGTGGTAGGAGGAGGCAAAGCAAATCAATGGACTGGGACTCCCAGGCTTGAGTTTCAAGACCAACCAGGCATATGAGTGCACATGCAGTACGTGCTAGTGGAGAACCACACCGAGAGACTACCTTGTCATGGGCATACGCTGGCCAGGCACCCCTGGGCTGCCTTCTGTTATGCAACAGAGATCTCCTCTTAGAAAGTTCATGGCCAGTATTGTAATTTAAAGCGGCACGTAACCTGTCTAAAGACTTATTGGTGAAATACAACGAAGGAGCAATGGTTGGCTCCCGCTATGTACTTGCCCCTGCATAGAGCAGAGGTCAGAAGTAGGAGAGAGTCAAGCTTATGGTTTTGATTTCATATTAAAATGTTTTATTATGGCTTCATTTCATGTCCAGGGATCTACAGTTGAATCACACATCATTCAGCCTCTTAATTTCCTGTAATAAAAATGTAAGTGCTCAGATAAAGAAGTTCAAAGACCTTTCCTGAAAACTATGGGGGTGAGGGAGAGAAAAATCTTCTCTACACTTCTTCCAGCTCTTAAACTGGTCTACAGTGTTAGATTATTTGTTTGCATGGTGTCCTTCATCGTCACCATCTTCCAATCAGAAGCTTTTGAAGTCTATACTTTAATATATTTAGTAACTTGACAAACTCCATTTGCTGAGCTGGCTGGAAGAGGCACATACCGCTGTGTTATCCACACTTGGTGTGAGTGGAGCTGCCTGCCTTCAGTGAGTCCGCAGTCCCACGGTGGGCGTCAGCGCGGGGATGCTGGGAACTGCCCGATCTGGTAACGCCGCGTGTCTGCAACCTGCCAGGAAAGCATTTGGTCACCGCCTCGGTCAGACACACGGACACTAGGCATTGCCCACTGAGGAAACGGGAGCTTTAGCCTAAACTTGAACGGCTGCAGAACTGAGGCAATGAGGAGTGCTCTGGACAGCCTCATGCTGTACATATGACTGTTTACCTTAAATTCCTGTTCGCATAACTGTCTGATTGTTCCAAAGGAGTAAGCCGTTATTGACTGCCGTTGAAATCAGAGATGCATGTCATTTTAGAAAGGACAGGCAGTGCCTGACTGCATTTGCTCTGAGGAGCTTGCTTTCTCCCGCACAGAGATGCATTTGCCATGCCACCATTAGGCATAAAGGCGTTCTGTGGTTACTGAAAGCCTCGAGAAGCCATTGGAGCCTTTCACTGGATTAGTCTTATTGAGGACAGTCAGTCATTGGGTCAGTTTAACAGGAATGATAAACAAATTACTAGAAGTCTCTATTTCTACAGCGTTTTCTGCCTGTGTTCTCTAAATCCCGCAGAGGCCCCCATGAAACACCAGCACAGTGACAAGGGAGCGGCAGCAAGCACAAAGCACGAATAAAGAGAATGCTAAAGCTGGGCTGCATAACCCTGCTTGATGTGCGGTCTCTTCTGGTATCACAAACTTTTTCTATTAGGAAAAAGAAGCCAGAAGCCTTTGCCTACCAAAAAAGAATCTTTGATCTAAGTCTTTTATGTTTCTCTCTCCCCCCCCACCAACCCCCCTTGCTAAAAGGAGCCATGCCAGCATTATAGAAATAGCATCTGCAAAACAATTTGCAAGCTGGTGTTGAATACATCTTGCTTTTCAAAAAGCAAATCTTTCACATAATGTCATGTGGTGATTTTTGTGATGTTGCATTTTTTAATGGCCTATGTGTAGAAGAGAGATGTCAAAGACATCAACCCAACAAACAACTGTAAATATTTGCTTTGAGAAAGCATGTGGTATATCCTGTAATTCTTGGCTCAGCCTCTTAATCTGGAGGCAGCTTAATTAGTTGTTAGTGGACTAAAGCAAAGAAAATCTTTTAAAAATAAATTAAATAAACAACATGGGGCCTGATTTTTATGAAGTGCCATAGTCCACAGTGGCTTTTGTAGAACCTAAGGGTGCTCATCACTTTGAAAACTGGGCCCTGAACTTGTAGATTGAAAGTTAAAATTTTAGCTAAGTTCTTGGCTGTACATAAAATCACCCAATTAAGTGTTTTCAGAAACAATTGGCAATTGGCACAGTCTCCTAATTCCATATTTATTTTCCTGAATATGTGGCCATAACTTCCGAAATACTGAATTTCCTTCAGCTTCTGCTGCTTTTGGGTCCTAAGGAGAGGATAACGTTTTGGAAGACAGAGGCAAGCCGACAAGGTACTCCAGAAAACAGTTCCCTTCTGTGAAAAACTCTGATGTCTTGATACTTGTTTTCATTCTAACAACATCTTTAAATATAACTAAGGATAGTGAATATGCTAACAATTCCGTTGACATATGGTTCCAAAGAACAGGTCTATTTTTTTGCAGTAAGCTCTACAAGTGTGAAAAAAGACTGCGCATTATTGAGGACAGTTTAATGGGATCTGTATGCAGCATTCAGTCAGGATTTCAATTTCTTTTTTAAAATATTAGACCATATAAGGAGTGCAATAGAAAATAAAATATAAAATGTTAATGGTGTGATGTCATCTGGAATACTGTGTTCAATCTTATTTCAGCAAGAAGTACTTCATAAATAAAGGTGGCTAAGAGATGAGTGACATGTTTAAAATGGCTCAAGGAAATACTTTTTGCAGTGCAACACAAATATTCCATGGAACTCATTATCACAAGATGTTCTTGAAGCCAAAAAAAGTTAGATGTGTATCAGAAATAGCCATACGTATATTCGATAGGGCAAGAAAAGAAATTATAACTTCTCAAGCTCCAAGGCAAAAGACACTATGAACAGATGTGGGTTAGAAAACAGATCTGCTACGCTACGGATGGGATCTCCTGCAAGATCCTTCAATATCCTGAGCATTGAACTGGCCAACATTAGGGAGAAGATGCTTATCTGCTGAGGCCTTATTCAATATGGTGATTTCTGTACCTGTATGAAGTAGCAATTTCTTCAGATAGATAATACAATTAATTTACCGCACTTTGAGCAAATCTACTTTCGATTAGCTGCGTGAATTTCCTAGTGGGAGCCCAAGACGACTGCAGCAAGGCAGATCTGGATGAATTCGTTATCACAGAAGTTTGTTCTCTACCTAACCAAAAGGGGTTCAGGTCTTCACCGGTGATTTACGGTGATATTTACACAGAACAAGCCACTTCTGAGCACATGGGTTTTGTGGTGGCTTTTTGTTTCTCTTTTGAAAACAGAGACCATCACATTAAACCCTAATTTAAGAAATTTCACTAGCAGTTTTGCCTGTGCTGTTAACAAACTGTAGATGCAAATATTGTTCCCACTCCATGGCTCCTGAGGAGAGTGTTTCATTGATATGTTAATATCTTCTTTTCTCTTCTTTCCATGACCTAAGATCTAAACAGCCACAGTATTAGATACAGTACTTGCATGAAACAAAAGTAACATATCATTCTGTGTTAGAAACTAAGCTTTTTCTATAAATGTTTTCTGTAGGGACAGTTGGGCTAAGAAATATTTTCATGTGGGGGAGTTTTTGGACAATAATAAATAACACATTTTTATGCAAAGTAATATACTATTTACAGCTGTGATGCTCATGTTGCTATTTGTGTATTGCCATTCTTACAAACATTACAATTAAAGTAGTTGTAATATAAATCAGGGCATAAATGTTAACTTTTACTATAAGCCTCAAAAGTTTGAAGTGTTAATATGTGGAAAAAAAAGATCAACAATCAGAAAATAGGATGCTTGTAACTGGAGAGAATTTGGGTGTTATCTTGCAACGAGAAATAGGGTGGATAATTAGAAAGCAGTTATGCGTCCTAAGTGGGGCAAAATATTTAGCTGGAATTCAGGAGACCCTACATTGTTCAGAACATAGGAACTGCACTTGGAATATACCAACTAAAAATTAATTAGAACTAGATTATTCCATAGGGTGTATAATCAGAGTTAGGAAGTCTGTATTCTATTCTGTGATACTGAATTAACTTACGATCTCAAGCAAAGCATGTTATTTGTACCTCGATGTTTCTACCTCAGTCGTGTGGACATTCGTATCTTCCTTGAGAAAACTGCTTTATTAACAAACTCTGCATAGCACCTTTTGAGGAACTGGCTTCTGCTGTCTGTGGTCAAAGCAGCTGACATAGAATAAAAATGCTGAAATTCAGTAGAGCTTTGGCTAAACAACTCCCACCTTTCATGCACGCAGCTGAACAAATTGTAACATCAGTGGGAATGATGAAATTTCCCTTCTGTAGGCAGATGCAGTAGATGACAATATGTTTCAAATTTTCCCAGTGAAAATACCCCAAAATATTTCAGATAACAGGAAGTATTTCTTAGTCAGAAATCTTGCCCAGACACCAAATAGCTTTTAACAAATTATAATGCTACCCATTCTACAGTCATTGACACATACCCTAAACATTTTTACTGTAAGTCATTGCTTGAGGGGTTTTTGTGTGAGTTTGTGTGCAAGCACTCCAAATGAGTCATTAAGATGCAGATTAAAAAAAACAAAAAAACAAACCCTTTGAATCTTTCTAAATGGTTTCACACAATGTGAGTCCCAAATCTGCATGAATCAAATCCATGAGCATGGCACCTATTTCAAACCTCCACTAGAGCCAAACAAGTAGAGCAATTGGTATGGAAGAATTTTAAACTACATAGAGTGAGTGATTCTCTCATCACACACTCCTTCTTCAAATCAGAATGCAAAATTTCTGCCTTAGATGTGGTTCTGCTTGGTCAACAGATATAATAATTAAATTAAATTTATCGGTTAAGATAAAATTTTCACTGTAGGAGCCTCACATGGCGGTTGCATGAGCACTTCTATACTTACATAAGCATATAAACACAGTTATATATAATTGTCAAATTGGGGAATCAATAAAAAGTGTATTTTATCTGAGGTATAGCTGGTGGGATGGCAATGCCAAAGCAAGAGTGTTCAGGGACCTCATCCCTGGATTAGGGCAGGTTTTCTTTCACGTGCTCTCCGAGCTGCCCGCCTGGGATAGCAGCGAGCACTACCTGTTCAAAGCACAGGCTGCCTTACAGCTTCATACACCTACACGTCCTTTCCCAGCAGGCTCTGATAGATGTAACTCCATTGATTTTTGAGTAGTAAAAAAAATAGCCCAGGACGAATTTGAGAATGTTTTGTGCAATTATATGGTTGGTGTATTGATATACAAGTGGAACGTCCCAGTGTTTCGGTACCAGTGGAAGGGTTTACAAAGCAGGTTGACTAGGCATCCTTCCAGTGGGACAGATTTATCAGTGGTGCAATTTCTTTGATTTCATCAAAGCTGTAACAGAGTAACATGTTGTCATGACTCGAGGCACACTTACATGTATCTTGGGTCTCTGTTACATGCCTTATTTATTCACGGTTTCAGTTTCTGATATCCCAGCAGAGAAGTGTTTCCTTGCTTATCCCAAAACACAATTATCCTCCTTGTAATTGAGAAGAGCACTCTCAAGAAGCAGCACATTTTGTTTACGGAGCAGGCTTTTTTTGCTACGGGAGGTATTCCTGAAAATATGCAATCGAAAGGATTACTCTTTTAGAACCAGTGCCAAAAAAAAAAAATCACTTAACTGAACTTCAGGATTCACAAAGCAGAGCTCTGAATTGAGGCCCTTAACTTTTTGATCCTGCACTGACCCACATTGTATGTGCATAGCAAATATTTAGTTTATGTGATTCAGGTATGCAAAAACCTATGAGCTTTTTAGTGAATTAACCATGGGGGGGGGGGGGGGGGGAGAAAAAGCAGATCTGTATGTGCTGATAGTATTACAGAGCACAACTGACCGAACATCTTCCAATGCCTGCGCTGAGCTTTTGTCTTGCTGTGTTTACATGCAGTTATGTTCAAAAAGAAAACAGCAGGGGTTACAGTCCTTTTTTCTTTTTCCTTTTTTTTCTTTTTTTTTTTTTTTTTTTTTTTTCAGTGTGCATGTCAGCAGCTTCCATTTCATGGCTCCCACATATGTCATTTTCTAAAATTAACAGAGAATTGCAGTTAGCATTCTCTTGACCAAAGTCTGAGGTTTCCACAGAAATTTAAAACCACTGAGGCATATTTTAGTCTGTTAGTAAAATATGAGTCGTCTCTATTTTTTTAAAATAAATAAGCCATAATATTATAAGAGAATCTATCTGAAGAAGGGCATAATGTCCCTGAAACATCTTTAAGCAGAATTATGGTCCTGTACCAAGCTGCCAAAATGGTTTATAGATCTCTGTATCCTCCAGGTATCGCCCCAACTCCACCGAATGTTCCTTAGGACCGGAGATTTACGTGGGGACACTGTGATGTGCGGATCCATGCAAGAAAGATCCAATCTGTATTGTCACCAGCTCCCTAGTGACTGTACCTCTGGAAAGTGAGAGAATCTTCACACCTTTGGGCAACTGCTGCTTCTGCAGTAGCCCGGGAGGGATCGTTGAAGTGAAGTTTTGTCCTTTAAAAAACACTCGGTTTCTCCTCTCGTGATTCCCGTGTTTGTCAGGGTCCGACGACCGTGGTCCGGCACCTGTAAGCTTCATGGCTGCCCAACTCCTACAGCCAGCTGTGGGGCATCTGGGCTAGGGGGTCCCCATGAAGCTGAGTCCACGTTAGTGTGACCGTGCTCATGGCAGAGCCTGTAGCCCTCTAGCTAAATAAGCTTTAAAATCCACCTGCTCCTCCAAATCTTTTAGAGATATTATTACTTTGAAAAAGCTAGGACTTGCTTGGAGTCAGTTGTTATGACGAGCATGTGAAGTCATCGCAGCAGGGAGCCGGGACCCATACAAGTAAAGAATATTAATATCCTCCTCCTAACCTTCTTTTGTTTTGACTTTTGCATTTTATATCATGTTTTTCTCAATGCTTACAAATAAAAGCCGAGCCCAAGTTCTGTTGTGCTTTTTAAAATTCACAATCCCTTAATTTTAAAATGTTATTGTAAAATAATTGGATTTGTGAATAAATTGTTTGAGGTTTGGTTTACATTTATCTTCCTGAGGAATGGCGTTTATCAACTCCTTGTGAGCTGTCATCACCTTATAGGATCTGCTAAATACACCATGTTCAGGCTGCTGTTTCAGCAGAGTGCTAAAGGCTTGTCCACTGTAATTAACAGATTCGTTGAAAACATTTAAACATCAGCATTCGAAACCTTTAATACACTGAACTGCTCCGCTGCCCAGGAGGGGCTGTCTGGGGAAAGAGGCCCACGAGAAAAGCAGCAAAATAAAAATAAAATGGGGGGGGGGGGGGAAGCAGCTCTGCTTTCTTCAAGGAAATAGAACAGAGGCAGTTTCTTAATTGTTTGCTTGTTTATTTATTTACTTCATACCATTATTTCCTTGAGGGGAAAAAGCTGCTAGGAATGAATTCCTATTCAAACCTCCCAATCAAACATGTGCACTTTATCATCCTCCCTCGGTTGGGTCCGATGTGATAGGAAGAACCCTCAGGACAAAGGCACAGGACAAAAAAAAAAGGCATTTGGAGAATCATTAAACCACAATCGAGCCTAATTGCTTCGTATTGGTTGAGAAAACATTCAACATATTTAACTTTACCAGGCAGCTGGTATGTGGAACTGGAAACTGCTCTTTAAGAGAGTTGGGGTTTGCATTTTTATTTTTTTTTTCATTACACCTGAGAATTAATATTTTAAAGCCTCTGGAGTAAATTTCTCTCTCAGAAACAGCAAAATAAATCTGTAGTGAGTGCATTGCAAACTCCTCTAGTTTGGGATTGTGGCTTTCCAATTCTGTTTGGGGACTTCGTGTTCTGCTAATAAATAATAGTGGAATGACATTTGGCCTTAAATATGTATTTAAATGAGTCACCTTGAATGAACTAGACTGCTCTTGCTTAGAAGGAAGGAACATTTAAGGAGATGTTTTTCGACGTGGCTTGGGCAAGGCTTTCTTCTCTGAACTGTAATTTATGGGTGCAAATTTCAGTAGTCTGAACTTTATCTGATCTGTATGTACATTCCTCGGCGGGGGGCGGGGGGAAGGTGACTATTCAGATTTTTGCATGTACAGGAAAGCGGTCTAAAAGAAAGCAGTATGAAAACAGGCATTGGCAGGGGCGTGGGGGGGTGGAGGAAGTGCCTATATTTTATGTTTAAAATCCTTCTCCTTTTCTGGCAAAAGACACTTATGAAATAGGAGATTTTCATAAAAGGAAGACTTCCTTATGCCTACCCACAGGCAAAGCATCACTGCCCAGATGCAGCTCTCTCCATCACAGTGGATACGGCTACCTGGGCCTTCACTTTGCTTTCACTCCAGTAAAACTAACCTTGTTTCCATGAGTCTGGCTATCCGTCTGGGTCCCGGGTACCTCTCCAGAATCTCTTAGATGTTATTATTTGATAACTCAAAGTTGTTAGATGGAATCCAGGTTTGGGTGTTGCAAGAGAGTGCACTTTTTAATAGTTCATCCCTAGTCCTTTTGGTAATGTTGACATAGTACAGGCGGACCTAACCATGCATGCACAAGAGACAAGTTTATTTTTCACTCGGTATTCATAAATGTCAAAAGCAAGAACCGTCAGAAAGATAGTTTAGGGATTCTTTTTCTCTCTCCTTTTTACATCACCTTGCTTAACCAGAAGGGATCACAGCTGGGATATTTTTGTGCTGCCATTGCATTAGCAACAGCCACCATTTCACAGCAATCCTAGTGTTAAAACCAAATGGTGGCACAAAGGACTCTGCTCATCATTCATTCCCCAGCTGTCTTTTTGCCTTTGCCACCCTCCTCGTTCTCCTCCTCCAATAAAACCTTTCACTTACAGAAATTCAAAAAAAGGGGTTAATCCCCCTGTCCCTGCAACATCAACCCCACAGGTTAATGCACACTTCAATAGTTAAAATCAAAGAAATAGGCCTTCTTACAATGGAGCCTTTAAAAAAAATCCTATACATCTATTTATAAGCCATCTAATCTCAAAAATCCTTATTACCTATCGTGTTACTTTAAATCATGGACATGAAGGAAAGGGAGTCTTGGCATTCAATTATCCTTCTTGCTTTAACAAGGTGTGTATAATAAATGAGCAGTTCTTAATTGACTTCAATGCAATTTGACACTGCTGGAGTAGGAGGAAGAGGGAGCCAGAAAGGAAGAAGACATGCGGCTTAAAGATGTTAGACAATGCAGTTATTTATAACATGAGACATTATTTTATGACATTAAATTAATTAATCAGTATTTAAGTAAACAATATTTAGTGTAAAAATATTTACATGCAAGGTTTTTCAAGTAATTACGTTTTACAGGTTTTAGCAGTGTCACAGATAATATTGTATCGTTGGTTAAAAGGTAAAATTCTCAAGATTTCAACAGTCATTGCTAAAGAAGCATGCTTAAAAATGTAATTTCCTATTTTATAGGTTTCTTTAAATTAGATTTTATAAGAACAGAAAGTGCAATAATAAAATCCCTGCTCATAAATATTTTATCTGGGCAATGAATGATGCAGAAACACATTCAACCGGTATCTCTGAATTTAGATGAGTTTAGTTAATTTCTGTAAGGCGTTTACAAGATACTGGGCAGGTCTTCAGAAAAAAACATTTGTCAATATAGTCATGCTGAACCAGGTCATGACATTTTTGGGTGGCATTTTTAATGTAAACATAAGCCTTCAGGCTGTGGCTTTACAGTATCTTTAATCTGGCATAAATCCTCCCTGTGCCTGTGTTCATCCTCAGCCAGATCAGGTCCCTGGCCTGGCATCCGTGCAAGCACGAGCAAGGAAGGACAAGGAGAGGCGGTACCACCATTCCCAGTGGCAGACCAGACCCTGGATGGCGTCACTGGGAGCAGCACCGGCAGCAGTGTGCTCCACGTCTCCACCGTTCCCTGCATGGGAACTCCCTCCCCGGTGTGTTCTCCTGATGCCGCATCAGCTTTTCCCCTCGTTGCAGAAGAGTTTGATCAAGACGAGCTCCAGTGGCTCCGGCGCAGAAGGACAAACGCCACGGCCACAGCTGAAGAGCTGCTTGAAAAACATGTTTGACCCTCAGCAGCAAAACATTGCTCTGTACAAAAAACTGCCAGTATTGCCTTCAGGAGACAGGGCAGATAGGCAGGATAAATGCCAGGCAGCCAGGAGAGCACAGCGTGGCCAGCAGCGCTGCCCCTGTCCCTACATCACGAGCATCCCGAGGGCCCTTTCCTCAGGAGTGGGACAAAACTCGACTTAATAGCACTGATACAGATGAAGCTTCCTGAACTCGGCTCCAGTGATTTATCTGTTAAACCATACTGCTTCCTACTAGCTGTGAAAAGCAGCATGCAAGGGGAGGGGGGGATGCGTGTGCATGTGTGTGTATGCGCTTCACTTAAAGCTGTTCCCTGCTTTGGCACAGTAAGTACTGAGCCAAAAAACTCCTGGGAGAGGTAGTTTGCCTGCATTGATTTGCTTTTAAAAATGGTTTTGCTAAACGGTGTTGCTACAGATATTTTCGAAACTAGTGTAATTTTCAGTTAGAACAGGCGGTTTCGCCATTCTCCTCACCCGCAACTAATTTTCTAGCATTGCAACTTCAAATATATCTTTCAGCCTCTGCCCTCAGTAGAGCTGGGACAGGAGCCAGAGAGCAGTAATTCTTATCAAAAGATCACTTTAAAACTTTAACCACAGGAGTAAGGTGTTACAGATTCTTAGATCTAATGAAGAATGTACTTCCATCCCCTAACTTGAGTAAAACCAGGCTTGTCACTGCTCAGGAAAAATGAAATGCCACGAGAGTGGAGCGGCATTGCTCGCAGGATGCATAATAGGCTCTGTCAGCTCTTTCAATCATTTAGGTATGATTTGCATCAACGTTTACAGCTGCTGACTATTTACAGTTACACAGCTATTATGTCTTCCATCAGCTGCTAAATGAACAGGTGTTTACCATTGTACAGGCTGGAAAAGAGAATGAGAGATGTAAACCAACAGCCCTCCGATAGGAAAGCTGTTGCCTTAAGGAAGCAGTAGAGTGCTGAGTATGTATATAAATTTAGCTAAGTTGCCTAACAACCTCTAATTTTAATACTGACTTTTCTTTTTGGTGTTGGTGGGCGAGACAGAGGGGTGGCAGAAAAGGAAAGAAACTCAGATTGTGGACAAATGTGCCGCCCTGGCCGTGGCTGAGCCGGTGGACCAGGCTCCTTACTTCTTGCCTGAGGCTGTTACTTGCTCTCCTCTGGCCATATAACAGCACGCGTGGTCGCTCCCAAGCTGCTTTAATCTTGCTCTTTGCTTACGTGGGGTCAGTTTGGCGTTGGGGGGCTAGGGAATGGCTGTATGTGCTTGTGTGGCTGTGTGGGCTTGTGCCTGCTGTCTTCTGAAGATCCCCAAAATGCCCTGCTGAGCTTGGACATCTCAGCAGGCAAGTCCCCCACACCCTTTAAGTTCTCATTCCGCTATTGCTTTGGCAGGACAAGTAGGGGAGACAGGCAGGTTTGGCCTCAATAGGTGGGTCCTGCTTATATGGCTCTTTTAGGGTACCGTGTTGTCCCCTCGTTTCGCGTGTGTTTTCCCATTCACACACACTGGGCTGTCCCTCGGGAACGTGCCAGCATGAAGCTCCGCAGGGCTACTGGTAGCTTGCAGTGGAGAGAGTGTGCTGGGACTAGCTGTAGCTTCCCAATGAATAATGTTATTAATAAGGAAATTATTAATATTAATTAATCCATGCAGTCATGCATCAGGAGCTTTTGAGCTAGACACTGTAAAATGCTAAAAGAGAAAAAGAAGTCCTTTCCCCCAGAAACCCTGTTTGCCAACACTAAGGGATTACATGCCAGGACTAAAAGTCATGTGAACTTGCCTACATGGGCAATTTTTCTAGTTTACTGAATTACTTTTACACAACTGGACTTAGCTGACTGCCTGTTTTCCAAAATGAAGAGTCATCAATGAATTTATATTAATATAACTGGAACGGTTTAAATTCACCACTTGGTCTGTACCAAGGATGTCAGAACCATATAAATAAGACTTTATGATTTGTTTTCAGAAGAGCTAACAAAAATGGTATGAGGGCACAGTTAACATTTTTGGGGGAAATTTATGTAATAAAAATCCAGTTTGCTGGTTACGAAGCCAGAAGTCTTTGGTGTAGACAAAGCTTGTATTATAGCTGGTTTTAGTTCAAAAGAGGTTTTCAATCCATTTTTGTGTCAGTTCTGTGGTAAAACTGTAATCTGTCTTATCAACTCCGTCCCTCCAAAGACATACATTAAGCTATTCCTATTTCCTTAAGCACTTTAAACATGTGCTTAACTTTAAGCACATGGTTCACTGGGTTTTATTAAATAAAAAAGTAAAAAAAAAATATAATTGGCATACTCCTCCCATTTCAGTTCCCAGTGCAAGCACTGATGTCAATCTAATGACAATATAGAGCATGCTCTCAGCTTTAGGTTCGGCTCTCTGTGGGGAACATATATAGCCTTTCTATAAGTGGAAAGCTATATTCTTGAGAGTTGTTCCTGGTGCCAAATTTTCAGGGGCCTGAGCAACTGCAGACCAGAAAACAGGAACAATTTAAGCAAGAATTTAATCAAAAGTTGCGATCCTATTCTGCTTTTATGCATTTCAGAGCAGGTCTAAGTTACAAAGTTCACAGTTTCACACCGGTATGCCTAGACTAAAATAACTTTCACTTTCTTGTGTTGTTATATGAACTTTTTTTTTTTTCTTTTCTGACAGCCAGGAGTGGCCTCTCATACGAAGAACAGTTTCCTTCATTATTTTGCAAGAGCTCGATAGTGTCATTGCCTCTCGCATGAATCCGATGTTCTGGGTAAGGCTGGGCCCCACCTTAATTGGATCCCGCTTCTCCCGGGCGTCCCGCTGCGGCACTGTGAATGAGGAAGATTCTTAATGTCCCAGCAGAACACACAGCAAACGCCTGCATGGCCGGGAAGGGGGAGGGAAGGGGCTTGTTTTTTTACAGCTGCCTAAAGATGAAACCAAAAAACGAGGGTGTCTGCCATCAGGCAGGCAGGACTTGGCAGAGTTCTGTCTTCTCTGTCCCTGACCTTTTGCAGATTATTTTTTTTTTTAACTCAGCAGGCTTTGTTGCTATCTGCTAGTTTCTCTTAGGTGCGTGCACATGATGTTTTACTGGTGACGTCCTCTGGGTTTGAGAGCTTGGCTCTTCACCGTGCTCTGTATCTTGGGGAGGTGGGAAACACTTCTGCCAGGCTGAGGGGCATTGCACCCCGCCGGGAAATCAGGGAGGACACCCTCCTCTGGAATGGGCTTGATCGCTGCTATGCTACCCTGGCTGTCATGCCTCCCGCACTCAGAGTACCCTTCACACTCACTTTTGTTTTAATTTTATACCAGATTGACTTCAGTGGAGTCACACCCAAGATACACTGACATACTTGAGAGCTGAGTCAGGGCTGGTGTACCAGCTTATTGACTGACTGAGTTTCAGTTGTGCAAATTGGAAAAAAAAAAAAAAAACAAAACAGCTGAATGGAAGTTAACCTTCCAAATTATCACCCATGGGGTGAAGAGCCAGCTTGAGAAAATTCAGCGGAAGACTAATATTTTTTGTTTTGTTTTTAATACAAAACCATGACTATGAGGCAACAAAAGAGTTAGAATAAAAAGTCCCTCGGTGTACCAGTTGGGCTTCAGATATGACACTCCAATCAATGATATATATGAAGTATCTTAATTTCTGCACCCAAAAGTATATTACAAGAATTACTTTCAAGCATGTGATGAAAGCCAGCACACGTTAGCACCGCTTCTTTCTCCTCCTGTGCTTGTGGTACCACTAGAATCACGTAATCATGCTGCAGTAACAAAAGACATTCATCTTAGAAATGTGTTTTTCCGCATTTCCAAACAGAGGGCCAAGGCCTGAGAGGAAATAAGGAGATTTTTCAGTGTTGGGTTTTTGTTACTGTGTAATACCCTCAGTTTCTTTAGGCTGTTATCTGCGTTTACAGAATCTGTGGATATAATTTATTATTATTAATTCTATTTTGGGGTGAACATGTTCTCTCTGTAAACAGCTTGCTTTACAATTAAACTTACTAATTAGCCATTTAATAGACTTACTACCCTTTCTGTCTGCAAGTAAATCAGTGAGTGTGTCAGAGCATTCTGTTGAGGTATGATGCTGAAGGCCTCGGTTGTGTGTATTCAGGAAAATTAATAGCAACTAGCAGTAAGTATAGCTAAGAAAATGAGTTATTTTATTTCCTTCAGATAACATCCTGTTAGACAACTTTATTTCCTGCATACACTGGGATTTGGCTGTTCCACAGAGCAGTTATGCTTAGGTAAATACGTAGCACGCATAAGCTAAGGTCTTTATGGCCATTTTGTTTACATATTCTTCTAAACCAAGAACAGTCAGCAGGTCTGGTGTTTGCCCATGGTCTGCAGTCCATGGCACACGTCTTCCCGAGCCTTAGTATTATTGTTCGAATTGTTTCTGAAGTTAAGGATTGCACAAACCACGCATCAGGGTGTGAATAAGGTATGTGTCAGCCCCGTTTATTCATTTCAGGGTATAGTTAACGTTACTCAGCTTAAGACTCCTCAGCATCACAGCTTGGTCAATGAAAAGCCCACGCTGCAGAAGCTGTGGTCTGTAGGGTACTATGTCACTGGAAAGAACACATGCCACGTCATTTGTCTTGTAGGCGCTATCTTCTTAACTGGCCCCTAAAGAAAACACGCCCCAGTAAGTAGTTCGAGATTTAGAGCTCTCTAATCTCTAAACTGTGCTGCCTCTGGGACAGGACCTCTTCAGTCTGTGTTAGGATTCTCATGAGGTCCTGATTCATCACTGGGAGTCCTGAATACTACCCAGCACAAGTCATATAAGATATTAATACTAATATTTTCTTTTCTGTAGGAATTTTCCAGGCTGATTCAGTGTGAGAACTCATGGGAGCTACATGTTGTTTACAGTTTTTTAATTTGATCCCTTTTTGGTGAAGAAAGTTTTTTTAAAAAAACATTACTGTTTCTTGATATCTGAAGCCTACTGCAGATCTGAACACTCGATTACGATCTGTACAATATGAATATTTGATTAATAGTTACTGTAAGCATTTGTGAGGAATTTGAGGCATCTGGTTTGAATAAATATCACACAGGGATAAAGATATCTAAATTCAGCCTAATTTCCATTGTCCTGAAAATACAGTGTTGAATATGGAACCTGGTAACTGTGGGGATCTGTGGAATAACTAGTCACTCTGTCCTCTTGAAATTAATAAGTTTTGTTACTGATGCCAAAGGATTCAGGATTTCCCCAGAATTTTCCAGATAATGGAATAAGAAAAATGAGAAAATTTGCATACAATAATTAATTCCTACGAATCACTGGCGGTGTGTGGTTTTGGGCCTCTGCAGTTTAGCCCCCCACTTCACCAGTCTAAATGCATACCTCCCACACTCCCGCTACTTTTCTGCTGCACTGGGGCCAAATAAAAAATGCAAATATTGTTTTAAAACGATAGATGAGTTCTGTTGGCTGCTGCCTTCATTGTTGCTTATTTCTCTCGGGGTCTGGATGCCCTGAGCACAAGACAGGCTGGGAGCTTGAATTTCCTGCCCAGTGGTAACTTTAGATCAGGACATCCTCAATAGTTTTAAGATACTGCACCTGGCAAAACCCCAGCGTGGTCCCTCTGATGGCAGTGCCTGTTTCCTTCCATCTGTTGAATGTTAAGAATTCCACCAGTTCAACTTGGAGCAAACCAGTCATTTTAGGGCTTTTTTCCTATGTTATGGGCAGTAAATCTTCAGTACCTACAGAAATGGGTCCACCACCTAGGCTGAGATCTCAATCTTAGTAAAAGAAATTAGCATGTTCCTATTTATTTAAGTGGAAGCAGGGTTTCTCTTACGATTTCCGTCTCAGACATGATGTGGGTTTTTCTGGGAGGGGAAGGGTTTCTTGCTACTAATTATTCTTGCCTGATTTCCCTCCACCCTCTCTTGCAAGCATAAAATCCCTAACGAGGATTCAGGTTGCTTCTAGGATCAATTAGTCCACTGATTTGCTTTGCCTTTTCTTAGGTATGGCCACAAATTGAGGATCTAACTCTTCAAAAGTTCTGCTTTTGGTTTGAGAACGTTTTGGTTTTTTTTCAGGTAACGTTTTGTTTGCTACTTTCCCTTTTTCTATTTGTCTATTAATACTACAGGCAGTTCTAGTTCATTTTTAGTATGACATGCAACTTCCTTTTTATGGTTGTCAGCTCCTCCTGCTTTGCCATATCAAGTTAAAGTTTCTGCTGTCTGTAAAACTATCCTGTATTTGAAAGACTCCACAGAAGAAATAATAGGAAATAAAATCCACTACTGTATTTTCCATCTTGATAATGTTATTTAACCGTTGGCCTTATCATAAAATATAATTTAATAAAATATCATTGAATATATTGACACGCAGAGGTTCAGCTGAGTTTTCACGGCCATCCCTAGAGCTGCAGAGTGTAAGCCCGGACGCAGTGCCTGTTTACCACGCCGCTGATATGAAAGGTCATGATCTAATTTCTTAGCTTTGCATCAAGGCACAAGAGGAATATGTGACCAAGAGTTACTCAACACCAAGTATTTGGTTTGAACAAGCTGATGCAGGGTGTTACACGGAGCTCTCAGCCTTCATGGGAAGCAGTCTGGTCTTGCACAGGACCGTTTCTTCCACACAGGGAGGAAAGATTAAAAAATAAAAACAAACAAACAACCAAACAACAAAAAACCAAACCCGTAGGGAGAGTCCTGAGTGATAATATTGTTCCTTTAATGGGTTAACTACAGTATGCGAAAACAGAGCGCTCTTCTTGAAAACGGTTAATTCAGTCAAGCCTCGTTCAATAGATAAAAGCGTTTTCAGGCCAGGTGCCAGCCCATCAGCCCCCTCCAGCAGTGCTGGGTGTTTCACAGGGTAAGTCACTTGCAAATGTGCTCTTTCAATAGGTGAGAAATCACCGACTAGAGCAGGTAGTCACTGGGCTCTTGCTAAATGGCACAAAGGGTAGTTAAAACCCGGTTAAATCTGCAGTGTGAAATTTAATTTTGTTTGTTTATTAACTATCTCTGACTTTATTCTACACTCCCCCCCCCCCCCCCCCCCGGTTATTTACAGAGTCGGTTCAGGAACATTTCGGAGCTCGCATTTCTTTGTTCTAGCCCAATCGTTCAGAGAAATGAAATCTCCCCGTGTGGGGATGGAAATGCAATTTTCTGAGAAGCCGTATAACTGGCCAGGCTTGTTTAGAGCTAAGAGACTTTATTGACTTTACTGCTTTGCTTTGCTGTTTAGTTGTACTTGAGTGACTTCATTAAAAAGGAGGGCAGTTACTTAATCGTACAATCCAGACCACTGGTGTCATTTGCAGTTTCCTGTTCTATTCTTACTCAGTGAGCTGAACGGGAATTCTCCTTTAAACTTCTCCTTGAGATTTCATCTGAGCAAAACCCTTCTCCTTATGCTGCAAGATTTCCTTCCTACCCTTTCCTTAAGAGAGCACGTTGGAAAATTATGCCTTATGCTTTGCTGTAAATACATTTCTAGGTCGCTTAATGCCACTTTGAAATTCTACCCACTTGCACTGGCGAACGCTGCCATACTTTATGAGGGCTAGATTGTGTCTCAGCATACCCTTGGCAGGAGCTGATTACCTTTGTTTAGTATTTGTAATACAGTAACACCAAGAGGCCCACTATGAATCCCTCATAAAAGCAGGCATTGTGTACGCAGCCTTCCTAAGGAGTTTTGCCTCCAAGTGTGGGAGACAATTAGTGAATAAAACAAGGGGAAGCGCAACGTGACAGCCAGAGTATTAGGATGCGTGTTTCGGCAGCCCGGTCGAACAGATGCTGGTGCCTCCCAGTAGAGAGGGTATTTAAGGAGGAACTTGGAGGAGAGTCATGTAGTATCTTTGCTGTTTCTTTTTTTTTTTTTTTCTTTTTAATCTGGGAAGTTCCCTTCATACACTAACATTTATTAAGTGATTAAGTACTAGTACTGCCATTACAGAGGCATGGCCACTGAGCCAGATATCAGGGCGTCGGTATCTGACACTCAACTTTTACACAAGTACATGCAAAGCTGTGACACTGCTTTTCAGGCACAAGCTCCAGTGCAAACCCTCCTCTAAGGAATTTCTTTTCTGAGATGAAGTAATGAACTTCTGTTTTGTATGCACTTGCGTTACATACTCTTAGGTCCCCTTATGTTGCCAACATAACACCAGACACCATTCTGATTCCCACTCTGTGCAATAAACCCCAGTCTTCTCCCCATCCAACAGCAGTACATCTCTTTTTGTATCTATCTTTTTGCCTGCTAGCTGGGCAGGGGCACCAGGATTAGGCTGTTGGCAGGTATGTGCTGATTAGTTACCTGGCGGTTAAATAATTATGGAATTTTCCTCGCCTTTCCCTTGGTTTGGGTGCTCTCTCCCCTTTGCCAAGTCATCCATTTGCATGAAAAACAAGGGATTAATCATCACTGTGATGAATTAATCAAGAAATTAATTAAGAAATTTCAGCAGCTCTGCCAAAAATGGTCTGCAGGTTCTGAAATCGTCAATAAGGGGAAGAAGGGTGCGAAACAGATTGGTTTCACGAGGGCCCGTCCTCAGGTTGGGTGACTGCGCATGCTCAGGTGTTAGGGCATTTGCAAAGCTTAGTAATACAGAGGCATTTTGAGAGAGGGAAATTTAATACCTGATCATGTGTAAGGTAAGAATTTTTTACGAGTGGAAAAAGTGCACCTGTAGTTTCCTAAGTAATAGCACAGAAAAGTATATAATTTTACAAACACACATAGAATTATATAACGATATGTTTAAATGCACAAATCTGTGGAAATGAATGGGCAACAGTAGGGAAAAAACGGAATTCTAAATTGACTGAGTTTGTACCAAAGCCTCCCACCCACGTGCTCCGACATGGTGTCCCTTAGCCTGCCCGAAACTCCTGAGCAGGAGCAGCGCTGTTAAAAACATCATTTCCACCTTCTGTTCTGGGTCGTGCGACTGCTTTCTATGTGCTTCTTTCTTTTTAGGAAATAGCTAATGGCTCTGTAAGTAATCACGCTTTGCGTTTTCCTCCAGCATTATTCTGTGTTGCCTCTCTTTTAGCTCTGTTCTGACAATTAAAAAGTTACATGTGACTATCTCAGACTGTTTCACACGCTTTCAGGGGGGCCTGGCAACAAATGATGCTCGAGTCCTGTGAAGATAGTCTTAATTTTACCTTCATATAAATATTGTGGAAAAAAGTTCAAGGTACACGTCAGGTTAGGGTGTGAGAGTCCAGGATGGCCTCATTTTTATTTAATTCAGGCCCCTTTTAATGTTTCTGTAAGCCTGAAAAAAATCTCAGCAAACACTTTTTCCTAGTAATTTGAAAATATAATTGCTTGTTTTGTAGGTGTTTAAATGTTATGGAGAAGACTCGTAAATAGGAGGAGGAGGGAGGGGGTATCTATTTGTAAGACGAGAAAAGGAACCACTGCCTATTGTTTGACCTGAACAGCTCCCTGATTGACTGGGAGAAGGAATATCTCCATGGGAACAGATGAATGTCTGGTTTTCATGTGGTGAAATCCCCAATCGAGCTCACAGTGGCTTCACTAACATGGCACTCTAAATTGGTTGTTTGCATGCTGTTTCTTACCTTTCGCTAAAATAAATAAGAATACTTCTTCCAAAGTTACTATATCCCAAAATATAATAACGAAGTAAGATGGCAGGAAAAAGAACAAACTAAATTAATGGGTTTGGGGTTTTATTATTTATTTATTTTGGTTTTTAAGTAAAGCAGGCAAAATAATTAAATGAGATTAAGCATTTAGTATGGGACAGTCTTTTCAACATGCTCCTTTTTGCAGATTTGGGTATTACAGGAGGTATTAACATGCCTCCTCAAGACAGAAGAATGCTGTTAGTTTGGCGGAATTTGGAGAACTCCGAATCTATTGTGTCTACGGGTTTGCTACAGCCATTTACAATGGTCTGTTTTCCCTCCTAACAGGAGGGAAATGTCAGTTGACTTCAATACTGCTGAACCTAAAAATAATTTAAAAAAAAAAAAAAAAAAAGAGATTAGAGGTAACAAAAGAACCACAGTTAATGTAACAATAAAGAAATCGCAATCCAGGTTGGACGAAGGAGTGATTCCTAAATATTAAAGCCCCAGTGGTCTTATCTGGACCAGCTGCTTATAATGTCTGTGAGGAATGTGGCACATCAAGTGTGTGAACACTGCAGCTATTGTATCCTAACAGGCTGATTGAACCCTGGATAATTGGCATGTAACCTTCTCTATTAATAGTGCAGACAGATATGTGAATTAGCTGAATGCCTCAGACATATGCCATGCATTAACCAAAAGGGTTTACAATTCTCATAACAACTTGGCTAACTATTACACCAGTAATTATTCTTTAGAACTTGATAATATTAGAGAAAAATCAATAAATAATTTGTAGTTTCAGGACAGATTATGAATAATCAGTTGCACTGTAACGTTATCGCCAAAGGTTGGATTGCAAGGAGGATTCAGGACTGATAGTGTGGCACCTTGATGTTTTTAAAGGGGTCAGAGTGTGATTCTCTGTCTTTGTTTAGCTCTTGTAACTTCAAGGAATCGATAGGCAAGTGAAACATTTAGAATAATTTCAGGATTGCTATTCTTTCTGTTGTACAAGAGGTGTACAGTTGGGGCCATTGTCTTTGGAAAGACAATAGATTATTTTCCTTTGTGAAATATGAGGTAAAGGGGTAAGTTGGACTTTTTTTTTTTTTTTTGCATTACATTGTCTTACTGTTCTGAACTTCTCATCCTTCCATTTCAGTTGTTGGTCTGGGACGAAATGGCAAAAAAACACCTTTTACTTTTTAATTAGGCTATTCTTTTGCTAAAGTGATAGATGTATGATTCAACTCTGAGTGATCTTGAAAGAATGCAGCATTACAACACTTTAAAAGCAGAGAAATATCAACTACGGGCAAAGAATATTTAAATATGGGAGCCCCTAGAGCTGCATAACCTGTCTGGGAGTGTGTGTTTGGTGTAACAAGCTGCAGCAAACAGAATAATCCGACAGAGCTATGGGGCTTTTTGTTATTTGAGAACCTTTTGCAAGGGACTTTTTGTTAGAAAACCTTCTTACAGATTAGCGGGAAATAATTGGATATTTTAGGACAGAAATTCAAGTTAAGATGTTCCAACACTTATGACAATTGTGCTGTTGTTTTGCCTAAAGAAATGGAGATGTATGCAGTCTCTTTTGCAAATGCTTTAGTCATTTAAATGCTACTCTTAGTAATTGCCATGTCAAGTTGGAATCAAATAAACACAGACATAAAAAGTATTTTAAGCAGCTACAAATACTACACAAATAGAGACTCTTTCATTTCTGAGGAGTTTTATTTACATTTGCCTTATCCCACAGAGGCTGAGTTGAAAACAAGGTGTTTAGAAGACGTTACAGTATTAGGGCCAGAACTCAGAGAGCTCCCCAATAAAAAGGGATCACTTAATCTCATATTATTCTTTGGCATTAATCTATCTTCATGCAGAAGCTAAAACTTCTTTCTTGCCCTTGTCCGACTGTCTCCTGCACGCGGGCTTCCCATCATCAGCTTACAAGGACCGTAACATTTTCTTCCACCTGCTGCACCTCCTTCTCTAATTACCTGGCTTCTCTCTTAGGCTCCTCCTGGTGTCTCTTCTTTATGGGCTTTTCAGCCACAATATAGCAATTAGACCAGGACTCATTTTTCAGGTTTAAGATGAACTTCCTTCTTTCAGGTCCCCAACTACTAAACCCCTGCATAATCTCAGCTACTGCCAGCATTAGAGAAAGCCCCTAGTTCATGAATGCACCCAGTAATGGGATTTGCACCAAGCAGATGCCAATGGTTGTAATATGCATGGTGTCTAGACAACCTGAAAATCAGATCGTTGGGCTGAACTGTGGTGGTTTGGTCTTGCTCATGGCAGTTCATCAGTATTTATGAGGAAACTGAGGTAGCATAAACATCATAAAACTAACTTGGCAGTAGTATTGTGAAAAGCTCAGGAGCCAGCATGGGAGAGGGCTGAAATACGCTCTTTTGTGTGCATTAATTTTGCTGCTTGTCTTTCTCATTTCACGTCTTCCCAATGGAAAGATAAAGAGAGAGAAAGCTCTAAGAGGCAACGGTGTGATCATACAGTTACCAGAACGAGAGCTGAACCAGCACCCCAGAGCCCAGCTCCTAGTTTTGGGAAGAATCAGATTTGAGTTGATCTTTGCCCCTCAGCCCCATCTCTGACGGCCGCAGCGGCGTTGCCTGCCCACCCCACGGAGGCTTGGCCTGGAGGCCCATCTGTGGCTCTTTTACAATGAGCTAATTTCCTATCAGCAGTAGGACGTCAGCAAATCAGCACAGTGGAAGTCCTGCTGCCCTTGCAGTTTCCCTTTGGAACTCTCGGGACACGTGAGAACAAAGCAAAAGAAGCAGCCCAAATTACTGCACCCTTTACTCTTGAAAACAGAGGTCAGGCCCAGTTTCTGAAGGTGACTTTACAGGGTTTGAACCTCTGCCAAACATGGTAGCTGTAGCCCTAATGCATAATTCCAGTTCAGTGGATTGCCATCTAGTTCAAAAGGCATTTTATTCTGATTTGTTGGGAAGTCAGAACAATTTGGTATGGTCCTTCACTAGCTCTTCTGACCGTAGTAATAATTCATATAAAGATATTTTACTCTATATCCTGGCAGATTTGGGGGGAGTGCACATCTAAGAAGACTTTAAGTTGTGCTTGCTTGAACTCAAATAGGTATTTTTTTTGTTTGATACCTATTTATATTTTCACATGTCTAAACTGTGTCATCTATAAAATGTATGTAAACTTGTTTTGTGAGAAACATATATTAAAGTGTACATTCATTTCTGTCCTGCCTATATTAGGTACATTTTAACTGTCTCTACGTACACAAAATATATAACTATATAAGCCTGGATTTATGTCTTCCTCTGCAAAGATGAAGAAAGACATATATACTGCCTCAGAAGTTCTCTGGCTGTATCCATTTGTCAGGTTTCATATTCTCCTCGGTGGCAGACATGCCACAGTCAGCAGTAAGGAAAAGACTAGCAGAAACTGGCAGATAGATGACCTTAACTGGGATCAATACAAAAAGCTTCAGGAGCTTATGAAATAAAATACTTTGAAGTAAAATGCAAAATTGGATTTCACAAGCCATCATTACTGTTTGTCACTTTGGGGAGGGGAGAGAAAGACCTATGTGATGTATTTAAAGTGTTCACATAGGAACAGGACTTGAATGAGCCGAGTTCAGAGCAAGCTTTAAAGATCACACTGCCCGTGAGCAAATTACTTCAAAGTCCCCTTGCTTAAGGAAAAAAAAAGTCTAAGTAATAAGCTAGTTGATTTTGTGCATCACTGATGATGGCTAGTGTCAAAAGTATACATTGAACTGAGAATTCATAGATTTTATAGCTCCACCTTCCCCAAGATTTAGGGCTGTAATTCATAGCTGGATATGGGTTTACGCAGGATAGCCGAGGCACTCGCACCTACCTGTGGGCATCCGTCTCCCCTTTGGAGGCTCGTGGCCCCACACCAGGGACAGCTACGTGGGCATTGATCTGCCCTGCTGCTTCTTCCGTGGCGCCTGATGGACTGTGGGTGAAAAATTAACCGGGGGGGGTCAGGTTTCTCTAGATGAGAACCTGCGTTAGAACTCGGCATCATAAAAGATGTCTGTACCATCTTTCAGCCCTACCAGCATTAATAATTTCTAAATTGCACCTCAATTTTGGCTGCCCCGTCGTTGCTATTCTGTGATGATCAGATCTCTTTGGGCTATTTTCACTTGATTATTAAATCAAAGTGTATATTGTCACTGAGGGTTTTGAATGACTCGTAGGCGTTGACTTCCGAGATGAGAAGGGAAGGTTTGTTTTTTTCACCTGTACTTAGCATCTAGGAGGGCTGGTTTTGCCAGGCTGGGTTAAACTGATGGGACTCAACAGTTTGAAATTGTTGGAACTTTTCTGGCTGGTGGGTGAGGAAGGGTTTGACTGAGGGTCTTGCAAGGCACAGAGCTGCTCAGTCAAAAGTTTTTGACGTTTATCTGGCAAAGTAGGAAAATATGTTTCTGTTTTGGTCCTTAATGCCCACCCACTATCACATTTTTCTTTCCTGCTCCTGAGAAGGATTAGGTGAGGGGAAAAGGAATCTGTCTTTGATTTAGAGTCCTTAGGCATAATTTTCTCTCTCTTTAAAGTACTGAGCAATGATTTTCAGCTTTTCTTAATCCTGGAAACACCTAACCTTAGGGGGAAAGAAGTCCAAATCTGGTAAAAGTTAAAATAAATTTTGGATATCTCTCTCTTTTTTTTTTTTTTTTTTTTTTCATTTTCTACCTTTGGTTTGCACTCACGGGGAAGGTTTGCTTTGTTTCATTTGGCAAAAGCTTTGTGAACGGCCGTCTTGATGTTTAAAAGAACGGAAGTAGCGTGTGGCCCTGTGGTTCTAGAAAAATGGAACTGATGCTACTGAAACTGCCTGTTTGGGTAATGCAGACGGTTTATCCCAGGTGGAAAGGGTTGTTAATGCAGATTTGGCTTCTGCATTTAATCCAGGTGGTAACAGTTAATAGAGGCCACTGCAATTAACCACAATGCAGAGTAAGTGTTTCAATTTGATGTTGACATAGAAAAAAGCACAAGCTTGCACAAGCTGTGGATCTGTCTCAATTCAGCTAAAAAGATGGTGAGATACTGATGACAAAATACTTGCACTGCACATGGGAACTCTGTGAACTAACCAAAGAGCAGGCTAGAATTTCTGACCCAGACGACGTTTGGTGAACACCTACTGTTTAATGAGAACGTACCGCTTGCAGAATAACTGATGATTTTGTGGCTAAGGGTCTTCTCAGGATAGGGGAGCAGCAAGTTTTGAGCCTCTGATTTGGGTTTTTCTGGGATGGAACATTGCTCAGAAGCAGACAGGAGGCTGGACCCACATGTCAAGTCAGTATTAGGCCACATGTGTAGAGTGGTAGCATCCAGTTAGCTTAGATCCTGTCCAGGAGCTATTTCATATCCAATTTCCTCCTAAAAATGAGATACCACAACAACGAGGGATAATCAAGACCTTGTCTTTGTAATTCAGCATCAAAATCAGAACGGAGACCAGGATTTCTCACTATTAGCTTCTTAGAGTAGAAATCCCAATGTTTATGGAGATTAAGAAAGGTATTGATTTGTCACAGGCCATAAGGTTTCCTGCGTGCCTGATTTTTTCTTTAATTCCCCTGGGTTTGACAACACTGACTTTATTTAAGGACCTATGATGAAGGATAAAACATCACCATCTGCTAATGCAAACACTTATAACTTACAAAAACGCCATCAACTTCAGACAGTGGGATAGAGAAGAAAATCTTCATGTACCTGTTTAATGTAGTGAAAGAAAAAATAATTCAGAGTTCTTTTAGAGCGTATACAGGATTAGCTGAGGAAGGAGATCAATGGATAGAGAGCATCTCCTTGATTACAAACAGATTTTGGCTTATGATGAAATGATACAACTTGGTAGGCAACAGGATGTAGTGTATTTAAAATACGTGTTTTGGTTAAGATGACTTTGTCAGTATTGTAGAAATGGATATTCCACATACAGTCACAGACACACAGACACACAAGAGCTGTACTCACCTTTCCTTACAGACACGATGAGTCACAGACCACTTTGTGTCTTCCTCCACACACACAATGGACCAATAGCAACATTTTGTAGAATGACAAAAAAGTGAATCACCAGACAGCTTGGTTTCACCAGAGATAAGATTCTGGACCCTTAGACTTATTTTTTGGTCTGGCACATTTTGGAAATGGACGCCTTTGATGTGCTTTGTGTAACAGCTGCCACCACAATTCCTGCAAATCCCAATAAACAAGGTATTCTCTCAGCCTCCGTTGGTACTAATGCGATGGCTAGGCAACATCTAACAAATATTGCTGCAATCATTTAAGAATGTGCTCCCACAGCTGAAATTAGTATGCTGAAATAGATGCATCTTTCAGAGCTTTCCAGTGGCTTAGTTTAAGCCCACCTTAACTGGTAGTTTGAGATGAGGCCCTGCCCTATCTCCAACTGGACACGCTAAGCATGGACGTACATCCTTCCAGCTGTGGGGCAACGATGTCCCATCAAAGCCACCCCACTTTGAGCTGATGCTGCTGAGGCACCTGCACCCTTTCTCCCTGGCTTGCTGGGAGGGGGGGAACCTTGTACGCCGGGCAGTAACAAACAGCTGGAGGCAGTAACTTCTTAAACTGCTGCAGCTGTATCTGCCTTGAACATCAGCCCACAGCCTATGTCTATATTGCAGTTGAAGGCATGATTGCAGGCTATGTTGACATATCTAACCCTCACTTAAATTAGCTAATTTAGGTACTGATAACTGTAAAGCTCTGAAACATGGACTTGAGGTGCTTGTACAGTCTGAGCTTGAAGCAGTGCTGCTTGTTATCTGCTATCTTGATTTCCCATTGTGTTGCATAGACTAAAATATGCAGCAAGTAAAGTGCAATTTAACTTTACACTTAAGCCAGCCTAATGGCTAACTGGCATGAAAATGAATAGTCTATTAGACTGGTCTAACTGCTACATCAGACTGCACGCTTAACCATTTGGTTTAAATGTCCCCGATTTTGTAAACCCAGCATCATTTACACTTTCTGAAGCTCACTGCCACAGACAAATGTGCAAACACAGCTACGTTGCTCGACTGTAATACTTCTGGAACTCCGATTTGTGGCTTTCAGGGTCCAGCCAATTTAGGTCCTGTTCAGAAATTTATTTTGTGTGTAGCCTGCGAGTAGCAGGTAGGAATTGTTTACACTGATAACCATGATTAACGTTGTACTCTTTGCTACGAGTAAGTATGTGTGAAGGTTGAACCACACTGAGCTTATTAGGCACGTCAGTGAAAGAGCACAGTCCCTGTTAAACCTCTGTTTTTTTGAGGCTATTGTTTTTAATAAAAGAAAATGTTTTTGTCAAAAGAAGACGTATTGCAGCATATTCCTTTTAGGCCTCTAGCGTAGTGATTATTCCATTTTTTCAGCATCTCTCGGTGTACACAGGGCACGGCCTCAGAATCATTGAGGCCAACAGGAGTTTTTCTTTTGACTTCAGTGAATGTGGATCACACGTACAGCAAGCTGCACATGAGATCCTGGGAAAGGGCAATGCATCCAAATGAGAGGTTTGTTAATGTAATGTAGACGTAAAGCCCAGATTTAAGCAGTTCACTAGCTGAAGCCGTGGTGTAACTGCAGGGATTCTTGATACCTTTACTTTCTGCGCCTCTTAAACACACAACAAAGCAGGAGGGAAATCATTCATGACAATTAACTGGTTAAAATAAGAGTGAAGAAATCTAATATCATCAGGGTTCAGCAGTTATTGAATAGTGCATAGACCTCATGCTGATTCTACGTAAAGAAATTAATTTCAGCTGAAGAAAATAGCCATCTTCTAATTCAGTATGGTCCGGGTCCTCCTTATGTAGATGGATGGTTAGCAATGTTGGGGGGGATTCTCAGGGCATGGTTTGATGATATATTTGCTTCAGGGAAGAAATTTACTTTAAAGGGTAATTTGGATGATCTGGGTTACAACACAATCTTATAGACATTTTAATCTATATAAATTAGAGTGGTGAAGTCTGGCCATGGCAGGAAAGGGTGGAGGGGAGGGGGTGGAAAAGGGTTAGGAAAGTCTTCAGCCAAGCCGCTGCTGAAGAAAACATAGAGCATAACTCTCTCTGTCAGATAGACTGATATGAAAGTATCATCTAACCTGGGCAAGTTTTTGGTTTTGGTTTGTTTTTTTTGACAGAAAGATAATTTTAATATAACTTTATGTTATCTTACATAAGATAAAGATTAACATAATATAGTGTAAGAACATGGGTTACCCTTCCCCTGTACTTTGGAGGAAAAATAATTTTATTGGTGACTCAGTATCTACAAAGCTGAAGATTTGGTAATAGGCGGGTACGTGGAAAGAAGAAAAGTGGGAGTGAGCACACGTGGGCATGCTTCCTGTGAGTAAATCTTAAGGAAAGTCCTAGCAAAAGAGGAAAAAATATTGAAATGGGATTCATAAAGTCAAACAATAAAAATACATTTAAGATTTGGAACGGATCGTCAGCTGGTATAATTCAGTCCTCTGCGGGCTGAGAGAGAGCAGCGTTACCAGATGAGTGTGTTTCTCACACAGTATATAAAGGGTGCTTTACCCAAATGTTTTTTTAATCAGTCCGTTTTTAATCAATGTAAGCTGACAGCAGCCCTTTAATATGCATCGCCAAGGCTTTCTGAATTGTAAGTAGAAAGGACGAGTAGATTTCCCTGAATTTAGGAGCATGGTCTGGAATTTCATAGGTGGAGAGAAAAGGCTGCTTTGCTTTGAAGTTTTCTGCTTTATATGCTAAACAGTGCTGTTGACTGATTTACTGCAATTTCACATTCAGGGGGCGGGGAAAAAGGAAAGCAGTGACTTTTTGTTGAGTGTGATGAGGAATTATTGACAGATAGGGATACAAGCTCCACTTGCTTGCAAATTTGCTTTCAAACACGACAAGTTAACACAAGCAAGGGCTCGTAACAGTGCAATGCAACATTTAGTAAAGATCTGCCACATCTGGCAAACTTAAAACGTTACCTGGTTTTCCGCAGGGCTTAGGAAAGGCTGTGCTATGGAGGGAAATGCATAGTTTGCAGTTAGCATAAACATATTTTTTATTTTACTGGAAATGCCTAGTGTACCACACTCTTTCACTGGTATTAGGAAAGCTCTTTTACTATCTTTTTACTGAGTGTTTAAGATTCCTGGAATATTTTGTTTCCACTAGAACATTTAACCAGCCTGATTATGCATCAGTGGCAGGGATGCATCCTCAATAATAAATTCATATGCATGTGGTGAAATGAACTGTAGCATATGTGGAGTTCCAAGACCAAAAATCTTTATAACAAAGAAATTCCTCCTAAGAAGTGACCTACTAACTCGTGTTCTAAACACTTTGGTTAGAAATCCTTTCTTCTCAGTTTTCAGGAATAAATGTCAGACTTAATGTGAAAGTACTAAAGCAGGTTGTACAATCTCAGGTCAGCATGTGCAATTTTAAGCGTGGTAGAAAAAGGCAATCATATGAAGCTATGAGCAAGAATTCAATAGAGGTTTTGTTTTAGTGTCTCTGAAAGGAAACTGTCTCCTCTAGGAGAACGCTTCTTCCTCGATAGCATATCATTAGTTACTTCTTTACTTGCTATGGAAAGATGTTTCTTTGAATCTTTATGTGAGGAAAGAGGCAGAAAAGAGTGTATGATAAAAGAGTCTGCTAAATATAGCATAAGCATCTGAATGCACAAACGCAGCGCATACTTATATGCAAAATGTGTAACAAAGGGAACCATGCCTTATCACATAAAAATATTATGTTTTGTTAGTGTGTATTTGTGTTCTCTAATGACATTTATATTGGGAAGGAGATGCTTCCTCCTCCTCTGGCAGTAACCAATAGGACCAATTTCATTAACTTAATTCTCAAAAGTGGCGTTTGCTCATGTATAGTCCTGCTTAACTGAACCCTTCTGTGCCTTAGTTTCCTGTCTATTAATTATACTTGTTGAATTCTCAAGCATATTATTAAGTCATTTATATGTTTTTAAAGCACTTGGATATCTCATAAAAATGATTGCATAAAAGTGCATTTATATTAGTACAACTTAATAAAAACAGATCATGCCAAGCACAATTAAACTCTTTTTTTTTATGTCCCACCATGCAAATCTTCCTGTATAGCTTGAAGTTTAACTTTCAAAGCTCAGCTGAGTTTATTCAACTGATTACTATCTAATCCACCCACCCATCGTCCCACACTCCCTCAAAAAAATGTTGAAATCCTGCCCAGAGTGATATTTTTATTTTTAAACTTGAATGTCTAAGCATTCCTCACAGATGTGAGAAAACTTGAGCCTTAATCATTACAGTAAACCCGTGCTATCGTTAGACAGAAAACAGTCTTTAGCAAAAAAATCTAGATTTTCATGAATAAATTGGCTGGTATCTACCAGTCAGTACTGTAGAAAGCCACATTTGAATACCTGGCAGTCTTACATCTGCAAATAGTGTACGTCACCACGATGCATTGCTTGCTTATTACGCTGGGAAACAGGAGTCACCGTCCTCTCTTCCTGCTCCAGCTCCAGCTGTTGCAACATACTGAATCATTTCCTAACTTTCCAAAATGAAAGCAGGTATTGCATCCAAATGAAAGCTCATTTGCACATACGCCTTTGCTTTGACAATTGTTTGTGGGTTAAAATAATAGGCACAATAGGTCCTTGTGACCTGGCCCGTGCTGAAGCAGCGGGGCAGAGATGCACCGGAGGCAGAGGAGTTGGGGGCGGGGGGCGTACAAGATGTATGTGCCATTTCTTGTTGGTTCGCTCCGTACGCCCAGGTGACCCTCCTGGCTCCTATTCTTCCCTTTACTGTCTTTGTCAGCTTCTTACTCTCAGGGTAAAAACATTTGGCTCTTGTTTGACTCGTAATTGTCCACGTCCAGTGCCCTTTGGGAGTTTGCTTGGTCGCTCAATGCTAAAAAGAGGATTCCCAAATGAGAAGAAATTTCTTTCTGCTTAAAACGTCTGGTCTAGCTTGTTGAAACACCAGTCTTACCAAAAAGCAGACTCTCTTGGCAGTGGAGGAAAGGGCTGGCTTTATTCCTGGCGGAGGTCGCGCTAGAATCTGTTGGAGGTTTTGCTGTACACGCTTTCTTCCTGGTTTCTGCTGTGCTCTACAGTACTCACATCAAGCTGTTTTGTAGGAAATATTTTATTACATTGAACTGTTTAATTCCCTGGGCTGGTGTAAACAAGTATAACTTGTTGGTACTCAGTGAAGCCATGAATATTTATGCCTGCCGAGTATCTTCTCCATTATTTTTAATCTAACTACATTAATAATACTAATTAAATATTAGTGCTAGACACTATATAGCAAGTTTGACCAATTCCTTTTGCAAAGATATAGACTTGGTATCCGTCAAAGTAAGGTGCTGTACTGATATGAAGACTACTACTGCGTGATGTGTGAAGCTTTAGTTATAACTGCGTCATTCTGGGGTACAATCAGAATGACGTTTATTGTGCACAGCACTCTCTTGCATTTTAACGGCAAAACACGGCAGCAGATCAGGTCTAACCATAAGGAAATGTGCAATTTGGTCTGTCTTGAAAATTTTAGCACCTCGCAAGGTGATCACGGGGGGCTTGGGAGGCAGTTCAGGGCGCCTGAGCGCCCTTCCATCTCTTGAGTTTTGTGGGTTGTCAGATTCAAAGACTTGTGGGTTTTAGTGTGAGGAAAGGATGATTCCCAAGAAGATCAACCCAGAAGGAATTCTTTAGGGCAGGGTTCAGTGGAAAATCCTACTCACAAAGCCACAGCAAGTACTCCTTAGACAAAACACCTATTTTGAAGCAGAGATGCAGCTGTTGGGCAAGACTATCCATAAATGTCTGATCTATTTTATATGAAAAAGGCTAATTTGTACAGGCTGGGGAGAAGGAAGCCTCCTCCAAATGATCAATACTTTGTTATTTGTAATAACATTGACTAGGTTATCATTAGCCTTCAGATACGGCACACATGGGTGTATCAAAAGAAGATTAATCGCATCTGATTATACACAATTTTAGGATCAGTTCCAATAAACCCAATTACAGTGCTTCATAACTAATAAGGCCTCTCTGAACTCAACATACCCCACTTAGGATGCAGACTTGCATGGTGCTGAGCACCTCTGGTGAGATAGGGAACAGTCTCAGTTAAATCCTGAAGTCTGAGAAAATCAGGCCTCCCATGAGTTAATTATGGGGGATTAGCGACCTATATGAAGAATAACAGATGTGGCTAAACAATAAGTTTGCAAGCAGCAATATGACCAATCAATATAAATCTGCGTTTAGCAGGTGATTATGCAGCAAACATGGCAGGAAGATTAAAAAAAGCAAAACTCTTCATACTTAAAAACATATTTGACATGCTGGGAGTATGCAAAACATCCAGTTACGAAAACAGCGTGCTAGAACTGCTGAGATAACTTCTCATTCTTTTTATTACACACAGTGATTTTTAAAAGGCTCGCTTATTTTCATAGCTTCTTTTCACTCAAACTAGAACAAAATGGAGCACAGGTAATAGAACTGCCTTGAATAGTTACTTTGTTGGCAAAGCATAATTTAAAGTCCATTTTAAATCTATACACTGGAGTGATTAACCTAAGCTGGAAAGGATGGGAAAAAATAAACACTACGATAAGTAGATATGATATCAGGAGCTGGCTGAGCTTGAAATTTCTCTTGATTATTGCTGCTAATGCTCGAGACAGACAGGAACTGCAAATAAATAAATACGTTCTGTTAATATTTGCTGAAAGTTTTGAACACATTCCCTTTGGCTCTACTTGTATCCCGTCTCTCTTTTGCTTTCTGAGAACGTATGTGTGATTGAGTTAGGGAACAAATGTTTGGAGAAAAAGTTCAAAGTTTCTAAAACTGGCACACATTAGTATTTGTGTCAGGGAGATTTGTGCACTTTAACCCCAACTCAGAAAAAACGTTCCTGTTCAGGATAGCGCTAGCACATCAGGTAAAACCCCGTCTCCGTCAAAGCCAGAGGGTATTTGGATGGGGACAGGACTTCTCCCATGGCCCTGAAACTTCTGTGCATATTTGGGGTTTTAATCCTCCCCCAACGTCCAGAAAAGTCAATGAAATCAGTCCCTTTGGATTTTAATGGACTTTGGATGAGGCTCCCAGACAGCAAACAAAAAAGGTTTTATGTGACTTTGTTCCAGTACTGCAAACTCAAGGATTCAAAATTTGTAAGTCAGACCCTGCAGAATTGTGGCAAAATTATATTTAAAATGATAAATTTTGGATCTTCTTATTGTCTTTTTGTATCTTGAACACATGCGGTTCATATTTTCCAGCTGCCCTGCTATGAGGGCTAGAGACTTGCTTTACATTATACAGGGGAACTGAAAGTCTCAAGTGATCACATGGCTCCTGAAGCGTGGGGCTTACCAAAGTCACTAACTGCCACATCATTTTTAATGAAATGTTGGTGATTTAGCAAAATAACTGCTGACTGTATTTCAAATAGCAAGTGCTGCAGATTACGATCATTTGGCAAAAATCTTATTTTCTTGATGCAGGTTTTCCAGAACACCTTAGTAAATCGCATTCAACCAGCAAATCAAAACATTGTAGGAAAACTTGACTCCAGATTCATACTTTGCCAAGAAACAAAGAGATTAATATGAATTTATGTTTATACTTACGGATATTCTCTACCCTGCAGCTGGGAGGTGTGACGTGAAAGCTCCTGAATAAGTGTCCATAGTGCTCCTACACGCAGACCGGGAAATTCTCTGAATTTTATGCCACCTTAGCTTTGCTCTTTACTTGGGCTAGCTAAAATATATAACCACTACAGTCTCGCCTCTGAGCTCAGTTCTTATGTGTCAGCCCATGACACACTCTTATTGCTGCAGGTTTGCTTTTAGAGTAGGACACTAGTAGCTATAATAAAGGGCAAAATTTGGCTTTGTATAGATAAACTGTATGGCCATCAGAGCAATATCACCGCTCTTTATACAACTTTATCTGACATGCAGCCATGACTTGGGATTTTGTGTCTGTTTTTACCCTCAGAACTCCTCATCTGAAGGATGTGATGGTGCTTTTTCTAGAAGCCCGACCTAGAGATCTAGGGGGTGCAGAGCACCCACTTCGCCCACAGCCTGAATCGTTTCCTTTACATGCCTTGAGCTTCAGGGATGTCCACACCACCTACAGCCACCCGAGTTCAGGCTGCCTGTAGTTTTCATCTGCTTCTGTTTTGGGGAATGACCACGGAAAGGACGGATGGCCTGTGGGTAGAAACTGGATTAGGTGTAGCCCATCCACACGAGAAACCGGAGCATCTTTGGATCTGTTTAAGTGCAGATCCAGCGGGGACAGTTGGAAACTTTGAATAGCCTTGAGCATATCCTTGCTGATCCAGGGGAACCAATTAAAAAATCCTTCCAGTTATGTAGATGCATCTCATGCTGCATTCAGAAGGTCACAAAGTTCCTGAGTAAGCTATCTGCCTGTTATAAACTAGGCTCAGGTTTTAGGTATGTTCCAAGAGGCCAAAACTGTAATTCTGGCTTGTGAGAATAAACGGTATTGCTACAAGTAGCTCCAGTTCTGTGATTGAAAAACAACAGATCAGCTATTAAGTTATTCACCTATAATGAAATGTTTTCCTCAGGAGCAGGAGAAAACAAAACAAACAAACGAAAACCATACCACAGTTTCAGTGAGTTTCAGGGCTATTATGGCCTTTGATTTATGGGCTTTAGCAGGTTCTGGAACAATGTCAGAAGAAAAACTGGCAGAAGCTTGCTGTTACAGCATAAGAATACTAGAGTATTCTGAAGTTTTATTTCAGATGATTTAGTCTTTTATTTTGTGGCTTTATGACACCAATGGGTTGCATTATTTGCAATTTGCAGACTCACAAAACTGTAAAATATAGTGTGCTTACATTTTGGAATTAAAAAACTTTTTCACAAATAAATCTAAGCAGATTGGAAATAATACAAGAATCTGTTCATTTTACAAGAAGAATTTGAACAGAAACTGGGCACAATTTCAAAGTCAAAACACAATACAAAACTTATTTGGGTTTGCAGCGCTGCAAAGATGCAACCAGTTGTCATTTATTCACTGATCATTAAATCAGAGCAGATTGGTATTACTTAAGTGGCAAGATGAAATCAGCATTCCTCTCCTGTGGTCCATTTTCTGTTTATTGTTCTTATCTTCTGTACAAGTGGATAAAGGGAAAAAATAGAGCCAGAACATAAGCAATTACGAGGTCCAAATGCTCTTGTTTGCCGGTGTTAAGCTACATCTATTCTGCATGGAAAAAGACACTGAATGAGAGAAAACTACATTTTTCTTCATATGAATCACCCTATCTAGTTCCAATAAAATTCCCATGGAAACTTCAGGGCCATCCAGCAGATTTTCTACTATTTGTTAAAGGGAAATGTTGTGGTTTCAGATTTGTCTTGGGTTCCTGTCATGCCATCCACATTCTTTAGCAGTACAACTCCAATAAGTACGGTAAGTCCTGTGGTCCACGCTCTCAGGCATGGAAAACAATCCAAAATGTCACATTTCTCAGTGTAATGGTAGCTGGTTCCCTCCTGAAAGTCCAGCAGGGACACGAGATGCAGAAGCTAAAGAGCTGATAATAAAAGTGTTGGCTGCCTAAACCCTGCTAGGTTCAAATATTACTTCCCAGGTTCCCAGAATCTACCTATATCCCGAATATCCTACTAAGTATTTTTTTTAATTAGCATATATATTGACTTCAGTGGGATCAGCTCTGTCCCACATGCAGCTTTCATACCAGCACAACAAGCATATCAGTTTATCAGGTTGGGTTGTCTGTACTGCTATAAGCTCTAAGGGGAACTGCACTGGGGTAAAGGCGCTCTGCATCAGTCATGTACCGTGATTCTCCTTCCTACTGAGCTATTATAAGTTGAAGCAAGGCTGAGTCGTTACTATATAAGTTTTTGCTGCTACAACTGCTGACTTTTGCTAGTATAGCTACTATAGTTACTGACTCATCAGTGACATAACCGTGCTGACAGAGCACAGCAAGATGGATGCAGTTTCTTGTAGTCAACCAGGTCTTTGTCTGAATATGACTTGCATTTTTTTTTTCTCAGTAGGTTTTGGCAAGGAAAACAGAGCATTTCACTGGTAGCCCTTGCCCAAGCAGGGCTGGGTCTCCTGCCATAAATTTTGTTGGCTGACTCAAGCGTTTTGATTAATTTTGATTCAGTAGGGAAAAAAAAAAAAAAGAAAAAAAGAAAAAAAAAAAAAGAGTTCCCAGAGATTTTCTGACTAATTCTGTTTCTGTAATAGGGCGGTAGGAAATATGCTGTTGAACTCTGAGCTACGTGGAGAGTAATACCAGTCACCAAGCAACTAACTTAGGAAAAAGGATGAATGTTAGTAGGAAAACAAGGATATTAGTAAAGCCAAACAAAGCAAACGCATAAAAAAATCAGGACGCCAGCTAGTTCTGGTTGTTCCAAAAAAAAAAAAAAATCCCTTCAAAACAAATTCCAAAACAAACAACGTTTTTCACTTAAAAAATCCAAAACAACACATCAGCATTCTAGTAATTCCTGCCATTGAATGTTTGACTCTTAAACAGCACATAGTTTAGGAGGAAATATTTGAGCTACATAAATAAAAGGCATCCAAGAATCTTTGTTTTCCTCTGAAATGCAAGGCCAATAACTTATCTCTTATTAACAAGTTCATCTTTTGTTTCCCCAAGGTGCTTTTTTTTTGTCTGTGTGTGCGCTCTTGGCAAAATTGTTTGGAACAAAAAGAAGGCAGCTTCCCCTCCTGTTGTTTTGCTGCCTTTGCAAGCATTTATTTTCATGGAGACAAAGCTGGGTTTCCTCCGTGGTGATGTTGTGTTGCTGTCCCAACATTCCTATGAATGGAGGCTTCTAAAGACAGGCTGTTCTGTTTTGAACTTGTTATGACAAAAATAGCAAAAAAAAAAGCGCCGGCTTGTCAAATTAGGAATTACATGAGGTCAGCAAATTTGGGAACAACCGCAACTGGAGGAGAGAGAAAGAGAGAGACCTAATTATGACTTGGGGGGAGGGGGAAAGGGTGGACCTTTCTGAAGCACACCCAGAGCTGCTTTTGATCTCCGAGCGCGGTGGGGCACTCAGGACAAGTCTCCCACTAATTTGGGTGGCAAACGATCGGGCCTTAATATGCTAAAAATAGCATTAATGCGGGCCAGCGTTCTGGCTTGCCCTCTGCACACCATACAATTATTTCTGCCAGATGCATAAACTATTTGAATTGTGAGGTTTAGCAGTGCCCTAAAATCCTGTGCCCTCTTCTGACTTTCTTGGGTTTTTATATAATACCTGCCACTGTGACATCAAAAGCTAACTTCTGCAAAAGTCCAGCTCTGAGAAATCTCTGGAGAGTCAACTCAGCTCATTTTGGAGAAGTCTGGCATCACAGCGCAGTAATTTTAGCACTTGGACCTTTGTCCGGCCTCAGATGTCATCAGGCACAGGGGTTTCTTTCGACTTGGTACAGGAATAAAGATGAACTGTAAAATTCACATCCAGACCCAAGTAGAAAGTCCAGAAGTGGCTTTAATTTGTGCCAAAGTCTAATATTATTTGTATATGTAATTATAGGAAGCAGTAGATAGCCTAGCGTAGTCTAAGAGACTGCAGATATAGCAGTAAGCCAGAACTCCTGTATTCTGATCTTAACGCAGAGACTCAGTTTGCTTATCTTGTACAATGCAGATAATAATCTGATAATAATGCTGACCGGCAGTGGCACAGGCAGGCATCAGCGGGCATCCAGCTCAGTCCTGGCAGAGGCCGGGGAAAGCTGCTGGGAGATGCTCTCCCTCCACCTGTCAATTTTGCAATGCTTGATGAATTGCTGGATTTCCTTTTTTTTTTTTTTTTTTTTCCCAAGCTTCATCTATCCTATGAGCCAAGTCCCATGAATAAGCGTCAAATTTTACATCCCTAATAAAAAAAAAAAGGTTATCTGCATTTGTTATTTCAGAGGGAAGTTAAAATTCAGATTTGTATGCAGCCAAACAGCTTAAAAACAAATTAATAATTGTATTTTCTAAGAACCTTATGATTCCTAAGCCAGCTGGGGAAGTGAGGGTAAAGAATGTCCTGACTTCTTGGGAACGGCATTCCCGATTGTTTGACTAATACAGATAGAGCACATTGAAACTTGAGGCAGGAGGTTGTTTAGTCCTCTGCCTCGGCTCCCAGAGGGTGCATCACAGAAGAGTGCTGTTCTTGCTTCTTTCCTTTGGTCAGATGCAGATGCAGAAACCAAATCACCATCTAGACGTTAACCAACTATTTATTCAAGCCAAATTCAACCAACTAATTGTTCCCAAGCTTTTCCCCTCACTATTCATTATTTGGCATGTACAATCGGTGCCCTAGGACCTAGGTCATATGACATGCCTCTTTTTTGGGCTTGTTTGGATAATTAGAGTGCGAAAGTATGATAAATTTACTTGGCAGCAGTCAGTGATAGACGCAACCACCCTCTCTCCCCATCCCCTAATATCTCTGCTAATAAAAACTCATTCACGCCAGTGCTCACGAATAGCAAACGAAATGGGGCACAACACGGAACGTAAAAAGCAAATGTTCTTTGCAAATGTTTGCAAATCCTACCTTGTAGACTGCATTAGTTCTGTTAGTCATGTGCAATACCCGGGGATGTGAAGGTGACAGATATCTCACCGGTGTTTGCAGTAGGACATAAGTCGACTATAATAAATGTGGCATCTTTGAAGTATAACGTCTGGAAGTGGCTAGCATATTTTCACATACATTTTCAATCCTGTAGTTAAAAATCTATTCCAACCTTACATTGTCTCTGATGAGGGAGTTAAAAGTCCAACATTCTGATTCATTAATTTTTAACCTGGGTATGTAAAAATGTTCTGATTTTTTAAAATGAAGGTGTAAAATTAGCAAACCTTCCCCCCCTCCTCCCCATTTCTGCTCTTGAATGTAAAACACACGGTTAAGCACCACTTGAACAATACAATAATAACTGAACTAGATAACCTATCTGGATTTAATCCAGCCTGAACAAAGACAGCAGTTCAAGTTGAAACTGAAAGCCGATATTTAATATATGAACCGGTAAAGACAGTGTTCGATGTAACTTTAACAGAATCATAAAAGTTTAACAATTATGTGGGGTTTGTTTGTGAATTTTAACCTTCCATTTATTGCAAACAGAAAAGAAACATTTTCAAAGAGCACCTGAAGAAGCTTACAAATTAAATTACATGAATGTGTCTAATCTGGGAAGAAGGAAGTTCTGCCTCAGATACATATGTTTTATGCAACAGAACTGTTTACTTTATTTGTAAACCCTTCAAAATACTGTCCAAAGTTCGTTCTCTGTTCAAGGTAAGAATGTAATTGCACTGCCTGAAACGCAATATAAGTAACAAAGTTAGGATTCACTAGAGAAAGACAATTTGGAATTAAGAAAAAGCGATTTAAACAATCTTAATGCCTCTCCTCCCTCCCCTCCCTCTTAATGACTCTCTCTCGTCCCTTTAAGAAATCTTTGAAGTAAGCCAAAAAGCACGAGCTAGTCTGTTTAAAGGTCATGTGTATCTCTGCTGTTTCCCCTTGGTGCAATACGCCTTTGATAATCCCAGGAGTATACACTGTTGTTTTACATTTTCATCCAAGTTTCATTTTTAGGGAAGACACAGCAATGTCCAAGCTTTATATACAACCTTTGATATGTGTTTAATATTGTAATTACACTCTTGTTCAGACTTTCAAAAGCAAAGCCTATCGGGGGAAGTCCAATAGAGATTTATTTGCAAGCGCAGGGCGTACTTACGGAGAAATAAAATTAGGGAAATAGGAAGGCATATTGAATATAGGCACTCCTTCTGCAAAGATAAATGATTTAGTAATGAATAGATTCTTCAGGCCATAAAAAATCCATTTATTTTCTTTTGAATTTCAACTAGAGGTCTTGCACTTTCCCACTCAGTTATAATCAGTTAAAATTAGAATACAGAGAATGAAACCAGTGTAGAGGCAGAGCAGACAACAACCACAATGTATAATAATAGATGTTAAATTAACAGACATTTTAAAAGAGGCATCATTTCCACAGAAAGGTACTCCTTTATTACCATTCAACGTGGAATGAAGATGTGATCTAAAACACACACTGCTTTTACAAATTATCTGCCTCATAACAACATACTGCCAGATTTTAGTCAACTCATTAAAATGAAGGATCCACTTGACCTCTTCTGTAATTGTGGAAATGAACCAGAAATATGATTAGTCCAATAACTTCAAGGGTTGCTCCACATTAAGCTCGCCTTATCAAGGAATCGGATCTTGCAGCAGAGTGAAGGCACTGAGTGCTGGCTTCTGCTCCGCTCGTGTTTTCCTGTGTTTTATCTGCATGGGAAGAAGGAAGCTGGCATACACCTGGCTGTGGAGCACCACAGACTCTCCTCGCTTTGTGCCACACTCCGTCCCACGTTTTCAGAGGGGATGGACACGTCGGAGGTGGAGTCGTGGGGGCTTGTCCAGGTTGTAGCCGCACGACAGGGATTTCTGGCCCCAGGACCAGGGACTTGCTGATGGCCAGGTGGCTGCTTGAAGGCAGAGTCCTTGGGGCAGGTCGGTTGCGACTGTTCTGTGGCCCAAATCTAAACTCAGCCTGGGCAAGCAAGGTGGTCTTCTTAGGACTGAAACAGTATTGACTCACTGGTTGGACTGAAAATACGCTAAGCAGTGATCAGCTACTGTTGTAGCACCATTTCCCCTTCCCCCTTTCATTTCTGTGGTTCCCAGGGTCTAGCAGAATGAGTTCTATCTTTTTTTTTTTTTTTCTTTTTAAACATCAACTGGAAGCAGGTCCAGTATTGCTACCTCTGGGCACGCAGGGACTTTTATTATTGAAAAGGTCCCACCAAGGTCAATAGCCAGAGCTATTTGCATGATTAAGGGCTTACTGAAACAAAGGAGAGAGACTGGAGAAATGTAAGAAGAACTGGCTGTTTAATTTTTGTGTTACCTGTAGCCTTCATATTTCGGTGTTAACGTGGGTAAATGTGTCAGGAGTTGGGTAAATGTGTTGAAATTAGCTCCAGAATTACAGAACAGTGAGATGGGAGCTGGTTCTGCAATAGCTCCATTCCCAACACTGCCGCTGTTTTTCCTTGATACGAAGAGATAAAACACAGTTGCCTCCAGGTCCAGTTAGACCCTACCACCTCCTGTCTGCTCTGATTGCTGAATTTACTACACTGTATTCATTAGAAAATATGATTTTCCTTAAAACACCCTTCTGAACCCAGGGTGGCTCAGGAATTAACAGGCGCTGAGATTTCCGTGTGGCTGGTCAGGCACATGGCTGGGAGTGGTGGCTGGATCTGCCAGTCCAGGCTTAGTCCTTGCTCATCTTCAGGCTCAGTGTGTGCAGTAAAGTCAAGTGAAGGGACTCTCTGCTGTAAACACCGGATTGACAGTTCCAGTGTTTTTTAACAAACACAAGTCAGGCAAAAAGAACTGGGGCTTGATCTTCCAAGTATTTTCTAACCTAATGCCTATAAAAGTTATGAACAGTTGTATGACACTTTGAAAACATACAGGTTTTAGCATTTTTGTCTGTGCAGATTAATAACTGGAAAAGTCTGTGTCCCAATCAACTGCCCGGAAACACTGAAATATCTGGATCCCATTTCTCTAGCGATAATCCATGTAGTTTAGAATTTAGAATAGAAACAGAAATAGAATGGAATCGAAATTAGCTTGAATAAAGGCTAAATAAAAACTTTAGTACTGACTTTATCCCGTTATTGTTTTCTCTTTCCTCATGCTGCTCATCGGAGCTGCGAGCGAGCTTCGTCCCCAGACAGACACTGCACTGGGCACACATCTGGAAGCCGAGTGCTGCAGGAGGCATCCTGCTTGTTTATTACAGCTGTGCTTGAGAAAACACATTCAAGCCAAAAGGATCTCGGGGTTTGATCCATACTTATTATCTATAATTTGACCCATGGAATTTCTGTATATCCTGGAGCCCAGGAATTTTAATCTAACAGTTTACATGTTTAAAGACAAGAGCTTTTGGTTACACACTGTAGCTGCTCAGTAGATGACTATAAATCTAAGCAAATTGCTAAAGACTGAAACTCCAGAAGGCAGGAGGAATGATGCAAACAGAAGGTCCTGTTCTGACTCAGTCACTTACCAACTTGTGTTACATTTTTATTGCAGGTCAAAAGTCGACAGAGTATGCAAATTGAAAAAAAAAAAAGGTTCTTGTTTTGGAAAGATACACCATTTTAGTATTTATAATCACACACTAAGGGCTTTTATGTTCAGCCTCATTTATCTTGGATTTTTGCATAATTTGAACTAAAAGTGGCGATATATGTAGAGCTCATTTATTCAAATTATACAGGGTTAGTGTTTTCCCTCTCTTAAACACGGTGTACATTTTGGGATAAGTGCCAGATTCAAGGAGGGAGGAGGAGTATAAAAAGAAGAGATTGGAAAAGAGTACAGAGATTCTTGTTCCACTTTTAAAATGGCTTCTAAACCCTCATGAAAAATTAGATGTGTAAGTTAAACCTTCTTCCCTTTGTAAGACAAATATATTCTCTGCAGATCTCAATAAATCCAACTGACATTTGCAGTATTACTCATGCCATCTAAGGTGTACAGAAAATTGCTGTTCTCACCTGTGTAATTTAATAGAAGGCAGCTTTTCTGCATCCTCAGACACCAAGTCTTCCCTTTTCACTTGCCATTCTTTAAAATGACATACGTCAAATATATTAGCTGAAGAATTGACTTACCTTGGCTGCGTGCACGATGTTACAGATTTTACTGTAAGGATTACTCACTGGGCATCCTGTTGTAAATAATGTTGTGAATAGATCTTATCATCCATCACAAGCCAGGCAAAACATGTTTACAGTGTGGTTATCCAGTAAATGAAGTGTTTTGTATTCAGGTTTGCACTATACTAATGAATGCTTGACATGGTTCAAATTAAAGGTATGAAATTCCTGCTGAACTAAAGCCTCCAGTGCAGCAGAACTACTGCGCCGGACAGGACGGTGTCAGTCCTTAAAGGAAGGTGGTATAGGGCAGTCTTTAAGAGACTTAATTATTCCCCAACATAGGGATTGTACCTTGCATTGAAGTGGTTCTGTCCCCTCATGTGCAAAGCGTGACCTTCCCTACCTTCCTGCGGGTCACTTGTGGGGGGGCTTTTGCACAAATACGTCTAACGCGCAAACTGAAATGAAAATGTGTGTTTGCCACGAGCACTCTGGCAGCTCATAGCCAAGTGGGAAGCAGGTTCTTCACTCCCAAATGCAAACTGGGTGCAGAATATTTTAATATATTTGGAGACCTTAGGGATCTATACTTAAAAAGTGAATTTGCTGTATTCTCCAATGGTGTAAATCAACATTCACCCATTAAGCGCAGCATAATTTGACGCCAATATGACGATCTACTTCGAAAGCCATAAAAAAGCACATCCCATCAGCACAGAAAAAGAGGATTTGTGCTTCTGTGGGCACAACAGAGGTTGCATAAATGGAGCCATTTTTGTGAGCCTAAATTTCCAAAATGTCCTTCTGCAAGCAGGGACAGATGCAGCCCAGATGTGAGCTGGGCATTTGAACATCGTTCCTGCCTTGCTTGCCCCCAGTCGCCGCGGCTCACGTGGCCGGGAGACACGTCCTCCTCACCGCCCTGACCCGGGCCAGCAGCGGCTGTGGCTCCCAAAGGGGCTGCTCCAGCCAGGGTGCACCGGAGCCCGACCCAGCGGTGGCTCAGCCCGCAGAGAGCCCTGTCCCACCACAGAACAGGCTTCCAGGCTTCCCTGGCAGCTCCTGCGCCCCGCTCCTTTCTCTGAGACCTGGCCCTGTTCACGGTCTTGCTCCCATTCCCAGGTCTGTGCTGGTGACTGAATTCTCCTTGAAATACAAAGTGTAATTGTCGCTACTGTGGTTTTTACGCAAAGCAGTACTTTCCAAGCTTTCAGCCTGTGATTCCTGTTCCAGGCTTGTGTGCCCATTTCCTCCAGCACTTCCAGGTTGTGAACCCAACTGAGTCACGAGCTCATCTTTGGGAACTGCCAATTTAATGTATCATCGTATCTCCATTGCCAAGCTCCAGTGAAGTGCTGTGATTAGCAGGATTCATTTTTCTTTTCTAATAATACATTTGTTATGGAAAGGACTGAAGTTGATCTTCCATTCCTTAGGAAACAAAGGTGCAGTGTTCCTTTTGTAATGAGATGGCCTCAAGGAACCAGTAAATAGGGAAAAAAAAAAGCAAAAAAAAAAAAAAAAAAAAAGCAGACATCTACTTTTTAAGACATCAAACACTAAATTGTGCTGTACAGAAAATCTTTTAACAGCCCCTGCTATGCCTGTTCCATCCCCGTGATGGGCCATATTGTCGCCCCAAGGAAGGAAATCTGCAGAAAACTCCCTTCAGAAAGTTGCTTTAGTGCTGCTGAAGGGCAAGTGCTGTATCTGTACGTATTATGTTTTGAACCGTTCTTTCTCCGTGGCTTGAAAAAGAGCGTCACTGCTTCCACATGTAAAATATGAACTCCCAGTGATACTCTTCCCAAATGCTAATGCACAGCTGTGGAGTTTGGATATTCCAGAGCTGACTCATTCTGCAACACAGCAGATTCACAGAGATGAAGTGGAGGAGGGGCAGTGCAAAATAGCTCTTTCAGGAATTAAAAGAACTCCTAAACCCCAAAGTATTACTATTCCATTACAGTATTTCTTTCATTGAAAAGTTTGGGTTTTAATGACCCCTAATTGATTTTTTTTTTTTTGGCTTTGCTTTGTTTCAACATAAAATCTATGTCACTCCGGCGCAGCTTGCCAGTCTTTTGTCTGATGTTACAAACAAATCCAGCCAAACATTAAGATTCATAAGGGGGATGGGGGGGGGGGAAGCACAGCTTCTTAAAGCCACATCAAGTATGTTAGAGACAAAACATTTAATTTAAATGGTAGAAACTAACACAAACCAGCTTCAAACCTAGTAAGCAGAGTTAGCTAAGTAAAAACACATGTTCTTTTGACATTTGTTTTCATGACAATTAGAAGCAACTAGTTTTCAGCTAACATTCCTGTTCATCCTTTTGAGGTTTTGGCTAATACATTAATTCAGAATTACTGGAGAACAGGTGCCGATTGGAACAGTATAGGTAATTACATGCAACTTCGTAGTATGTAAGGCAAATAAGCCAAGTCTGGTTCAGGCACGTACGTAACCATATATTCAATGAGTCAAGCAAATGAGGAACACAAAACGCTTTCATTTTTATGTTGCTTTGACCTCAGTGTATGTTTTGTTCTAATGTGTCGTCCTGATCACATTCATGTGTCTTATTCGCTTGCAGAGCATATAGTTTCTTCCCCCCATCTGAAGACAAAGCCCTGTCACAGCTTGCAAAGACAAGAACAGGTTTGTAACTTGGTGTCATTAGCTGGCTGCGTTTGGTTGCAACAGTCTTAATGGCAGTCCAGAGCCACTGAAAAGATTAACTTGTCAAAAGGCCCTTCGGACCTTTTCTTTTTTTTTTTTTATTTTCTCTTAGCCAAGAAGCGAATCCTCTCTTTATTAAAATCAGTGGAAGGTTCAAGACTGATTTCAACAGGGACAAGATTTCACACGCAGTTAGAGACACAGCTGAGGTTTTAAAAGGGCAGAGGGGTCTGGCGTACCCTGCTGACTGCAGGGAGTGATGGGGGACAGGGATGGTGCCCTCCCGGGTAAGTAGGTAGGTAACGCTCAGTCTGGTTTTCTGGGATAACTGTGAAAGTCCAAAAGAACCAAAATTGCCTCAAAGCCGGTCAGCAGTGTGCGCTACCCTGAAATTTGTTGCTCCAGGAATAAAGGACCACAGTTTGGCCAAGGCCAGGCCACTTTTCTTGCAAATAAGGGTGGAACTGGATTGAGGAGGCAAGGGGAGAGCCATGAATGATTTGGCTTGCTGTTCCTGGGTGCCTAAAAAGGGGAGGAACAACACTGCCAGTGGAAACGTCAACACATTCACAGCCCCGTCTCTTCTGGGGTGGAGCGGCGTCGATGTGCCTTCCTTTTGGTCTGACACAGGTGCAATCCCACAGACTATTTTCCTTGTTTTGCATCCTACTCCTTCCTATCGTCTCCGGCAACTGCGTGCCTTATCGATGCTGGTATCGTATCGGTCCTAAGTGGAGTGACTTGGTAAGGGTCTAACAGATAGAGAAGAATTAGCAGGTTGTGTCCCAGAGCATATGGAACAGGGAGACGTCACTGGGAACATTAACAGAAATTATATTAGCACCTCTGAATCCAATTTTCAGAAGAGCTACAAGAGCTAGAAACCTACGCCGCTGTTGCTATCAAGGGATTTTTGTGCTAGTAAGTGAGATTTTCAAGAAATCCAAGCGACCTGTTATTGTTAGCCAATTAATATAATTATTTTCTTTTTGATTGTTTAAACAGGTTTACCATGCCACTCAAAGACAGGAGTAATCTTAAAACTCTTGCTAATGAGTTAGGAAATGCAGAAACACCACACCCTGCACTTGATTTATTTCAAACAACGGATTTGGATGTGATGAAGAACGCAGATGGTGTCATATGACAAACCCTGTACGGATGAAGCCTGCATTAAATGGATATATATGTGACCCTGGCCTTCGTGAAAGGCCAGCAAAACGCTTGGCTTATTATCCTGAAACTCTCAAAATGCCATTTCAGCATCCATATATGCTCTTGGCATGCATGCACCTGTAGGTGCAGAGCTGGCTTTTCTCCCATATAGCATAAAACCATTATAGCGGGATGTGCCACTCTTCCCAATGCTGCTGTCTGTACGGCAGGGCTCCCGCTAGCGCGGCAGGTGGGTGAGGACCGCATCCCTCCTCAATTCTCACTGATGCCATTGCAACCCCAGGCAAACCAGCTCGTTTGTGCCGGCGTCGGCCGCTGCTCTGCCTCCACGTTAGAGGTGTGCGTTTCGTTTGCAGGGGCACGCAGAAATTTTAATACCAGTACAGATTTAATACAACTAGGTTAATGAGTTTCACTTCATGTAATAAAATAGGTGAAACCTTACTAGAAGTATAGAGCCGAACTACGGTGTCATAAGTTTAGTGCAAGTATGGGTTCACAGGTGCGAAGGCTCTCCTGTTCAGTCTGTACCAGGGCTCCAGCAATTGCTCTCCCTCTGACCTGATCAACTCTCCCCCATTGTTAAAATGTTTTTGGTTTTATTTTTCCTTCTTTGTTCTTGCTTCTCCACAACACTGCATATACTTATACATTATATATATTATTTATTTAAGTACAGCAGGACTTTTTTGCTTCTGGGAGAAGAAAAGAGTCTGGCGCCGCGCAGAGAAGCTCTGTCTATGTCGGGAGGGCTTTGCCGCAATAACCGGCGCGGCAGAGCGACATGGCAGACAGTTTCTCTGTACTACGGACTTGGTCTGAGGTGTGGCAGGAAGCGTAAGTAGTTCAGCGGCTGGCTCCCTCCCCAACTGCAGCGAGCCAGCGTACAGCACGCTTTTGGGGACAAAATGTCATTGCCACAAAACAGAAAGCTGATCTTACCCCACTCTGCTCATCAGAGTCCCAGCAACGGTTTTTGCAACAGCAGGGTGTTCGTATCAAAATCAAATTATTTTACTTTGACGACCTTTTCCTCCAGTTGGATCTGGCCTGGTATAATGTCACCAGGAGGAGCATTTTTTAGACCAGCAGGGAAACTGTCCCTTAATTCCAGTTTGCTAAGCCTGCAAAACACTTCAGAATCAGCCAGAGCGAATGTCGGTATATATAAATGCTATTATCATGCTGCTAAATTATACATTTTATCTGATGATCCCAAGCAGTTTATCAACAGTGAGTGATGCCCTCACATCACTGTGAATCTTGTAAATAACTGAGACAAGATAATGCAAAAGAATAGAAGGGGCTTTATACCAACTCTGTGCTTTTTAGCAAGCTGTAATAAATAATGTATCACAGGGTGCAAAAACACTACATAAATGCCTCCTCTTTGCCAGTGCTATATTTTGTGCATATGATTTTGATTTAATCTCACTTACTTCTGAAGTCTATTAAACCAATTGTCTTAATCCCACTTATTCTGCAGTGTATTTGCTCTGTGTAGCAACAGTATTAATAAAAATCCCTCTATAAACACACACCAGCTGGAGCAAGCACCACAAGAACTGAGAAGGGTCACCCACATATGCAGCATTTATCCATATTCTTTTTATTACAGATAAACATTTTGTCTGGTCCTGCTCAGGAATGCCTTCTCCTGGATGCCCTGCTCTCCCCTCCTGTCCTACAGAGAGCCGGCAGCTGCAGCAAATCAGGCAGTTTTCATCATATCCCCACCCCATGGGGAAGTAGACATTTCTCTTCCCCTCCCCTTTTCTCTCTGTTCAGCCGGAGGTGATAATCCCCTTGGAATGCAGCATTTAGCACTTGTCAGGTATATGGTAATTGCTACATTCCCAGGGGATTAAATCCGTGGAATCTAATTACAGTGGACTGAAACCTCCCTATAAGAGAGGAGCTCTGCTGTATAAGAGGAGTGAAAGTCTAAGTCAGAGTAAGAGGGATCTGAGGGAAGGTGAGGTCTTTGCCTCTTTCCTACCCAACAAAAGCGCTGTGGTGATGCTTCTGGCTGTCCTTTTGGGGGTGAGTATGGGCACTGCCACTGATAACTGTGTGAGCAGACCCGTCTGTGGGAAAGGCTGTGGGTAGTGCTGAGCTCTGGCTGCAACTCCTGTAGAGGTCTGTGCGTCCCCGGTCAGGGTACGCCTGTATCAGAGTCTGAAAGACCCTATAAATCAGGGCTTCATCTTACGGCTACAGAAACGCATGGAATACGAAGGAAAAGGTTCTTTTTGCCCTAGACAGGAATAACAGGGCCAGGCTGGTTGCAGGCAGCCAGGAGTGGGATGAGGTGGAGAGGCAGAAGCAGCCCTTCAGCAGCAGAACAGACTTCAGGCAATTTAAACAGCAGCAGAGCCTCACCCCAAGAGCAGCGTGCCCACCTCCTGCATCCATAGGCACCAGGTCTTGTGAAGTCACCTCACAGCTTCCCTTGGAAGGGTGTTCCAGGTGGCCCTAGGGACCGACCACACACTTCTTTATTTCTCCTTAAGTACACCTATCATGATAATTTTTATCTCCACATGTTCTCATAACAACTCTGGATGATGCTTAAGTAAGCTCGTCCTTAATTGTATGACTTCTTGTATGTGTTGACCCTCGCATTTAAGGTGGGTAGCAGCTCTTAGGTCTGGCCTCGCTAGTGAGGTTTTTCATTCCTTGAATAACGTGGATGCACTCCAAACCCCACTGAAGGCAACTGTAATTTTACCATTGACTCATAGGCCTTCATCAAACATGGTTTTCCTAAATCAGATTGCAGTATACATCCACAAACATACCCATATACACTCATCTATATATGTCCATAAAAATTGTTATTATGGATAATCTAAACCAGACTCGGTTGCTACTAATGTGTCACCCAGAAGCATTTTAGTTCCTTTCAGTTTGAAGTCAGCCGAGCATATTGCAGAGGAAGAAAAGAAAATTCAAAGGTATGTAATACAAATATGCTGATCTGTAGATGATACCACTAGAAAATGAAGGAGACAGGAAGAGGTTTGTTTATAAGAGGAAAGATCTCACTACATATACAAAGATGAAGTGCGTTATGTCAAGATACCAAGTGAGATTCTTGCTGTTTTATTTAGATCAAAAAAGAACAGATGCGCTGCAAACTCATCTGTATAAGCTATTTTGTTGCCTTCAGTTTTCCAGTGGATAGTTATATTTGAGGAGGGAAAATATACATATACAACACCTTGATACCTCAAATCAAAGCCCTTTGCAATTGTATGTCTGCCTACTCTAAAGAGAGGGCTCTGTCTTTGATTACCCAGCCTAATCTTCTGAAAACATGAGTTTCAAGGAGATGAGTTTCTCCTCTGTTAAAATCTACACCTGCCGGCTCTGTAACTGACAAAACCCAAGCGGGAAGATCTTAAAATGCTACTGCCTGTCTGCATTATTTGTATAACGCTACCAAGACTGTGTTGCCAAACAGCAGCATTAAAAATAAACTAGAAGAACTGACTTTTTGCAAAGCCTTAGGTTTTAAAAATATTGGCTCCATTTTATTTGTTTGTGATTTTTGAGACTTTATGTATTCTCAGTTCATATTTTCAAGCTTTTTTTTCATTCAGGAAGACTAAAAGAAATAAAGAAATAACTTAGAGAAAGTACTTACGGTTCTCATGGAAACACATGAGAACATTTCTGCCTCCCAGAACTGAATCTTAAAAAAAACCCCAATATTGTAAAGCTTAGTGACATTGCTAGCACTGACATGCTACGCAAAACATCGCTTCTGTTGTCTTTGAATTACTATTTATAACGTAGAGATGTACAAACCGTTCTGCAATGAAAATATTAAAAAATTCCTATACAAAATATTTAAAATTTTATACAGGAAAACCTGCACTGCGAATTAGGAGACCTGGCTCCTTACTAGCTCAGCCACTGAATTTCCATATGACTCAATTTTATCATTTCTTTGCATCTTCACTTTCTGCATAGGTGAAGTTGACTCGTAATCCTTAATAAATGAATCCTTAAAAATCTGAAAGTCTTGGGTGGAGGTCATATACATGTGTAGAGTATTAATCTGTATTATTAATGCTATGACTAAGAAGCACGCGTAGTTAGAATTTGGAAATGTAACTGGACAGTATGTGTATATAGTCTATCATAGACATCTCACCAGCAGGGAAATTATTTCGAACTATGTCACTGATTTGTTTTCTCATTTGGGGTAAAGTATCTCTGATGCTTGATAGTTTGCTCAAAAATAAATAGGGAATACTAATTCCTCCTATCCTTCCTGGAAATGCTTTTCTTCTGATTTGGGAAATGTTGAGTGTTTAAGTCCCAGTAATCGTAGTTAAATACAGTATCAATAAAATAGTCATGTAAGAAATGGATTGATAAAATAATTCGTTATTCGCTTATTCATAAATCACACAAAAAGGTCATTGACCCTGGCATACCTATCAGCTGAGCAGCACAAATAATTTTACATCTATTTGCTCCATCCTCTTTCTGCAATTTTGTTCCATCTTTCTTCATTTTGCCTGTGTATATTCGGAATGACATTTTGATATGCAGTAGCGTCCTTTTGTGGTTTCTTCTTTCATATTTTCTCGTCTGTATTTTTCTGTGGTCATCCTCTATTACAGCGTACTATAATTTTAGACAAGAGGATGCACGCAAAACAAAGATGTTCATTCAAACACAGACAGAAAAGCAAAAGCATGTTACAACCCAGTCTCCATTAGTCCACAACTGACAAATTACATTGTGGTCACCTAAAATTTCCTCTGCTATTGCAGTGAATTTTTGCATGTTATTTACGAGCTGTTGCATTCGACTCCAGAAGTGGCTGCACTTCCCTCAAAGAAAAATTCACCTTAGAGTTTTGAAAAACTCATTAAGTTAGCTCACGTTTAATTTAATCTTTGCTCAGAGTTTGACTGGGTGTAAAAAAACAAGCGAGGAGTTGAAGAGCTAGCCCAATATCTGCAAAGTGTCAAGTGTTGCTTTGTCAAGAAAAATGCCTATGTAAATAGAGAAAAGGCTCTTTGTGGTGGTGCCTGTCAGTTAATATAAAATCATGTGTCCTAGAGAGCCGGCTCAGGGCGGGGGGGGAGTGTTAAATGTGGCTGGCACAGGGGAGAACATACCGCAGGTGAGAAGAATGATCTGATGGGCTAAAGCAAGAGTCTAGAGGTGTTTCTGTCTGATGATGGAGCTTTGTGCTCGCAGGAGGCCCGTCAGCTGCTGCTGTGAACCTGCAGGAGCCGGGTGGTGGCTGGCGGCATCACGGGAGGTTTCAGAGGATGGTGGAGATAAGAAAAGACATGCGCCACTTTCTCTCCATCGGCCTGCTTCTGTTCTGCAGGCCAAATCTCCCCCCTCACCCGGCTATAAAGTTTTAGTGCAGTATCAATATCCCTCTTGCTTGCTTCGTAGGCCAGGCACAGCTCCAGCCTGGTCCTCTCGCGTTGCCCAGGTTCACGCTGGGCGTGCTGGTCTCTGCCTTGCCAGTCACCCGTCCCCTTCCCGGGAGGGTCACCGTGCTTAGTGCGACGGTTGTTTCATGGACCTGTTCCTCCGATAGTTATCGACATGACTCGCTCTGCTTCCCAGGTACGACGAGATTCACTGTTCTCAGATCCACATGTAAAAAACCCTATTTCGTCTTGCTCTTCTGTCAGGAGCCAGATTTTATATACTGATTTTGGGACCTTTGAAATACAGTAAGTCCATTAAAAACTCCCAGTGAAACAGGCACTGAAACTCACTCTTCATCCGGACACCGCGTTTAACCTGTGTCCTTACCCCTGCAATCTCTGTAGGGGTCAAATCAGAGCAGGGAGTACTTTTGTGTGTGTTTCTTTGAACTTGCACCTTTTGTTTTTCATTACTTGGAATTTATTATAAGGAAGATTAATACTTAGTAACTTTGTGAATATCTTCACCTATTTTTTTTCAGTAGCTCCACAGCTATTAAAAACAGGGTGGGTTTTTTTTTCAGCCAGATAATAAGGGAAAATAACATCCTGAGAAATGATGATGTGACCTTTTTGTAAAACTTTTTTACAAGTATCCTATTTTCTTAGTTTTATTACTTACTAAGCTATTGGATTTCACTTCCCCCCCCCCTTTAAATCTGAGTCATAACATTTATGCAATAACAGCAGCAGAGCCTACTAGTGAAAAACAACTGCGTGTGAATCCAACCCAGATTAATTTTGATTGAAAATTGTCACCTATCAATGAAATTGGCTGATTAATTTAGTGGCTCCAGCTGCTGGAGTCTCCCCAGCTGAAGGCCATCGGTGCGGCTGGCCGTGTTGGCGCCTGGCGATGGGATCTCAGGGAGGTCACCCAGGAGGGTAGGGCGATGCCATCCCTCCCTCCAGAGCTGCTCTTTTCAGGTCAAAGCTGAGCTTCTGGCTGTGTTTGAGTGGTCAGGGCATCTTAGGAGACATTTCCTCCTTGCTCTACTTTTAGAGGAAGAAGAACTTTATTTCTTAGGGTTGTGATGTTTTAACAAGTACAAGACTTTCTTCTTTTTTTGATTCCCAGAGGATTAGAGTTAACTCGAGCAGTAATTTAATATCTGATTACAGCTAACTGGAAAGTGTGACCCAAAATCTTGAGCTTGATTGCCAGAGAAATTTGGAGAAGTCCTACCTCAGATGTACACTTTGTCTTTCTCGACGAAACACTGTCAACAGGAAGTATATTTCTGATTAATATTGGGAACATGATGAAATTACCAACTGTCTACACACATAAAATGAATTTGCTAAGTATGAAATTAGCAGCTTGCTACTGAGCTCAGGGTTGCTGCAAATTTAGAAGGCAAAAAACACAGCAAACCTAGGTTTAGTCCTCAAACTCTCATTTACATTGAAAATATGCACATGCCTGCCTATTGGGAAACATCTTCAGAAGTCGGCAGTTTAGGGCAAATTTGCAATGCAATATGTAATTTATCTTAGCGAGGCTGCGAGATGACTGGTGATCATATGTTTACATCTTGCAGCTGTGTATTGACTCATTCCTGCACTCCTCCTGCCAGCCATTCTTCCTTACTTTTTAATGTGGACACAAGACAGGCGGGTGGAAAAAATGAAGGGAAGGCCTCGCCGTTCTGCCTGTCACAGCTGCACGTGGGCAAACAAGCGGGTTTTCTGCAAACACTGCACAGACATCGGGACTATGGCGTTTATAGACATGATCGCTTTATAGGGCAGGTTAAAAACATATTTTATCTAAATCTTCCCTCAGAGACACGCTAATGCAAGTGACTGGAGCTCTCTGGATGCACAGAATTAGCAGGCTTTTAAAGGGAAAATAACATTTGATGAGCAAGGAATGTACCTGTTATTTTAGGTGCTTAATGAACTCTGCTCATGGTGAGACCTGTGAATGTGATGGAGACTCGTGCATGGTTATTTTTAGGAGCTTCAAACTGATGTCACCGTGACGCTGCGTTTATGGCCTTTTATGTTGCTTTCCTGAAGAGCTCACCAATTTCTTCATCTCCTCAAGACAAACTATCAGAATCATTTAGAAAACGAGAACAAAGGATAAATCATTCTCTGCTATTGCCAAATCATTCTACGCTCTTGCCAAATTGTAGGACTTCTTTTTTTCTTTTTATTTGCTTGAAACATTATTCAAAAATATTTTTTTTAATTTAAATTGAGTGGGGGAGACAGGAGAAGAGGGGAAAGGGAAGAAATATTTTATTTGTCAGAATGACTGACGTTCCCTGGGTAGTGAAAAAGAACAACACGTTTCCAGACACCAGTTATAAAATCTATATTGTAGTAGATTAATTTGCAGCCATATAACTATTTTCCGGCTAAAAAAAAATTATTTAATAGAATTTGTCATCTTTTTTTCCCCCCCTAAACCGCCCCCCCCCCCCCCCCCAGCTACTCTGCCATTATTTCTAATCACTACGTACAAGTGCTTTGCTAGGAATACATTATCTCCGTTTGCAGGCTGCAAACTTGTATTCTTGATGATAAATCTGCTGAGACATTGGCTTAGTTATGAGCACAATGCATGGGTAGCTGGATGATATTTTATGTACTGTTTTATATCTAAATTCAGGCAATATGAACCTTATGTTCCCAACATCGCCAATTCTGAAAATGTTTCACAAATGTTAATGTTATACCTGAAACTAAGCGCATGGAAAAAGGAGGAAAACCCTGAAGTTGAAAGCAGTCCTGTCATGAGACAAAAAAATATGTATATTCTTCGCTTTAGGTATATATTGAGGTCCTGTTACACTTCTTTTTTTTAAACAATGTCTTAGTGGAATTATAATTTAATGGCTTCTTATCATTACAAGAATAGATATTTTTCACTCCTTCATGCACTTCTGAATGCAAGGTACCTTTCCACCAGCAATAATCAGTCAGAGCAGTGGGTATTCACAGCCAAAACGATACTAGATGAGGTGTCCTGTGCGTTACGGCAATCTCGGAGCAGGTACAGCAGTTAATTAGTCCCCTGGTGTGAAGTTTGCAATCAGGTGTTGAAGCAGTTTCAGTTACAGTGTTGTGGTGAATCATTTCCTTCTGATGCTTGTGGTGATCAATCATGTGGGGCCCTCTTCTAGATTTTCACACTAGCTTTAAGACAAAAGACGTTCACAAAGAAAAACAAAATATTATCCATCTGGGTACCCAGCATGTATCTCGCGTCACTTTGGTTATTTTCAAACCACAAGGTTACACAAACATTTTACTTTTTAAAATTTACATATTAGCCTGAAACAGGCTTTATAAGGAAATGTTCTAGAAAAAATATCAGTCTAAAATACAAAAACTATATATATTTTTCAAATGCTGTTGGTTTGTTTTTTTTTTTTTAATTGCTGGCCTTCTTTCTGAGCATTAAATATCTAACCAGCACTCAGGAAAATATCCTGCTTTTCCAGAGGCAGCTTTTAACCTGCATAGCACATAAAACTAAACACTTTTTTTCCCCTGAAATAAACGGCAATACAGGCCTGTACTTGTATGACCACGCATATTTCATTACGTACACAGAAAGCACGTATGAAGAATTTTCACCTGCAGCTATTTTGATAGATTGATTTGGATTCAGGAATGCATCTGTATTTGAGACCACGCTTAAGCGTGTGGTTAACAACACGCACAAGGTAATACTTAAAGTTGGTTACGCAGTTAAATGCGGTCTTGAGGAGGGCAGGATTTGAGCATGTGCGAAAGTGATTTCTTGACTTGTGGCCTTTGTCATTGCAACACAAAAATATGCATGGGGAACGCCAGGCAGCCGCACACAGCAATTACGACAGCCTAACCTCCTGTCCTCAGTCATGTTTTAATATATAAAATAATTGTGTGATGATGAAGACCTTCGGCTCTCAGAGGTTTCAGTGGGAATTAAGGATCATTGGAGGTGGCGAAACTAACAATATTTGCATAAAAATGCACACGGGAAAAAGAGAACATCAACTGGATAATAATATTCCAGGCCCTATTTTCAGTGTCTTCTGTATCTTTTTAGATGACTGCTAAGTTCAGGATGGATTTTACTAGAAACGTAAATGGCCACGCATTTCCAAAGATACGCTTTTTTTCTTTACCTGATGGTAATAAATTATGGAAAACAATTTTTAACTTTTCCCCATTGTTTCCTCCATTTCCCAGATCTGTACCCTGGGGTCTGGGAAGATTATTAACTGTGAAGATTGCTTGCTTTCCATTGCTACTTATAATTATAAAACGGTTAAATGAATAAAGAATAAGGAACGTGACCTTGTCACCCTAACTCGTGAGTGATTGTCAAGTGAGGTATCCCAATAGGTCAAACACTGAAGTCTTCATTTATTTTTTCATTTTATCACGAACTAAAAATGGAAATCCTGATCTCCCAAAGACTTCTGCGCATACTTTAAAGCATCAGAAAGAAAAGCCTATGCCTTAAATATATATATATTGCAGAAGTGAGACATAAGGAAATCAGAAGTCAACCCCATTGACTTCAGTAGAGGTTTTCCCATGAAGGATTGCAGGATCGGATTCCTGGGTGATACAAAGGGAGGTTTACAGAAAGTGCTGGGGGTGGGGGAGCCGTTATTGAAGATATAATTAAAGTTGCAACAGTAGTTACTAACGATCACTTCCGATGAAAGAAGCAAACTACACGCCAAGTAAATCTGAAGGTCTCCGCTCTCTTCTCAGTTTAATCTCTAACAATAAGGATCCTTCCGGAAAGCAAGAGGAGGGCAGCTCTGGGGGATGGGTGCATTTGCATTTTCGTAAGAGATGGGGGATATCGCTCGGGTAGGGAGAGTACAGAATAGCGATTATGTGGAGACACTGGCACTTGAATGTTACTGCCCCTGCTACAGTATTTTCGATAGCTGGATCAATATAACATTGGCTGTCCTTGCAAAACACAACAGGTCAATAAATAAATTTGTCGGCATTTTTCTAGCTTGCCATGCTGGGAAATAATACAGGTTACTAAAGAATTGTCACCTTTGATTTATAAAGCTAATTAAACGTAGGTGGTTTGGTTTCTCTCAAATCATTTAGCAAATTAAAAGATACAGGGGAAGAAAATTCTACAAGTGAACCAGAGAAATACAGCACATCTGAGTACTTCTCAGCTTGTGGAGACATCTGACCTCGATTCCTATGACTGCTTTTAACACAGCACTTCAGTGTTGCTTACCCTTTGTCTATTGACAAGATATGATATTCAAAATAAATCTGCAATGAAGCAATTTTAAATTAGCGTTTAAGATTCTAGGAATTCATTCCAACTTACGTCTTGGGGCAACAGATATTTTCCCTAGTGACTTCCTGCTTTTACAGCACTTACTACTTTTTATTGCTTTGCATGGTATTATATTATATTAATAATACTTGAGTTTGCTCATTTCACTGGGATTCATTTCATGTGCAAACTGGCTTTACTCTTGTATTAACAAATAGTTCAATACACCATCCTTCTAGCAGTCTCTGGAAATATTACACACTATTTTACCCTGTTGTGTTATAAATTAGTGGCTCCTGCAAACTAAAGGAGCAGTTTCAGGGATTTTTTTTTTTTTTTTTTTTTTTTTTTTTTTTTTTTAAATCATGGACTTTTCCTAATCACCTTTGGCTGGCAAACAATGAGAGTCCCAGATGAGAATCTCTAATATTCCATCTCATTAGGATTCCTTTGTTTCCTTTTTTTTTTAAAAAAAACAACCAAACCTTGGATTAAGATCCTCTGCATCTGACTGCAATGGCCCAAACTGTGCTCGCAGTTACACTGTGCAGCCTTTCTCAAGGAAAACTGAACCTGACCGGTACTTCCTGAATATTGTGGGATGAAAGGGGGTTTGGACAGATTCAGTCCTAAGAAACCTACAGCAATGAATGGGGGGAAATGAAGCTGACTCGTTAATGGAAATTTCCCATATTTCCCCTTGGGATTTGCATTGGGGATGATAGGTATTGTCTCCAAAGCCATGAGTCAATATATTCCTCACAGCCAGTGGCTCCCTAATCCACTCAGCCCTGCCTTGACTATGAAGAACTAATCTGCGGCTGATGCATTTCTGTCGGGGATTTCCTGGACAGAAGTATGTGCACATGTGCAGTGTAATGGCATGTAGAATAAACCTGATATATCCAGGATGCATCAAACTTATTGCATATGTGTGTGAATCAACCATACATCACCTGCTCAATAAATCCAACATTTCTGAGAAAGGCAGTACGAGAGCTACACATCCACTGCACAGATCCTGGGAATTTGGGATGTATGAAAATTCATCTGATGCTACCGCAAAAATTCTAATTGCGCTGCCCTTTTAGGCAGAAAATCCAGATGAAGGGCAAATCCAGCCCTTGAATTTTTCTTGAACAAAGAAGCAGAGAACAAAAAATTCTTTTCTCCATCTTGGTGGTGACAAAAAAAAGGATATGCTTGCAAGTATCTAAGCACAGAGTAGCCCTAGCTAACCTCACTGTATTACATCTTCCCATTCTGTTCCTCCTTTGGTTAATTACTGACAGATCCATGTTTTTGGTTTGTTAGAAGATGTCATATGGCTATTGTATGGTATTCTTTAAAGGTTTTATACACTTGGTTCAGCGGCTGTGTCTCACACTTGAGTATCTAGGGGAAAATACTGTGCCTCTCTAAGCCTCAGTTTCTTCATCTATAAAATGGGTGTAATGGTGCCTACCACTACTTGTAAAGTACTTGTACCTGTACACACCAGTGGTTCTCTTGTTCCTGCAGCCATCTATGACTTTTAATTAAACTGTGGATGGTTTTAAGTAAGGCTTATGCTACCTATGCAGGTTGTGCCTCTGTAAGTCACTCCCTCCTACACCACGCGTTTTTTTAAAAGCCCCACAAAACTTATGTTGCCTTTGACCTGTTCCTGTTTCAAAGACACAAGACATGAAATTCTAGGACATTAACATAGTGCATGACCCTCTCTGAGCTAGCTCCAAAAATTTTAGATAGTCATCTTTTTCCTCCCTTGAAAAATGACCAAGTAGAAACAAAGGCTGTTCAGATGACCAATATTTCTTGCTAAGGATGATTTAAATCAATGAAAATATTTATAGAATTAAGTAGTAGGTGAGTATAGTGAGTCTGTTGACTTTATGTAACTGGTTATTATTACATTAAATACAAGGCATACTGTTACTACAAATCCATTATCATTCAGTATGTGGCTTCTTGTTCAAAGCAGTTAATGCAGTTATGAACCTTTAAAAAGGATTAGTGACTTTCCTGCTTTAGAAGAGAATTATTTTCCCTTTATTGTACAAATTGTGATTTTATGTTCAAAGCTGAAACAAAGGAAAGGCTGTACTCTGGCAAGGAGACGCACTGCTTAAGGCTGACAGCTGGAGTACTGTATATAGGATGGCAGTTCTTGATTTGTCAGCATGTTGCTAGGGGTAGGGAAACTGAGAGTATAGTAAAATGCCTGTTGAGATATTCCTGTATCTCATGGTACATATGCACACTCGCTCTTTCCCTCGTCTATCTATATTCGCTGCAACTTCAAAAAAAAAGAAAAAAAAAAATCCTCTTGACAAACCCAGAAAGACACATCCTGTGTTTCCTTTCTTCTCGCTGCCTTTGTGCACAGGTCTAAAAAGTAACAGAATGAGGGGCAGCACAGAAACCGAGTCCACAGAAGAGTCAGAAGGGAGTCCTGGGATGGAGGAAGAGTGCAGCGAAGCTGTGCTCCCGGGGGGGCAGCATGAAAGGAGAGGGGGGGCGGTCAGCAAGCTGACACGGCCGGGGGCGCTGGAAACTATAGGGCCTCGTTACTTCAAAGACAGTTCTGCGCGGGGACCCACAGCAGCATACAGAACCTTCGAGGTTTCTGGTCTTGGCGCAGGCAGAAAATGCAGAGGGCACGTATTCCCAGTGAGTTCTTCCCACTTCTCCTGAGTGTCCGTACAGGTAAAAGGAAATGAAAATTTGCCCAATTAGCTCTTTCCATGTACAATTACCTGGTTTACATACCTGAATTAAAATAATTACATGCCTAAAGCAGCCATCCAGCTTCACGCATGTTTGCAATACTCCATCGAGTTCCTAATTTCTCTTGAAAATCCACCTTTCATGACGGAAGTCTAAAACCATTTTGGTTTCTAGCCCAGCAGAAGCGATTACGGAGCTTTTCTTGCACTGTATAAAATGATCACATTCACTACTACCTTTCACCATTTGCTGAGGGTGTTTATCTAAATCTACATATACAACACCAGAGGACACAGCATTACCAGTTTACACATTTTTCTAAACTTCTGTGTGCTGCGCTAAAGGCTTGAATTCACCACGCAGCCTGATAAAGCCATAACGTCTGAAACAAACTGGTTTGTGCTGTTCCTGCAGCAGAAGCAGGAAGTCTGCAGCAGGAAGCATTTTTTCACTCTTATGGTTTATAGTGTCACCAGAAGTCCTTGATAAAGCTATGGTTGCATCTGTTGGACAAGGATTTTTTCAGCACCAAAAGCTGTTATTAGGAGACCTGGGAGAGAGGTCTGCTTCTCTACAATATTAATAGCTAGCTTCTGCAGTATACTACAGACAAACATGCTTCTTTTTTCCTGTAAGTATGCATGTACATGTACTTTCCAGTTATTACATATAGTCCATACCAAATGTCCTGCTTTCTTAATCACAGAAACAAGCTGCCTTCTCCCAAACTGTGTCAACAGAAACTTCATTATTATAAAACCGTAACATCCCCTAATTTTGGAAGAACGCTGTCATATTAAAAAAGTCCCATACAAAAATTTTCTCCTATTTAATCCGTGGTGACACCATCTCAGACGAAAAAACTGAAAGGGGTTTACATTTCAATTCTACTCGTCATTTAATTTCTGATGGTTCAGTTTTTGCATTTGCTTCCACAGAACAAGTCACCTTCCTCTTTGTCTAATGTCAGTAGTTTAAGCTTTAAATGTCCTCAGCTGCATGTGTTACTGCGAGGCTTCACAGTGTCTTGTCTGAAAACAGGGACTTTAACTGTAGAAAAATTTCCAGTTATGTTAATTTCTTTTAAAAAAGTCCTCTCAAAAGCTTCAGAAGTAGTAGCTAATTTCTTTTGAGGAAAAAAAAAAGCCATACAGGAAATACTGTAACAATGGCAAAAATGAAGCAAAATCTGATGATTTACTTTGAATAACATCCTGACACACACAGACCACAGGGAAGGTATCGCTCTGTCCCATATGCAATACTTCCATTGTAGCAAAACACCAATGTCAAATTTTGAATTTCCACATGAGTGGAAATCCTGCTTGTTGAGGGGCAGACTTGAGAGGGCTGCTGTGTCCATACGACAGCCTGCCCATCACCGCAGGATTAGGCCTCGCAGAATAGTAGGTTTTAAAATCAAAACTCCTCTTAAGCATGCTAAAGTGCTGCAGTGAAGTCACAGCTGCTGGAAATTATTGTAGCTCCATTAAAGGCAATAGTGTGATATTGATATGCACCAGCTGAAGCCCTGCTCCGAGCAGCCCCTTGCTGGCACCAGCAGCAGATAGAGCGGCAGCCCCAGCCTTCTCATCCAACTGCATCCCAGCAGTACGTGAAGGCTGGGAGGGAAGGCACGCTAGGTAAGCACAAACTCAAGAATTTTCTTACGTGTGTTTTAATTTGGCCGGTTTTCCGATACCGGCTGGCTATTGAGAGTTGTCTGTATCTGAGCTGGGGTATCGGCAGCGTGTTGACAAAGCTTCCCTTCTGGGATGGTTTGGGAAACTTTGGCACGGCTCAGCACGGCAGGAGTTGTGGAAGCTGTGCAAAGAGGCTGCGCTTTGGGCTTGGTTTTGAAAGTTACTTGAAAGTGTCTTAGATCTGGGAAGTGTGGGTTCTTCTGTTCCCCCTCCCCCTTTAACCCAGAACATAAATGGCAAATGTTCATCACCTGTTTATCAGAGCCCCGACTGCGTCCTCTCGCACACTGGCAAGAATGTTATTTTGCAAGAAGAGGGAAGCAGAAAAATGTAAATCGAATAAACATAACAAATGTAAGGACAGGGATCAGGTTACCGGTCAGTTGTGAAAGGGGGGGAAAAAGGCTAATGTGTTCTGAAGAAAAAAGATATCGGTATCTTCTCATGGTGTCGGAACAATAATTCGGAAAATGGGGAAGCACGTTCACTCTGTGTGTGAGAACATGTGAGGCAACTCTTGCTCAGATCAAGGAATACTTGTTCTCATTAACTAGCGTTAGAAACCGGTGAGATCTGGCAACATACCATGCCTTTGTCAACTGTCATGCTAATACCTCATTTTGAACAATTGCTTGTCTTTTTTTTTTTTTTATAACCTTTCAAATGCGCATTTTTGTCATACCAGCTCTATGGCATTCACAACGTTAAGAAGCCTCAGATTTTTTTTTTTTTCCTGCATTTCTGATACAAGGAGGAAGTGTTAAGGAAGGTACAATAGCAATCCTAGGAAGAAACAAATAATGATAACAAAGAGCCAAGCTCAGGGAATTCTTCCGTTATCAGGTTAGGAAGGAGAAAAAATCTTGCAACCCTCCAAGAATGGTAAAACCACTTCAGGATTGATCAATATTAGCTTTCTATTTATAGAGCACCTTTCATTCTGAGGCTGTGTGGTGTTTATAAATTAATAAACACATGTGCAAGAATCCCGTCATCCATTATTAATGTATCAGCACTTTCAGTTTATGAGATAACATTAGTATTTTTAATACTGTGAAAGTTTTGGAAAGAATCACAAAATTACCTTTTTGTATCGCGTTCCCTCTGCCCTACAATTCGGGCATTTAAGTGCTGGAGTAGTGCTATAGCCAAGCGTGTGAGGACATACTCTACGGTAAATACTTTTGCGAAATTATGTCTCAAAAAAATTAATTGAAGTCACCACATTGTTCCTAGGGATTACACCTGACAGAGTCTGGGGTAGTCTTACATAAAACCCTTTACAAAATGAATACTTCCTTAACTCTGAATTAATATGCATAGATGTCTTCCGTCCCCCTGCGATCTTAAGGCAGATAATTTTGTTTCCTTGCCCATGGTTCAGTTCCTAGGGATCTGCCTCCACAGCACAACTGCAAGCAGCAGTAACTGCCACCCTCTAAGGCAGTTTTGGTCTTCGAACGTGCCGTAGGAAGTAAGGGAATTAATCTAGAAGTGCCTTCTTCAGTTTGGGAACGTCTTGTGGAACTCTGACAGGCTTCCATTATTCTGATGATACAGCCTGTTGTAAATACTATTGGTGTGCTGAAGCTTCGGTTCAGTTTGTTTAAGACCAAAACAAAGAGCCGACAGGCTTCTTTAACGGGAGGCATAATGGAAAATGGCCCCCAAAAGGAGAAGTGGAGAAAAAGGTGACATTTGAATTACACCTACAGCATAGCGTGAGTGTCAGAATTGAAACGTGGCTGTAAAACTCTTGTTTTACAGACTTGTGAGCTCTGTAGGATCTTAGATTTTTGGTGTAGATCACCTTATTTTGTAACAAGCGTGAACAAAGCTCGCTAACAGAGTGAGGAAAGTTGTATTAACAAATACAGGATTTAGGCATGTCATCATGTCAAAACAATACATTTAGGCTTCAATTTTAGAACCAGTTCAGTGTACACCTACCTCTGTGTGTGAGTAGTCAGCTCAGGGATGGGCTTTTAATATTAGATTTGCCCCCCCCCCCAATTGCAGAATGGCGTCAGGTGCTAATTAGCATGGGCAAATATGCTTTTATTTTGCCATATCCAAGCCGTGGAAAGAAGTAGTTTATAAACCAAAAGTGAGAAGACTGGAAGCTCAAAGTAATCAAGGAAGAGAGAGGATTAATAGCCAGTCTCTAGAGCTGACTCTTGATATTCAGTGTAAAGGCCACGTGATACCGGGAAGGTCGATTTGGAAAGTTACAACAAAAGTTTAGGGCCTCTGGTGCTGATAACGGAGCCTTTCTGGGCAGAGAGGGTATGACTTCATTATCTCCAGTTTGTTTATCTTCTCAAGCAGTCTTTTTTACATCATTTATATTTCACTGCTGTATTTGTCTTCATTCACCGCACAAACGTATGCATGCTTGAAGCTCGTTTCTGTTTTCAGTCCTGAGGAAGGGCTTGCATGCCTGAAAGCTCTCCTCTCTCTTCCAACTATGTCTAATGAAAGATGTTACTTCTCCATGCAAATCATTATTCTCCTCCTATCACCGCAGTGGCAACAATGCTGCTGTTCTTACTATTGTGATATACTCCACCAAACACCTAACGTGTGCTTGAGTTAATAACAGTAAGATCCCACAGATCTTTCACCCCATGAGTTATAAGAAAAGAGAACATACACATCCTGGCGTGCCGTCATTTCGAAAAGGATCCATTTGCAGAACAAAGTACAGGAACAAAACTGTAGACTGAGCAAAAAGAGCTTCGAGAAAGGGATGTATTTTCTTTGAGAAATCTACATGCTATTGAACAAGCCTCTGTTTACATGTCTCTTCCTATGCTGCATGTACTGTGATAAGTAAAAAGAAAAGACTTGTCATGCTTCAAGTCTGTTAAAGTTCGTATGCAGCGAAAACAAAATCAAGGTCAAATAGAAAATCTTTAATAGCTGTACTGTCAACGTGCCTCGCAGGATTTGAAATCTATGAGTTTATACAGACAGGATGTATAAAACAGTAAAAGAAAAACCCTGCAATTTCTTTCTCACTATAAAAATAAACTGTTGTATGTTAAATGCGCTGCTTAGAAAGGAACTAAACCTTCAAATTTTAGCTGAGCATAAAAATACCTACGAGTGCATTTTTAAAGAATGTAGCACTTTGGTCTAGAATGCAAAGAGGGGGAGAAGGAGGAAAAAAAAAAAAAAAAGAGCCGCTGTTGATGCGAGGGAGCCTGGTAACTGAATATGGGCTGAGGAGATAGTTACTAATGCAACAGCCAGGCACATTCTTGGGGGGGAGGGCGCGGGGAGCCTTCTGCATGGTTACTGCACAAAGTCGCTTCATGGATTATCTGATGTTGCAAGAACCTGATTGCTTGCAGCTTTCTCATCACCGTCTCATCTGTGTCTTCATTTAGTAAATCTAATCATGTGAGCACGTTAGTCAAATCTGAGACCGTGTCTAACTACCAGAGTGCCTCTGCAGCAGGCGTTTCCTGTAAACATACTACTGCGGGCGCTTCTGCAGAGGCAAAAACAGGAGAATCATCTGACACGATGGGATTTTCTTTTACTCGTTGCTGAAATAATGCTGAAAGAAGTAATTTGTGCAAAGGGGAAATTCAAAAAAACAAGCCACAGAACACTGATAAAGCCTTTCTCATAAAAGATTCTGTCTGTTTTCTAGTCTCAGTCTCATCTGAACATCGCACAAACAATTTATGAACAATTTTGTAAGCAAAGAAGCAAAATGATCCTGACTCCACAAGCAGAAATTGTTGTGCAGAAATGAAAACCGTAGAACTTCATATTCCAACTCATGGCCCAGACACCCATTTTGAAAAGGACTTCTGAAACTTGTTCTCTAACTTTGAGCCATTAGGTTACACTCTGATCGTGGTTTCAAGCTTATCTCCTTAAAAGCTAAAACGCTGCCTATTTACTTTATTTATCTGTTCAGGCCAGCGAACGGAGAATTTCATGTAATGACTTGACTGCTAGAGCAGGGGCTTAAAAAAAAACACAAAACCCCAAACCTGCTGAATTTTGTGAGCCTGGTGAGAAGGCTTGCCCAAGATCACGCAGGAAGTCTGTGGCAGAGCTGGGACTGAACCCAGATCCCCTAAATCCCATTTGTGCCTTAACCACACGGCGGGCCAGATTTAATAGCTGCCTAAATATGAATTTAAAATGAGAGAGTCCCTGTGCAAAAGAATGAAACTTGGCCGATCTCCGGCTGCCAGGTATAGGCTGGGTATTTTGCTATCCAGGTCAGTTGTTTGAGACAAACATCCACACTAACCCTCGAAAGACTCTGAATTTAGGCAAAGGCTTCCTGTTGCCTGATCAGCTCTGTTTTCATTCTCTCCGACAGCGAGCGTTTTCTCATGCGTGCTATGCAGAAGAGCAGGACTTGAGCCAGTTTGTGAGACTTTTAGTATGGATTTTTACGTAATGTAAATGTATGTAATGTAATTTAAAAGAACTTCTGTGTACACGTACATTAGAAGTTTGGGGACCGAAACTAAACTTTTCAGCTTTCGGCAATGTTATTTTTTTTCTGTTGTTATGGAGGAGATTATCACAATTTTGGGCATGCTGCCTGGTTCCAAAGTCTAGTTTCGGGCTAGGTTTAATATTGCAAGACTGTGTAGTAACATATAGTGCAGAACAGTAAACACAGGTCTGTCAGTCTTTCCTGTGCGTTTGTTGTAGAGGTTTTTAACTTCATACATAATACATCGATTGCTGAAGCTTCTCCAGGAAGGCAGTGAATGTCCTCAACACAAGGCAAAAGAGAGGGAGAAGAAAATATAAGATTTACTGTTACAAGTTGGCCCTTGCCTCCTATCAAACATTTCCAGTGCCATGAGCATAAATCACAGGTTATTGTGGCTAATCCGTAAAAATAAATTGGATGTTTTCATTTCAGTCATGTAATGTGATATTATATGATGCATTTTGAGAAAAAAGGAAAAAAAAGAAGAGAAGTTTTGAGAGATTCTGAGCCTCTCATTTTTTTTCCTGAAACAGACTTTTTACTTTCTTATGTTGCCCACAGAGGTACCATATCTCAGTGGATAAAAACCACACGGCTTCTATGTTCTCTGTTAAATCACGTTTACAGTCATCCAGAGTCCTGGCTCCAGTGAAATGCCCCTTGTGATCAAGAAGGTCAGCATATTTCACCTGAAAAAGTACAATTTTAAAAAGGGGTAAAAAACGAAAGGGGCGGGGGGAGGAATAATGGGGTTTGGTATGTCATGAGAGCAAGAAGTATTGCAAAACCTGACCCTGTGAGTCTTTCAGGAGACATAGTTAAGAGCAAAAGCACAAGTTCAGTATTTTTTTAAAGTTTGTGGGCCCCAAAGTTGTTTGTAAGTCTTCAGTATAAGGGCTTCAAAAATGCTAAGGTCAGGAGACAATAGAAGGACTAATATTTTAACAGTAATGATTTTTGAGAGTCATGTGACTCAGGACATTGGGTGTGGCAAAACTGGTAACTCCCACGCCCACTTCCAGCGAAATTTGGCTTTGTTCTTTTTGCCATGCTGGCATTTGTAGACAATCGATACTTAAACTTACAGGTCCCACTGAAGCGTACTGGCCTACTCCCGTGCTTAAACTCGGGAGCGTTTGTGGGATCAGGCTTGGTCACACAGTACAAATTAGCGTACAGCAAGTTAGAAGGAAAGGCGACGCTCTTGCAATACCGCGGAATGTTTTTGCATGCATACATAAACACCTCGCTCGGATACATCATACTGCAATAAAAATCACGCTTAAAAAACCAACTGAAATTGCTCACTGTGCAACAAGCCCTGCATCAGTTTCCTCCTGTATCAGTTCAGAACTCTCGGGCCATTCAGAGCAGCGGGAGGACCAAGACCTAACACTTGGAGCCTGTAAGGAAGCAGAAGGAGGCAAAACCCTGTGGTCTTGGTTCACAGAGCTGATTCACGCAGAGGTGTGTTTTTTTTTTTTTTTGAACTTTCAGGAAACTAGGAAGGGTGCACCATCTACCTATGTGACCAGTTGAAGGGCCAGGTCTTAAACATACGGATTTTAAAAGTTTGGCCTTATCAGGTTTGACCTTCTGTTCATGAAGAGAATTCTGCTTCACGTCAGTGTGATTCAAATTTGCCGATAAAAGATATTTCATCTTCCAGAATTACCTGGTAAGTACTTTACCACATTCTGTAATGTTTTTGATTGATCTTTATTTGCCATATAAGTGACCTAAATTTCAGCCCGAGTTGCTCGTTTCAGACTGCGAGAACGTTTTGAGAGTACTTTAGGAAAGCACATAAACCCCCCCACACACATAATTTTAGTTGCAATTATTTTAGAAATGTCCTCCATTCAGGCAGGATGATTTTTATATTGAAGCAAATAAGCCCCTGGGTGTGATCTAAACCTACTGATGTAAACTAAACTGACTTTAACCGGTCTCGGTGTGTCTTTGGGGGGAAAACAAGAGGAAGGACCACATGGAAACTCACCTATTTCTTAACCCTTTTACTTGAAAAAGGTGCTAGCAGTGTCTAGCAGAGATTAAGCGCTTTGCTGACAGTGTTGTAACGGTATTACAGGTTGCATTTAACTCCTAAAAAGCTCCTCATTTCCAGGCGGGACACTTGGAAAAAAAAATATTTTAAGTCTTTAGTCGGCTTAATCCCACCTCAGCGCCCGAGCCCCCCGAAGCCCCGCCGCGCCAGGCCGAACACCTGAGCGCTCACGACGGTCAAAAGCAGAACGGACGAGGTGCTCGGCGCTTTTTGGGCAATGCCTAGAGCAGATTTGCCTTATTTCTGTGCTGACCCCCGCCCCCCGTCTCCAGGCCGCCCCCCCACCCCCCCCCCGTGCAAGGCGCCTTTTTTGGGGTGCCGGGGGGTGCCGGGGCCGCTCTGCCGCCCGCCTCAGGCAGCCGAGGGACGGCGCTCACGCCGCGCGGGGGCTTTATCTCCATTTGCAAAGGGGAGGCTGCGGGCGCGACGGCCCCGGCCGGGCGCAGGCTTTATGTCGGGGCGACGCAAGGCTTTCCGTCATGTTTTGTTATTCGGGGCGATGAGCATCGCCCCCCCCCGCCGCCGCACGGGCCCGCGCACCGCCGCGGCCTCCCGCGCTCCCCGGCGGCACAAAGGCCCCCCCCCCCCCCCCCCCCACTGAGGGACCCCCCGCTCCCGCCGCGGCGTCGGGGGCCAGGCCCACGCACGGCCGCCGAGGGGGGGGGCGTGGCCTGCGCCGTCCGGGGGGGGCGTGGCCTAGGCGGGGAGGGGCGTGGCCGGCGCTGCCCGAGCAACAGCTGCGGCGGGAGCGGTTTACAAACAGTGCCCCGAGCGCCAGCGCCGCCGAGTCCGGGCTCCGGCGGCACCGCGGGCGGCCGCCCCCGCTCCCCTCCTCCCTCTGCCCCCGCCTCAGGATGCCGGCCGGGGAGGCGGCTCAGGCACAGGTGAGGGAGGGCCGGGGGTCACCTTTCCGGGGGGGGGGGGGCGCTCTGCCCCCTCCTTCCCCCCCCCCCCCCCCCCCGGCGGGTACCTGAGGGGGACGCAGCCCCTTCCCGTCCCGTCAGGGCGGCCCCTGCCGTGAGGGGCCGGTGGTGTGACTGACCGGGGGGGGGGGGGGCGGGCAGGCGGCCTCCGGGACGCTTTGAGGGGGATCTGGGGAGTGCAGCCCCCCCCCCCCCCATTGTGAGGTGGGGGGGCTCAGGGAGGGCCCACCCCTCCCTCAGAGCAGGGCCGCCCATCCCCGTGCTGCCCGGCGCCTGGGGGGCTGGCGAGGCGCGCTGGCCGCCCCGGGGAGAGGAGGAGGAGGAGGAGGAGGAAGGGCAGGTGTGCGGGGGTTTGGGGGGGGGGGAAGGGCCGGGGAGGGGGCCAGGTGAGCGGCAGCCGGCTCGCCTCAGCCTCGCCCCCCCGCGGCGGCAGGTAACGACCCCCCCCCCGGGGCCGGCCGGGAGGGAGAGGGAGAGGAGAAGCCCTTCCTCCCCTCCCTCCCTCCTTCCACTCCCTCAAACTTCTTGCTGTCCCCGGTTCCCTCCTCCCGCCCGGGATCGCCTCCCCCTCCCCTGCCCCCCCCCCCCCCGCGCAAGGAGGTGTCTCAAACTTCCCTCGTACACCTGGGTGTTTGCTTTTAAACACTCCCGGCGCCGGGGCGGGGGTTTGGGGGGGCTCTTCTGCCGGCTGGGGGGTGCTGGAGCGGGAAGAGACTATTTCTTTGTGAGTCAAAGATGTTCCTGGAAGAAGGATTTGTAGTAAGTGGCTCATGGGGCGGGGGGGTGGGGGGTTGTTAATGAAAACTTTATTGATCCGTTTTGCCAGGTTTTGTTTCGTTTACCTTTGTCTTCAAGACTAAACCCTTCCTGATAATTTCTTTAGCATCGTGTTTCTCTCTTTTTTTTTTTTTTGTAAGAGGAATAGGAAGTTTAGAAAATAAATAAATAAGCCTCAACTGACTTCTTAAGCAACAAAAGACGTTGCCAGGCGAGGACAATAAAATTCTAGAATATTGGATTTCACTCCTGTTCCGTGATACCTACTGGACTTACTGTTTCTGGGTGTGGGGTTTTTTTGTTTGTTTGTTTCCCACACAGAAAACCTGCAGCCAAAGTAAGGTCTGTATGTACTCTAATGAGCCATCCCATAAAATGTGCTGTGTGACTCCCAGTAAGTATTTGAATTGAAGTGTAATAGTTTTGAAGTGGTGGTGAACAAAAATCTTTATGTTGGGTTATTGATCTGCTGATGAAAGGCGTTTGAATTTGAAAAGGGTTTAGTTTAGGGGTTTTGTCTGTTTAAAGGTTTTTTTTTTTTAGGCAACATTTTTTTTTTTTTCATTTCTGAAATGACCTTGAGAGCTTTAAAACTACATCAGTTTCTACCAGTGGGTTTGAGGGGGAGGCAGCAGCAGAAGGATCTAGTGAAAATCGAAAATAGAAATAGGAACTGAAGTAGATGCAGTGAAATGTTTTCTTATAGAAGTATGTGAAAAGGGAAGTTTTTGTAAGAATGTGTGAAAAAGAGGAGAGGGAAATAACGCAGTTTCAGATGCAATGGGAGAGAGGGAGCATATCATTCTTCACATTTTATTAGGCCCTGAAATGCAGGAGTGATATGATCTGAAAGACACAGAAATAAAACGCCTAACTACAAGTTGAATAGCAGGCATTGACTTGCTGACCAATGCTTACATGCTTGTTGGTTGGTGGGGGCTGGTTTTGTGTCTGCAAAGGTATCAGAGCACAGTGCTATGACAATGGCTTGCAAATGCTTTAACGCCATGTTTTATTGCTCTTAGGAGCTCTTATTAACTGTAGGTTTGGGAATACGACTAATACTTTAATTTGTGATGTCCACACTAAGGTTTCAGCCTTTCCTTGGATTAATATAAAAGGACAGTTTCAAATAAGTAGGATAAACTGCATTCTTTGGCAGAGGGGGAGGGAAGAGGGAAAGGGTGGAGGAGGGTGGGTTTTTTTTTTCCCCTCTCCCCCTTTATTAGTTCTGTAACTGAGTCAATATTTTAAGATCTGCAGCAGGAATGTGGCTTTGTGATCACTAATCTTTCTGTAACATTTTTCTAATGGGCAATATTGTAATTCTGCGCAAAATACTTGGGGTTTGTACCTCACAGCTCGTTCTTGAAAGCAGTACGAGTTTTCGAGTTTTGTCTTTAAGTTTTTTAAGATGATGAATATGAAAAAGAAGTAACTTTAGAAACACGGTTATTACAGTGATTATTGATTGGCTTGGCCGACAGCCAAGCAACTCTTCTGCATGCACCAGAGTTGCTGATTTAAATTCTATAGATTCTTTTTCATACGTTAGCCGTTTTGAATCGTTAAACGGCATATACAGCTATTTAAGAACAGTAGATCAGTTTTTAGTTAAGGTTGTTCAATTATGTCTTCATCGCTTTGGAGTTGGTTGAATGACTTGACATGAGATTAAGCACAACAAAAGAAAAGGCAGGGGAACAACAGCTGCCTTCCAGTACCAGAGCACCAGTGTTCTGAGCAGTTAAGCATTTTACCTTTTAGCATTACGTGGTGTCAGGTTTGAATGTTAATATTTATATTCGTGTTTACAGGAACCTTAGGCATTCTGATAAAACATCAGACGCTCGAATCCTGGATATTCGTGTTTTGGGGTTGTTTGTCTCTTGGATTTTTAAGAAAATTATCTTAAGATCTGATACTGAGGGGTGAATTGATCTCATTAACTTTTCAGACAAAAGTAGCAAACAGTCACCACTGGTTTGTACTTGTTTAGTTACTGTGTGGTAAGAACTTTAAGGTGTGTCCTTAATGGCAACTGACGATTCTTGCTGTGAAGCCTTGTTTATTTTAGGTAGATGTTTTATACGGAATTTCCAGTGGGACAAATTACTACACTGGCTGCACTTAGTCTTTCTGAGGACTGGCTGTAAGCAGAAAAAGAATAATTTTGCCATGCTGCAATCAGTATGTATTTTAAAAATGAAGCCATTAAGTTTTGCTGTGTATTTTGAGGCTTTTCCTACTTCCTTTGTTTAAACATTCTTAAACAGTGCATATCATGTGTGAATTTAATACATTCATAGGCCACTATTGGGGCCGAATTTAAATTTAAAATGAATACCTATGTCCTTGTTGATCAAAATAGAAAAAACATTTCTTTAAATAAGTGGATGTTTTCTGGTTTTGAATGTGGTAAGAAGGCTATATTTGTATCTTGTAAACAAAGTTTCATATTAAGTAGTCTTTAGAGAATGGCTTCCAGGCTTTGGATTAGGGGATTTTTTTTTTCTCTTTTTTCTTCATTTTAAGTGAATGATGTTTTTTGGTTTTGCTTTGTTTTAGTAGGGGTGGGGAGGGCAAGGTTTAGGGCAGGGGCTAGAAAGAGGAAGATAATAAACTTTAGCACCTTTTATCAGGCTGCCTTACACAAAAGGTTACTTCATTCTGGTTTCCCCTTTCGTTAGATCACACTCAAAAAACGCCTTTTTGAGCACTTATTTCTACTCTTCAGAATGTATCTTCTTCTCCTTACTACTGTATTTTCATTTAGAACTGTGCTGATAGATGAATATCATATTTTATATGGCCAAAGTGCTAAGTTGTTACTGTGATCAGGGGGAAATGATTTTAAAAGGGAACTGTGGGTTTCACTTAGACTTTCAAAACGGTGATTACAATAAACTTTTAGCTACAAAAAAAATCTAAGTGTTTGCAATTAAGAAGCCCTGGGGAAATGTTAAGTGAATTTTAACTTCCCTTTGTTCTTTGGGACTTTTTGTTGTCCCAACTCTTTCTAACCTGGATCTGGATTTGGAATTCATTGTCCTAGCAGAAGATTCCGTGCACTGTATGTGTAAATACACTCCCTCTTTCCTGTGTTATGAAATGCTGTAACTACCGCTGGCATATGGCAAGAGCAGTCCCCCCTTCCCTAAGGTGGAAGGGGCTAAGCTTTCTTTTCTTTGCGAGAGGCTGAAAGAAGAGTTTGACCTTTGAACTCACCCTCACACTTCCACGCTGCTTTCAGGATGATTAAATAACCAAGGATATTTGCCTGTGTCTTATGCTTATTTATCTCACTTAAAACGTTCTAATACTTAACCGTTGAGGTATTGTCTTTAAATATAGCAAGACAGTAGATTTCAGTTACAGCAGGGCTGCCATTTGCCAGCTCAGCCCTCTTATTTTTGAGACTCTTGATTTAGAACATCAGCCTCCCAGTCAGATACTCTTTCCACATCTCATAAGTACATTAATTTCAAACCGCTGTTTACTTTTAATGGACTTTGGGTCATTTCTGATGACCCTTGACCCCCCTCTTTTTAAGGTGACTTTAGTAACAAAAAAGTTTTTTTTCTTTCTGGGGACTTTAATACGAGCAGGGGATTCTGCTGACTACTGTATGCATGCTTTTAGAGAGATGTGACTCATACCACAAGAGATTTGCAACTGAACACAAAAGTAAGGAAAAGGATATGACCAAGCTATGTAAGAGTCTCGATATGTGTTGTATTTTAGGATTAGAAAAACCAAACACGCTTTTCCAGCCTAAACTTACCTAGGTTTTTGTGCACCTCCAAACAGAAAGCTGCTCTCAAAACGATTTGCTTTGAGAAATCAACTTTTTTCAGTGAAATTCCCAAAAAATCTTGTTTTGTTGCTGATGAAAACTTATTTATGCCAAGCCTGGGTGTGTGTCAATGGGGGGGGGGGGGGGGGGGAAATATTAAAAGTTCTACTGTTATAGTCATATGACTTTGGTCAGAGCGTAGTTTATAGCTTATCGTAAATCTAGCTTTTTTGAGTCTTCCTCCTTAATTTTTTTATTTAAGGGGGGCAGCGAGTTAAGTGGTGTGATAAGACTAGACTTTCACTTTCAAAGTAAAACAATGTATGTGCTGGGAAAAAAATGAGTTACAAATCAAAAACATAGGTGACATACTCTATTTTGAAACAAGTATCTTCGAGTTCATTGCAGAAGATGGATTGGTTTTCAGACTGCCTTGAGAATTTCAAAAGAAAGTACAGGAGGAAATGTGGTTAGAATATGCAGGAAAATCTATGTAGATCAGTGCGACTTAAAGATTTGAGCAGAAACCCATCCAAGTATAAGTGAATAATTGACTGGATAGTGATTTTCTATGTGCTAAAGATTTTATGTAACTAAAAGTATCAAAGTCTGAGTTTGTTTATGCGCAATGGGTACACTTGCATTTTTCAGTGTAATAAAGTGAGTGCAGTTTACCTCTGACATAAACTACATCAGGGAAATTAAAGGCCCTTGTATTGTGCTTACACTTCATAATGATAGTTGAGGACTGGTTGGGTGAAATCCTTGGGGTTATGTCAGCCTCTCTTTCTTTTGGTACACGAGTAGGAAGAAGCAAATTAGATATACTAAACGTCATAGTCTTTGGAGTACATTGTAAGGAAAACGGATGTAAAGGTGGATGTAAAGGTGGTCTGGAGAAGCCACAATTTCTGTTTAGCTTTAATGTTTGTTTCTAAGATTTTTTTTTTTCTTCTCATGGGAGTAAAATTTGTATGTGAAACCACTGCCTGTTTGAAAGGTTAGTTTCTTGTGGATGCTAACTCTCCTTTCTAGGACAGTTTGGCACCCTGAAGTCCAGTATGTTGGACGACATCATCACATCCACCCCTCCAGTCCACTGGGGTGACATCATGTCATGCTAGGCCACTGAAAAGGTTTCGTCTCCATCAGTCTATGTGGGTCTCTGGGAGATCTCTTACCTGCATGGAAGAAAGGAGACAGCTATTTGAAAAGTCTATTTCTAACACTTTTCTATTTCAGTATCTTCAGATGCTAGTCCAGAGGATGACTTGAGTAGAAGTAAATGTCTTTCCCTCGGACTATGTACCTTTCTCCACCTTTCAAGACTGATTTTTGCAAATACGTAATTGCAGATATGTTTGAAAGCAACAACTTCAAGGTCTGTGCTCTGCAGAGGGGAGGGGTAAGAAGTTGCTGCTTTTTCTTCCAAGGTACAGGGGTCTGAGCTGTGCTGGGTAAGCGTTAGATTCAGAGTTGAAATCAGGTGAGAGCACTAGGCAAGATTAATGACCTTAAAGTGAACTTTTTGGAAGTGACTGCTTCTCTCAAATTCAGGAATAGTAGAAGAAACTCTTCCTGTTATTTCACCTATGCTGCCCAAAGGGATGCAACTTGCCTATAACTGCCATAGAGGATCTCCTGGTTCTTGAGTAATAAGGAACTAAGTCTAACTGGTAAACTCTGAGTTTACCACTTCTTTGTATTTGTGGCCGCTGGAGAGACCTAACCGGCCTTCTGCCAAGAAGTAAAAAAAGTCAAAGTTGCTTTTAAGGTCTCTGAAAATACCCTTTTTCAAAAGAAAACCAAGATTAAACATATAAGGCAGTCTATGTAAGGTGAGACTGACTCAACAATAAAAACGTATCACTCACTCCACCAAGAGAGTCTTTACCTGCTATGGAGAGAACAATAAACTGTTTTGTAAGGTAAGGGGTCACTGCCAGTTTAAGTGCATGTAACTTCTTGATTTAATGAAGTTGCATCATCTTATAGCAGTGGTGAAATGTGTCCCAGACTTATTTAAAATAGGATCGCCCTTGTGTCTTCCAGCCTTTCTACAAGAGGTATTGGACGCTTCAGGTTGTCTAAAGTACACTTAGGTTTTGTGGTTCCTGCGAAATTTGCTCCTAATCAGAGGGGAAAAAGGGAAAAAAATCTGGCTGGTAGAGCAGTCCTTCTGAACTTTAAAAGTCAATACTTATTTGTAGCACTTCCTCCTTTAATGCCAAGAATTAGTCTCTTTTATATTTGCTCTTGCTCAGTGGAGGAAAAACATGTGCAAAATGATGCAAGCTTATATGTTCTGTGCTTTAAAAGGAATAATTACATCTTTTGATAGAAGAGGCATTCAGTTCACTGAGGAGACACGTTCAGCTCATCCATCCTCTGCCAAAACACTGTTAGACATATAGCCTTAAAGAAAAAGGGACTCCACAGGAAAAGGTTTTTTAGAGAAAGGATATCCTTTGTTTCTATTAGTATAGATGTCTGAAATGGGGGGAGGGAGTTTTCCTAATATTGTTCATTATTAACTACTAGTTATTTTCCACTGGTGATTAAAATCCTGTTTGCTAGGCTTCGGGGGAAAATGACTTGCATGTGTGTCTGTCTTATCTGGCTGTAGAAAGGTTTTGTACTGAAAGCTCTTTTAAAGTGTTTGTGGAGAAATGCCTGGATACTAACAGGCTTGCATTCTGGTGTATATGTCTCTCTCTTCAGTTTCGTTTTTATGAATTGTCTTGGTATCACTGCATTGGAAAGCTCTGTGGTGGTGTTAGAAGGGACTGTAACTGAGGAAAGCACAGTGGCGTCCCTCTTGGGATAAAAAGATAAGCCATGAAAACCCCTCTGAGAGTTTAAGTTTAGGATGACTTTGAAAACTTCAAGCCTGAAGGATGAAGACTAACAAGGGGACTTAAGTTTGCAGATTTAGGGAGTGGAAATTCCAATTTGGGGTCACCTTTTATGTTCTCTTTTCAACCTGAACGCCTTCGTTTTGATCTTTCCTGCAACTGAAGCAAACAACTCTCTTCCTCCCCTTCCTCCCCCTAAATCTCCATTTCCTTTAAAGGTACTCATGTTAGGTCTTCATCAGACTGAACTGTTAACCAACTGTATTTTAAAGGATTTTTGTACTTGAACACTTCGTACAGAAACACAGTGTGGATGAGAAACAATGTTAGGTGTACTCACGTGCTCCTTTGTTAACAAAGAAATATGCTGGGAAGTTGTGTTAAAATGATTTACTGTTAAAAGATAGAAGGGAGTAGCTCTTCCCTAGAAAGCAAGAGAACGCACAGTAATGAAGAGTAAGTTACTGGCTTCATGGAGTGTTATGAAGAAAAGCTGACTCTTCTGCTAGTCTGCAAAATCATGTTTTATCTGTGCTGACTTTTATAGCTTTCCAGTGTTTTAACTTAAGTCACAAGCAGATGGGCAGTTGTACCCTTTCAGAAATAAGGGCACAGTCTATGCAGCAAATAGGGTTGTCTTCCCTAGATTTAGGGCCTATCCTTCCTCCTCAAATTGGGGTAGGAAAGACATTTCTGTCTGATACAGGAAAACACCTTATTGCGTGAGGTGTAACATTTAGGTGTTCCTTCTTAAATGGAGAAAGGAAGTTATGTGGCTGCCACAAAAACCCTAATACCTGCAAGAGGCAAACTTGAAATTTCATGCCGTGGATGTTTGGAAATCTGACTAATGTTTTGGAGCAATTGGGAAATCAGAACCTCACAATGACACTTTGCTTCACTTTCTGACTAAACGTAGGAGCCAGTGGAGGCTGCAGCACACCAGTACTGCTCATACAATGGAGCCATTGTCACTGGCGGGTTCTGCAAACACTGCACACACGACCTAGGACACTGTAGGTACTATCTCGAGAGTTTGGAGCCCTTGAATATTGTTAGCAGCTACACGGGGATGGTATTTCTGCTTAATATCCTCTGTGCGTATTAGGTGTGGTGCAACTGGCTTAACTTTTTGCAATGATATGCACGTATAAAAAAAAAATGCTCTAAATAAGCTGAGTTCAGCCTCAGCTCAGGCCTTTATTTGAGAATTTGAAGTTTGTTTATTTATGCATGAGCTATTCTGCCTATGACCGATATTATACCTGAATATGTGCCCAGACAAAATAGATAATATCCATAAGGTAGTTTTTATTTGTGGCCTCAATGAGGAAAAAGTGATGTTAACGGTTTTATTTTATTTATATTCATTAGAACTGGAACAACTTTTTGAAAAAGCCAAACTTATAGATTGAAATAAAAAAGGTGTTTAAATAACTTGTGGTTTCCAATAAGCAATCAGCAGTATAAAATCTATTTCATTAGCAATGCCAAAGAGCAGCAACCTGTTCTGAGGTATAAACATACCAAGAGAGAAGAATAGTTCATGTAAAATGACTCTTAATATCCTGAAACTTCTTGAAACATGAGGAGAACTGAATTTTTTTTTTTAAGTGGAATTGAGAGTTATGTGAAGGTTTCTCAAGTCAAATAGACACAGTACTAATTAAGGTAGTTAATGTGCAGCAGCTGGTGCTCTGGTGGGGTTTTGAATGTGGGTTTCTCGTTCTTTGCTGGCACTGGATTATGTAGCACTTGAAACCTTGTGGAACCTTAATAAGATAGTGAAAGAAACTCTGGTCATCTGTTAAACAGTGATAACTTTGCTACTGGCCTTGAATTCAAGGATCTGCAAAGAGTTTGTTGAGGTAGTTATGTCTGAGCGTGTATCTTCTAGTGTGCAGAAATGTAACTACGTGTCATATATTTCGCTGTAACTCTTCCAGTTTTCTCACTTCTGTTTTTAAGAAAGTGTTGCAGCAACTAGGTTAACTTCTGTAATTGTTCCAGCTTGCTTTTTGCAGTTTAACAATAGTTTTGCTAGCACAGAATTAGCAAGGTATAGTTGTACTTCCTGATACTAGCTATGCAGCTTTTATTCCCAGTGCTCTGTAGTGTTTTAAATGGGAAATTCAATGGGTAGACTTCGCCGTTTCTGAAAGGTGTGTCTAGAGTTTTTATTACATATTCATGGAAATTTTGAAATGCAGGAAGTAGAAATGCAAAAAAATTACTACTGATAGGTCATTTCCCAAAGAAACCATTGAGACTGTAATATGTCGTCTTTGGTTGTGCAATTTAATAAAAATAAATTAAACTTCTCTACAGGCACTTATTAACATTTCTCTGTTTTAATAATCCTTTTATATGCAGCAGCCTTTTGGTGTGGTTCTCAGGTTGTGTGGCAAGTGCGAGGAAAACAAGATGTTCTCATCTGTCCAGTTCAATCTTTATTGATACTTGTTTTGTGGTGTTTACAAATATAAAGGGTATCGCTGCAAACCTGTTGAAATATTTGTCCAAAGCCAAACATGACTCAGTCGTGAACTAAAGTTTGCCAAACGCTCAGGCTCTGGACTGTTAGAAGTATGAAGTACAATAGATGGCATCCTGCAGTTGAGGAGAATTTGCCCCTTCTGGACAGACTGCTCTAGGAAACGTCTGGGTGTGCTGAGCGAGGCAGGTTCCTCCTGACCTGCTCATTCACCTGAAGGCAGCGGCAGCGACCACTGGAACATGTGGGCCCTGGACTCTGGGGTGAGATGCATGTTGACATTTACAAATGGGTAGGGGAGTCAGAAGTCAAGATTTCTTGACTCACTTTATTGTGAGGAGGGATAGTCATTCTTTATTTTCAACCATGAGTTAATCTGTAGCAAATTTATCGCTTTTCAGCTATTGGAAGGAAGGATTTCCTGTTTTGTTCTGTTCCTTTACTTAATATCTCTGATATTGCTGGGTCGTGTCTGTTCTTTTGTCTTCTGAAAGTGAAAGACAACAGAAGAAACCCCAGGTACTGTATTTTTTTGTTGAGCTGATATATAGACCTTCAGCCTCAAATAATTACATTGCTCTTCAAACCTGCAGGTTGTCCACTTTCCCAAGGAAGCGGTAGGACAGAATTAAGGCAACTCTTGACAGTTTTGCTGCTGCCTACAGGGTTTTGAATAACAGCAATGTAATTGATCAGCATTTTTGGTCCTCAAATCCAAGGCATAATATTATCTTCCCTAGGAAGAAAGTGTTTTTTAATTATGGATAAAATCCTAGCGTAGATACTTGGTTTATAGTTTTAGCATGTGTTAGCTTGTCTAAGCAGTGAGAGCGTAAAATCATGCCTACTTGTAAAAGGCATATATCCAATCAGAGTGAAGTGTGCGATCACCAGATACAAAAATAAGACTAGAGCTTTGTAGTTCACCTTCTGACTCCGGTAGTATTATCTTTTTTCTTCTCAGGTTAAATATAAGTCTGTCTAGGTGCATCTGCAGTTTTCTTCAGAAATGCTACCTGCAATTTTTTTCAGTCTGTGGGTACTCTGTCCCGTATATGGTGGTATATCCAAGCACGATAGTTGTCTGAACTGCAAATAGGCATTTCAGATTCCTAAAACAGGAATATCTTGCTCTGCTTTGCAATGCTGCCTAGAGGATGAGCTATGGCCAGTTCTTCAAAAGTGTTCAGAGCCTCCTATTGAAAACAGTGAAAGTTTGAAGAGCATTCAGCAACTAACACAGGTTGGTGGAGGTGTGTAAAGTGCTTTGAAGAGCTGTGAAAGAAGCCTCCAAAGGGCTTGTTCAAACCTACTGATACCTAATTAAATTTGGATCCAAACTCTGTTAAACTCCTCTCATGATCCATACCTTAGCTATACATTCTGTATTTATACATGCAGTTGTGAGGACAGGTGTAGTGTTTTAGACAGCTGAGTAATGGCTGCTTTGATACATGTGAATGAGATGAGATTGACACAGACCCGTTTTCAAAGGGCTTACCAGAGAAAATGTTATTAATTGATTGAGGTGGATTTTTCACCCGCCAGTGACCGACCTAGGGCCTTCCCTAGATTTGATCTATGCCTGTCCCTGAAAGTCTAATGAATCTTTAAGCAGATGTTTTTTACAAAATATTTGTGTTACCCTGGGTTAGGTTTGAGTAGAACCATGTGTGGTGGTCCCTGTTACAAGGGTGTCTCTTCTACCCTGATCTCATCCCAGAATGCTGTGGAGTACAGGGGATTGAGTGTGGATTTCTGCTGTTTTTATCTCTTTTCTCTCTCTGTGACTTAATTCTTGTTGTTCTGATGTGTATATGTTGTAATGACACAAAGTGGGAAGCGTAATAAAGTGTAATTGGCTTTTTCTGTATTTGTAGACACTAGCAAGGAAATAGTTGATGACGAATCTCAGCAATTCAGTACGTGGGACTTTAGGCACTCTGGTGCTCGGCTCTGACTTCATACCCCAGAAATGCCTCTGGCCATTTTGTAGGATGATTCTTCTACCTATTACTGCAGAGGACTTACCTGTGGTTCTGAATGTAAATGTATTAAACTCTTAAGTTTGTTCAATTTTTTTATCTCACCCGGATATTCATTACCGGTGTTCAGGAGTCTTTAAAAGTTGCTGTTCATTTTTGGTTTGCAAATAAATTGTTTTCAGGCAGATAGCCACCATTTATGCACATGAGCTTTGCCGCAGCACGTTATCCTGTTGTGTAAAAAATACCTCTTAAAGCTACAGTAGAAATAGAACAAAACGACAAGTTGAAACATGAAGTAAAACATGCTACCCATGTTTTTCCTTATGTTTTACAAAAGGGAAAGCTTTTTGAATACTTCAGCTTCAAACTTTTGTTACAGCTTCTGCACCTGCCTGTAGGGGGTGAGTGAAAGCCAGAAAGTCAAAACTGAATGGGGAAGGTGGAAAGGCAAAAGCAAAGGCAGCAACAGAAGCAATTCAGAAATGTCGCACTGTAGACCGAACCTGCCTATTATGAAAGATTTTTGAGTCATTATGAGGAGAGGAAGTGTTAATCACGGCAGTGATAAAACTGAGAATGGGCATAAAGGGCATAGTTATAAAAGAGACTTTGGCTGCAGAAAATCCACATTTTGTTGCTGTCAACCTGTCAGCCAGTGGCTTGTTCCCTCTCACACTCTCTGCACTATCCCCCAGGATCCCTCTGTTCATGTCTAACTTGGCATATGAGTCATCTTTGGCCCAGTCCTGAAACAACTTGGCTTTAAAACAAGCTAGGAGCTTCTTGGTGTTGGATTTGATCGTTGTCTAGACCTGGATTAGAGGACTGGACAATGAAGACCCTAAGCTCTGGAGATAGAAAGAAATGGAAGAAAAGCAACTGGCAATAAGAATTTTATTCTGTATTGGCATTCTGGTGGGGGTTATTTTACCCATATTCATTAGGCTCCAGGATCTTCTTGTCCGCATGATGGCGGAGAAGGAGCTACTAACTTTCCAAATTAAAACCAAAGAGTATCCTCCGGGCACGGCTGTAGTGCAGTGAGTGAATAAAGTGTGTGCTAGGAGTAACAGATCCAACATCGCAATGTGTTGTCATGTTTCCTTTCCCGGGTGGTTATCTTGCCTGGGCTTGACTGTTCTGTGGTAGGTAAAGGTATCTAATATAGGTGAAGGCATGGCATCAAACCTTTGGTCTATAGACAGAGTTGCCTTTTCACTTCAGCTGGTTGAAGGTCCCGTCCCATTGACCTCCCATGGCTGTTAGACATACTGGTTCTGCCAGCTGGAGCGTTATCTGCAAACATGTTTGGGCCACTGAGCTGTACAAACAGTTCAAGTTCTAGTGGCTGCTTTCTGCTGAAATGGTTTAAGATTTAATGGCTTAAGACCACCTTTTTCTGTCTGGAGAAAGTAACCTCAGCTGCATAGATAGCTACATCTTTACCTGCTACAACTACTCCTCATGGAAATCTCTGTAGCCTGAACTATTACCGGGTTGTGTTTGAATTGTTACCCTGTCTGAAATGAAACAAAGTGTTTCCATTTTTTTTTTCCAAATAAAAGCAAGGCAGAGGTGGAAGCTGAGGTGAAATGTAAAACCCTGCTTTGCCCATACTGTCTTCTGCTATAAAAGCTATGGAGCATGTTGTGTTTTGAGGCGTATTAACTCAAGTAATGTGAATCACTGGCCAGCTGTCTTTTATGAAATAATTTGAGAAAGTTTGAAGTTTGAGTCAAATTTTGAATGCATTCTTTTCATTAGATATTCATGTGTTTGGAAACGTGCCTCCTCTTGGAATGATTCCTCTTCAATTTATATGGTCTTGTATTAGTTTGGTAGACTTTTCCTTTATCCCAAAAATTGATCAAGCAGAGTCCTGAATTCCACAATACTATAATTTTACAGCCCAAAGAGTGGTGGCCATTAATTGCTGCTAGCAGACATTATAACTTTTATAGACTTAGAGACTTAAATTGGAGCTGTGATTAACCATATTATATTATAACCCTTTTTAGTCTTGTGGAATCTATTAAACCTCCCCTTTTGAGTATAATCAATAAAATACATTTTTTGTTGCATGCGATTTGAAATTAGAAGCATTTCCAAGTGTAATAGTTGGCCTTTTGGATGATTTAAATACTAAACTCCTGTTCAAGAAACAGTATTGTTAGCTTATTTCAAACTTTGAGATGATCTAATTGTGCCAGCCCAAAATTGTCACAGAGATTGTAAATCTGTGGATGATCGTAAAAACTTAATCCAAAGATTTGTACTGATGCTTACTGGGTACCATAACTATGAAAGCTAATTCCAGACTGTCTAGTCTTGGGGTGGGGGGAAAGTCTTTTGCTCAACAGCCTTTAGAGAACAAACAAGTGAAGTTTTACTCTGCCTCTAGACCCTGGTTTCACAGTTTTGAGGAAAGGTTACTTTGGCTTGTTGCATTTACTTGTTATGAATTCAGTAATTTATATATTGAAATATGGTTTCAGCAGCTTTATGTAACTGGATAAGAGGAGATTTAGAATAGTTAGTAGGCAAAGTATTGCTTTTATATAGCAATCCTAATGCAGAAGCCCAGCTAATGAAATACAGGGATGTTCAAGACCATACTATTTCAACTGCAGTGGGTAGAAAAGTGACCAGAGTGTCTTCTAGCTGTCCCTCACGGACTATGTATGAGAAGTATGCCTTCTGTGTTCAAGAGTATTCAATAGTTCTCTAGCCCTCACGTTTTCATTATCTCTGAGACAATACCTTCCTTTTCTTTTGAAAAGTCTAACTGACTGTTTTCTCTCTTCTCCAGGTGCTGGAGTTCTCTGTGGCACTGAACTTGTCCTCGAGTGTATTTTGCCCAATGCAACTATTTGAAATGCTTGTACAAAAAAACTAAGTGCAACTGACTGTTTCTACCGACTTGAAAAATCAGAAGAAATAGTTTGGAAAAAACCTCATCCTATCACTGAGAGAACGGATGGATACGCTTTCAGTGATGTGTGAACACAGATAAAAATGAAAAAGAAATAATCTTTTGCTTGTGGAAAAAAATCTTTTTCCTGGCAGAGGTCTTTTAGCTTACCAGACTTGTAAGCACATGTTGGAGAACTTTACAAGTGTCCTTATTGTGATCAGTGAGCATCCCCAAAGAACTGAAACCTTACATTAAAACACGTAATAGGGAACAGAACGTAGGAAACATGCCAACTCAGCCTCTCTTGGCATACATGGATGGACCGGATGGAATAGCCAGTACCGTTGGTGCACAGATGGAGAATAATGATGCCTCAATGACAATAAAAGGAACAAACACAATTTCTTACAAAAGCCTGCAAGAAAAGTTTCTCATGCAAGCGGAGGGATGCATGCCTCTGGACTGCATGTTTTGTGATGAGACTTTTAAACATCCTGAAGAACTTGGTAAGCATGTTTTAACTCAGCATAGGCCCACTCTTTGTGAACCAGCTGTCCTGCGTGTTGAAGCAGAGTATCTCAGTCCTCTGGATAAATGTCAAGTAAGAACAAATTTGCCTTCACCAAACAATGAAAAGGACAGTGAAGAACTTAGTTGTGAAGTTTGCGGACAAACATTTGATGAGGCTTTTGACGTTGAGGCGCACATGAAAAAGCATAAAGATTCTTTCACATATTGGTGTAACGTATGTGGAAGGAGATTTAAAGAGCCCTGGTTCCTCAAAAATCATATGAGAACACATACTGGAAAACCTGGTTCTAGAAACAAGCACCAACAAGGTTCTGAAAGCCCCATAACAATAAATGAGGTGGTGCAGGAGCAAGTAACTGAAAATGTAACGTCACCTTACAAAATTTGTATGGTTTGTGGTTTCCTATTTCTCAATAAAGAGAGACTAATTGAGCACAGTAAAGTGCACACCAAAGAATCAGTACCCAATGGTGAAAGCCCCCAAGTGACTGGTGAACCTAATGCAGAAGAAAGGTCTCAAAGAGAGGAATTTTTGCGATTCTTGAACTTAAGACCAAACTTGGTTCCAGAAAATGACAAATCACAAAAACCTGTGAAATGGATAGCTGAACTAGATCCTTTCAACACATATCAAGCATGGCAGCTGGCTACCAAAGGTAAAGTTGCAGTTGGCCATGGCCAAATTAAAGAACCAGGGCAAGAAGGAAGTACAGACAACGATGATTCATCTTCTGATAAAGAAGAACTTGGTGAAATTTGGAATGCAAATAAAGGTAGCCAGACTGAAACTACAGGGAAGTCAAAAGTAAATAAAAACAGCAGTTATACAGGGAATGGTAACTTATCCCAAGAGAAACTGAAACATCCCGGTGGTGAAGTGCCTTCTATGGAGATGGATTCTAAATTGTCCCAGAACAAAGAGAAGCCAACTCACTGTTCAGAGTGTGGTAAAGCCTTCAGAACATACCACCAGCTAGTCCTTCATTCCAGAGTACATAAGCGAGACAGGCGGACTGATGGAGAGACTTCAGCTGCTTCGAGAACATGCTGTGGTGATATAATTGCAAGCCTGGATGAAAATGGAGCAGGAGAACGAATAGAAGGAGGCTCTGAAGATGGATCTGAAGATGGGCTTCCAGAAACACTTAATTTAGGTGAGTAGCACTTTGAGCACAGAAGTTTGAAATAGCTGTTACTGTAGTCTTCAGGAACTCTTGAGAGCCAAAGAATGCATCTTGCCTTTCTCAGTTATCTTTTCAAAACTTGGCCAGAGATATGAAATGCTCGGGTGGGGGGAGGGGAGAAGAAGAACGAGAGGGAAAGAAAGGCTCTGACGCTGCCATTTTGAGATCTTTGAGGTTGTTTTGGGCCTTCTTGCAGTTACGGTTTGGGTTACTGGGATCATTGAAACGCTTCTAATAACAATCAGTCTAGGAAAAGTCAGTGTTTACTTAACCCCCCCACCCCGCAATAGCAAGATTCTTAGTTTTACTGGATGCTTTTGAGTGTTGCATATCCCTTCTTGTCCAGTATGTGGTTTTACAAACAGTGTTTCTGAAGAAATCATAGCAGTTTCACTCTTTTTTCCCTGCATCTTGTAAGAAAGGGCAGAAAATGTCCAGTGCTTAATTCCAGCGCTTGTAAAGATCCTGAGAAGTAAAAAAAAAAAAAAAAATCCAAACTTTTTCTATCAAACTGCAGGTTGTATGTTTCTTTTGACCGGTATGTAACTTGAAAGCCTAAATGTCAGAACCAGCAATGTTAAATTAGTTGCATAAGGACATGCATGCAGGCTATTATAATATGTGGACATCATGTATGTAAGAGAGGGATATATTTGACTCCTCTTCCTTGAAGGGTTGCAACAGTTCTTTTTGACAGAGTAGATGGGCTCAATCTGTATGTTACCTGGGATTAATTCTGTATTTCACCATGTGTTAGAAAAACAAGTGATACTGAATGATTCCTTAACTGAAAAAGATTGCATGTCTGGGGACAAAAAGGAATAGCGAAAAGTCTTCTAGCTAATCTAGCACTCTTGTGTGTGACATGCTTTCAGTCTTGCAAAACCTCAAGAAAAGACACGACGTACAGAATGTCCTGGCACACACAACTGACTTTTCCATTTCTGGTAATGTGCAGCCCTTTATTTTGCTTCCAGTAACAAAGGAGTGGAATTATTACCTAATGTTAACGTGCTTGTTTTGTTTCTCAGTGTCTTATCCTAAACTACAACAGCTTTCATTGTGAGATGCTGAGTCATGCTTATCGAGACATTATCTGTTTGTTTAAAACAGCTATGGCTTGTCTTAGCTGTAGTTTAGCCATACTTAGCCTTTGCAGTATAGAAGCTTTCCAACACGCAGGAACTTCAGAGAACAGTTTCAAGCTATCTGTTATGTATCTAACACCTTAGTCAAGCAAAACGTCTCCTTCCTTCTCTTCCCACTCTAGCTTTCTAGTTAGCTTTGACTTGGATATTTTACTGAAGTTGTCTTGATGTTTTTTCAATTCAACCTGCCAAAGAAATCATGTTCATTTGAATGGTGTATTGTGTAAGCTTTCTCCCCTTTCTTGTTAGACATTATGCTGTACTTGCCGCCCTCCAGTGGTAACTACTGCTGCTTACACTTGAGTGGAACCAGTTTTTAATCTGTGAATTCGTTCCTTGAATACATGTTTCACAGAAGAGCAACGCCTGCCGCTTTCCTACTCCCGTATTTGTCAAAGCTTAAGCATTAATGCTCCTAGTGAAAGATTACTCGTTAAATCTGAGGATGTTGTTATACAGGCACAACACTCCATTGATTACCACAGAAATAATAATAATACCATTACAATTAATAACAAAATCCATCTTCCTGCCCGCCTTCCTTTCCCAAAACACCGTCCTGTGTTTTGCCATGGTGCGCAGAGCAGGCTTGCAGTCTGAATCATCATGCTCACACTTAGTAATTCAAGCACACCCTTTAATAAAAGAATACAGTGTATAACCTGTATGAATATTTGAGATGGGCCATTCTCTATCAAGTTCCTGTAGGTCAGTAAAGATCTTTTTTTTTTTTTGTTACTTCTTTGAGACCTAGTTTTGCGTCTTGGTTGTTCTCTGGGGCTTCTTCGATACAGTCTCTAACCGCAGTGTTACTTGACACAGAAACCTTTTTAACTCCTTTGCTCTTTGATTGCTAAGGGTGCAGCAGTACAGAACAAAAGATGCTTGTAGACTGTAGGAGTTGACAACAGCGCATCGATCTGGGTTTTTCCTATAAAAAGACAGCTAAGGTAGTTACTTAAAGTTTTAAATGAGACTCCAAATTTGCATTTGCTCTTCATAATATAGCTATATTTTCTCCCAAAGATAAAAATGAAGATGGTTTGGAAAGAGCAAAAGTTAAAAACCTTGGAGCCTCCAGAGAATGCAGCTATTGTGGAAAGTATTTTCGCTCAAATTATTACCTCAATATTCACCTCAGAACTCATACAGGTAAATGGGCTTCACCTTTGTGGGAGGGGAAGGAAGTCTGTTGAATCCAGTTGGATGAAATGTTTGGTTTTGCTTAAGAAAAACAGAAGTTGCCTTTGAAAATATTGCTATTAAGAACAAAGTTTCTCTAATGCTAAAAAAAAAAACCCAACCCAATTCCAGATGAAATTTCTTAGAAGGAATTAATTATTTACATAAGTGTAAATCTTTTTGAATAGGGCTAACTACATTAAGTACTGTTAAGAATACAATATATTTTAAAGCTTTAATTCTTTATGCTTTTAGCAGTCTAGCAAAAAGCTGGTGTGTGTTTCTGGGGTGGTGTTTTTTTTTTTTTTAAAGAAAAAAAGCCTGTTTCCCATGTACTAAAGGTTGATTGTCTGCCAGTTGCTGCTACCTGGGGAAAAGCTGTGTTTGTTTCCCGGTTCAACTTTTTGTTTTCCATAGCCAGGCAAACTCTTTCTATTTCTGTTAATGTATGTCCCTGTTTCTTTTGAAACAGCTCTATTTATAGATGAACTGTAACATTTGTGTTGTCAAATAGTGTACTTGTGGTATGATCGAGGGCTACAAATTGTTGGAGTTGACCCACAGCTATACTTCTTATCTCTGCCAAACATATTGTCAGCTAGCATCTCCATACATAGCCAACGCGTGGAAAATATCTTCATCGTAGCCAGAAGATGTCACTGTAGTTAGTAAAAGCAGTAGGATGTAGTTGTTTAAATGATTTAGATGAGTTTGAGAAATGTGAGTATGTGGAAGGGGAAAGAAAAATCTGTTTTACTGTTTTGCAGTCTACATTACTCCCTTGTCTTTAATTGTAATCAAGACTTCAAATCAAATTGTATCAAACTTATTTACTGATAAAACTGTGTTTCAGGTGAAAAACCATACAAATGTGAATTCTGTGAGTACGCAGCAGCACAGAAAACTTCACTGAGGTATCATTTAGAGAGGCATCACAAGGACAAGCAAGCTGATAGTGCAGCAGACGTGAAAAGTGACAGCAAAGTTTCATTACAGAGTCAGGAGACGGAGCTCTTGCTGGCTGCTGATGGTGCTCAAGAAACCAAAAATTCGAAGAGGCTTTTTGATTGTGCCAAAGATGCTGAGGGCTGCCCACCTACCAAGCAGCAAAAGGAAGTTCTGTCCTTGAACAATGCAGTAGGCAGCACAGTCCTTTTAAAAATGAAAAATAATTCTAGGGAACTGAACAAAAGTTCCATTTATAACAATTCAAATAAAATACACGAGAATGTGTCCGCTCCTTACCCGGAAAAACTAAAGGCTGAGAAGGAAACAAAGGAAGCTCAGCCCAATGTTCCTCATAAAAGAGAGAGAGAGGCTTCTGTGGCATCAGAGGGAGATGACGTCCAGTATGTTTGTGCTTTAAAGGATGGAAAAAATGTGAATGATGTGCGAGAGTGCACTGAAAACTACAAACACAAACCTATGGTGGACTCTCAAGAAAAGCCGTTGAACTTATCTATTGGGACTTCACAAGAATGTTCAGTGGTTTCAACCAGAGGCCTAATAGCACCCAGCACCTGTCCGTTTTGTACTTACAGAACGTTTTACCCAGAAGTCCTAATGATGCACCAGAGGCTGATGCACAAATATAATCCTGACACCGTTAACAAAAATGGCTACAGAAGCAAGGCTCTAGCTAAAGCCAGACGCACTGGATGCCCTCCAGCTCTGCTTGGTAAAGATGTGCTTCCTCTGTCATTTAATTCTAATAAAAGTAAGGCTTCCCCATCAACACAGCAAAAACTGTTGCAAGCGGGGAAAGCTAAACAGTGTCACCCTCCACAGAGCAAAGTCCCTCTCTTCTCAGTGACTGACTCAAGCAGCACAGCCCCGAGTAACCTCAAGTTTCCTAAACAGCAAAGTAATATTGGAGCTCAGGCAAATAACTATAGACAACCTCAGCAAGAAATGCACTCCAGTTCCAGTATCTCTCCGGTATTGGACAGAGTAAAAAGATCTGAATCTAAAGCAAAGGCTCTAAGTGTCCCAGTGTCTCAGTCTGGTCTAGTAAGCAGCAGTATGAATGGGGCTCTCGACTCTCACCTAAATGAATCTGCCTGGTCTTGTCATCGAGGAAGAGACTATCTTTGTAGTAAATCTGTGAGCAATGTAAACCTAGACTATGGTGAAACATCTTCTAAACGAATGAAACCTAATCTGTTAGCTATTGAACATATTGACTCTCCAGTGGCTAATTACAGAAGATACGAAATGAGCAGATTTCGTGTTGCAAACAGATATGCAAATCTGCTACCTCAGGAATGTTCTCGCACCAAACCTGCATCCTCTGTTTTGCCAACCAAACAAGGGCTTCTGAATTCAGATGATGTTGATCCTCCTAATGTACTGACTGTTCTCAAACCTTATGAGCCATATAGCTCTGGATCACTTTACAGTTCTTGTGGATCTAGCAATGGCCAAGTAACCAGCTCTACAGTAGAAGGTACTGTATCTCCTTCCTAGTTAAATGTCTTATACACCATTACAAAGGAAGGTGAATGAATAGAAATAAGTGCGTACCCACCTTGAAGCAGAAAATAAAGCTGTACTTAGCATTTCACCAAGTCCAGTCAATGCTTGGATTTTAAATTTAAAATCCCGGTTCCACAGACTCCTGGCTTGGGGAATTAGACATGGAAGGTCTGAATTTTAAAGGGGGATTTAAAGTTCCTCAAGTTCCTTCCTCCCCGTGCCATGGGTCTCTGATAGCAAACACGTATTGTTTGCTCATCAGAACATTCCAGACATGCTAACTAATCCAGGGTATGAAATGAGCCTTTCTGCTTAATATACAAGAAGTCTTGGACCACCTGGAATATTAATAAAACCTCTTACAAAAAAAAAGCTGTCATGGACAATTGTTCCCTTCAATTGCAGAAAAGGGTGTATTAAAAATCATAAAACTGATTTGAATCTTATAGCTCTGTCGTTCATTGGGTTTTTATAATGTTTAGTTTTTAGTAGGAACAGAATACTTTGTTAAATCAAGGCACCATATTTTCTGCTCTTCTAATTCTGGTGTCTCGGTGCACTAAGTAGTAACGCCTTGTGGAAAATCCGGGCCTAGCAGAGATAAGTTTTGTGATGTATTTGGAAGACTTTGGTACTTTTATGAAATACATACTTTTTGTGTTTTGTTCTTAGTCAACGTTTTCAAAACTTAACAGGAGGCCAAGATTAAAAGGTGCTAGGTAATATTTAATCAGTAGTCTGACTATTTGTAGAAGATGGTATTTATGACTTTGAGCTGAGGTCAGTGTGGACTTAGCTATAAATATAGGACTTTGAATTTTGAAATGAAGATCCTATTATAAAAATGAATAGTGTGTGTGTGCTGTGTAGTCTTAAAGTCTCTGCTAAGTTCCTAAACTCTGTGAATACTCCCATTTTCTGGAAGCAGTAAGATTATTCTTCTGAAGTAGTCTGGGTTTGTAACAAGCAGGGGTGTGTTACCTTAGGTCAGAGCAAACTGCAAAATACTAAATCTACATTTAGTTATGTGGCAAAAAATGTATTCACTAACTCTGTTCTGGTTTTTGTTTGCTTGTTTTAAGGTTGTGGGCTTCATAAATATTCAGGCTTGCTAGTGGGTTGTGGAAGAATGAAGGAAAGTGTTACAGTTCTGTTTCCAGTCTGGGTGGGGAGTGGATAAAGGAAAAGCCAGCATCACAGTTGACTCACTGAAGTGGTTGTGAAATGGAGTTAATTCCTAGTTTCATGAAGAGTACTGTCTGTGTACCATGAACTGTACCATGAGTTGCTATGAGGAATGTAAAATGGGCACTAGGTTATGCACAGAATGCAGAGGGATGGGCAGAAGAACAAATGTTGTTGCCGTCTTTTGATTCCTAGTGATCAGAGAGAATGAAATACATACGGGGGTTTTTCTGAGCACAGAAGTCAGTCATGCAGGTGTGGAGTTTACAGTGCTTTGCAAGACTTTTTATATTATTATTATTAATGGTTGATAGCAGCTAAGAGTTTAGTGTGTGATCTCAACATTCGGTGGAGGACGTGACTGTCCTTAAGGACTAAACCATGTTCATTTTCACTGACCGAGGATTTGTGCTTCATGACACTGCTATCTGTTGAACATTCAGGATTTTGAGGGAATGCTCTTGATATTGTACAAAACCCTATTAATTTTCATGAAAACAGGAAGGGGAAAGTTTAAAGTCTTTCAGTTTCAACCAGCTAGGCAAGAGTAGTCTGTATCCCAAGGTGGGCAGTGTCTTGCTCCTTTCCAGCATTGCTGTGCGTCGGGGATAGGGAAATTCTCCTATTTTGCCAATAGTCTTGGTGAGGTTAGCCTACTGAAGTAGCAGTTGATGCAATACTATTTTTAACAATGACTTCACTGGAATCCACCTTGTTCTTCTTTTGAAAGCTCCACCTGTCTGCCAGAAAAATCTGTGGTAGGCTTTTCTTCCTCCTCTGCAGTACAAGTGTGGAGACAGTAGCCTGTAATCAAGAACTTACTACTATTTCTTGTTCTTTAGGGCTCTCAAAACTATGGCTGCAACTAATTTGAGGGTATTGTTGTCATGGAAATAAAGATTTCATTGTTTGTTACACAGTGCTGTCTCAGGGCAAGAAAAACAACTTTTTATGGCTGTTACCTACATTGGAAAGACTTGTGAAACAAGACCCTCTCTGCGGGTCTTCTTAGCAACTTGTGTAGAAGCCCTGTGCAATAAAATGTAGGCTTTTAAGGCTAATCTCCTAGTTTTCTAACTGTTGTGCTCAGAATTACCTAACCCAAACCTTGATAGCTGTTTGAGAGGGTGGAGTGTAGCAGCCAGGCGAACTTCTCAGTATTAGTTTTAATGTAGGCGGAGACAGTGAAGATGAAAGCATCTGAAAATTCTTGGTGTTTTTTTTTTTGTTTGTTTGTGGTTTTTTTTTTTGGGTGGTTTTTTTTTTTTTAAAAGCTAAAGTACAACTGCTTGTTGAAGAGTTGCGACTTCTCAGAGATGTATTTTGTAAGATATCGTATGCAAAGTACTGCAGGTGTAGACCTGTAGGGTTCTGTAGTCTTTTTATTGAACTCTGGTAATATTATAAAACATGATGTCAAAACCCCTTTTTTTTAAGGGCCTACGTGCCTTGTGGCAACATTATTTAGGTCCTATGAACATGTTATGTCGCATGTTAAATGCTGGATCAAGTTGTCATGAGAATATGTTCCACTTGGCAAACTTGATTAAAGCATGATGCCTTCCGTTATTGCTTGTAAGCTCTGCCATTCTGTGTTGCCCTGAAGAGACAGAAACATTCTGAAACCACTCAGTTTGTGTTATTTTCAAATTAGTTGCCTTTGCAATGGCAACATGCTATCAAGGATAACCTGTTGGCTGATTGATCTGGCAGAGGCTGCAAATTAAAGACAATTGCTCATGACACGCTCCAATGGCTTCGTAGATTCTGTTGAAATATTAATTTAGCTTTGCCATTTTAATTTAATTAAAGCTTGCTAGGTTTTTTCAATGCTGCATTTAAAGCTTTCATGGAATATGGATGGCAGTTGGGCTTTTTGTATCCTGTGGGAGTAATGATTCTTGACTTTTTCCCTTAATTTTATGAAGTGTTTTTGACTGTTTGCTTAAGCTAATAAGACTTAATATGGAACAGACATTGATTTCACATATATAAATCTGAATTAATGGTCTCAGATAAACATGAAATTACCTGTATACTAGACTGAAAATTGCTTAACAAAGGTCTTCAAGTAAATGTATATTAACACTCTTTAAAGTGTCACAATTGCCATATAATCTATGATGGCAATAACGTAGTATACCCGGTTTTCCTCTCAAATACTCATATTCAAAAATTGAATTTTCAAACATACAGAAACTGGATAAGTAGGCATCATGCTATAGAAGGTACTGCAGCACTTAAAACCTTCTTAAAATGAAGCCTGCTGTATGATGAGTTAAGCAAAGGTATTTCTTGCAAATGAGCAAAATCTGGAGAGGTGGACATCACGCATATACAGCTTAGAACAAAGTTGTTGAGTTAATATTTGTCATTCCTCTGGTATTTGTTCTGGATACTGAATTTCATATGATCTTTTAATAGGACTAGGGATAGCCTGTCTTGGGCTCTGCTCGTGAGATGGTTTGTGGTAGCTTCTGTGGGATTCTGGAGGCTAATGTAAACCTGCTCACAACGGAATGTCTGACCAATTAAATTAGCAGGAAATAATTCTAATGCCTCTAAATTTATTTTTGTCAGGAAAGAGATCAGTGTCATACCAACACTTATCTAGCAGCGTGCTACAAAAGCGAAGTTATGAAAGTTTCATTGGTAATGCACACTTTCGGCCAAGTGACAAGAAGACTTGATCATTTACTTCAAGAAACGGTAAACAAACCTTTTGAACTAATTGTTGCTTAAACGTTGCATTATGTACTCAAAACATCAAAGGTTGCTGCATAGCGTGACGAGAGGTTATGAAAGTCTGAACCAGAACAGCTGAAAATACAAACTCCCCCTCTCTTACAAAGTGAACCTAATACCGGTGTGGCAGCATTCGTTATTTTGAATCATGGTAATGGCTTGTATAAAAAGTACATACAGGCACTTTTTCTAAATGAAATGGGAGGGCTAACAAAAGATAAATGTATTAACTAGTTACAATACCAGTGGGAAGTATTCAACAAAAGGGTTTTCCCCTTAAGTCAGTACATGGGGGTGGGGGAACATCATGTGAAGAACTAGAAGTGAGCGGAAGTGCCTGTTATCACAGTTCACGAATCCTATGAGAGGTTATGGTGGTTAGTCCTTCCTGAAAATGGAGACTTCACTCGTTTTGCAGCTTCTGAAGATTGCGAGGATTGCCTCAAACAACAAGGCTCTTTTGGTGGATTATTTCATAGGGAAGTAAGGGTTTCCCGATAGCTCCTTGACAGTTTATCTTTGTGTACTGGAGAGGTTGTTCCAAATAGTTTTCTCTTTGTTTGACTGAGGGTTGGGTGTAGCCTCTTAAGGGAACAGGTCAAGTGAAAAGAATTAGCCTGGTGTTCTGAATTCCTGTGCTACGTCTCTTCAGTTCTGTAGCTGTATCTCAGAACTTAACCACCCCATTGTGTTTGCAACATTCTTGGCCACTAAGGAGATAAGTACTCTGTGAGACTATAAATAAGTGTCTGTATGCTTTTTTCAAACCCAGAGCTACAGATAATTTTCCTCATTCAACTTTAAGGAGATGCGTCTTGAATGCTATAGCACTTGGGCCAGCGTGCGCTATTTTGTGGAAAAATTTTGCGTATCCGGGGAGCAGAGCTGTCTCACATCTAGTTGACAGCTTTTAAAATACTTCACTTTACTTCTTGATATTCTTTTAATCTTACTGCTTTTATTGTCCCCCTACTAAGCATATTTTTGTCTAGTTCTGCTTTAAGCTAACTCAATTTCCTGCCTGTATTTCTACTTGGGCCGAGTATCTTCAAAAGTAGACCTGATTGCCAGCTTTTATTTGGCAAACAGAAGACACAGACCTTATACGGCAGTATCAGTTTCTAAATAGACTTATGCAAGGGTGTAGAAGAAATTCCCTTTACGTTTTAAAGATACTCCTCACAACAAAAAGCGTGTTGTACTATTTTATAGTTGTATACCACAGAACTATTTTTTCTTTTTTTCCCCCCCGCCCAGGTCTACGGACACAAGTGCATATTCTTTGGAGTTATACCCGCAGTTCATCCCTTGAGGAAAAATGAATGGTGAAAGCTACTGAACTAAGCTGTGATTGTACTGTATATAAAAACACTACAGTTTTATAATACTGGTTCTGTTAACATTTTGTACCAAATAGCCATAAAAAGTAGTCTAAACGATTGGGTTATGAAGGTGTGTGGAGAATGTATATCTTGACATTGAGTTTTGAGTATTTTTCATTAGGATTAATTGACCAAATATTAGGTAGGAATTATATTTTTACATACTTGAGCGCTGCTGAAGAGTTTCTCTTGGAAAGAATATATAATCATTGCACCTCAGGTAAACTGTAAATACTGAAGTTGAAATCCTGTTGGCTTAATGCTCCTTTTTCATAAAGGTGAAAGTTTCTCATCTGTTTTTTCTGTTGAACTATGTTAGTTTTTCAAAACAACTTCCAAATAAACTGTCTGAAACTGTCCAGTTTATACATGTTGTGAACATCAAAGCAACGGTGCTGACATTATGCTGATCTGCCTTGTGTATGTTAGGACCATAACGTGTTGGAGGGATCTGTTTCCCTGGGGTTGTTTCCAGCATATTTTGAAATGCAAGGATGAGGCAATACTTGACATTTGAATTTCAGTGTGGTGTTCCTGAAATACGGTTGGATTCTTCTCTTGGCATTGGTTGCTGTTCTTCAGAGAAGCCTCTTAAACATATCTACCGACATACAAACTTTTACAGCAGAAAATACCTGGGACTTGCATGAGAAACGATACTAATCTAAATGTTCCAAATGTTTAGTTTTGTACTAAACTCAATACAGTTACATTTAGAGGAAAACTACTTTGCACCTTTGTCCAAACTGTAAAGTCGCAAACAGACTTGCAATACGAATATGGGATCTACAGACTTCAAAAGGGATGTGGCTATGGTGTAGCCTGCTTGACTGTGCTTGGAAGCTTCTTGATGTCGAGTTTTAGCATCTACTGGGTGTTTAAAATAGTGAGAAATAACCTGTTAATGGGAGAATATCTCCTTTTATTTTTTTGTGAAGACAACAAGAGTTTTTTCTAATGCACATGCAGTTTAAATTTTGTAAAGGGAAGATGGCCAGTTACCAGCCAGTAAAGCAGAATTGTTGCGTATTTTGCCTTGTGTTCCTAGTTGCTTCTCATAAAGCCTGTAGTTAAGAGTTAACTTCTTCTGTACCTGGCTTTGACTTCCATATATTTTAGTAAAACAAAAAATGAAAAATTTTGCACTGTTCATTTTGCTCTCTTCCCTCATACAGCAAATGTAAAATAGCAAAACCTAGAAACTCTTTTTTCATTATGCAACTTGAGATGTTCCAGTTGTATGTCTTAGTTCCTGTATATGGGACCTATTTTTAATGTCTCTGTAAACTGGCGATGTAATGAAGTGCTGTGTATCAGGAAATTGTACACTATTTACCTTTTTTCCTGTTCATAAGCTGAGCCATATGTACATAATCTAGATTTTTGTTTTCCTAGTTTTGCACTTTTATAGCCTATTTTTTGAAGATGAATTCACTTGGAAAATGGTTAATCTATTTTTTTGCGTGATCTTTCAATGAGTCTTATAGAATGCATGCTGTAACTATCATCTATGTACCTTACAGGGTTCTGTGATTAAAATGTACGGGGCTGGTCTTTAAGATGTTTCAGCAGACAGACCTAAGACTTGTTTGTTTTTAATCTCCCTCCTTGCTGGTACAATTTTCCCTCAAGGCTTTTTTTGGTAGGTATCGTGGAGTTGGAATGGAAAAATGAACATGAAGACTCTATTTCATGGCAGCACAGCCCTGTACTTCAAAATACACTTTGCCCATCAGTATTAACTATTGGGATACTACTGGTTTTTTATGTTTCTTTGGAAATAACAGTGCATATATAGAGGTACAAATTGTTGATTTTTTTTTCTTTGGTTTATGTATTTATTTCATTCCATTTTGTTTTATTTTAATTGTTGAAACCGGAAGTTGTCAAACAATAGGCACACATTACTCATTTAATTTATGATGTATTTCACTTTAGTTGAGTATATTATTACATATGGATGTAAATATAGACTTGGTGTTTTGCAAAACTGGTTTCTGTGTCTTGCTTTTAAAACTTAAAATGAGTGGCCTGGGATTTCGTATTTGCTTGACCTTTTGTCATACTTGCACTGCTGGGGGAGGAGGAGGAAGAACCTGCCAATAACTAAAACCAAATTCATGCCCTGTTCAGTTGCTTAGATGAAAATACTGAGTCACTTCCCAGAAAATCCGTCTGTGAAGCTTAAGAGGAAAACTCTTAAAATAATGAAGAAACCTTTTGTTTCTTCTTTCCTTCAAGAAAGGAAATTGAGTTATTGTATGCATTCTTTCTGGTAATAAAATTGAGGGGAGCATGGATTTTTTTTTTTTGTGTGTGTGTGAGGTTTCAGAATTTGTATAGGCTTAAGCTGTCTTTGGAACCAGATGTGTTGTGACAGATTTCTAGGTCTGATGTGTTCTTGGAACTCGACTGAGGTGTCAGACTTCCACCACCACCTCTGACCATAGCTCAAAACTAGGTCATGACGTTGGAAGACAGCTAGAAAAGACTTGTCAAAGGCAACTCATCCTCAAGAGAAAAGAGAGCTCCTCAGATGAGATCCCTGATATAAATCACCTGTATTTAAGGGCACTTACATGAGTGACTGCAGCCTCATTGACATCACAGGTTAAGCTTTTGGTTCCTGTGCTAGGCTGGCACTTGTTGCTATGATAAGCTTTGTAGAAGTAGGTTAGGCTCGTTTCTTGACTTAAGTGAAGCTTTTACCCTCCCCAACAGCACTGCATTTAAAATGGGAGCTTAAGAACGAAATGATGTGATATTTGGATCTGTCGCTTGCTCTGCAAACAGCAAGTTCTTGTGGTGCCTGTGGTGTGTGAATGAGGAGTCTTGCTACTGAAGATGTTCAGCTGGGCTTAGGGTAACATAGCTATCAAATTTTTGCGCAGTGCTGAGCGGTAATATGGTAGAGAGGATCCAAGAAATAAGTGTGAGCTCTGCGAGTTCATCTTTACTATTAACCATGGCTTGCTTTCCTTTGGTGCCCCTTAAGAGTGCTAAGGGTCCTTCTCTTTGCCTTTAGTAGTTTCAGATGGGCTAAGACTGACTTGGAGACAATAGAGGTGTATTCTAATGACTTTGGCTATCACATTTAGATGCTAACGTTGCCATACCAATTTGTGTTGAATTCAAAGTCAAATTAAAGAGCAAATCTCACTAGGTGGCTGAGAAGGAGGTGTTAAAGGTATTATCTGAGGTGGGAGCTGGACCCCCCTGGAAAAGGGGAGGGTGACAAAAGCTTAGATAAGAGGATGATAGCAAGTAGGGAGGAGTTGGGGCTCTGAATTGTGATGTGTCAGCTATCCTGCCAAAGACAATAACCGCGAGTCCTTACTGAAGCGGACAGGCCACCTCTATTTAACCCCAAACAGGACCATGTATAACTTTATATATGTTCGATAAATACAGAACCAGTACAAGGTGAGAAGTCACCTTGGCTTCAAGTCTCTTGCATCTTCAGACAGTCTGGGATTTTGGAGGTGGGGTTTTTTTTTTTCAGCATTACCGTGATGTTTTGTCATATAGTTGGTTTCTCAGTTGGGAGCTACACTAATACTGCAAAAACGTTTTTCCCCACCATTTCTTTGTTATTCCCAGCCTAAGATGGGTTAATTGAAAGGTTGAGACTCTTTTTGGGGGGAAGGCCAAAGCGAGAAAGAAATGGAGCCAGTGAATAAATCTAGGGTGTCTTTTCACTGTTGGTGTTGACAGTGCTGCTCTCGTTGAGGGGTTGGTGAGGTGTGCTCCTGACTCCACGGGCTGCTGTGGTTTCTACCTGCCTCGTGCCACCGAAGCCCTGCGATAACTGGTTTGCACGATAACCCGCGGAGTGCCAGGTTCTGCTGCTGCCTCCAAGCAGGGTGTCAGAGGACTTCAAGCACTCGCTAAGAAGCTGGAAGGCATGCCTAAAATCCAGTCTTTCTCTCCAGTGCCTGTAACTGTTCAAATCAGCATTATAAACACTTGTTTGAGGGGTCGTCTTCCTATGCTTTTAATGAATTGCCAGTTAAGATACATGGTCAGACTACTGTGTGTCTTGAAACGATGAAGCAGCAACACTCATTTTCTCTTATGAGGAAGATCTAATATTAAAAGAGTTTCTTCTTCCCCTTTGCGAAAGAGGAAAATATGCAAGCGTGTTACTGAGCAGATTTCTCTCTTCATTTGCACACACTTAAGAAAAGTGCATTTAATTAGGATTAGCAAGTCTCTAAATTGCAGATGGTTCTCAGGGGAAAAAATAGTTGTGAGTGCATTCATGACATTAAAATCAGTACATTTAATTCAATTTCATCTTAATATTAATTCATAACGTCTAATGTAGTAGCTCCTACAGAAGATATTCATATGACTTAGGATTACTGGGGAAAATGAGATCTGGCATTTCCAAACATGCTACAGCATGATTGCCATGTGTAATTATGCAGATTGAGTAACTATATGCTAATTGCAAGAGTGCCCATTTTGACATGTATTGTTATCTGTAACAAGGGTCTGTTATATGATGTGCAGTTTTATTTAGTTTGGAGTTCATTATTGACAGGTACCGAGTCCAGTATTGGGTCCTATATCAAATATTGCAAAAATCAGTGGGTGTTGGTGTACGGCGCCAGGGCCGGCAGGCTGACGGGTGAGCGGGGCTATTACAAACCACGGAATGCTCTGGTTTAACACCTCTCGGACTGCCATGTTGGCCTCTGTTCTGACCGCAGACCTGGCAGTATGCCATTGCTTGCTTTAAAGAGTTAAACGTAAAGGTGCGGTATCTTCCCAGATCATCCGTTCTTGATTTTATTACTGGCTGTCGTCGAACGGAGCCCGATCCGCCTAGGGCAGGAACAGCAGCTTCGTACTCCTCCCGTACGCATTTGTATGAAAGCAAGGTAACGCGCTTAGCTCCGGACCAAGCTGGATCTTCCTGCAGGATAACGAAGCTTGGAACTGGGGAGTTCTGGGTTTTGGTACTACCGCTCCCTTTTTAGAAGTTTCCTCCCTTTGTTTCCACTGAGGTTATCCCTAGCTCCCCACATGCGAGCTACCATCGCTGTCGGCTTCCCGGCTGAGCTGGGCCCTGCGGCCTCCAGGAGTTCCCCTCTTCTGTGGTTTTAACGCTTCGCAGATGTCTCTCAGCTTCTGTAAGACAGGGAAAGGCTGTTGGGTGGAGCACTTCTGAAAACAGCCATCATCGCTTCGCTTGCTTGCTCTTATTACGGGTGGAAGCGCTGGGCTGGACAAAGGGGAGGCTCTCAACAGCGTTGTGGTCAAGGGGTGATGCGGGAAAGGCAATCGCAGCATCGCGTTTCCTCCTCCTGGTGAGAGCCTAGAGTGTGTTTGGGCGTTAGATGGCAGTGTTAGCAAGGAAGAGCCACCTGGAGCAAGCTAAAGGAAGAGATGGGCTGGCAGGAGACCAAGCAGCTCGCTGTGCTGAAGGTGCTGTACATCTTAAGGCCAAGTTTACTTTAGACTCCTAAAATAATTAACAATTGCATGAAAGTAGATGAAAATAAAACAAACGCAGAGCTGCCCCAGAATAGACCGTACATGCAGAAAGATGTTGACCTATTTAAATAATCTGTGTAACAGAAATCACAGTGTAACCAGAAAACTTCACCAACAAGAGAGATGAACCAAAGGAAATCCATAGATACAGAAATATTATCTCCGATTTTCTCTTCTCACCCTATCAATATTTACTGAAATGTGTTGCTACAGAGCAGAGCTGGTGGGCAGTTTAGCTGCTGGCTACCATTATTTTTGACTGCTCAACATTTTATGATTCATTAAATGATGCATTTTATAATGCGGTACACATCGCCGTGAGACAGGCGTTTCTCTGAGCGAATCTTAGGTACAAAACTATTTGCATGAGCAGATCTGGTCTAATAAATAATTACGGAATACTTTGGCATTTCAAACTCATTTTGCACATTTAAAGTATTTTCATTAATCCTCTATGAAAGTCATGACCGAATTACTGATTTTTTTTTCGTCTTGTTGAATAATTACTTGCAAAGAACCTTTCTGCGATTTCATCCCTCCATCTTTGGTGCGGTTTACGGGAACAAGTGGGGAGCAGTGAACAGGAGGAGCCGGCGTTACCTGCGCCAGCTGGGGAAACAACCGACTTCTTGGTTTTCTGATAATTCTGGAAAATCAGGAAATACTTTTCACTTTAAGCAAAGAACACCCCCCTTTTTCAATTTAAAAAAAGAGTTCACATTTTGTCATGAAATGTTATTTCAATTTAGGGTACTTCTGAATTTTTAGTATATATGTATGTTCTCAAAAAATCTAATTAAACATTGCTAAATAAAGTAATTCGGAGCAAACAGAATGAAATTTTAATGTCAAAGTTAGGCATAAACGGTTAAGGAAAAGAGAAGGTCAGAACAACTGAGTGAAATTACAATTAATTCAGAATTACATTTTCACCAAACTTGCATTTTTTTTTCTCCCATGTTCTTCCAACTAGCTCTCACCAAAACGTCCAGAAACTCCCCAGCTTTTCAGCCAGCAGGCCAAGGGGTTTCGTACATCTGCTTACAGGTTTCCATTCTCCGTTAAACAAGGCGAAACAGCTCTGCATTTCAATTATCTTTATTGTTGATCTAACGTATTTTCCGGGCTCAATTCTTTGGTGAACTTCAGTGCAGATAACGCCTTAACCGGAACACCTTCCCTCTGCACTTCTCGACGTTGGCATCGTGCGGTCGCTCTGTGCCTTCCACAAAGTCGGCTCAGGATGAGATTTGGCACTTCTTAATTTCTGGTTCTTTTTGGTTTACCTGCGGCGTTGTGTTTGGGTTTGTATTGCTTGTCTCCCTCCCTCTGCTTGAGGTTAAAAGGTAATTGAAATCAACTTTTCTGTTCGAACTGGGTCTTGTAAAAGTCTCTCTTAGCAGAATCTAAATCTGGGCCTTTGACATTTCGACAGAATCTCTTTTCAGGTTGAAAAATCTCTTGCCCAGTAAGAATTTTGGTTGTTTTCCTGTTTGACTCCAAAAGCCTGAGCTGATCATCTTTAAAGCATGAGCACAATTGCTTACAGATGAACTTTTTATATACAAAAATGTGATTTTCCCCCTTCTCTAACCTGTCGTTATTGCTAGCTCAGGGGCTCCTCGTTTTCTTAATTTAACCTGAGCGTATTCTGGGATGAATTTATCCAGAGCTATTGATATTTCATTAGGTACTTCAGAAAAACAAGCAAACAAAACTCTCAAACATTTGTAATGCTGTCCAGTTCTTGTCAAATAAATGGGAATACTTGAATGTCCTGCTACAAATAAATGTTTTGGATTTGGTTTTGGTTCTGGCTTTTTGGTTTTTTTACTTGTCAGTGATTTTTGGAGTTGCAGAGCCCAGTCTTGGGATACCTTAATCACACCTGAATTGCACCACACCACTGAACTGCACACACAAAAAGCCAGATTCGGTGAATTTAGTTTTGAAGGCTTTAAAAATAAATATCAGTGATAGTCTACCAGCGAAAGGGACTTTTTGGTGGAGAGGCAGCCCTGGTAACTGAGGAGCTGTAGCTATACTTGCATCATTATAAATTAAAGTTGAGTATTAACATAAAACCGGCATCAATTTAAAAAAAAAAAAACAACCCACCTTCATATTTAAGGCATATTTCTCTGAGCAATAGTTCTTTTATGTAATTTAATGACTCCTTTGCAGTAGCACCTGAAAAGTCCAGCCTCAGCACTGCAGCCCTGTTCTGTCTGGTCACTGTAGGAACAACCAGTAAGTCAAGAGTTTCTCCAGCATTTCAAAGGTGGCTTTCAGAGCTACGTCTGTACAAAGTCCCTAAATACTTTATAGCCATAAAAGCACTATTTTACCAGCAAAAGTATGTCTTTTCTGTATTAAAAGGTGTTGTAAATACCTGTCAAGTGACAGTACCATTGCAATAAATACTTCCAGTGCGCAGCCAGGCTTTGTTTCCCAAATGCTCTTGTTAATGTTGAGGTTTATCAGATTGTCTCTGCAAGAAGCCTCCTCCTCCCTCACTAGGGCATTTAGACATGCGATGCACTTAAAATTTTAGGGACTTAGGTGTGTCTTTTGCGGGACAGCCAGAGGAGGCATCAAAGGGCTTAGCCTGGACTACTGTATGAGCTGCGGCAAACTCATTTCTGCCAAAGTCCTAAATTTTACAAAACTGAGTGGTCTGGACCTTGCTCCACAAGACTGCAGTGGTCTGCTGTGCTGAGGAGAAATAAAGGCCAGCTTTGAACTGTGTTTCCCCAAAGCACAACTTGGTTAAGAACTCCTCTAGGGCATGCAGCTGATGTTTGAGGTACCGCACAGTCCCAGGGCAGCGGGGAGCTGGGTACCCACCGAGAGCTCTCACCCCGTTTTGTGCCTTCTTTACCCCACCGCTGTATCCTCGTGTCGACTGCCTCCCATATGAGCACATCACTTTTCCTGCTTACTCATTTACGGTGCCGAGTGTGCTGCTGGTCATCAAAAACAGGGCAGATGAGTGGACATCATTTGAGGAGGGCCCTGTTCAGTCCTCGTGTACGCGAAGCCTAAATCTGGCAGTTATTTGTTGTGGTTGGTTATTTCTACCTGCCGTGGTACAAGCCCGGCCCTGTGCACAACTGCCAACACCAGCACACTCCCGCTCCCCGGGTGAACTGGTGGATGGAGGAGGAGGAGAGGATCTCCCAGTTCATTGCCCTGGATGGGGTAAGCGCCGGCAGCCGGGGCATCTGTGTGTGCTGCATCCCCAGAGGGTCTCCTTCATCATCCTCAGGGCCTCAACTCCTTCCCGTGAACAAGGAAAGGTCTTCCCAGTAGTGGGGAGCAACTTAATACAGCCTGACCATTTATAGTCCGTTTCGGATTGTTTTTCTTGTGATAGTTGTTACTTCTCTTTCCATGAGGACAGCCTGAGGTCTGGAGCCCAGTTAAAAGCTTGGTTTGTTCCAGAATTGCCTCTGAGCTGGGGCTGAGGAGTTGGTGTGAGCCAGGAACAGATGCTGAGGGTATGTAGGGTTGCCTTTTGTTCCTCTAAACTTTTGTTTTCCGGACCATAAATCTTCCTAATAAACTGCCCTGAGTGACACAAACCTCTCAAGCCGCTGTGCTGGGTGGGGTGTGCTCAGCAGCCGTGCCCCAGCCTGACTCAGAAACGCGGGGCTTCGCTGGGTACAGACTCCCGGGAAAGCTCAGTGCGTGCCCGGGCGCAAGCGATGGCCCCGGGCGGAGATGTCCCCGGCCCCGGTACCCCCTCGCTGTCTGTGGAGGGTGGCCGGCTCGGGCGGCACTTCTGTGCTTTTAATTTTCGGAGCAAACCGTGGGTCCTTGCCGTTTTGTGGTGTCTCAGGAGGGTGAGTCAGATAATCCCGTGGCAAACCCCAGCCCCTGGTCCCAGGCTCTCCTCTCCTGCCTCCCCCAGACTTGGTGATGTCCCACCTGAAGTCCTTTGTACCATGACCTTGGTGTCCTTCTGGAGCTAATCGATGTCTCCTTAGTACCCGGACTTCACTGTCAGACCAGCTATTTAAATTGTAAAACATTCAGCAAAGGTAGACAGAATTAAATTTATTCCTGAATTGTTGAATAATGTAATATTCGTGTTGTACATAAAAGAATCACAAACCACCCAGCCCGATTTTCCTATGAAAACATTTAACTTTTATTAAATCAAGACAGTTTTAAGGAGCAGCAAAAAATGAAAGCAAAAACAACTGAACCAGCTTTCAAAGTTGCCCTGTAGCCAAAACATCCATCTGAGAAGCTGAAGGGTTGATTTTATTTGTTTGTTTGTTCTTCTGTTGAAGTGTATCACCAATAATTAAAAAAAAAAAAAAAAAAAGAGAGAGAGAAGATGCAAGTTCAAACCCTCGGAATAAATTAGAGCAGTCTCATAAGCCTGCTGAGAGCTGCCTGCAGCTGGTTTGGCAGTCTCCATCGATACGGGAACGCTGCAGCACGAGCAGGCGCTTGGTTCTGCTCAGCCCCGGTCCTGCCCGGCCGGCTGGACCCAGGGCTCCGGGATAGGCGGGACACGGCTCCTTGCAGACCGCGGTCCCGGCCCCGCAGCCCACCGGGGTGGCGTGGGCCGGCCGCCGTGTGCAAGGACACGAGGTGAAAACACGCTCGAGTGGCGCATGTATTGCTGCTTTGTGGAGTCATTAAAATATTTGGGGTCAATGCCTGTGCGCCTTGCAGGTGAGACTCCCTTCAGGCCAGGATTTGGCCCTGTACCTATAAAACATGCCTAAACCATTAACTATTCTTCCCAGGAAAGTGGCAGAGGACCCTGCGTGCTGGAGTTAAGTCAGAAAGGCTAGACAAAGCCCTGGGGAGCGGTCTGCGGGGAACAAACCTGTATTGGCAGACAGCAAGATAGATTGGATGATCTAATAGTCCTTTTCCATCTCTAAGTTTTATGATTCATTTGTTATTTTAGCCATCTATATATATTTTTTATTTTACCCTAGAGGGGTTTCTTGAAATGTGTGCAATATATTCCTTAAAAAAAAAAAAAAAAAAAAAAAAAATCACTTAAAAAAAAAAAAAGGTCAGTGTTGCAGGATCCAAGGCACTGCCTCGTAAGTGCGTTCACTAACGAACTACCTGGCATGTAGAAGTTGAAGGGTGGCTCGTGCGGGTCAGCCGTGGCTCTGTGCGGGTGTTCGATGGCCACACCGAGGAGCGGGTGGTGGGGCGAGGAGGGTGCGGAGCCTGTCGCCGGCTTTGGCTCCGCGCCTTGGGGCTGGGGGGGCTGAAGAAGGGGTGCTGCTGCCCTGGTGGCCCCTGTCCTCCATGCCAGGCTGGGCAGACCCCGAGGGGGGCTTGGGAAAGGCGGGAGAGATCCGGAGGAAATCCACGAAGGGTGATGGCAGGGAGCGGGGACACTTCCAGCACCTCCGTCCCCTCGGAGCGGGGCCAACTGCCCTCTCCTTCGGTGACCGGAGAGCGTGTGGATGGGACAGAAAGGCTGGCAGCGGCGTGGGGAGGATGCTCTGCCCCCGGGACCACGGCTGCCCGCGGCCGTGCAGCCGGCCGGGCTGCCTGGAGCTGGGCTCTGCCGCTCATCGGGCGTTTTATCACGGCGAGGAGGAGCAGCGGCAATTAAATATGGCTAACAGGTGATACTGTACCCATCAAAATTTAATGAGTACAAGACTCAGGAATCTCTGCCACAGAGAGCTTTCACTCATCGGCAGTAAATAACCCGTCACGGCCGGGGCGGCATCGGCGTGTGCTGCCGCACGCGGGCGCGTGACGAATCGCCCCGCTCGGGGGACGTTATGGGGGGCGAGGGAGCGCTTAGGGAAACTAAGTGTTAAACAGAGCCATCCGTCTGAGGGGGAGCACTTGAGAGAAGGGTGTTTGGTATCTCAATCATGCCTGGTTTATGGCTAGCGAGCCTTGAATTTGTGTGACAGCAGCCCAATGCCTCGCTGTAGATTACACCATAAATAACCCAGGCATGGAGTGGTCAGAGGAGCCAGATGAGGGAACGGAAAAGATCTGTAGAAACAAATGCGGGGTGGTGTAGTTGGGGTTTTTTTCCTTCTTTTTCTTATTTTAAGTGATTATTATTTAGGGCAAGGGAGGCTGCTAGAAATCGTTCGTGAGTTTTACTGAAACAGGCACATTCCTGTGGCTTTTTTTTGGTTTTGTTTTTGTTTTTTTGTTTTTTGTTGGTTTTTTTTTTTTTTTTACTCCCACAGCCTCTCCAGGTCACTCTTTTCCTTTCTCTGCAGAGAAAGAAAGGGGAAAAAAAGAAAGAAAGAAAAGAAAAACCCACACAGAAATCAATCCATCAAATGTCATTACAGATTTATTAAGCCTGATGTAGAAAGACTTTTAACAGTAACATCTTCAGAAAGCATAAAAAGAGCACTTCTGTTCAGTCTTGTGCTTTGAAAATCTAAATATATTTTTATCATATAAATAATTCTTTTCATGTTTTAAGTGCATCTGTTTTTTTTTTTTTTCCTTTTCAAATTTCCATTTTACAATTGGCCAAAACTGAAGTCTGCATTGACTGAAATGAAGCCATTTGCAAAGCTAATGATGTTGTGAAGCATGTCTATGGTGAACCATATCAGCTAGATTTCAGAAAGGTAGTTCAATGAGTGCAGCATTAAAATGAGGGACAGCCTCCAGCAAAATCATAATTGAACACACCCAAGTCCTTAATGTCTGCAGTTGGGTTTCCTGATGCAAATTACGATAACATTTCAGATGTGAGCAGTCGCTTTCCAATAGCTGCAGTGGAAAAGAGACATTTTATGCCACAAAGAAAAGCATTACCATGTTTAAAAATGTAAATAATATATGTATAGAAACCTTTTTTATGGAAATGAGGCATTCAGGATTATGTGAACAGTTTGGGCTATTTTTTTTTTCCTTTTAAACACAACAGATAAAGATGTGTGATCTATTATTCAGGGCTTTAATTACAGTTCTAAAACTGCAGTGATTTTATTTAAAAAAAAAAAAAAAAAAATCCCTGGGCACAAAAAGTAATGTTTTCTGTGGTAAAGTTGAGGGATTTTTTTTTTTTTTTTTTTACAATGTATTTACCGTAGTAAAAAGACAGAACAAAAAAAACCACCGTTAATAGATTTCAATGCTGCAAAATCATACACAGAAATACATCTTAAATGCACTGGAATACAGTCATCTTCCTGTAAATCAGAAAAGGCCTTAGATAAATAGGTTTGACCTGATTTAAATTTAATGAGATACATAGTCCTGATTGTTAATAATTGGTTTGGGGGAACCCAAAACAATAAAAGCAGTAATCTCCTCTAGTATAAATTATACGAATTTATTTAGCAATCAACCAAAGGAAAAAAAAATGCCATTAACATTATCAATTTGTTTAGTTTAAGTTAGTTATAATAAGCAAATAATTTGAAGCAAAATTGCCAGCGAGGATGGGAAGATGCATGTCTGTGATGGAGCTCCGGGGCCACTAGGTGGTACGGTCCTCCCAGCAGAAAGGGGCTTCCGTCGCAAGGACCATTCATAATCATCAAAACCAAGTGAAACATGGTTTTGATTAAAACAGCCTGTTGGCTCAATAATCTTAGTAATTTTAAAAACATCCTTAATGTGGAAGAAGAACACTGCAATGTCAGAAATGGCCTTGGGGCCCATTATAAACAGCAACAAAATAAATAAGGAGGAGAAATGAGAGGTCATGAAAACAAAATTAAGCTAATGTTTCAAATTTTGACAATTATGAATTGTTCCTCCAAGAAGACATTAAAAAAAAATTCAGGCACTATTAGATAAAATACAAAGAGAATAATTGTACATGTATGAGTTTTCCCATGGGACTAAGCATGCTTTAAAAGCAAAACTTGACTTAGATTTCCCCTCTTCCCCCCGCCCCCCCTTTATAGCCAGCAATTGGGCAGGTCTCATGCAAACACAGACTTGCTTCTCAGAGTTCCTCCAAAAACTCATCTCTAATTCCTGTATGAACCATTAAAAGATGATGACCAAGAAAACAAACAAACAAAAATTACAAGTGTATTTTCTATACAAAAAAAAGAAAAAAAATAATATCCCCCGTCATGGACCAACTTTTGTAGGAAACCGAAACAAGCAAATATAACAAAATCTGTGTTCGTAACATGGCAATATAGTTACTATATACAAATATGTACAGTATAAAAATGCATCGAAGGCATAACTTTTCATCCAAACAAGCTGCGGTGCACAATGAAAAGCAGCTTGGCCCCCCCCTCCACTCTAAGTATACAGGCAATGTACTCTATACAGCATGCACTTGTTACAAAATTAGTGCATAAGCACTGAAACATTCTACAGATAAAGTCACCGTGAGTCCTCGCGGAAAGGAGTCCCATTTGCGTTGTTAATATAAAAAAATGTGTTTAGTCTTCCCTTTTTGCGATTTGTAGTATATACAGTTTCTTTAAAGAGAAATGACCTTTTGATTCTTTTCTTTTTTTTTTTTTGTTTTTATTTTTTTTAAGCAAAATTCTAGACCTAACACCACGGGTCACAGATGTAACCTGAAGATGCTGCCAATAACAAACTTACTACATACCACAAGCGCTGGGGCAGAGCAAAACTGTCAAATTTACTATTATGGCCAACTATGCTCTAGTATTTGGAATGTGGATGGATCTTGCGTGATTCATGCTGACATATTCGAGCTAATAAAACCCAAAATAAACGTACAGAAAAAAAAAACCCCACCAACAAAGGATTAATAAGCGGTGCCTGAGCACTAGACAAAAGGGCGGATTGTACCAGAGACATATGACAGTGAAGTACCCTGAGCCAAATAAGAACTGTTTAGCTTGTCAGCTTTTGCAACCTGTATTGCACATTCCAGCATTTGCTGCATTGTAAAGCCAAAATACTGCATTGTACATCCTGAAGGTATCTGCTGTTCCGCTGGTGCCAACAGTGCCCAGCTGTTACTTCAGCCACAGAATCGTTGCCTGTTTATAAATAGCTGCGCACACAGAGGCAGCGTGCCCGTGCGTGCACAAACGCATGAGTGTGTATAGCGGGTGGGTATCTGCATATAGCTGCAGACCTCCCTAGATCTGTACAGATATGCAATTTTGGAACGTTACGCAGACTAGTCAGTAACTGAAAACGTTGCCCATATAAATCTTCCACGTTTGAGACAATCGCCTGGATGCTTAAGGACTGGAAATACGTCCCTCACCTGGGGCTGACGCCCCGGCGGGGCTGTGGGTTGCAGGGGAAAGCACCCCTTGCATTTAATGTAGCTGCTTTTTTTGCAAGATGCTATTTTCATTTTCTTTTTAAACTATTGATTTCTTTTTTTTTTTTCCTGCGATCTCATCAAAGACGTCTAATGAAAGAATTTGTTGTCTTTACTTAGATCAAAAAAGAAAAAAAACGTTTGCTCAGCTAGATGGTATGAACTCGAGTGGAGATGTACGACCTGCTAGGATTAGCATTTAATCTGTTGTCTCAAACAGGGCTTTTTACAAAGGCCTGAAGACATTTCATGAGCTGAGCCTGATGATGAACTGGAAGTTTATTACTCTGCAGTTAAGTCCAGTGGTACAGCGATTTCACTTTTAAAATTACTCTCAAAGAAAATATCGTACAGACGATTTGGTACAAGACACAACAGTGTCATCTTAAACTTTATCTACTCTTCACATTTTGGCCGGCATAGTTAAAACAAAAAATGACCACTAGCGTAGACTGAAGTTTACCGGGACAAAAGTGCTTGCACTGGTATAAAAGTGGTCCAGCAAAGCAAAATAAGCTGTACCAGTATAAAGTGCTTTATAGCGATACAACTGTTTTTACATTAGGACTTTTACCAGCATAGTCACATCAATAACAAAGTTTTGCAATCACTTCCCTGACATAACCATAAAACTTCTGAAGTGCAGACTGTGCCTTAGATTTAATCTGCACAAAGCTAGAGACTGTTTGCTGAAGTTGTTTTCAAAACCATCTAAACTTGTTAGGAATCCAAGGTTAGGACCGCGAGGACAGCGTTTGGAGCTGTGTAGACGGGGTAAATATACTGAATTCGAAGGAGAAGCTCTGGATTTACACCAGAATAAATGAATTCAGAATCTGGCTTCTGTTTTTTAGACGTTGGTATAAATAAAGCTGAAGACTGAACTGAAATGGTAGGGAGGCGGTTGCAGGGAAGATTAGGAACGTGCCGGCGGGACGCGGCACAGCACGTGTGGGATGCACGGCCCAGCTTTTTGCTTGGCACGCGCTATTTTGCAACGGGATGTTGGCTTCTCTTACCACAGCAAACCCATTATTTTTATTTTTTTTTTTTATTCTTCCCCTTTCCTTCAGGAGACAAGCGGAGAATAAAAAAAAAATCCCAAATTCTGCGTGCTTGTATGAAGTCAACCACTGCAGGAAAGTTAAGAAAAGAAGAAAAAAGAAAATCCAGGAAGCCTTTCTTTCTGGAATAACTACCTGGTGGCTCATCCAGGGCTGTCAACAGAAAAACTTATCTCGACTTCAGGTGCTGACAAATTAGGACCTCAGTTTGATGAAATGTGAATTGAAATCTGCCTTGAGATGCATGCCATTTATTCTTTAGTTACAAGTTTCAAAATGTTACGCTCGCTGTGGTCCAATCTGTCACACAGAGAAAAGGCTCAGTTTACACCTACCGATGTCCAGCTCAAACCCTTCAGCACCATTACTGAAAAGTTCTTAGTTTTAGCGAAATTCAATAACCTCTTGCTGATCATTTTCAACCGAGGCCGGAGGTTTGGCAAAAAGGAAAGTTGCAACCCATGGGATAAATCGTGAGGTGGAGCAGGAAAACGAGGCCAGCGAAACCACAGTGTTGCTGACCCTGTGGTGACTTTGAAACCCAACGAGAAGCTGGTCTGAGGTCTCCTCTGGGGTGGCCAGTAACCAGGAATTACAACTCTATGTAGCTCCTACAAACAGCTTCCTAGGAGCAAAAATAATATGTCAGGTTGTACTGTGAGAAGATGGGCACATACCAGTAGCACTTTTTCAAAATATATAGAGGTGGTTATATCAGTGCTCTTGCTTGGGGACAGATGGCCTTTAAAGCCTGCTGTAATTGCAACATATTGATCCGGAATGTGTGATCAATACTGTCTTTATAGAGAGAATTTTAAATATAAATTGCATCGTATATCTGTTTGCAAAAACAAAAGCCCAATGTGACGGAGATCCACCTCCACTTAGCCGAGGTGCTTTCTCCAGCCCGAGAGTTACGATGGCAAACGGAGAAGGGACGGGGACGGTGGCCTCAGCCCAACCTGGCCTCGGGTGCTGAAAAGTCATTTCTTTGCTGGGAGGAAACCTCTGCCAAAAATTAGGTAGCCGTCTTTCATTCCCTTGTGTTTTCTCAACAGGTTTGACTGAAGCTCATGTTCACAGCCAGACCAAACCGAGGGCTGACCCGAGCTGCTGTGCTTGAGCCCGAGCAGCGCCTTCGTGGCGGGATCAGGCCATTGGTAATTAGCAGGGAGCAATGCTACAGAAAGCAATTCTCCCCGCGGTAGCTCTCACCAGAGGCTGCCCCGGGCCAAAACTCTGTTACTTTTGTACTTCCCGATCACCGAGGGCAGCTTGCATTCCATGCAAAGCCTGCACGGACACTTCCCAGTGGGAATATCCCCTTCTATTTTAGGCACTGAACTGTGGGTATACATTAGTCAATAAATACGGCGCTTTATCAAAACAGGATTAAGGAAAAAAAAAAAAAAAAAAAAAAAAGACCAAAAATTAGGGGAACAGTCCTTGCCATCTGAATGTGTGAGGGTTGACTCAATAACCTGTAAAACTGGCTTGGAAGTCTTCAACACCTATCGTGTTAATATATAATTATTGATTTTTAAAATGACTCCTTATATCCTCCATGATCTCTAAAAAAGCTGGGGAGGTCAGTCTTGTAAATACTTTTACAAGTAGGTAATAAACCCCATGATAAGTTGCATTGACAAGCAATTACTGGGCACGTTTGTTAGCGGATTCGCAAAGATTTTTTTTTAAACCAACAATTATTATTGTACTAATGGCAGCCATTTTTAAAGTTAAGTGTCCTTCTCCCTCTCAGCTTAAATAATAAGAGCCTGGAAAAAAAACACCTGAGACTGATCCACCAAAATGCTTATATATTAGGCTCGAAAGAGATGCTAATTACATCTCCCTCTTTTAAAATAGAGCATTTTTTTTAAGGTGATACGGCTTATTTTGACATGGATGGTGGCAGGAAGGGAGCTATGGTTTCTGAATAAATCTCCCAAAGCAGTGTCTAAGGGTAACAATTCTTACTGCTTTATCGCAGAGCAAGAGCATAGACAGCATGGATATGTGGTGTATCAATATGCCACTTGCTAATAAGCAAGGATGTGAATCATAAATATTTGGCTGTTTGATCACCAGGCTTTTAATTAATGTTTTGATGATCTCCAATAAGAATAAAAGTCAGAACGATAGATATTGAGTAGATACGACAGAGAAAAGATGCAATGATTTTCTGTGTTACCTGATTTATATGACAGATAAACTATCAACTCATCCAGTTTTGTACAGAGAAAGAAAGAGGAGAGACGTACATTTTCTTTTTTTATATCATATTGTAAAAAAAAAAAAAATAAATCACTTAATTCAAATGTGTACCTAAAATGTTCCCAGAGGACAGCAATGCAGGCAAAATAATCAAGGTTTAGCACTGTGTAATAAAGGTTTGTGGCCAGATTTTAAATTAAGTAGCTGTTGTGGCACTTGCCTGTGCCCGAGCGAAGCTTCCTGAGCAAAACACAGCGCTGGGCCGGCTGGACGGGTCCGGCCCCCCCGAAAACCTTGAGAGAGGTTTTCAGCTCTGGCGTCCCAGGTGCCGGCACGGCTGGGGCTGGGGCGGCTGATGCTGGGACTGTGGTCACCACGAGCCCGCTGCTCACCAGCTACCGGGCACCAGGGAAGCCTCTTTTCTGCCAAAACCGAGCAGCTGGTGCCGCGGGCTGGCCGGGGCCGTAGTGCCACCCTCGTGCGGGAAGAGAGCTCCTCGCTCCCGGCAGCGGCCCGTGTCGGCATCCGTGCGGCTCAGCCACGGCCGCAAGCAGCAAAACGTACGGCACGGAGGGTTTCCATCAAAGCAGACGGCAAAACGCCCAGCGGCAAGAGGGCGCGGGGTCGGGGCCGTCGTAAGTCGGCGGGAACTTCACCCATTGGATGCTGCAAGAAGCCAAATATTTTTCTAGAGCATCCAAAAGCTTGGGGAAAGGAGCAGGGCTGGGGATACGGACGTGGTTCCTCCCAAGTCACATTTTACCGCGGCGGTTGCTGCCTTTGGGTCCACGCCGCAGGACCCACCTTGTGCAACTTCACTTAATAACTCTGAACGGGGCTGTGCAATTTAACAGCTTCTGAGGAGCTCGATGCTAATGTATTGATTTTGCTTTAATAGAATTTTGTTGTCAATGGCCAGTGCTCAGCACGGTGCAGGCTTCAATCTTAACCCATCTGAAGGCTCTGCTCGTTTCCAGTTGAGCTCCGTTCATTTCCAGTTGAATAGGTTAAGCAAAGACAGACCTCACTGTTCTCAATTCACTTTATGATCCTCCCATCATAAAAAATAATATCAGCACCTTGCTTTTCATGTCAGAACTACATTTGAGCTGCTATTCCCTATGCCCATGAGTAAATCCCATAAAAGCCGCCCCGTTGTACTGTCGCTATTTTTCCTTGTGGATGATTGATTGATGGATGAGTGCTGACACTTCAATGAAGCTATTTCGACTGCCATCTCAATCCGATGATGTGAGGGGTATATTTTCTGTCCATGCCTCATTACTTCAGAATGACATTCCTGGAACTTCATTTACTTTTTCCCTCCTTCCCTCAAGCGCCATATTTTTTCCCATCTAGGTTATGCATGCCATAAAAAAAGCAATTTGCTATTATATGTGGCATAAGGGCAACACTTTCCCTAGGAGGTAAATAAGAAGGGCCTTTTTTTCTCCTCCATGTTGAGTTTAGGGATCATGTCAAAATTTCCCAAACAATGCCAAAACAGGCCCTTCTGCGCAAGCCACAGGGAATGCAGTAAACGTATTTAGTCTGACGTTGTGAACGCTGCACTTCAATTATATCCTTGAATGTCTAAAATAAAACCATGGTAAAAGACACCCCAAAGCCCTCTCTTATCTGAGGAAGATCCTTTTCTCAACTTGTGCCTAGCATACTTTGAATATTTCATTTGCAACAGAGTAGCGATTTACAACTTGATCCAGACTTATTTTTCCTTTGAGAATAAGGGAAGTTCATCGTTAAACACAGAGATGGATTTGTCTGCTGGAGGTTGCTTTCGCTGCAAGGAAATGCTCAGCGAGAGCAAACAGGGCTGCGCCTGATTTTCCAAGCAGGGCACGAGGTAACGTGAGACTCGTGACATTAGCGTATCCTGGAAGATTTTGTGAGTTGACTCGGGACCCGATTTTAATCTGTGTAATACAGTATTCCCGTTAATAATAATGTATAATTAAGACATCCGTTAAAAATCCATAACGTTAATTTAATGGAGAAAATCTAATACAGTTCTATTGGAATTTTTACGTTAAATTAACTTTAACGGGCTTTTAATGGATGTCTTAATTAGATCTCATTATTAACGTGAATATTCCACAAATTAAAATTGGGACCTCGAAGTTTTAATGAAAAAAGTTACAAGCACAAATTTGAAATTGCCATCTTTGTAGCCCCCTTCTCCCTAGGTCTTGGCTGACTTGAAGGCAGCCGCGCTCTCCAGCCTGCCCGTGCCGGCAGTACTAGCCGGGCGGGACAGAGAGCGCGAGGACCAGATTCTGATCTCATTTATGGTGGCACAAATCCAACGTAACTCCATTGACTACAACAGAGAGATTTAGATTTACACTCGCCTAACTGAGGAAGGAATTCTACTTTTATTCTTTTATATCTATATATAGATACTTATATAGTGATATTTATATATAGATATACCTATATTTATATAACGTTCAATAATCTAACAATAGTACTTTTGTTTAAAAATCACTCCATCGCATATGTCTCGTCATAAACCGTAATGGAGATTTAAATATATATATATATATCTGAGGAATAAAACAAACTGAAAATAATCCATTTTAAACAAATCTTTGGCAGCAACATGGTTAAGCATAACTATTTGAACAACTTGCACAGAAGATTAACATTGTTCAGAGGTTTTTTGGCTCAGAATCTGTTTTAACTTAATAATTCTTGTACTTACTGTGATGTATTGATCCCTAGTGCAATGACTGGATTGGGCAAGCCAGGTGCAACAGTAATAGCTGCACAGAATAGAAACATTTCCTTTAGACAAACTATCCCAAAGGGGTTATAAATAGGAAATGGACATTACCATGAAAAGTAAAGCTTCCAGTGTGACTGCATCTTGTGTAGCACACTTGGACATTAAACTATGAAGAATTTTTTTTTCCTGTCAAGTGTTACAAATTGACGAAATAAGTACATCAATGTTCTCAGTCATTATCTTACTTCAGTGGCACTTTGTTTTAGTGACAGCAAAAAGGGACAGTGGAGACCAGACAGCCCCAGTGCAGTTTATCAATGAAAATCTAATATCGTCCATAAGCAGGGGAGTGGAAATCAATACTTCATTACCAAATTGTTAGTGAGGATGAAGAAGAATAGCTGGAGTTTTTTTGGCAGTCTTCTTGGTCTGGGTTGTTGTGAGTTCAATGTCGGGATTGGAGTGACAGGCGCAGAGGCGGGCTGGGTGCGGGAAGCCTGGGCTGGAGAGCTGGAACTAAGGCATTCGTCCTGCAAGCAGAATAATAATGACAACTATCGTTACCAGGTTTCCAATCACGATTCCAGATTTTATTGAATATGTACTTTTATCGGTAGAAATTTCTGGAAAGGGGTCAGCTTTGCTTTATGCTGTCCACCCGTAGGCTCACAAAAAGGCAAGGACACAGAAGCATGGATAAAAAAAACCCCAGATCCTTACGGCCGTACCTGTGCAGGGATTAGTGGCTAAACTCCAACTGACGCTGCGGCTCTGCCTGGTCCACTGAGTGTGTTACTCTGCATCCCTGCTTTTCCCTCATGTTGGTTAAACCTGGACAATATAATGAGCTTCTTTCTACTACCAGCCAAGAACATGCTCTAAAATGGTCATGGTGTGTTGGACATCTTGGTACCCACGTTGTGTTTCAGTTACTCGACTATTGCTGTATTATTTCTGCGCTATTATTGTTAAGGCACCTCGCCCCCACAGCACTAAAAGCTGCCGTTCTTCCAATGGACCTCTTCCGTTCCACAACTACTGAAAGTGCTAAGTGACTCAAGTTGTGAGGTTACTTCTATACAGAGACAGAAGGTGCTTGTTTTACTTCATTTCAAGGTGTGGGTTTAAAAGCTCAGCTCAAAGTTGAGTTCTGTTTTGCTTATAACCTGGGAGAAAGACACTGAGAAAAGCAGTAGAAAAAACAACGGGAAAAATAGGGTGAGAAATGAAGCAAGCACTAAGCAGAGTGAAAGTCAATCTGGAGAGAGCACAGAGGAAAAAAGACCAACAGCGGGCAAAGAGAAATATGTTACTGAAAAATATATTGTCTGTTCAAGGCCACAGACATTTCAGCAAACACAACTCAAATCCTGCGGTGTGTTCCCTGTGTTCTGGCTAAATCAACTGGAAATTCAGCAGTAGCTTTATTTAAAGTAAAATAAACTCAGCTTTTCAAAAAATTCCTTATGAAAACAAAAAAAGTCCATCGACTCCGTGCTATTTAGTTTATAATTTGGTTTATTTTTCAATATCTTCACCTTTTCAGTTTTCACAGTGATGCTGAGTTTCGCATTGGCAACCCAAACCTGCTATGGAGAAATTGTTGGAAGGGAAGAAGAGGTTTTGGCAGCTGAATGGAGAGAATTTTGGCAACTGAGAATGCATGGAAGTCAGTTTGAAATTGTGGTGAATACCTTAGATCGTTATTTCCACTTAAAAGATATTAGAAACAATCCATGTTGACACTTTAAAATGTTGTCTTTAGGTTTCAGGGGTACCGCTCCAGAGCAATTCACACTTTGCAAAGCTATCATTTTTCACTGCAAAAGGACAAAACCATGTCAGTTCACACGTTGTTCAAGTTTTAAAGAAGTTCAGAAGCCCTACTATTGTAAAGCCTAGAGCTGAAGTACAGTAACGCCATGAGCTGGCTCTGCTTCTGCGGCCAAGTTCTCAGCTGCAGAATCACCCTCTGCAAATGGTCCAGGTGCAGACTGCGGAGATGGCACAGGCGTTTGACTTTACCTTTCAAAGTAGATTTTACAGCCCTCACCAGGGTGGGAAGCTACCCGTGGCATGCCACGTCAGTCCTGCCTTGCATCATATCAGGCTCTGTAGCAGCTCTGACGTGCAGAGCATCTGCCTAACTCATGGGTGCGGGACGCAGAAGCTATGGGCTGGTCCCGCATGGGCCACCATGAGGGCCGGTGGTGAAAGAGCTGAGTGCAGGAGCGATAACTCTTGATTAATTCAACTCTGCCTCCAGAATGTCGTTAGGACAATTAAGCAGCACGTAGCGTTACTGAAAGTGCTAAATCCGGGAAGGAGCCTTGGTTTGAAGCAAAGTAACTGCAGAGTACTGGTTCCCTGCCAGTGGGAAATATTTATCAAGGGCTTGGATTGGAAAACTGAAAAGCCAGACTCCTGTCTCCTCTTCTTTTGATTCGTTGTGAGGAAGGTCCTTGGACTTTCGTATTAGACCAGCCATAAAAATCAGCTTAGTAATATCCCGGGTCACAAGGGGAGCATGCGCTACAGCAACATTAAGGACATTGCTAACCCTTGGCAGAGCTCTTCAGAGACGCGCCACTCAGGGTGTAGGTCCACACAAAACTCTTCTGGCAACAAACCCGCTTCAGAAGCTCTCGCCCCTTCCTATCATTTGCACCCCATGGTACGATACAATCCTCAGCTGTGTCCCTGCAACCGTCCGTGGGTCTGCACCACCCCAGCCGTAAAGTGGAGCCATCCCTGCTGTAGCTCACAAGAGGCCACACACACACTTCCAAAAGGAGGCCCCAGTGCCGGGCTGGGACGGCACAGCCAACGGGGAAGGGTGGAAACCTCTTCAACTGGTTTTGCCGTTGGAAAAAAGAGAAGATGGAACAAGGAGCCCGGAAGCTGGAGGGGGGGTCTCTGCGCTGCTGCGTGCGTGCAGGCAGTTTTGGTTTAGCACTGCTGTAAAAGCCATTCGTGACAATTGTATAAACTTTTGAGGCTAAGTGTCCATATACTTGACTAATGGTAACACCCATGCATGACTAAAATCAATTGGGATTTGGCATTGATTTCAACGGGATAAGTAATTCACCCCTAGGTCTTTTGGCCAACCAAAGTCTCCATCCTTGGGTTTTTGGGTTTTGGGTTTTTTTTTTGCATTGATATCACTGCAGGCTGGGACAGGACTTCAGGAAATTAATTAGTGTGAGTCCTGATCAATAAGGGTCATAGTTTATGTATTTCATTATCAAGTCTCAAAGAGACTCAGGGAGTATGTGGAGAGCTTGTCACCCACAGTCTAGGCCATAGCAGCTTGGCTGTTCAAACAGCACTTGATGGGCAAAACTTGTTGCTTCCTGGGCATTTGTTGAAATGTAGTTCTACCTGTACCATAAAGAAAACTCTATCATTTAAATTATGGTATGAAATTGCGGTTGAGGATGTTCATTATGCTGATGTCTTGTACAGCATATGTGAAATATCAGTTGCAGATACTGAAGCTTTGCTTTTATTTAACATTAATTATGAAGCCGTCAACAGAAGTAAAAAGTTATATCTATTTTAATAGACTGATGTCTATTATGTCCTGCGGATGTGTCAGGGCTCAGGATTCCTTCTAACGAGCACCTTCCCACTCCTTGTCCGTGGCACGGCTTCCCTCTCCTCATCCAAATCTTGCCGTAAAAACACAGCCATGAAACCTTTGAAATAGGAACTCTCAAAGATATCTGCGATCTGAGACAACTGTCAACTGTGTGTCAACAGCTAATCGCGCACGTGTCCGGCCTCCGCGGGCTGGCACCAGCGCTGCTCAGCTGGGCTCCTTAGCCCCCGCACGGCTCCCGGCTCACGAGAGCAGCGGTGAGCTCGCTCTTTCTTTCATGCACACACATGCCAAATCCCATGCTTTCGTTTGCTCTCTCTCGTCTCCCCTCCCCGCCCTCTCTGTGGCCAAAAGCCACACTACCTGAATGACCCAGCTTTCTGGGGGGTGTAGAACATGGGCTGTCGCTCGTGGGGTGGTTTTCAAGTCCTTCGCTTGGGGATTGCTGTCGCTTTTGCTTTTTGCGTTCTGCAGGAGAACACCGACCGCTTCAGTGGCACGGTCTGAGGTGTGATGGTACTCTAGAGCCCGGCAGACAACAGCAGGTCCACGTGTTTATAATGTGTTTTATGTATTTGCAGATCTTTGCTAATATCATTTTGTCATCTTCTGTTAGTGTAATGGGATAATAAAAATGACAATATGTATCTGTGATCCACCCACCGAAGTCCATGGGAGTCTATAGATCAAAACCCTTTCGTACCTGCAGTAATAAATTGCAGGACTCTTAAAAGGCCAAATAGAAAGACACAGACAGTCCCTTTGTGGTTACCAAACATGCTATCTCTAGATGTCATTTTTGACCCACTTTTGCTAGATTTTTACAGCAGCAGAAAATCTATTCCTTAAAGAATCATGCTTACGTGCATAATACCTAGATAGGGAGAGAAAGCAAATCTGGATATATTTTATTTCATTTAGGACTCCTCTCACCATGAATTACAATATTACAGACTCTAAATGCCTTCTCGTTACCCATAATTATAACTAAAATTATATCAATCTAAACAGTAACTACTCAAATGATTCATCCTGATTGTAAAGAGCATGCTCTCTTAAGTTACGCCTGCCCATCCATTTTAAAGCCGTGCGGCAGGAATAGCTTTCCAGAAGGTCATTTAACAGCACATTAAATAAATAAATAGAACATATTTGTTTCAGAAAACACACTCTAATAGGGTGGGAAAGCATTTTGGGAGAGGTAAGAATAACCCTCTTGAAAAGTGAGACTTCCAGTTCTTCTTCGTTCTTTGCTGAGGGTGCAGCACCCACCCAAACACGCGCAGGGGCTCCACGTGATGCCAGCGGGAAACGGTCCCTAATGTCCTTCATACTGAAGGGTGTCGTGCCAAGAAGCTGCACTGTGCACTGCACGGCAGCTGCAGTCAGCCTCTGCCCAGCAGCAGAGCACGGGCAGGGGAGGACACGCCAGCACAACCCACCGCGGTCACCGGCAGGTCCCCGAGCCCCTCGTGTCCCCGCAGAAGGCACCGGACTCTGTGTATTCAACCCGAGCCATCGGCCACACGGAGAGGGGAGGGTGGAAAAAGGTCTCCTTTATTGTAAAAGTAAAACGTGTTTCTGTCCCATGGTCTAAGCTTATGAGAACGTGGGGCAAGATAATGGAAATGAAATGTGGGCTCTAGCTCAGAGGTTCCTGGGGTGTGTCTGCCTAAATAGAAAATTGTCTGGCTGCAGTAACACCCAGGTGGAGGAATTTAGAGACCTCATTGCCTGGGATGATGGAAACTACATTTAATAAAAACTTGAAGTCATTAAGTTGCATTTATCTCAGAAAACTCTTTGTTGAAGATACTTTGCTAAGAGGCTAAGGCCAAGGCCAGATAAAAGACCTCTGGATTTCAGCCGCAAGATCATCAGAGCATCTGTCTGCAGGAGGTCAATGAAGTTATGCCGATTTACCTCAGCTGGCCTGGCCCAACAGTTGTGGGGTATAAAAGAAGAATCTTCTTGAAATCTGCCCAAAAAGCCCCGAAACCTTCCACTTTTTTGAGATTCTTGTTTTCAGAAACTTCTGATACTTGTGCATATGGTTTTCCATGACAGATTTTTTTAGCTGTGACCCTGGTTCAGCAAAACTCTTAACCATACGCCTATTTGTATTGTGCACAGGGCGGTGAACACAGTGATCCGACGCTGCCAGGAACTGTGGGCTAACAGTACCGAACGCCACGGCTGGGCTGTACAGATACAGCAACGCTGACATTTTAGGGGCACGCCTGTGCAGGGATGTGTGCGGACCGATTGCGCCACCTAAGAGAGAGGTGCGAAAATTCTTCTGCATATACATTATATTTTATGTACAAACATAAATATAATGTACAAATATAAACGTATTTTTATATGTAAGTATACATATGTATTTCTAGAAAAAAGCAGCCCCATCAGACTTACTGAATACGTGCAAGCAGTGCCCAGCACACTAGGGTTACTAGACATCCCTGAACAAATCCAGTTAGATCCTCCAAATCCACCTGAACAACACGCCTTGCGAAAATGCTGACATCTGTTAGCCTGAGCAGTTCCCCAGAGGGCAGGCAGTTTCTTCTCTGAGTGACTAGAAAAGGATCCGGGAGTATTTTAAAAGCAAGAACGACGAGGCGCCTTCCCCAAAAGACAGGGGCAACTGAAAGACGCGGTAAGGGTGGAGGTGAGCGCTGCTGCCTGCAGCAGCCCCATTCCTCCCTCCGCGTGCGACCACTCACCGGTGCCGACCGTGCGATGCCACAGATCGGGGGCTGTTTAGGCTGAGAAAAATCAGCAAGAATAATTCCCCCGCCCCGGTAGTCTGGGCAATCCAGGTCTTTGCATGGGCCCAGGCAGCCAAGGCAGCGATGCCGGGTGTCGGGAGGGCGCAGGAGGGGCAACCGGCATCGCTGCCAGAAGCAGTGCAGGCTCAGCCCATCCTCACTTCCTTCGGAGGCAGCCAGGAGAGGGAGGGAAGAGAACGGGCTGGATGCTAAAACCCGGTTCCCACCCCCAGAGATCTGGTGCGCATAGCTTTAGGCAAATCATTTCACCTCCTGGCACGCCTCAGCTGTTTTGCTGATAGATGGAGTCAAATGAAAAACTGGGGGCTGCAGCTCCCCGTGCCTCCACAGAGATGCGATGAAATCCTGGGCTGGTGGAGAGAGTGGGATTTCTGCCACTTGTGCTGCGAAAGGCCAAGACTTCCCCCTCGATCTCAGCTTGGGCCTCAAGGTGACGTAGGATACACACATGCTCAGTAACAAAGAGCGGCACACATGATGTCGAAGAGGCACAAAGAAATACCCCGACACTTAACTGGTCCCTCCTAATCGCTTCTGCACACAGACAAAGCCCGCTACAGGGGTATCTGGAAGGATCACAGGCTTGTAAAGGGAAAAAAAAATGAGCGAGAACATTTAATTTTTAGTTTTTCCTATAAATAAAATATAGTCATCAAATCACAATGTATTTGAGAGCACATGTTATTGACAGCCTATTCTTGGAGAAAAAAAAAATGTGGATTTTTTTGGCAAAGTTTCTCTATTTGCTAAAGATTAAATTGTTCATTGTACAGGGCACCATCTGCCCTTGGAGAGAGATTTAGTTGATGGCAGCTGCAACCAAAGTGTGGAAGATATAGCTGAATTTCTGGTTTCTTTTCAACTAGCAACTGTCATTACAGGTCACATGCAAACTGTGTCATTTTCTGTGACAAGCAGGTTCTGTAGACTTGGGTGCTTGCTACATTTTAAAATGCCACCTGTATAGATCCCAGAAGAGAAACAGCTTTTGTAACACACCTTGAAAACAGTGAATTTAGAGCAGATAAGACAAAGCACTTACGGTTCAACCGTCTGGACGCTGGCGGTGGGTTCAAGCCCCAGGTTTATATGGGTGGATGTCAGGAGGTGCTGGTGGGTCACTGAAAGCTAGATTTTCTCAATTAATTTTGGTGCTTAAAAAGGCCAGTTTATCATCTGCAAGTGTTTACTCAACTGCTGCATAATTCCTGAATCGCCTCCTTGTTTCCCTTGTGACGTTATTCCCGGTTAGACTAAACCCCACGTTTTTTCAGTTCTGAAGAGAATTTGTTAATCATCAAACTAGAGGCTATTGCGGGTGGTTTTCTCCCAGCCCCACCTACCGAGCTTTGCCATTAAAATATCTAGATTCACTGCGAGAGAGTAAAGGACACTTGAGAGCAGGGAGATGCTGATCCTTTCTCTGCCTTCGGAGCTATTTTGATATTGCACAAAACTTGTCACTGGCTAAAGCGAACACCTCCGGGATGGAATTTGTACCTCTTCCCTCTCTCCTGAACACCGTAACTCATCTGCAGGAGAATTATGTTCCCTTTCTCCGCCGAACAAAATTGGAGGGGAGAAGTTAAGAGCACGCTGGTACATTTTATTAGGACTAAGAAACAAAGCAAAACAAAAAAGCAAACCCAAACCTCTTTCCTTTCATCCCTGCCTTGCTATGAAAGTGCCTTCATATTTCCAGGCTTGCTGACAATATTTCAGGATGGTACATCACACACCGTCTCCTCTGGAACAGCAGACGTTGTCAGTGCTGTGAGACAACTACTCTCTGGATTGTACTTCACAAAGATTCTGTATAAAGCATTTCTATAGAAAAAAAAGATTTTTGAAATTTGTGAGTCTCTCAGCCTTTCAGACAAGGATGAGTTCTGGTTAATTTTCTTCTGATGATTTCCACATTTTCTGCAAGAAAAACAACAGCTACTATTGCCTTAAGACAGACTGAACTAGTTGTAACATGCCTAGATATAAGATCTTTTTTTTTCATGTGAAAGAATTTGCAGGACGTTATTTTGTTCTCAAGTTTATTCTGTCCAGTTTAACTTTTTGGTCTTCTACCACCTTTTGTCGTGGTAGAATGGGATCATGATTTGAAACAGAAAGTGCTACTGCTGGTAAGTTTTGAACCAATCTGGTGTGATTAAATCTATGTTTTTGGACAAAAATATTTGGTTTTTTTAACGGGTAGAGGCTTTGCCTTTCCAGAGAAATATGGTTCATCGTTCCAGGTGTCAGCACGTGTTTCTGATTGCTCCACGACGTGCCCAGACCATCCAAGCCATTCCTCCTCGGGAAGGCTCACGCTTCCACGTCTCTTTTCTGCTGTAAAATGGAAACACAATCAAATCTTGATCTATAGGCAGGTGCACTTAATTTCCATCACTGATTTGACTGAGCTCAAGTGCTTTGAGGAGTAGGGCCTTTAAAGAGACATCCAGCAAAATGCTGAAAATCTAAGACTATGCCTGTCTGGGTTATTTTTTGCAGAAAGTGTTAATCGGTAGGAGAGGAGGGCTGCTTACAAGAATTAGCCTACAGTATGCTGGTTTCTCCTTTCTTTGTGAGGAAGCACTTAAAACACAAATTCCCACCTTAAAAACCAAACCAGTGCGCTCAGTGCGAGCTACAAGTAAATCACCTACTCTGTGGTGCCAGAACTGCACATGCTCTTCTGCTGCTGATTTATCTGCAATATATATCACATGCCAGTTACTTGAATTAGGATCATGGGGTGAAGGGAATCATTAGAGAGTAGAAGAAACTCTAACGCATAAAGAAAACTTCTCCGTTTGTCTCCTCCGCGATGCCTGTTTTATTTCCTCTTCATGCACTGACAGTACTGATGAGGCAACGGATGCTGTAATCCTAAGCCATTGCTTTTGGGGGTAGCATCATTAGGGTTGCAAATGTTTGATGCAGCAATAGCTTTGAATTTCCAGGCAGGCCCTTTTACCCAGGCGTTGCAATGATTTTAGCAGTGCTGGTAGGTGAACGGCACAGCCCGGACCAGGTATTTCACTCCTGGTGCTGTTTCCTTTGCTCTCCGAGTGCCTCGAAAAGCCAGGTAAATTAGACTTGGAGAAAGGGACACTGCATCTTTGAGTAATGAGGCTGGGAAACAGGGAACACATTTTCCACTAGCTCATGTCTCACTGTATGGCATTCCGATTTCGTGACACTTCATAATAAATCATTGCTTATCACTCACATGGGAACATAACATGGTTCAAGTTAAGATTCGTTAGTGATTGTAAAGAAGAAACATGAATTGCTCTATATCAGGGCTTTTTGATCATCTTTCTGTCCACCGCAGGCATTTTTTTTATCGTAATATTTACAGTAACTCTTGTTTAAAGCATAAATAAAAAGGAAAAGAAAGAGCAGAAAATATGAATAATGAAAATAAATTTGTCTTATTTATGTGTTTATGTAAACATTTGGCAATTGCTTTGCACAGCAGCTTGTATTCAGTGTCACAGACTGCTGCACCAACATAAGTTTCTAAAGCTGGGATTTTAAATATATATACGTATATGTGTAGATAAAAAAACCTAAATGCCAATACATTCGTTTTCTGAAGGAGAAGGTTCTAGCAGGCATACCTAGAGCCAATTTGCCTCGTCTACTGCAGGGAGAAGACAGGCCGATGCTGTCCTGCAGTGCTGTCCCCGCTCTGCACAGCGGGAGCGGAGACCTGGCGGCATCAGCCTGGAGGTGAGGGAAAGGCTGAGCCGGCTGCACTTGGGCCGAACCTGGGCTGTTCCCGCTCAGCCGGTCGCCTGTGCCCAGGGCTCCACCGAAGGCTGTAGGAACCAGGGCTTTGTGATCGGTCGGAGGGGTACCCGCGGGGTGGGACGTCCTTGCTTCAGCCCCTGCCCCTGCAGCGATCGCGGGGATGGCAAAGGGCGCGCTTGAATGGGACGGGCGTTGCGGGTGCGTTCGGCTGCGTGTTCAGGCAGGTCTCTGCCTTCTCTGACCTTCAGGAGATGGATTTTTTCCTGTGTGCTGTAGTGCTGTAGCTCACAACTTTTTCAGCAGCAATTTAGGGAGAGGGGTGAAAAGCTAACGGGTTTACAGACGACGTCAGTAGTGCTTCAGGGGAACAGTAAGTTTATTATAAAAAGACCTGCTAAGTGAAAGCATGAGGGCTTGCTAAAATAAAGAATTATAACACGTATGCAGAGATTTTTCACCTAAAAGAAAAAAAAAAAATCTATTCCTTCTCTTGTGTTACAAATAGTTTAATTGGTTTTCTTTACCTTTTGGGTTCGATTGTGGGAGGTACCTAAAACTCTGGGATGACCCGAGAGAAATCAGATAAGGTAAATATTTGCTGCAACTAAGGCTTTGATTATTTCCCTTTCAGTAATTTGCTATTTACTATATTAATCAACTCTACAGCGTGTCATTTCTACTGCTCCCTGGCTGAATAATTTCCAAAACTACAAACAGCTTTCAAGATAGTTGCCAGACAGGCGCAAATTAATACTTTCAGAAATTCTTCCTAGAAACATTCCCATGAACAGAAGTTTTCGCACCCTATATTTGTGTAAAGGAAATAGAGTTGGGTTAAAAAACCCACCAAATTATTATTTTAGACAAATTCTTGCATACATTTTTTCTGGTTTTATTCCAGTTGAATACTGATCTTTTATCAAGAATATAAAATATGTTAATGTCTACCTTTGCTAGAATAAATAGCCTTGGGAGACAAGATGGCAATGGAAGTAAGTATGTAGTTAACTCTTTGCAGGATTAGGGGCTTCATTTAGTAGTTACAAAAAAGAGAGACCTGATCGTCTTTTACTGAGGCAAATAATCCCCTTGATTTGTGGGACAACTTGTCTGAGTAAAATGGCATATGACCACGGGGCTGTAAATTCAGTTGTCCGATCCATCTGATCTGTCTCCCCGACACTCCAAATAGCAAGTATTTGTGGCTAGACCAGCCGTTGTCTTTGATCTCCGGAGTGCTCTCTTAAACCCAATTTTGCTTCTTGTGTTCACGGTCGAGGTCCCTGCAGGTCTTTCCCTTGTGCTCAGAAAATCCCCGAACCATATGCAATAAATGCATTGTGCAGAAAGATACAAAATCCCCCAAATACTAAGTTTCTAAAAGAAACAAAATCTGTTCTGGTAAAGCACAACGTTAGATGCTTCTATTATATCTTACTTTTCGCTTACTACCAATAGACGATTATATACAAGAATTAAACCCCCCAAGTCTTGACCAAGAAAAAAGAGATAGTTTTTCTAATATATATGATACAGGCTCTTAATCTGCTCTCACTTGAAGTGGTACAGTGAATGGGATTATTCTCCATTTATTTTGGCTTACACTAAAATGGAATTTTTGCCCCATAAGCTTCCTGTAATTTTTGTAAGTGGAACTGCCTTTGTCAGCATTCTTAATATTTCCCCATGGAAATGGTATTAAAAAGCAGCACATTTGCCCTACAATCTCATGTTTTATCCTTGAGAAATGAGGACTTATGGTAGATTTTTTTTGTTGTTCCCTTTTTGTGTAGGAAAGTGGCTTAATAATCTCAAACGGGGCCTGGAATGAGACGGTGTATCTCCAAAATGTTAATTCTATTGCAAACCATGCCTGGGTTAAAAACAGATATTGAAACAGGGGAATAAATATTTGACAATGCTGTTAAGGCAACTTTGCTAACGATTTTTGAACAACCTCCAACTGAGGTCTAAATGTCTGCAGTATCCATAAACAACTCTATACTGTCCAATTAGGGAGACAAAGACATAGAGTCCTGTCAGGAAGATTTGCATGGCTAAGTGTCTGAGATCACGGAGACGATGAGGGATCGTTCGGAGTGATGGGGGATGCACAGAACGGATGACTATCATTACGATATTACAGAGGCTTACACCTTCCCAATTACTGGCAGGATTCATTAATTACTGCTGCATTTCCCTAATAGAATCCTCTCTCTTTGGCTTATCGCTACCTTCCCTCTGTCTACGTAAACCCACAACTCAGCAGTCGATCACCTATGAAAAATTAGATGGTGTAGCTTCCAGTGGCCTATTTAAAATGAGAAGGCAACTGAATAAGAAATAAAGAACAAAAAAATAAGGGCTGTAATGCAGATATGTGGGAGCTACAGAAGCGGCATCAGATGGGTTTGGAATTCTCTTGTTATTGAACTCTTTGAGGGGAAAAAAAAAATCAGTGGCAGCTGCAGAGAGAAGCATCATGGTGGGTTTAAAAGCACAATGAAAGCGTTTTACATAGACGTACGTACACACACAAACTATAGGCAGATTGCAAAGTGACAATTACTTAAGGCCTGCGAGGCTGAAGTTTCACAACTAAGATTGGTGAATATTACAGGGGCTCGATGCTGTTGCAATCGACTCAGCCCCATTAAAGATAATGGTGTGAGCATTTCCATGCTGTCATCATGTTACTATCAACAGCATTATCAGTATCAACTGCTTTTACAATTATGCACAATGGCTCTTCCTGCACAAAGACTTAGCAACCACTGAACTTGTTTTCTTTTTAAATACACTGAAAAGAGCGTAGATTTCAATCCTTCATCTGTTCACAGATGAAACAACATTTCCAAATCATCACTGATAGCATTTTTTTTCCTCCCATTCTAAGGATGGCCAACTGTTCTCAGCGATTTCTATTACATTTCCTACCTATTATTTCATGTAATGGCATTCCTTAAATTTTAAATTAGCTTTGGAGAATAAAAATAATTGAATTCCTGCTGTTTTGTGTACATAGAGGGTGACAGGAGCTAATGTGATAATTTAAACTGTAAATGAGTCTTCACTTTGTGTTCATTAATTACAGCTAATTACTGAATTACAAACCTTCTTGGTTAGGCACTGTTATGTATTCATGTAGCATGTTGGATTTCCAGCTGGTAGAAAACTGTTTTATAGACTTACAAGCTGACACACCAAGCTACCACTGAAACAATTCAGTTTGAAAAATAAAGGAAGGGTGGGGGGCGCGTAACTGCTCTTGCTCTTTGAATTTAGTGAGTGATGAGAAACCGTGCTGCAAACTTGAACCTCAGGTGAGCGAGGATCTTGCATATATAATTAGAAAATATATGCTGTATCTGGTAGGCAGGAACGCAATGATTTTGAGCTGCTACTTTGGGTGAAGAGCGTGAGACTGCTCTGCTCACACCTGTTTTACACCAGTGTTAATTCCCTGATTTAAACAGGGTTACTCTCTCTATAGAGGCATTCCAGTGAGGCAGTAACGCCCCTGCAAATGGGGCCAGTGCTCCTAGCACCAATTCTTCAGCTATGCTAACGAACAGCAGGACGGTAATATAAAACTGAGCATCCAAGCAAGTGTGCATTGTATTCCATACGTAAGTGCTTATTGTTCCCCACTGGAGGATCACATGCAATGCGATAGGGCTGTCTTGAGCATTTACTCAACCTTTTCTGCATTGAATGGTTCTGTCCAAACCTCTCCTTTGGATGCCTTTTGTCTGCTGATGTTTCGCATTGAAGCTGAATGCGCTAGTTGAAGTCTCTCTATCTCTGCAAAGTGAGCAGGAAGAGCACCACAATGACAAAATCAGCCACGTTAAGATTTTACAAGCTGCAAAGCTCAATGCCCAGAGAGAGGACGTGGCAAGTGCAAAACACAGAAACCAAAAATCTCACCTACACTTCCGATAAGTATAGAGCCAGAAGAGACCGAGATTTCCCTTTTATTAGCAATTGCATTTTCCACTGGTCTCATGTGCTTTGTTCTCTTTTAACAAAACAGGCCAACAGTCTCTCCAGGCAGCACGTCCAATGCAAGTGCTCCTGCACAGCCCGACCATAACTCGGCCGACCCACGCGCCTGCACAAGCACATCTGCCGGCAAAGCGCTCCACATCCGCCGGCAAAGCGCTCCCCTGCAACAGGTAACCAAAGCACTGCTTTGTGCTGAAAGCAGCAGAGATTGCAAGGAACCATTGAATCAAATAATTAAAACTGTTTAATTAAATTATTCTATGACCCATTTGGCCTTCCAGACTGGGGACTGGGAAGACCAAGATCAAGGGTCCTGCCCCAAGGGGCCAATGCTGGGTCTGGAAAGCAGATCCTCCTCGGGAGAATACAGTGTTTTATATGGTCTATACTGGAATAATTTAGCTGAATAATACACAAACAGTTAGAAAGAAAGAGCCAGATTCTCAGCTGATGTAAAACTGTGTAGCATCATTAATTTCAGGAGAGTTATGTTGATTCACAGCAGCTGAGGTTATGCCTCAATAGGTTTATAATAATAAAGACTTTGATGAGAGGCCCCTGAAAGCAGTAACACTAATGTGTGACTGCTCACATAAACACCAGTTCAATGACAAGGCTTTTCTGCCTGAGAACTAGTCTGTGTCTTCAGGTTTAATGATAAGTACTAGTCTTTTGTCCTTAAATAATCGTTTTCATCTGGAGAATGGCAAAGTGACTTGTTCTAACACCAACAGAAATTCAGTAGTAGAGTTAGCAATGGGATTCATGTCATGTCCTATTCCCTCATCACCTTCTCATGCTGCCTATTCTCTTTCGGGGTACAAAAAGACATGAAGAAACCAGGGGAGAAAAGACGTGCAGGCAGAAATTCCTTTCTTCTTGTGGATAGTAACTCTCTCCATCATATAACGATAATGACTTTCATTAATCTTCTGTAGGTCTTTCATTGAAGGGTTCTTTTCACTCCACCTACAGAGACCACTTAAATCTGACTATATATTAAGTAAAAATAAGAATTTTTGATATCACATTTAAAAAATGGTATGAGAAGTAACACCATGCAGCACGGTACCTATAGAGGCTCAACATGACTGAAGAGGTAGGACTGCTGTTCAGTAAGTTATCAGCCACCATTTGTAGGCAGTCTCTCGCCCAACTTGTTTTCATGTCTCACTCCTTTTTAATCTGACAGTCTCCAGCATGCAAATTTGCACTGAAACTAAGCATTTCAAATGTACTGGAGGGAAGCAGGGGCCTCACACCTATTGGTAGATTAGTGCGCCTAATGCCCTTTGGCTTTTTTTTTTTTTTTTCTCTTTTTTATCACAAAGGCTGATCACTCCATTAGTTGAACAACTTGGAAGAAATGACAAGGAACTAACAAGAGAGTAACACTGTATTTTCTATTTGTTTTCTTCTGTTGCAGTAGTGCTAATTAGGAGGAGTAGTTCTTGATACGGTGCTTTGGGGAATGCTGATGAGAAGCACACAAAAGGCTGAAGTGCCTCTTCTGTACAGCATCGGATGCAGCAAAACACAGCACCTTCTCAGTTGTCATTGCCCTCATCTCCTCACTGTCTCAGTTTTTGGGACATTATGGCACATGCATATTAGAGGCTATATAGACAAGCCTTTCTGAAGCTTAAACCCTCACTTAGGGGTGAGTAATATCATATTAACTCACAGCTTATCATAACAAAATATGTTTTCAAGCAGAAATATCCAACCTACTTGGTAGTGGTGGGAAGGGAGGCAGGAATGAGGTGGGAATATGTCTTTAGAGGGAACCGGGGCTCTGTGCTGCCTGCGTACTGCTTTGCCCACAGGGTACGGGCTGCACTGGGTGGGAGTCGTTACTCACCATCCTTCAGGCAAAAATCTGCCTCCCTGTAACCTGCCTGGTCTCAGCTCTTTGGATGGGCTAGCTTCAGACGTTGGGAGAAAGGCAGAAGCTGCCCTAACTTCCCAAATGCCACCAACGACAGCTTTTCCCTCAGAGATTTTCACCCCCTCTTGGACTCGGGAAGGGGTCGTGGGGATGAAGGCTGCGAGGGTAGGATGGCACCTCTTTCCCATTCACCAAGGTTTGATTCTCTTTATGAGCATGATCCGCCAATCCGTAATCAAGGGTTAATTTCACAGCTCACTGCTTCATCTAGCATAATATCCATTCAGACTAATTAAATCTGTCTAATAATGTGAGTGTCTTTGTTCTTTCCATTCTTTGTTTTACACCCTTCACATCTCATCTCCAGAACTACACGCCATCACACTCTGCTTGACAAGCAGAATCCATCCCTAAAATTAAAACATTCCTGACCTATCTGTGATGACAAGGCAAGCAAGCTTCACAGCGCTGCGGCCCATGAAGGGAGCTGACACATTTGTTTTTAATTTCAAAAGAGTAGAAAGTGAAGATCTGACCCTGTCAATCAGGTCCTGTGACAAGTTTAATCATTGCTGCCCCACAAAAATCACGGCTAAATAGGAATGCAAATAATGTATCACAGGGCTCTTATAAATGCTAATCAAGGAGAAGTAATCAACTGACAATTTCACTGATCTCCTTTCTGAAGAAGTCAGTCAACGCACTGTCTCTGGACCACAAAGAGAAGAAAAGACAAAAGGCATAGATGCTGTTTCCCAAAAAAACCTAGCCTTTTTCAGGGCTTTCTTTTTCTTTTTTATAGAGAAAAACAGAGAATTCACTCTTTTTGATCCTCTACCGAACTTTAAAGCAAAGCTGTTTCTCAGGAACTTGAACAGTTATATGTCAAGTGTACTTTATTAACAGTACCCTCCCAACCCAGAGACAGCACTTGGAAACTTCTGCTAAAATAAAAATCTTCATTTGTCTTTGTCATTCATCCATCTTCAAAATTCTTTTCCGTCTTAACAGCTTCTGTCCTCTACGGGCAATATATTTAGTGATATATGAAGTTTTACAAGTGGAAGGCTAATAGTTAAGCTCACATTTTTTTCTAGCAGCTACCCTCCCCCAACTGAAAAAAAAAAAAAAAAAAAAATCTTGCTTGGAATTTATTTCAGTGCAAAAGCTCTCTTCAGTACCAGGATTTTTTAACTGACTATCCTTTCATGACCTTTTTAATGTGGGAAAGAACAGACAGCGCAGGCGTAACGCCAGTCTTTCACTCACAAATTCTGCATGGCAAAAAGTCATGGCTTAACCTACATACGGAATGGAGAAGGACCCAGGACAGACAGATGTACAAGATTTGTAATGCTGTTTACTGTTATCATTTTATTGTGGTTTGCTATGGTAAGCTGTGGTTCACTGTGGTAGGTCCTGATGGGGCCCATCAAGCATTAGAGTCACTGTATTGGCACAAAACAAAAGGATATGGTTTGGCCAATGAAACTCAAGGCAGGGAGATGTAAGTAGTATAAAGATTGCTGCAAGAGGTAAAGTTCAAAGAATCTAGTTGTTTGAAGTTTGGTTGGGGTTTGTTTTTTTTTTTTTATTAAACTACTTTCCTACATGGAGCCAATAGATGAAATAACTTGAGGAGGGCTTCAGCAATAGAGACTTAGGCTACCAGCAGGGTATCGTAAATAGAAATCTTCCACTACAACAGAGCCTGGTGCTTTACAGCCCATGACAGTTAGCCACAGCATAGATAAAGCAGCAAGAGAAGTTACGTCAAAACTTTGTCTTAGGTTTTGTTTGCAGGGCTGAGTTACAGAGATCAGAGGCTGGCTGTGCTGTAGCCTATTCGGGCTGATCGCTTCGCTGGGTACGAAGAGCTCAGGAACTGTTATATGTGACTGGGGAAGGTGCCGCCAAACCCATTTCAGACTGGCCACTGAATCACCCAGATTGACGCACGAGCAAAGACAAATGGGAACGATCTTTGGTCAATCCCAAGTTTCCAACTGAAAGAAGCGTTAGGGCAGCAACAGTAGCTTCTGTGCCACTTCTGTAAGAAACGTGACCTGGAGCTTTGTCACACAGTGTTCGCTGCTAGACGGGGATGTTCCCAGCAGCAAACTCTCCGTACAGGATGTATGTGGAAGGTGGGAGTAGAAAACAGAAAAAGAAATTGAAAAGCACTTTGCAGTTGTCATGTCACTTAGCAACAACCTCTTCTACTTCACATCAACATGGGCGTAGTAGAGAGACTGCACAAAGCACACGTACTGAAATCTGGGGTAAGCAGTGAATGTAGGAGGGCAAGAAGGAGCTCAAATACCAGCTAATCACAGAGAGCTTTCATTTATCATTTGAGACACGTTTTTACATCGCTATCCTCGGGGATAGGGCTTCTCCTGAATAATCGACTGGATCTAGCTATCTCTGGATTACCAATGCAGAGTAAATTATACAAACGCTCCTGGAGGTTGAAACCAAAGTTCAGCTATTTGTTTCCCAAATGAACTCCACCTAAGTGGTCACTCTGTCTGCAGTTTTACTCTCAGATGAATGCCAATTTTTTTCTTACCTGCTTCAATCTCCCAACTTCTTCCCTGTAGGATTCCCACTTTTCTCTCTCTTTACATGCTGAATTTTCATAATCAGGTCCAGATCTGCAAACCCGCAACCCCTACTTCTTCTTCCAGACGTTAATACTGTGGCTCCTTCTGGCTCGTTACCAGAGATTTCCATCAGGTGGAGAATGTCTCTGGGCCCTGATAAACAAAGGAGCAGATGCCCTTCCAGCAAGACTAAGTGGCTAAAATTAAAAACTCTAGCACAGAAAGACAGACTGATGCAGGCCACTTTGCAAGTTCTAAGGAGGATAAGTCAGGCACCTCTCTACTTTAATTATATCACTTGTCCTCATTTGTTTATCTTCAAACTGTTAGAATTTAATTATTAGCTGTTCCCATACTATTAGGGGCCAACTGATTGGCTGAAGGGCTTATTGTCGAGAGAACATGAGGAAACCCATTCTGTGTTATTCAGGAATTCATTGAGCTCCTACTCTTTTGCTCAGGAAAATGTTAAATGGCAGGAGCAGATCTGAATGTCTGCTATTTCTACAGTTGCTCTCTGAATACAAAGCTCTGCAAAGTGTATGAAATATTACATAAATAGAGCATTAGTATGTGCCAAATTAATAACATGCATTATCTAGCAGCCATGCAGTGATGCTTATTGTACAATTCTAAATCATCCTAATGGGAAGAAAAAATCAGAATCCATCACTTTGTGGCTGAGTTCCTCTCCTTGCAATTACAAAAAGTGACTTTTGCACACAGTATTGTTTTAGATGCATTATGGAAAGCTGGGCGTTGCCAAATGACCAGAGCACATCACTAGCAACCAGCAGCTCCTGAGCTCGGCTCCTGCCTTATGCTCAGAGGATGTTGCTTAGCTGAAAGCAACTGCAGTACTATGCTAGTGTGCCTTACTTTGGGGCTGGAGAGTGACAGCCTGATTTTCAGCAGTCTATTAAGCACAACTGCAGACACACGCACGTTATACCTTAACTTCAACCAGGCATTCAGCACTTGTGAATATATATGAATATAATTGGTGGCAAACACATGTTCAGACTAAACTGCTAATCAAGCCTGCTTTCGTCCTGCCTAGACGCACATGCGCGCGCACACACGCTCCAACTCCAAAGAGACCTTGCCAAATAGAGAGGAGACTCTTATTTTTTACAGCTGGGTTTCGTTTTTGCAGCTGCCAAGTAGCAAAGAAAAGTAACCCTGGTGATCGGGCCAGAGGATATGTCCTATGCTTTTAAGTAGGCTTCCTGGGAGGAGAGACAATAGACAATTGCCATGCCGCCTCGCCTCCGCAAGCTGCCATCACACTGAGCCGCTGCTGGCTGGCACCAGCGCTGCGAGGATTCGGCACGGGGCGGGTATTAATAAAGTTTTGGCTGTTGATTGTGCTTAGCCAAAAACCTAAGGAAATGTTGCAAAGGTGAATGAGACTTTGGCCCAGTAAGGATTGCAAGAGCTCCTTTACGGCAGGGCTCAGGCCCTGTGCTGCTGGATCAAAGATGAGCTCTGCTAGGGTTTGCTCCGCAAACTCTTTGGGCTGCGAAGCTAAGCTGGTAACCCAGCACACCTCACGTGCCTGCCTGGTGTCACTTTATACCACCACCAAAATCAACATATGCAAACAAACAGCATTTAGCTTTGAAATGTTCTCTCGTCATAGTCGATGGTGATGGGAGACAGGTTCAGCTCTCCTCTCGCTGTGAGCGGTGCTCCCATGGGAGCTGCTGGGGCCTGGGTCTCTTAGACTTACAGAGATGATCCCAGAGCAAAGTGTCTTGCTGTTTTGCTGTCTTGCTTTGGCAGCCTGTGCCGGGGACCTTGCAGAGCTTATTTACAATGTTAACACCTTCTGGACATAGAAGTGAGGATGAGCACAGAAACCTCCTTTGTTGTTTTCAGCCCAACCCAAGAACTCCTCTGAGGGGTGTAATAAGGCCTGGCACAACTCATTGCAATGCAGGGAGTGTGGCACTGTGTATTAAATCAAATACTTTCTTATCTGACCTGAAAAAGGCAATTTTGCAGTAAAAACCCAAACGTAGATAGCAGATAATCTATAAACTCAAGTAAATGAATGCTAGTATCTTACACGAAGGATACATTAATATAGATGACCATTACATAACACACATTAACATAGTGTAATAATATATTTACTCAATGTAGGCATGTTTTGACACAGTGCAAGCTGTGAACGGTTGCTTAGAGAATTGGGAATTTTTCTATTATTACAAATAAAAACTTGATTTTGAAAAAAAGATGGTCTTGGGGGTGCTTTGGTGCAATTCTGACAACTTCAAGTAAAATTCAGAGGAGCTTTTGCTCCCGTGTCTGGAATAATTGAGCTATCATATCTGTGTCTGTCAGATGTCAGTCATTTAACTTGCACCTCAGCTGGATGTGATGAATTGCACAATGAGCCAAAGACTATCATCTCACAATCTGTGGGTGTTTTATCTGTGTAATCTGTGTCGGAGCAGGGAGTGTATCCTGCTATGTGTTTGCATAGCTTCTAGTGCTGCAAGGGCTATGGGTCCTGCTTGTGGGCACTAAGCACGACTGTTCTTTTGTGTCATTTAAGGACTTGAACTCCTTATTCTTGAACTTTTTATTCCAAATCAAATGGAAGAACAAAAACAATCACAGAAAATTTAATACTCTCCTATATTGTCCTATGGGAAACTCATTTACTGTAAAAATCTACCGCTAGAACAGAAGTTTGATAGTGCCCATAGGAGATTTAAAGTGAAAGTAAAATGGAAGAATGTTATGTTATAAAAGAAAAAATAAAAGAAAAAAAGAGAAACAAAGAGCCAGGAAAAAAAGCAAACACAGTGAAAAATAAACTCTGCACTTCGTAAAACCAGCCATGTTCATTATTGCTTTCCTATCATACCGAACTTTATGTTGCAAATTTATCTTCAAAGTTTGGAGTTCCCTTTCAGAAGAAGCCTGCCCAGTGCCTTGCAGTCTCCGTTGCACTGCACAGAACGCGGCGGCCAGTGATGCTGGTGAGGACTTCAAGGATCATGCTTTTCAATAAGTAACAGGTTTCCTTGTCCTGCAATCCCAAGTGAACTGACCAATCTCACCTCTGTAGTTTTAAATCATAAATAGCCCAGAATACTAGTGTGCCTTGAACGAATGTTTCTTTATCAAAACAATACACCAAAAGCAATCTTGTTCTCTTTTTTTCTTTTACTTTAAGCTGATTAGAAAGTTAGTTCTGTAGTTGATTAAGTTCTGCAGAAATTGGGCTTGTGATGAGTCATTAAACAAAGACATTTTTTGTACAGCAATAAAGCCTCAAATGATTAATTAAGGGCACAATGCCAAAACAAGTGTCTTTGTTTAAAACGCAGTGGACAAGACAGGCTTGGGAAAGTTGATGTCTTAAGTAGACGCCACAACATGTTTTTAATTATGTTCAGGAAGAAGAACAAGAATGGGAATTGCCAACTGTTTGGAAAGATAATTTTTTTTTTTTTAGAAGAAAGATTAGAATAAAAAAAAACCAAACAGAGCATTATTGATTTAACACAAATGCCATTTGTTGGGCCTTTTGTAATTTCCTTATTAGTGTCATCATTCTGGAGTTCATATGCTCCCTTCTGTTATAGCATTTGGCACACATTCAGCTCCCAGCAATATGATACAGTAAACATTCAGTGACTGCTCATATTAAAATGTTTTATTTGTTGTAACTGTACCAATGATCAGGCAGTGCAAGTCCTAAATTACCCCAACTGTTTCGCAGGCTAATTTGGTAGAAGTGAGCTAGTGACCGTCTCTGCAACGCATACGTGCCCACGTGCACACACACGCACACGCACGCTGGGGAGTGCAGAGCCATGCTCTCGGTTGGAAACAAAACAAAAAGTTCATGCAACATCAGCTCTCCACGGCTTCTTGTCAAGAGCGATCCGACCGCTCGGCTAACACAGACGTAAGCTCCAATCAGTGCCTCTTCAGTCCGACAGATTTTGTTACATCTCCCTCTTTGGGGCATCACTTTGTGCTTACAATGAAGGGAAGACCCCAAATATTTTTTTCAGACTCAATTTTATAAGACCTTTCACTGCAAGTTTTATTTAAAACGTTATTTCAAACCCATTCTAAAAATCACTGAATACACTAGTCCCGTTTTCAGGTATGGAAAATTATTTTGGATGCTCCAGTAGAGGGGAGAAAGCTTAAGGAGCTTGGAAGGAATTTTGGAGGATGGACTAACAGCACTGTCCAAAAATCAGGTTTCTCCCAGTAAGAAGATAAAGAAAATAGTAACCACAATGGCACGAGCATTAACCACGGGGCTTTACGTATAACAAATCTGACACAAGGAGCTCTGAAGACGTTCCAGCAAACCTTGCACTTGCAGTTGCTCTCTTTGCGTGTGTCCAGTTGCTGCCAGAATATACGCAAACAAGGCAAGGCTAGCTGTAGTCTAAGGTGTGCCATATATAATGTCTTTTTTCCCCACTGAATCATGTCAAATGCACTGGGAGCCTTTATTAATGGGGAACTCCTTTATTTCTTAAAAGTCTCGTTCTAGCCTTGATCTTCATGCAAACCTCGCAGGGTCCTCAGCAGGAGATCGCTGTGGATCAAGGGTAGTGCGTGACCTTAATGCTGTCGTGCAAGTCCCTGGATCATAATTAAAAACATAATTTGGCCCTCTCCACAGAATGGGCTTTGACACCTCTGGAGCGGGTGTGTGACCCTACCGGCCTCCTCATCTCTCGTTTGTCCCACTAGAAATGGCACATATGTAAGCATGTAATCAGTCTGTAATTACATGGCCAACATGTTGAAATACAGACTGTTCCTCATCCTTTCCAGGAGCCGATTTACATATTAACACCTACTATTAACACCTACTAGCCTTAATGAGACAGACCCATGGAAGCCTTCTACATGAGAAAATAGGAGAGCAGACATCTCAATTTTTTTTTTAGTCCTCATCATTAGATAGTGATCCAGAAGAAAAATTAACAGACAATTATTTCTACTGAACACACCATTAATTTACCTGTGGGTATATGGCAAAGGGAAAGTTTTTTTGGCCTGGATTTCTTATAAAAATGGGGCTAGGGGCATTGCTGGTGAGGAAGCAGAGGAGAGGCTGGGCTGTGCAGTCTTCATTTCTTACCACGAGTGGCTGGGGAATGCAGCGGCTATGTAGTGATTTAGCTCAGGACAGAAACCAAAAGCAAGATCTGCCACCAAATCTCTCTCTGAGGCTGGGCCCACCCTGGGTATCCATGCTCAGGGCATTGAGTAAACACAATAACTAATCAGATGCAGCAAGTTGTCAAATTTATATGGATGCTATAAAACTTATAAGGATCCCCTTAGGCAATAATAATAGCTGTGTGTGTAAATTCTGTACATAGCAAAGCAGAATAGATCCTAATGGGCTTCAGTAAAAGCAAAGAAAACATCCGTGACATTTATAGCAAAATAGCGTATGTACAAATAAACTAAAGTTTCATCTCAGTCCTCTAATATTTCTGCCCACCTCTGTACGAGCTGGAAGCTCATTAAACTGCTCGAGAACGTGCTGGGTGTTTCCACAAAAGGGCTGAAAGCCCTGAACCCCCCGGCCACGGGTGCTCAGCACCAGTCGCGTGGTGTTTGCTGAGCACGGCTGGTACGTGGTGTGCACAGAAGAGATCCTTCTCTCCTACATCTACTGCGTGCAAAGGTGGCAGGTCCAGAAAGAACTTCCCCAAAAAAAGCAGCTCATTGAAAGCATAACCTTCTAACGTGCTACCGATGTTAAAAAAAGGTGGATTGAAGGAACAAGAAAAAAAACAACCAGAACTTAACTAAAGAGACTTAACAATTTCTGCTGCTTTGACTGATTTTCTGAAGATAATATAATTAAACACTTAAAATGTGTATAATAAGAAAAAGAATAATTCTGCATGATTTTTTTAATTTGGTCTTGCAAAAAATAACACTAAATTCCTTACGCCTACATTTAAATTAAATAAAAAAGGTAAATAGCAATAGAAAAAGTTTTTTTCATGACCTTGGAAAATGGGACTAAGCTAATCTCAGGGACAGTATCCCTCCCACTACACAGCCACGTGAAGCAAATATGTGACACCAGCGTTGGCTCCTACTGCTCGTACAAGGCATGACAGAGTTTCAGAAACCCTCAGCAGCTTTACGATGGCAGCTCATCCTGCTGATGAGAGAGCGCCAGTGACGACAAAGCCGGTCGCCTGCCCCAGCTGGGTGAGGAGATCAGGAGTGAAACGCACGGGAGTAAAGGGCTAATCTAAAGCCCAGTGAATGCAGAGAAAGGATCCTGCTGGGTGCTGCGTCCCAGCCGCTCCGGCTGAGCCCGGCACAGACTGATGGTGCTCTAGGTCTCATAATGTGTCTTCTTTTTTAAGCCAAATATTCTTTCTAGTAGTTTCTTCCAATGAGATCTATGTTTAGCCATCAAACACCTCCTTTAAGTTGATTGATATGAGGTAGATTCACCCCACACCAGTCCCTAACCATGGTCAGAAGAGAGAGCTGAGATGTTTGGCTGTCACATCGGAGAGGCTGGATGTCTTTCAGGGCGACCCTTGCTAAAGAATACACCCATCAGCAAGAAACTTTTACAGGAGCTTTTCCTACACATCTGAGCAAGTCCAACCTACTGTTTCACTGAGTTCTTAAAAGCAGGAAGATTTCCACAGTGCTCTTTATAGAGTCGGTTAACCCAGACGTATTAGTTTGCTGTGGCCTTACGTGAACCCCAACAAATTAACCACAATAAACTCTGTTCCTCCTCCCTGTTTCATTCCAGAGAACTATTTGCCTTTTTTAAATTGAAAAATAAGCGTGCAAGCAGGTTAGGAGCCTAATGTCATCTGAAGGTATTCACTGTGGTTGCTTTCTTTGAAGGCAGAGATGTCCCATCAGAAGACAAAAATAGCTGAGGGAACCTGCGGCTCACAGAAAGGTGTTTTCCCCACATGGGAACATAATCATTAATGTTAAATAAGTCCTCCTTAATCTCCTGAGCTGTGCAAACAAACAAACAGATAGAAAAAACCAACCAAATGTTTTCCCTCTGCCTTTCAAAAGCACAAACAAAGCCTCATTTGCCAGATGGACGCTTTCAGAGATAGAGCTAAGGTTTAGAAGAGGCTGATCACTCAGCAATATTTTCTGACGGTGTATGGGGGAGTTTGCTCAGAGGCTTCGTGGCAGTTTAAGATATTCCAGGATGCACTGGGACGGCGTCTGCCTTCCAGCCCTTTGAGAGTGGAGTTTTATAGCTTCGGCAATAAACTGCAGAACTTATTTTCAGCACGTTGCAGTGCTCAGGCGTATGAGTGGGAATGAAAAAGTCCATAAAAAAAAAAAAAAACCACCAAAATTCCTTGTACTTGTTCTGTTGTAGAACGTACATGCGAGACAGTAATACCTTTCCTGTATTTTCAATCCGTATTAAAATTTCATTACAATCTCTTTGGATTCAGTTGCATTGAGCTGTGGGTATGGTCAAGACTGCCACACTGACAAGGAATGCTAAGCTGGTAACATGTAGCGTAGGAGTGGACTATAAACATATATAACTTTCACTACCAATTTTGCAAGCATACATGAAGTCACTGGCAGCACTTCGTTCTCACCTAGTACCATGTAGATGCAAATTGACATTCATAATTTAAACAAGTCCTTTTTCTGTACCCCAGCAACATGAGCTGGATGCAAAAGGAAAACGGAAGACTTTCTCCGGATACAGAGAGGATCAAGCAGCATCTCATTAAGGACCACTTCAAAGATCAGTTCTTCATTTCCATACAAACAAGTTTAAATTATCTTGTGTGAATCTGCTGTTAGCTGTTGCACTGTTCCATTATGCATGATTCTTGACTGCTTGTATCATGAAAATCTGCACAGTGCTCCATTAGTGATTTTCAGTGTTATGCTAAAGCTTGCAAGTGGTCATGTTATTAGGTTAAAGTACTATATTTTGCATATTTATTCTGCCTTACCACATTTATTACTTCTGATACCGGCCAAGCAGAATTTCGCATGCATTTGACCACCTACTTTGCATGACTTGTGTGTGACTGCAACTACAAACATGGATAGCTAAACACAAACACACAGCTGGAGAGATGACTGGCTCTTTGCTCCCACTTTCACTCTGGTTTTGATCCACTTCTGGAAAAAACTTATGCAATTTCTGCAGGAAGGCACTCTGGATCTCTCAGACTGCATCTACAAAATTAATCCTTTTAAATAACTCAAAATAAACTATGTGACAAATTTCATTATGGCATAAATTATTGTCTTTATTACAAAGGATTTGTTTTTACACTTAGGTAATTTAAAGAAGCTTTTCCCAGGATTTTCATCTATAAAAATAAAAATGATATCATCTGGTTTGTATGTCTTTATATTTGTCTTACTTCTGGGATGCACCATATTATTAACTTTCATGGAATACATTCCGTTCTCAAATTACTGAAATCATCTTGCTCGCTTCGGGGATATTTATATTAGGAGAGAGAGTTGTTACAAAAATCAGGAACATAGCTGGTGTGTTACAAAGACAAATATATCATTCATTATATTTAAAAGAGAAAACAATAATTCACCTTTTATATATTGGTTATTTTGCAAATATTTGAGTCATGGATTAATGGTCAGGGGATGCAGAGTTAGAATATGGATAGCATAAATCAAAGCTGCCTAGAACCAGCCCTTCTTAGTGAGAAGGGAGCGGGTGTGGGGTTTTTTTTGTTTTTTAATTGAAGGAGACTATATAGAAGACGACAACAGTATTTCCTTCTGCTTTCTTTAAAAAACCAACATTGAATTGACCATCCAAAGGCACCTGAGTGGCAGCATCTGTTGAGACCATGACTGAAAGGAGAAAGTGTTTCTGACGGTCCTTTCCAGCAAACTCTTCTGGCTTTGCAGCGATGGTGAAACACACCGGGAACTTCAGCAGTAAACCCTGCCGGTCGGTCCCGCCGTGCTGCTTGTGGAGTCAGGCAGAGGGCTGGCAACAGGCAGAAGGAAACACTTTTCTTTTCACACGGCATCAGATTAACCTGCAGGACTCATTGCCACCATGGATGCCAAAAGCATACGTGCACCCAAGAAGCGATGAGGTGTGGCTGGGGAAGGCTATGGACATGGAGGGCCACGGAACACAGATGCAACCCGTGGCACAAGCAGTCCCTGAACTGCAGGCTGGGGCGACAGGCTGGGGAGGCCGTCGCCTCCCTCCAGCCGCCGGGAGGGACAAGGTGTCAGGCTAGGCGGGCCTGTGGGCTGGCCCAGGACAGCCATCCTTAGGTCGTCTTCAAAGTGCTGGAGGCAACTTGCACTGGATATCAATGTGCCAGGGTTGTATGAAGTTCATATATACATACAGCTCTTCTCCAGTCTCATCTGTGTGGGTACAGATGATGCAGGACAGCACAGAAATAACAGAAATAATATTCAGTGTCTGAACAGACGCTTCTGAAAGGCTTATTATGCCGAGATGCAGCTGAACCAAAACACTTTTTCCAAACAGTTTTGAAGATGCCAAGTGATTGACATCTGAAACTAAATCAAGAGCCACTGTTTGAAAGAAATCCTTCTTTTTTTCAAGAGGGGCCAAACGAGATCCCTGAATATCAGCCTACCAATCCATCTGCTGCCTCTGTTTGGGGCTATTCAAATCTATATCCAAAATTTTAGGCTTCATCTGATCTGATAATAGATTGTCAGCTCTGATGTTTTATCCTCATAAATTGCAGGCTGACACACATTCTTTCTCAGGTAGTTCATTCATCTTAAAGCATTCTGTGCTTCTAATTTGTCATTTTTCTTCCTGCATCCCTGCTGACCACAAATTACAGAAGATATCTCATCATGGGGCACCATAACAACAATAAAAGCCTCAACAAAACAGTCGGGATCGGATCCTGAGTGATACTGAATGCCTTCAATTTTTACTGATGCATATGGGAGCAGAGAAGACCCAACATCTCACAGGCAGCACCTCAGATGGTGCCTGGGAATCCCTGTTGTGGGTCCAGGTTCTGTTTTAGCCATGAGGATTGATGCGTGTGAGACCTGCCATTCCATGTTGTCGTCAAGCGTGTTACCCTAATGCCTTGAAACACCAGGCAATGAGAAAGACGCCACCATGCTAGGTGCTGCGCAAAGCAGAGAGATGGCTTCAGTTCCGAAAGAACTTACTATAAAAGTATAAAACAAGAGACAACAAAGGGACACAATAAGAATACATGAAAACAATGAAATAACACAGACAGCAGAAAAGGTTGAGGTCTCAGCAAAACAGCAGCTTAAACATTACCAAGCTGAACTTTAAGAAATGGATTCATTTTCTGCATCATTGTGATTTTTTTCTCTGCCAGCCAGGTTTTCAGATAACCCTGCTGAATTAAAGAGGGGGTTAATAAAAGTGATCCAAATTTGAAGATATTGCCATTTTGCAAGACAGACCGGGTGTGGATAACAAAATGAAGAATTTACCTTATCTGTGAATTGACACAGGAAGAAAAGAGGTTCAAACCGTCTACACGCCTTCGTGCACTTTTCTCCAAAACATCAGAGAATTTTGTTCTCAAAAAGAAAAAAAAATACTGGCAGGTTTTTGTACCTGCATCTGCAGTTACTGCAGAACCACCATCATCCCATGTGCAGATGCAATTAATTAGCTACATTTACAATTACTGCAGCCGTGTGTGTACAGTCACAATAGGAGAGCACCAGCCTCTTCAGAGGTGTTGTCTTCCCATTTTCAAGTGTCTGCAGACACCTGTCCCTCCAGCCTCACCTTTTGTGACATACTAATGTGCAGGAGCTGAAATATTAAAGTGAAAACTGTCTGCATGACGTTTTGAAGGCATCATGAGCCTTTTCTTTCATCCCTCACCAGATTTTTAACATTAAACAAGCGTGTAAAGGCTACTGAAAAATATCTTCCTGGCACAAAGCCTATGATAGGTGATGAAGAGTTGGCCGGAGAGGCCACCCATTAGCCTCCTCACCGCCTCCCTCCCTCCGAGGCCCCAACGATCCCAAGGAGTTAAATCCGCCACCTCCCTCCACTACACTGAAGAAAATAGATGTGATTTTCTTTACAAAAGAGCATTTCATTTAGGGAGAGAAAGAAAAAGGAAAGGCAGAGTTAACATAGCCATTATTCTCCATCTCAGGGAAAGCAAATCCTATTTTGCCTGTCATTACAGTAGGTAGAAAAATCCTTTCATCCAGTCATTAGTTGTAAACATTCCCGCGCCGCCTGGGACCAGGCCTCTGTTTCCCATCCCGTGCCGAAGCCATTTTCTAATACTAATGTTTTATACACACATCTCAGATACAACGCGAACTCCCCCAACCCCAAAGGCAACGGGGCATTCGTTTATACTAAATCAGAAGTGTCACCCTTGGCAACCTGCAGCACTGAAACATTTATTCGGCTTCACATTGCTGGCACTTAGAATTATTTCTTTCATGCCTGATAGCCGAATTACAATATGGCAGGTTTCCCCGGAGCCACTGGATCATTAGTGCCAGCTCACAACATACTTTCAACTGATATGGCATTTCATGTACAGCTGCCAATCAAGAGAGGGGGGATGCAAATGAGGGTGGGCCCATTGGTGTTCAATTACTGTACCGCGAGTGCCGTACAGCTCCGCTTAATGACTGGCAGTCGTTTTGCTGAGTGGAGGAAGAGCGGAGAACAGAGGCAGGAATTCCCTCCGGGAAGCCGGTTGCAAGTGCAAGAAGTTTTTACATTTGATTTCCATATTTATTCTTCCCCCCCTCCTTCCCCTTGTGTTTCTAAACACGAGGCCGAAAAAATACTTAGCACAGCTTGTTTTACAAATACACAGCCTTGTCAGTTCAGTCGATTGCCAAGGCCACATCAGCAGAAGATTAGGCTTTTTTTTTTTATTTCCTCCCCCCCTTCTCTTCAAAATATATGCCTCTTTTCAGAAAGGCCCAAGATGTTTCAGCCTTGAGGGAGTTTTAAGCTCTACGGAATCAGTTATTATAGTCCATTTCGGTGATTTTTGCTGTCCTTTTCACACACAAGAAATATGATGCCAACCTTTCCACGACACATCTTACACCATTTGTGAGCTCCTTCTGTCATGAAATACCTCTTTGAGGCCCAGATCTGCAGGGGTCGGTCACAGAGAAGGATGAAAAACAGCAGCAATCCTACAAAATCAGGACTTCTGCTTAATGCATTTATACGTTATTGTGGGCATTACAGCAGTCTGCAGACTCGCGGTGGTGGGTTCTGCAGGCATGTATCATGCCAGACAAACCGAGTCAAACAACTGACAAAGTGTGGCAGAAGGGAAGGGTTTTCTTCCCCCCCACACCCTGATGTCCAAGTTCAAGGAACAGAAGATGATAGTCAGCAATTTCAAATGGGTCTTACTTTGCATTTTAGCATCAGTCACACCAAAATCTTGAAGTGAAACTTATAGTACATGGGAACAAAAAAACCTGTGCAATCCGTTCTTGTGTGACACTTGCAAAATAAACCTGTTTTGTTCTCAGCAGCTGCTGATGCACGTTCCTCTGCGGCTGAGCCCCTGAGGACACGTTCACGTGTCGCACCCCTGTCACACATCCTATGGGGGGGGCTTTTCTTAACAGAAGCAGCGCCTAAATGGCTGACCAGGCTCTCTGTGTCAAATGGTTGCTGCTAAGGCCATGCTAGAGTGACACAGAGGGAGAGGAGGTGGCAAGAAACGTCCATTGACAGGTAGCTCAGATGCGTATACCTCAAGGGTTTATTACTCTCCTCTAAAACCTCCCAGTCTCTGCCCACAAGGTCCTTCTCGGGCCTCCGAGCACCCTGGGGCCATGCACGTCTTTCCTTCTTTTAACAGCTCCACGTTTTCAAAATATGGTCAACAGGAGACAGGGCCAAACCCAGGTCGTCGTCGTCTTTGAACCCTAGGGAGGTTGGGGATGGGCTGAACTTGGCTCTGGCCAGTCCTTGTGAGAGGGAATTGAGACACGGTAACTCCAGCCTCATGGCCCAGCTCAGACTCCTGCTAGAAATGCAGAGGTTTCCTATAAACATCAGTCATAGACACCCAAATCAGCACAAGACAGTTTTGTTAGTATGTTTTTTGGGTCCAGAAAATATCAATTAATCAACCCAAAAACTTTTTTGCAGAAATATGTAGTTCGACAAAGGAAACTTTCACTGAGGAAGGAACTCACAGTGGATTTCCAGTCAAAATGAAACAGCAAAGACAGAAGAGAAAAAAAATCAGTTAAAACTTCTTTTTTTTATGTGTGGGAAAGTAGAAATATTTTCTTTTGATTCTGTTTTGATGAGTACCACTCCATAGACTGGGCTAGTGTAATAATGCTGGCAACGTATGCCTGGTCTGCCACAGCGACTCTGGGAATGCACACGAAGGTGATCAAGTTGTGGGACTGGATATTTCATTATGTTACTTTGCTGGAAATGAAGGACCTCTTATAAATGTCAAGAACATTGAATTTATACCTGTTAAAATATAATTAAAAAATGAAGTAGTTCTTATGTCTGCATAGTAGCTACTTTTTAATGTTAATCACTGAGTCGCATTTAAAATCCTTTAAAAACAGGAAATGATGTGAATGACTAAATGCCTTTGTTGTTCTTTAGTTATTAAAGCACAGCAGAAGCCAATTAGACTTGTTTTTCTCAATGCTAAGTAATAAAGTGGAATGCTCCTTTTTTCTGTAACCAGACTGCAGTCCTCCACAGCATGGCATGATACAGAAGCACCCCAGAAATCACTGGGATGGGGAGCCTGATCTAGATTAATGAAAATTGTTTGCGTGACAGCTACCGACTTACGGTGGCCAAATGACAAGTCTGAAGTGGAGGCAGGTACGGAGGCACACTGCCGACGTGTATGCAATGTCTGAGATATGCTTCTGCTTTGCTGGCGTTTCTCCCTCTAACTCTTTGCTATTGAGAATAAAGTGCTGGGTTGGACCTACCCAACCCATTATTTCTACCACGAATACCTAACAATGTGTACACCGAGCTGCTGCTCTCTCTTGAACTGCAGTGGAAGCACTACCTTCCCCTTGCAGAGCATCTCAGGAGGACCCGAGAGTTGAATCTCGGGAAGAAAAAGCCATTCCTACTTGGCCGTGAAATTATATTCTTAGTCTCAGTCTCCAAAGGTCACTTTAGGGAACCGTAGTGGGATGCAGGTTTGGAACCGTGCGGTCGCTGTGATCTCGTGTGTGCATTTCACAGCCCAACGCTGCAAGTTGTGGTTTGAGATTTACGCTGTCACAGAACAGACCAAAGGTTTCTGCAGAATATTCCCTCCCACTTCCCTGCTATTTCATGGACTGGCAGCACACATCTCAATGTGTCTTAGCACAATGATTTGCATAATGATGCCATAAGTGTGTTCGGGGGGAGGGAAGCAAAAGTAGAAACCTATGGGGTAAATTCAATCAGACACATCTTTAACAATCCTTAGATGAATTCTTGAAAAGGAAATGCCCAGGTTATCCCCAAATAAAACCACAGCTGGCAAACTAGTATATTCTTCTGTGCTTCTCTTTTTCCTGGTATGTTGAAATGAGAGTTTTAAGATAAATCATTGGTTGTTTTAGTACTTGTTTAACACCACAGGCCTAATTAATTTTGCTACTTTAGGGGTTATCTTGGAAATAATACTCCATGATGCTGTCCACTCCTAATTGACATGTCTTACAAGAACTGATTTCTCTGCCTATGGAGAAATAAATGCTTTTCCCTTAAGGAAGGAGTTGAGAGAATTTTTCTGTTGCTTCTGGTTTATGTAAGATGACAATCAATGCCTAAATCTTTACAGAATAATTCCAAAAGACAAACTTGGTCATACCTGACTGATAAGAAGAAAGGTGCTTTACCGAATATACTTGCGCGTGATACCAAAATCTGACACAGCAAAAAAACAGGAAAAAAAAAAATCTGATGGTTCAATTATGGATAGAAATACAGCTGTCTGGACACAGCTGAATGCCTGGCAGCTCCTGTCAGTAGCTGCAGCCACCACACGTTCACCACATCCAAACATACTCGACTGACAGAGGATGGAGGTTGGTGTATGGTCCAAGAACCACGCCGAGGTCAGGATCCAATCTTAATGATGTAATGAAACCATGATGCAATTCTTACATGTCACACACGTACACAGGCTCACACAGAGACTATCAACACCACCCCTTGGGTCTAAAAACAGAATTTCCATGCACACAAAAGAATGTGCTAGCAGTAGAAATAGATAGCAATTTTATCTTTGCTGTGGAGCCCTCATCAGAGACCGAGATCTCAAATTTACTTATATAAGCCTAAATTTTACAATAGGTCCCTGAACTAGTCTGAAGTATCCAATGCATAATTTTATGAAGCATATCAAGTAATATTTTTTAATTTACACTTATGTAGCAGTTCATACTCAGTGGGCTCAAAAATCTCTTACAGACTATGCTATTGACAACAATTCCCTTAAGTATTTGTTTCCAACATAACAAGCCTTCCCCCGAACTGCAATGCCAGGAACTCAATTTTTGATATACAATACTGTCCACTTCTGTTGTGTTTCTCTGGAAGAAAAAATGATTGCTACAAATGTGTGTATTGCATCTTGACGGCATTTTCATTGCAACTAGCAATTTTCAGGTCAACCAAAAGTAGAGTCCAGAGACCACAAGTGAGCCGACTGGTTAGAGTGCATATTAAACACATAACAGACTGAGGTTTACATCTCATTCTGCCTAAATCAGAGGCTAGTGTTGAGTGTGACCCTCCCAAATTTAACCACTGGACCATTTTTGCTTTTGCAGTGGTTCTTGCTCTACTCTGTCCCCATTATGATTTTTTTAATGGTTTCTCACACTGATGAGAAACAAATTATGAATGTGTAAAATCTTGAAGTTTTTCACGGAGTGGAACTATCATTTCCTGGCCAGTCCTGATGTTAGTCACTCCTACAGTCTAGCTTTTTCCTTTAGCACAGGTACAGTGAAAACAGGGATTCAAGATTCAAGGCTGAACAGCAGTTGAGACATTCATTTGACTAGCCAAGCCTCAGCATCCAGAACTGGAATTTAAAATGTAACAAGAACCACCTTACACTTAAGCTTGTAAGCTTTAACCTCTATCATGACACATTGAATGGGTTGAATATGAAACTAAAGTCTCTAATGCCAGCTAGACCTGTGGGATTGCCACTCGCTCACGTCACCGACCTCACAGCTTCTCTTCTTCTAGCAATCCACCTGCTTTTCATTACTGTGAGATCAGCATGACCGGTCAGGACTATCCATGGGCCAACTTTGACCACTAACGTCAGAAAGAGATCCCACATCTCAACCAGCTTTATTGCAGTCATGTGAGCTGCTCGTGGCTGGCATTGCACAGGCAGGCACCGCACTTCCAGTCACCCTGTCTGGTTTTTTGTTTTTGTTTTTTTTCAAGGAACAAGGAAATGGCAAGGGCAGGTGTGAAAATGAAAAGTAGCAGGATTCATTCCTTTGGTATAAACACCACTCAGTTGCAAATTATTTCCATCAGAGTAGAAGTGGACAGGCTGGGGCTGCAGAATATCTATAATTTGGGAGATACAACAAATGGCACCTCTGTAATAGAGAGCTGGGTGGTAAGTAGGATGAGGTTAAAACCTGGAGAATATACTTTTAAATATTTTATACTTGTGAAAGAAGGGAGTGAGGAATTTTAAATTTTCTGAGCAATAACAATAGTGAAGAATTTAACGGAAAGATTTACTCCTAAAAATATTTAGGAATATTAAAGATTTCTGCTGGTCCAGGCTAATACATGTATTAACTTGGATTGGGTTGTCCTCAAGCGTATGAAGTTTTCAGAAGATGGAGTTACAGGAGAGGAAGACGGGGAAGAGAGGACTCCTTACGCTAAATTTACTGTTAGACAGAAATACTAACAGAACTGTTTGCTTTAAGGAAGGACAAAAGATGACCAAGATCAAAACAATAAAAAAAAATTTCCAAGATCCAAAAAGAAGATAAGAATAAGATAAAAAAATCTGAAAACAGTTCACATACACTGAAATATCATTTTACATTTGTAGGTCAGAAGTTTATGCTTGCAGTATCGTGAAATGAAAGTGTCGGGAGAAATATATCACTCTCTTATCTTAGGGCTATCGGTAATGTATTCAATGCATTGGTTAGTTTTATCCATGCAATAGTAGTAGGCTGACAATTGTAATCCTCAAAACTTAAGAAAATGCTTTCTTCAATTATTCTCCCTCTCCCCAGCATCTCCTTTTTTTATTACAAGGGCTGTTAAGACCAAATTTTCAGCAACAAACACATGCAGAAAAATTACAAACGTTGCAAAACAGAGCTACATATACTCTTCACGTTAGTTGGTATGAAAATTGTGCTAAATCAATGCCTGAATCAATGGCCATTGTGTTGGTCATTCGACTGGTTTTTTTACTGCCTTTGTGCTTGTTGTATCCTGGAAGCTGTGCAAGCAAATCAGGTGTGCAAATGAGATTGTAGTCAGGAAGATTTGGGTTTTTCTCTGTTACTTTATATTTTAATTTTTCTATGAGTCTCTTGTGTCTAGTTTTGTTTATAATGCCTTGTGGCAGATCCTATTTGTGACTTATCATTTTAAAGCAGTTTTTGTATTTCATCTCTGTAGAATTCCCTCTGGAGGATGCTACCAGGGAGGCTAATCATGCCAACAAAGCCTACTGTAGTAGAGGAACTCGGGAAAAGAAGCAGATTATTTTACTGCACATCTGCAGGGATGCAGGAATGTCAAATTCACCTGGGCTGCTGCAATACATGTCCCTCTTTTTTCTAATTTTTTTTTTTTTTTTTCAGAATGGGTGGAAATGATTCACAGTCACTCATGCTGTACATCACTACTTTCCCTGACATGTAGGATGAGAGAATCAGTGAGCAGACCTGGAGCAGGAAACTGAGACAGTGTTTTATGCACTTTTTGCCACGCAATCCATTTCAAAATCTGTTGAACTGTCCGGCAGGTTGGCAGTGCTGGTCATGAGGCATCACACCCCAAAACTGTCAACTGATCAAATAACTCCCTGAACACAGCAAAACACCTACCAGGATTCTAATATTCTTGTACTAAAGGATATGAAAGATTTTGTCATAATATGACAAAAATTCTCTATTCATTGTATACAAACACCAACCCAGAGACTGAGAGGACAAAACCTGACTTGTCATTCGGACCTAATTTGCCAGTAGTTACAGGACAAAATTTAAACATGTCTTTTGTGTACTTGATCTTTGAAATGAAATTGTAGTTGCAGTCCCACAGCAATCTTCAAAACAAGGAGCATCAGCTGCCAAGGAAGCCCTGTGTTCGGGGCAACAAGTGTCCGCCTACGACAACCGAGATTCAGGGTCACTTCTTCATCCCACGGCTGATTTCTAGCACGCCCCTGGCAAATCACTGAGTCTCCTGTGCCGCTGCCCACTCTCTGCCTGCCTTGCTGTTTGGACTCAGAGCTCATTAGGGCAAGGACTGTTTTGCTTTTCAAGCTTTCTAGAAGGCTACTGTAACAAAAATTGTATTGGCTTGGTTCAAGAGTGTTTGCAAACTGCTTAGGATGTATGAAATATTAAAGTGTGATTGAGAATTAGCAATGGGTTGGAGGTGATGATATGAAGAAACCTAGGGGTACTTAATAAGTACATAGCTGTTCTCTAGTCAAAGCATCAAATAGCTCCCTTTTCATGTCAGTACTGAGAAAAAATAAGAAGATAAAATCATTTCCCCTGAAGGACAGCCTACTGGAAAAGTGTCATTCGTTCTTGACCCAGCCTCTAAACTCAGGCTTACTGGCAAAATGGTAGAGGAGTTAGCATATCATCTTGGGGTGTGCAGCAGTGCAGAAGAATTTGACAGCCTCCTGGATGAGTTCTCTATTTACCAACTCTTCGATACTGACAGTGTTATGAAAGGGCCAGTAAACACAGCAGTGCTCTAGTTCTGGGGCACTGTTCTTGGCAAGAATCAGGCACCGGGGCTGATTTTTTTGTTTAGTTAGACTCATGTTGATTCCTTCATGCTTGCCTAACTCAAAGAGGCAGAGCCTGAAAGACTTTTTGCAAAAATGTGAAAGACCAACTTATAATCGCGTCTAAAGAGCCAGTCCTGCCAAAAAGACGTGTATTCAACAAGATTCTTAGCTGGTTAAAATGGAGAAGCTTTATGTTGGCTTATAGCAGCAGAGTATCTGGTCTATCAGCTTTTCTTTACTACAGAAGTATGATATCATGATATCAATTAGCTTATGCCTTAAAGCAAGCATACATAGTTAAAAGAAAACGAGCATTCATAACTTGGCTTGGCTTGATCCATCCATGAATTTGATTTAAAAGACAAACAAACAGCTTAATCTCAGTATGTCTATGCATCTTTTTTACAGGACAAGAGCCTAAACTTGACCGGTTTTTGAGCTCCTCCTGCAACCCTTATCATAGAAAAAGAGGTGCAAAAGAAGAAATGATTTACAGATAAAATATTCTGTATTATTAATAATATTAATGTCAATATTAAACAAAATAAATATCAAAATTCTCAAATCTTACTTATAATTTTTCTACAGGCTGAATCTAAATACTAGTAATACTCCAAATATACTTAGTTTAGCAGGGCAGGTTTCCCCTAGAGCTAAAGGAGAAAAGTTGGCACTTAACTGAAGTGCTCTGAATATCCCACTGAAGGTTTATACCTTGCTCTCCTGGTTGCAGAGAGAGCCTAGGCTCTAATTCAAGGACCTAGATCAAGTTCCTAGAGGTTAGAAGGCATGGATGGCTCCCACCTGGCCCCAAAACACTCCCAGGGTGTTTTTCACCCCAAAGTTGGTCACGCTTCAGCAGCACATCTCATGACATGACTAGGTGAAGACCCACTTGCCCAGCAGTAGGATGGATGTTTGTGCGCTTGAAGTTAATCAGATATGCAAGTGTTTGCCAGACTGAGCCCGATGTTTGAAAACGACTCTAAAATCTATCAGTAGGAGGGGGAACATACAAGTGCTATTATTATTTTACTTACTATTGCCAACTAACTGATCTAATAACTCATGGCATAATAATTCAGGATCTAGTTAGTCTAGGATGAGATAAAAAACCATCAAAGGCATATGGAGCATAGCTTTTAATTGCTCTAAGACTCCCCCCCAGTCTTTTAGCGCTGTGAAGTGTCTATTAATAAGTGACCAGAGAGCAGACAGAGGGATTGTATTTGAAGACGTTTCTAACAATGTTTAGACCTCAGCATGATAGCTATCCTAAATTTGCCAAATGAGGCCTCTAAATGAAATATTTCTTGTTGAGAATCTTCACAAATATGCAGATGTTTGTGAAGACGAATACAAGTTTGTTATGCTCCTGACATACTATCAATTTGTCAGCCTATCCTTTTGCACTTTGCAGCAGCAAATATGGCTTTGTGTAGCAACAGAAGGACCATCTTTCATTTCAGCTGAAGGCCACATTCTGCAGCTCAGTCAAATGTTTTAGACAAATGCTCTTCATAAAATAAGGCAAATGTGTCCTTTTTTTGGTTTATAGGAGGTCAGCCGTTATTCTCTGTCAATGGATTATTATCAAAGATAAAACCTTAACAAGCATTTTCTTTTTCTACTCATTTTTAGGGTCATATTACAATCCATTGAAGTTTTGTGAATCTGAAGAAAAAAATCAGCGACAGGACTCACCATCTGTTGCATAATGAAAGAGACATGTGAATAATAGAACGTCAGTTGAAAGGGTTGCAAGTGATCAAATGTTGTTCAGCACCTCAATAATATTTCCTTGGAAAAAAGGCTTGCTTCAGATATTTTGGCATTGCAAGTTTTTGTTTGTTTGTTTTGTTGTTGATTCCATAGCTGGGAATGGAATTTATTATATATATATAACACATTTTATATATATATATGTATATACATATATATGGCCATGGGTTTCTCAGAAGTGGCAATTCTTGGGGATAGTGACAACAATCACAGATACGGACAGCTGGTCCCTCTGCTTTTGAAGTTCGAAGGCTATGGAGAATGTACGCATACAGCTCGTTTTTATAGAAGCGGGGTTGAATTCTTAATTTAAGTCCAAATGCACAGCTCACACAATCCTATCTTACCAGCGTTCTTTCTTTGACATGAATAAAGACCTGCGAGTTAATCCTTCAAAATATTCCAAAATAAAGGGCAGACCTGAACAGATTCAAGGGCAAAATGGTTTTCCCAGGTGCTTTTTCAATTTTGGAATAAAGAAGAATACAAAGTGCTTTAATATTTGATAAACCCGTCACCTGATGGGAAGCCACTCTCCTGTATTGAATCCACAAACTACGCTTCACCATATATCCCTTAAGGCTACTGTAGAAATATTTTCTATGATGTTCTCTTAGAACAAGAACTGAGTTTATATGAGTCATAGCTATCATTCCTAAGATGTCAGAGACCTGATAAAAAAATAGGCAATACTAACTGCTAATGCAAATAGCACCATGGTCCATTGAAAAAGATGCCACGTTACTGTTTCTATTTTAACCAGCACTTTATCTAGCTACCAGTGCATCTTTCCAAACTCGTTCTGTCACAAGCCATATTGTGCCAGGCCTACATACTAAATAACTTTTCCACAGTTATAAATCATAGCTTTTATAGTTCCATCGGAAACAAATCTGAACAATGGAGACACCAAAATACGGATGCAGTTACGACAGAATGACTCACTGCATCTACCTATATCTAATCCTTAAATTTTTCCTTTCCATGTTCCAAAGGTTTCTGTCCTCAGCCATTTTGCAGTAAGACGCACTCAGCTGCAAAGCACTCAGTGCTAAAACCTTCCCTTCATACAGTAGTCAAGTTCTATTTATATTAAACACATTTTACTAATTTTCACTTTCCTTCTGTAGAAACCTTGATAAGGAAAACCCTTCTCCTTGAATACTCAATCATTCAAATTAATGGGCATTTTCTCGGAATGTTGTTGTTTTTCCCCCATGAGTACTGGCAGATCAAAAGTTCACAGAAGTATTCTGGTGCAATTTGTGGACCAACTGCACAAAACAGTGTGCCTTGCTACATTTCTAATGGGTTACAACTGAAATGCTACATTTTCATTTTCGACTGACAATGAAAAACACCAAGTAATATTCTAAGGCCAAAAATTATTGCTGGAACTTATGAGCAAGTCATTTCCTAACAGCTTTGTTCCTTGAATACTGTCTTATCAAAAGTGCCCAGGATTTTATTGAAGTGAACTGTTCTAATGAAAAAGAGCATTTGATGAACAGGCATGGCTGCAAACTCAATTCCACTCCCCTTCTTTCCAATTGGTTTCATCAGTAAAATAACCAGAAGCACCCAGGTGACCACAGATGAAAATATCCCAGTAAGATTTCTTTAGGATGACATGGGCTTTTTTTTTTTTTTTTAAATTGTTCTTAAATTAGTCTCCTAAATACGGACGAAGGCATCTGATTTCTTTTCAGAAATACTGAGCCTAGAGCAAAATACACACAAGTCTTGTTTGTCCTCAAACTATCTGCTCCAATTTTTTTTAAAGTTCTTAAGAAATAACATTTTAATACCAAATTCTGATGTTCCATATGTTGGAAGTGGAGCTTACCAATTATTGCTGTTTTATTAGATTTCGTTGCCTCTTTGATCTCTTGTAACGCTGAGCACTCAATATCTTTTTCTCCAATCCAGATGCTCAGTTTCACCCTACTAATATAGTTGTAGTCCTATTACTTGGAATTTCTGTACTTTTGATCTCACTGGTAGAGACAGAGACATAATTACAGTAACAGCTCAGGCTGCCTGCCAGTATCAATGGTAAATAACACTGAATGACTCATAGTTTCACAGTTATAACGTGGTTTACACATTTCGGTATGCAGCTGCCCAACAGACTTAGCCAGAATGTATGCACAAGTGCCAAATCTTTCAGGGCTTTTTTTTTTTCCTTTTTTCAGAGCAGGGGATCTGCGAGTTAATCAGCATTGGCCCTTCCTCTGGCAAAGAGCTGAAATCAAGACAGGAAAGACTCTATTGCAAGATGAGTTCCCTTAAAAAAAAACCAAAACCATCCACCTGAAAACCAAACTGAGGCCAGCACAGGGGGGTGCGATTCACTAGCACCACTAAACCCGGATCTACTTTGAGCAGGTTATGGTTTAGCATTCAACTTGTCCATCAGAAGCGGGATGAAGACCTCTCGTTCTTCCATGCTCACACGTTCACCACGTGTTGGGGGGAAGCACTGCACGGGGCTGCAGGCTGGAAGTCAAAGTGCCGGGGGGTCCCGGGTGGGCACAGCCCGCTTCCAGAGCGAGCCATTTGGTGTCGGCTGTGTGTTTTAACCACCGCCCCACGCCTGCTGCTACAGCACTGCCTTTGTGCCTTTCTGCAGAGTTCATTGAATGCGAGCTGCTCTTGAACCAGCTTTCAGATCACGGACTAAACAAAAATCCACAGGGCTACGTGTTTACATGCGCGTGCAGTACACACGCAGCTCATCGCCCTAGCTGTGAGAATCGCCAGCTCTCTCTGCTTTCTGGACTTGCTTTCCCTTCCTTAAGCATCTATTGTTTGCTCAGTGTGGCTTAAACACTGATAAGAAATACTCTGGGACTTTTATCAATAAGTCCTTTTCAAAACTAAACCATTCCATGAACTCCTAAAGAAAGTGAACACGCGTGTCTTAACTCCTTAAAAGAAAACTACAGCAAGATGAAACATTAAACCAAGAAAATTAAGGATTTATGTGACTGGTGTTTATAATATTCATTTCAACAATGTTGTCAATTAAATATTATTATGATCTCTAAAGTGAGATGCTATCTCTGCTTTTTCCAAAGCAGCAAAATCGCACATGCTGATGCAGTACAAGGAACTCTAAGTTTATGACCAACAACAGCTGTAGTGTAACATGCAAAGATAACTCAAATCTCGCGCTTCAGGGTATAGGAGAGATCACAGTGAGGGTCAGGAAGGACTTTTGTTTCTGATACAGAAACCTCTGTAATAAGCTAGATATACTATGAGGGTGGGAAGAAACTGTCACTTTACAAAGCAATAGGTACAGGCCACCTGATACAGAAGAGGAGTTTTGTTGAGCAATTGAAAAAGTCGGTATTTCCCTGTAAGACATACCGCACACCTGTGTGTTCTCACAGGCACACGTTCACGCTCTGCTTTGTGAGATATAGCTATATATTTCATGACATTAGGAGGATTATTAAACCTTCTCTACAATGTTTGAATGAAGGTATAATAATATATGCACAATTCATAAATTATTTATATATATCTGTACAGATAACATGTGCGTGTATGTTACAAAATGCACATACCGGATCTTAAACACACACATCTATAAGTGAGCATTAAAGAAAGTTTGATGAAGCAGCCTCATAAGTAGGTTACGTTTTTTTTTGTGATGCATCTTGCATCCCCATTGCACTGCACTTTTCATTTTGCTGATAGCCAGTAATGACCAGGTTAATTAAAAGGGGTCCAAAAACCCCGGCTGCTCGCCGGAGGGCGGAAGCGTAGCCCACACCACTTACTGCAGAACAGCAGCAGGAAAGGGAGAAGTTTTCCTTCCAAGGGATTCACAAGCACAATAAGATATTTACTGTATTTATCGCGGAGATCAAACCCACACACAGATGTCACATTTCTTGAATTCCATCAGTAGATCAGACAAGCCGTCTCTGGAAAGAGGACATTGCAGCCAGAAAGTTCAGAGCGTGCAGGCGTTGGAGGGCCATTCCCGCTCCGTTTTCTGTCATGCACCCTGAGCCTTTGTTGTCTCCGCAATGCTGATAAATCAATCCATCAAAAAATTTCCTCAGTGAAACTCAATCAAGAAAGGTCATGTCAGCGGGAGAGGAACAGATTAAATTAGCATCAAATTAGACATGGAAAGTGAGTTCTGTCAAAATCATCACAGCGCTCAGCACAATTAGAATATGTTAATTATGCATTTCATTAAGGTAGTGCTCTTTGAATGCGAGATGAAATGTCAGTGGTGTAGGCATCCGAAAAAAGGAAGATTGCCAGGCACAACTTTCTCTAGACAATGTGTGACACCTTCATTAACATCAAGAATCACAAGTCTGTCTTGACTTTTTTGTAAAGTATTAAACCGTTAACTGTTTGCTGGCACTCGGAGGAGGGAGAGCCATCCGCATCCCCCTCTCGCTCGGCTCCGCCACCGGCTTTCTTGCCCTGCCAGGAGCCCTGGGGACTGCCGCGAGTGTCCGGTGGGCGCTGCAAAGGTAGTTGCGATTTAATGAAGCTTTTGCTGGATGTGCTGCGGATAATGTGGCTGCCCTACGGGTACGGCTCTGGTGGGGGTGCTGCGGTGGCTGAGCTACCGTCGGGAAGAGGGGGTAAGATAAGAAAAGACAGAGGGAGGGATGGAAGGAGGGGAAAGGGTGGAACAATTTTATTTTGCCTCTGGTTGCAAGATATAATCAACCTAAAGGGGAGAGTGAGAGAGACAGAGACAAGGAAAGGTGTGTGTGTGGGGGGGGGGAAGCAGAGAGATTTGCAAACCTACATTTGACAAACCCTAATTTGGGAAATTATTTTGTATATCAAACATCTTTGATTCCTAATGATGAGCTGTTTTTCAAAGAGAAAAATGATCCCTGGTGAGCTTGGGAGGGAACTGTAGCTTCATAAAATACTACTTATAGACTTTATTAGATGCACTATCAGATATTATGTTCAGGGAGGATTAAGAAAAAAATACATACTTTCTAGAGGCATGAGAAAACCTGCCAACTTGGTGACTTGGTTGGAGCCTCCTGTGCTCTCTTGGGGCCCAGAGGTCGGGGACAGAGTTACGGACAGTCAAGCTTTCTAATGATCACCTCACTTGTATTTATTTGCCTAAAATGAGGATATCAAAGCCAGTAGCTCTGAAATTGTGCCCATTTGCTTTGAAAGGAAGAGGCAGTGGCTTGTAGAGCTCTTCAGCACTCAGGGAGTTGTTTAAGATCAGCTACGTGGTGCTGAGAAGTTACTGTTATCTGGTGCACCTCATCTCCACAACCCAGCAAGCCTGTGTTGTCCTACCGCCACGGAGAGCAACGGGGACAGAAAAGGGACTGCCCAGCACAAAAGAAGTCTGCAGGCTGCGTATCTTATGTAAGAGTTTAGTTCTGAGCCACTTCGGAAATTCAAACAACTCACTTTGAAAGTGCAAATTCTCTTTCTGGCACCTCTCACCTTTCTTTTTATTACTTACAAGAATGAAGTGGAAATCATCATGTTGTGATATTTTCTAGTTACAGAACAATAACCTGAGTCTAATGGGACGTGGAGCCCAAAATACTGTTCAACAGAAGAGCGTGTTGTGTGAAATGAATTTTATCTATACAAAGACGCTGTGCACACGGTATATGTGGGTAAACGGATGTGCAAACACATACATTTATTGATATAGGTGCAAAACAGGCAGTTGTGTGCACACTTGAGTACTTGTAGAAACGATCACACGTTGTACGTGAACATTTCCATATCTAACCTGTCCCCTGGCTATTTGTTTCAATCCCTGGCTACAAACTTCATTCTACTGATGGTATTTAAAACACCAGAGGACTGAGAAAGGGGTTACTGTGAACAAGAAAAATTTCAGCGTGTTTTTAATGAGCTTTTCTTTGGTTTATTGTAGCTTTTGCAAATCCTGCCTGAGAATTCGACGTTGCCAAATCTCCTCCCCAAAGATACATACTGTAGCTTCCAATGCCCTCAGGACTCCATTTTAATATAACAGGTTCCAATATAGCCGAAAAATGCCAGCAAGTGAGTAGGAGCCAGAGTCTACTTCAGCACACTTGGCTGGCCTTACAACTTTCTGAAATCTCTGTTTTCACTGGAGCTAGAAAAAAGAGATTTTTATCATTTGAAAGATAAACTCGAGTCCCAAAGCAAACAAGCTTTAAGATTCTGTTAGTTCTGCTCACTAGCTCAGAGACAAGAAGACTAAAGATGAACTGACAGGGGGTTTAGTCCTCTCGAATGTGGCAGCATGTGTGTGCAGAGCCCGGGTGGGACAGCCCTGCCTCAGCTCCTGAGCAGATGCATCGATGCCCAGTTCAAGATCGCAATGGGAAATGTGAATTCAATGTAATGTGAATTTGTTACGTCATCAGTGACCTAAGATGCACAATGTGTAGGTGATGCCTCTCCTTGCTGAGCTCACCGAACCACAAGGCACTTCGGCTGTTCTGCCTTGACCTCGCCACATCCCACCTTGCCCACAAACACTTTTATATTTATCAAGAACCTAAAGAAAATTCATGGCACGAGGCAGAAAATTGACTCTGCTCTAAGGACAGCTACCTGGTAATAGCATCTCTTGGTTTCCTTTATGCGACTGGGCTTAACAGTTTAATAATTACAGGCCAAATCTAGTCATGATACAGTTCCACTGAAGGCAGTGGTATGAGTTCTGGAATAAATATGATCTAAGTAGAGCTACGCACATGTTTCATTCCGTGTTCAAATTATTATCATTATCTTCCATTTTGGGCTGACTCAAAAAGTTAAGCTCATGAAAATGAAGAAGAAACAGTACCTACTTTGATTTCTATGAATTGTCCTGTTTGTCCTGAAATTAAAGGTATAGGTTTGGTTTACAGTGTGGGTTTGTTGTTTTTTTTTTTTTAATTTTTATTAAAATATCTAGAAACTTTTCTTCAAAATGAGAATTCAGTGTTAACCCCAGAAAACATCATAATTAAGTACCTTGACAGAATACTTTCCAGGGTCTGTGGGCAAACTGCATTTTTCCATCTGTACGCTACTGGCCTCCAAAATTTTCGCTCACCCTTGGCTTAACACTTCTTTTGTAGTAACAGGGATCTGATCATATGCTCTGTTTCATCATTTATATGTCAGCATGACTGCTGGGGTTATAGGGCTATAAATTAGCATAATTGAATGGTGAATCAAGCTCATTTATTTCTACTTTCCTTCATGATAGGAGGAAAAATATAAAGCTAAAATAAGTTTCAACCACGATCCCTCAAAAATTAGCTTTCCAGCTTTAATGCACACTGAATCAGAGTTCCCTTCTGGTAAAAATATAGAATTAAACCCAAACCTGCCACCTATCCCGATGAAGGATGGTATGTTAATTGATAGTTTTTGCAAGCAAGAGATGGGCCATTTGTATCTTGAGGGGTAATGGCCACACAAATACAGTTTATAGAGTGGTAGTACAGTTTCATCTTTTTTCAGATATTTCTACAGAGCCAGGGCCAGCAGCTGCAAGCCATCTCCCTTGGGGATCAGCAGCAGCAGGCACAAGCCTTCCCAGAGCCCTTAAGATGCCCTTGCAGGTGACAAGGACCCCACAACGGTGCGGGGTTTCCAGTACCCATCCTAAAACCCTCTAACCCAAGCCTTCTGCTCCATTCTTCCATCCTCTTCTCCGATGGAGAAAAGTAAGAGCTACCCCCACCGTCTGCCATATTTCATTACAACACAAAATAACTCTTCTTTTCGCCAAAAGCAACGGTGGACGCTGTGACCCTTACAGGTACCTGTCAGCTTCCCGGGAGCCCTGACGTGCCATTTGTCTTCCCTCCCAGGCCATCTAATGATTTCCCTGAAAGGCAAAAAGCTAAATATACATCCACAGGTGCCTCACTTGGAGGTAGCAGTAAACTGCACGAGAGCATTTGCTTTGTACACCTTAATTTACTTTATTCCCAGCCTAGGAAAATAAGTTTGAAATCCAGACAATACGGAAAATATCTTCTTTTAGTAGAAAAAGTAAGCGAAAAGTATGGACATGAGCTCCTCTTAGTAGCTGTTTTGTTCTGTTGCATGAACAATTTACCACCTTACAATTACAAAAGTTCATACCTCTTCCGGTTAACTTAGAAATTAACTTGGAAGATTTAATTGTTGCTACCAGACATATTTTTTGTCTTCATTTTTTTTAATCTCTGAAAAAAAAATAATCAGTGAAAATTTGTATTTGTCATTTAAAAGTGCGTAGGAAATGCCACATGAATTTATTTTTTTTCATATAACAAGTTTTCATTTCATTGTTATTTTAACAACTGCAGGTTTTTTTTCATCCAAAACTACATTGAGCCCATACAGCCAAACAGAAATTGGAAAATCAGAAAATTCCAGTAATGTTATTACATGATAATATTTGTTTGGGCTGAAACTGTACTTTCAAAAACAGATCAATTTTCTAAAACCAATTTCAGATAAATACTAACTTGGCTGTTTCAAAATAAACAGCATCTCAAATTTAATTTCTATTAGCAAGAAGCCTTTTTAATTTGTTGTGTCCCTGGCAGAAGATCTCTTCCTCATCCTTCCAGCCACTACCTGGCATTGTACAAAAGGAAGAGAGACATGCCCTCTGCTCTTCGGATTTTCCAATCTGGTTACATGTGACGTGCATGACAGAGAGAGATGCCGCTGCATGAGTTAGAGGGAGAGATGTGAAGTGTTTAGAAGATTCAGAGAGAGATTTACATGTATAAATAGTTATTTTAAGAAAACATCTTATTCATTTACACAACTGCGGCAGTCCTCTTTAAATTCAGTAAACTGCTCTGTCCTATGGTGAAATATATGACAGAAGAATTTAAATCAGAACAAACACAACTGGTTAATCAGAGTTTAAGGAGAATCCACTGCTTCTTAATAAGACCCGGTTTGCTGATTGCCAGAGCCCACGCACCGCCACGGCGGGCGGGTTGGAAATGCACCTGCAGGAACGGCATGCGCCGCAAAACACAACCGCTACCGCACTCAGCAGCGAAAACACCCTGGAAGTTTAAATTGCAAGTTGATATTCGGTGAGCGACCTGAAGACAATTCGTATCCCAAAGAGCTCCTAATTTAGTGTCATGACAAACCACGTGGTGGACAAAGAGCAAGGGGGGCAGCAGGTAACGGTCCGAGTGGGGATGCTGGCATAAGTATTTTTGGGCAAGGATCAGAGCAGCCTCAGGGGACTGATAAATGCTGTGGACCCACTGTCACTCGCAAATGCACGGGGAAAGCTGATAAAAAAACATCAGAAACAACTGACAGGTTTCTAGCATGACACGGGCACCATGACCAAAGACGTCTCAAAATGTAGCATCATACTGAGAACAAATGTTGATGTTGAATTCAGTTGGCAAACAGAGCCATGGACGACATTTATCAGTTGCACCCAACTGGATTCACCAAAATCATTGTCTTAAAACTTGTAAAACAGGCCCTTGTTCAAAGCCAGCCTCCACTCCCTGCTGCATTTTCCATTATCAATGCAAAGATCCTAAGGCCTCAGCGCAATTGCAGTAATTGCAGACACCAGCAAGGGATGTACGCGCAGGGAAGGAAGCCTCTTAAGTCGCTTTGTTACATGCAAGACTTGGAACAGATCTCCTCGTTTCAGACCTTGACCACCACGAGTCAGAGCAGAGCAGAGCTGAGTTCAGGAGAACAATGACTTCCGCGGCGCTTTCATGCTACACTTACCACATGTCTCTCTACTCACAAAAGCATCTTCTTTTCACAACAACACTGGAGCAAATTGCTATGCCTTTGTTGCCAAGCAAACTCTCCACACTATTCTTTCCCTTGCCAGTCTCGCCAGTCTCCAGTCTGCTGGTATATTAGGATGTACTCTTAAATCAAGAGCAACTTCCCTCAAAGCCAATCCACAAATAGCCCAGAGTTCACAGCACTCCGAACCACTGTGGATGCTTGTATCTTTGAGCCGTGTTTCTGTTTGGATACACAAAGGAGGCTTCAAAGTTTCTCATGCAGCTATTCAATCCCCTCCACGAGGAGAACATTCCTGTTAATGAATTATTTTGTCAATCCTTTCTCTTACAGAAGTGCTGGCAAGGTTCAGATACTGATGCAGGACACTGGAGCTGTCTCTTTTTCTTGTTTAAAAACTTCTTTTTCCCCTTTTGCTGTGGAAATTAGATTTTTAACTAAGGCAATCTGTCTTTAGAAGTTTTTTACTTTTCGTCAAAAGGCCCCAAACATTCAAAATCTCAGAAGTCTGGTGTTGAGAAAAAACAATAAGTTTTCTGAGAAATAAAATGTTTTCATTGGAAATTCTAATGAAAGTTGTTTTTTTGAAAAAGTGACTACAGAAATTAAAACTATTTTCAGATTAATGAAACAAATACTCACAAATACACACAGAGTAGAAAAAATACCTAACTACCTGACAAGAGAGTAAATGCAAATATATTCTCTTACTGAGCTAGTTTAAAGATAGGAAAAGGGCTTTAAACAGACTGAAAACATACAGGATTATTTAGTTGTCTGGTTGAACAAGCCACCTAATCTCATCCATTAATATCCTTATATGAAACAAACACACTAATTAACGTTCACATAAATGAGCTGCCTTGCTCTGTCACGCATAAACATGCAAACGTGCCTTCAGATGTGCGCACCTGAGTACGCACAATATACCAGTTCTAAACTGTGTCTTTGCAATATAATTTCCCTACAATCTAGCTTGATTTTATATATATGCTTCAAAAGGGCCGTTATTCCTGTTCTGAGGAAAAGAAAGCACTACGGAGTGCACTTGAGAAACTGTTGTGAGCTTCCACCACCTTCACAACTAGGAACTGTGTCTTATTTTAATATAATGTTATTATTTTACCGCTAAATTTAGTCAACGTAAATATCCAGCTAAATATGCTTTCTCAGCTAGACTGAAAAGCTGGCTCTCACGTAGGGATGCCTACACACAGCAATCAAAGCATCTCTCAGTATTTTTGATAAGCTGAATATGTCAAGTTCTTTAAACTTCACAGCACAAGGGTGGATTTCCAGCCTTCAGGTCATTTCTGCTGACCTCCTCTAGCTTTTTGTTAGACTATTTCCACATATTCTTGAAACATGGACATTTCACACTGTGACCCAATTACAGCTGCATATAAGAATAAAATCCTCTCTTTTTATTTGCTTTATTTAGTTTAATTTGCTTTCTTTTTGGCTTGCTTAGTTAATTTATTATTGGTTTTATTTATACAGAACAGTTTTTTCCCCATAGCACTGCACTATGAACTTAGCTGAGGTGACTGCCTGTCTATATATCTACTCCAAGACATGAGTAGATAGAAGCCACAGCTGTAATCTATATTCTGCCTTCCTGCCAGGTTTTCTTTATATCTGACTGTATTAAAATGAATCCTGTTGGACTGAAACCCCTTAACCTGCAGATTCATTTCGTTCCTACATTGCAACTTTTTCTCCTCGTTATTCACTGGTCCATCAAGCCCCGTGTCACCTTGCAGCCTTCACCAAATGTATTTTACATCATTGCTTGGATCATCGGTACAAACAGTTGAGAAAGAGGAAGCATTTCAGTGGTACCTCCTACTAACAATACACTGAGAGATCCACTGGTGAGTCAGTATTTAAAACATCTAACACACGTTTAAATACCTAATGAGGCAAAACATCAGGTGGACTAAGTCAAATGCCCTGGAGAAATCCAAGTATGTTATATCGTCCCCGTTACCTTTCTCAAGTAGATATGCAATCTTGTTGAAAAGACTCTATGTTTATTTGACAAGATTTGTATTCCTTGAAACCCTGCTGGCTGTCACTAATTGTATTTTACCCTTTAATTCTTTGTTAATAGAGTTCTGCGTTGATCATTATGTTTTACTTGGAATCAAGTTCGGACTAAGTGGTCTGTTGTTCCCTGAGTCATCCCTGTAACCTTTTCAAAATACAGGTTACAGGCTGATAATCTCGAAGGGACATTTACGATCCTTACAAGAGTGATTTCATGTAGTAAAACATTAAAAGTGAAACCTTGGTCGTACTGAAGTAGGTGGTAAAACTCCGATTGGCTTCAGTAGTGAAGGAAAGATTTCATTGAAAAGTGAAAACTGGAAGGCTAAAAAAATAATTGAAAATATGAATGCTAAATTTAGCTTAAAACTAAAAAAAGAACACTAAATGGCAAGTGTTATTTGCCTTAAGATCTTTCCAGCTGTGAAATAAAATGTTAAATTTTTTTGTGGAAAGCAGAAAAAAATAATTGAAAACCCAATTTCTCATAGAAAAATGCTTTACATGGGAAATTTTCAATCAGCAAAATTTAAACTACTGTCTCTAACCACCGTTAGTGCAATTCTTGTTTGAATAGTTTTGCAGTTATCTAAGTGTACCCCATACAGCAATAGCAATCTGTAGAGATGAGGTTTACACCAGACGGGTGTCATAGTTACCAAATGAACTGATTCCCCCTTTAACTTCTCAGCAGCATTTTGAGTTACCTACAGGTAATTTTTGAGGTAAGCAAATTAGGTGATTGATACAGGAATGCTACTTGATCAGGCATGGAGGGAGAGGCAGCTTATCTGACCAAGAGGTTGGCTTCAAAATGATCTTATTTTTGGAGAAATCCATACTACAGTCTTGTTTTCTATGCTTAATGCCTACCTCCTTAATACCCAAGAGGTATTTGATACCCTATAGCTCTGAGTCTTACAAATCCAGAGCCGTAGTCCTGTTTCCCAAGAGTTTTTGATACATGGGTAGTGTTTGTTGTCAGATAAAACTCAACCACAACAGCCACTGAAGGCTCACTGAATCAGAATAGAAGCTCTTCTGGAGCACAACAAAAAAAGATAGCGCTTATTTTTGACGCTAGTCTGCACACAAGAAATGGAAAAAAGTAGGAGGCTGAAGAGGTTCCTTAAGAGAAATTAAAAATAGTTTGAAGGATAGTTTTAAACACTTGAGTGTCCGGCTTTCTTAATTTTGTGCTGTATGTTCTCAAACTGCTGGAGTAGCAAACTGGAGGAAAAATACATGCCACCTATATAAATTTGCTTAAATAGATATATTACAAAATCATATATCTACACACATGTATATATCTATATACCCATGCACACATGGTTTTGGTTGAGGATTTTTGTTATATATCAGCAGGATCACCTTCAAAAAATCTCTGCAGAAAAACATCTGCACTTGCTATTCCAGATACAGTCAGACACCTGAGAGAGCATAAATTCCCCTGAATAGATGTATTGTTTTAACATTTATTTCTTCACCTTCTCAAAATGCCTGCTCATCTGAATTTACAATATATTAGCAGCCGTGCTGTATTTTGTGTGTGTGTGCATGGTTCTCCTTCACTACACTATAGCAGATTAGTGCTCATTCGCCTCTTTTCCTTGCTTCTCTTCAGATCGTTACACATGACAAAACAACTGTCCTAATTACAGCAAGTGTTCCCAGCTCTGTCACCGTGACAATTACTGCAATGAGGGCTCAATATCTGCAGCAGACAGTAAAGTATTACTGCAGTTGTGTTTGATAGTGCTCAATTGTCCCCTTGAGAATTCTTCAGATCGGGTTTTTTTCCATGGGGGTAAGGACTCCCTCCTTTCTCTGCCCATGGTGCATTTGCTAACAGGGTTCAAAAGTTTAAGGCAGGGGGAGGACCGAGGATGTACTGCAGAAAACACAGAAGTTTGTGTTTTTAAAGGAGAGGACCACTTGCAGGTACGGGTTGGGTTTTTTCCTACACGGCTGGGCAGAACAGCCTTGCTGCCAATGAGGGAGAAAATGGATATTGGCCAGAGTGGTTGTAAACCGAGCCTCTTCCTGAGTCTGCGATACTCTATAATACCAGAAGACATATTTTTGAATATGCTGGTTTGGGCTGGAGTAGATTTAATTTTCTTCATAGTAGCTCGTACAGGGCTGCGTTTTGGATTTGTGCTGGAAACAGCGCTGACAACCCCGGGATGTTTCCGTTCCTGCTGAGCTGGGCTTACACAGAGCCAAGGCCTTTCCTGCCTCTCACCCCACCCCAGCAGCGAGGGGCTGGGGAGGCACAAGGAGCTGGGAGGGGACACGGCCGGGACAGCTGACCCCAACTGACCCCAGGGATGTCCCACACCACACGGCGTCATGCTCAGCACATAGAGCTGGGGGAGGAAGGGGGAAGGGGGGACGTTGGGAGCGATGGCGTTTGTCTTCCCAAGTCACCGTTAGGCGTGATGGAGCCCTGCTTTCCTGGGGATGGCTGAGCACCTGCCTGCCCGTGGGAAGGGGTGAAGGAATTCCTTGTTTGGCTTTGCTTGCGTGCGCGGCTTTTGCTTTACCTGTTAAATTGTCTTTATGTCAACCCATGAGTTTTCTCACTTTTCTGATTCTCTCCCCCATCCCACTGCGGGGGAGCGAGTGAGCGAGCGGCTGCGTGGGGCTGAGCTGCCAGCTGGGGTTAAATCACAACATTGAGACAGTTCCCTCCTTCCTCTACTTTGTATTTGCAGGCTGATAAGCTGATATTGCTCCAGATGGGGCAAAAGACCTAGATCCAATAATATAACATCCCCCTCCGAGATCGCATCCCTGCCTTCCACATGTTAGCACACCTTGCAGGAGGCCTCATAGCCGGCCCTTGTGCCTGCAGCAGTGACTCTATTGTTCCTTTAGGATTTGTTGTTTGTTTGTTCACACGAACTGATACCTTCAGACTCTCCAACTGATCTTAAGGGATGGCCCCGCTTGTGACAGTTCACTCTCCACTTACGATGAGCACCTTTAACCCCACTTGCCTCCCGTGTCAGCCTCTGCAATCTCAGCTAATCAGACAGGGGATTTTAGCTGTTTCCAAAGGCAATATTGCGACCTATTCTACATTCAGTTTATCCTGAGTGACGAAGGTGATGTTCTCTGCATTTATAGTTCATTATGCTCCTGAAGTTGATTCATTCAGATGTTCTCCTTGTAAAACCCATAAACAATGCAGAACCAGGACCTGTGTAGCTATCTCATTTGACCAGAAACAGGAACGTGAGGTCCTAATACTGAATATTGATCATGGAAGACTAATGCTGCCACAGTTAACTTGGCATGAACTGACCGGTGTACTTAAAGTCTGGATTTCTAATTTTCCTTGGTCAGGAAGAAAGCAATATCTTATTTATCAGATAACATCTTTATTATAAGCATCTCGCACAGCCTTTCCACTTCAGCCTGCATGGGTTTCTTCTGTTCTTGGCATGGATCAATGAAGTCAATATTTCTGACTGCAAAGCTTTCTATGACTTACACATATTTAAAAGGATAAATCCCAATCAACAACTCCTCTGCTTGAACATAACCATTATAATCCTTATCTTTGATCCTTTGGGCTACAGTAAGCAGGCTAAGGAAGGAGTACATCTTTCCGGCTCTCAGGAAATAGTTATGATGACAGCAGAAGCTAAACAACATTGCCTGGGTTTGCTGGCTGGAATTTCTCCAGCAAAACCAGTAAGTGGTGCTACAGTTTCACAAGTACAAACTGGCCAGTGAGCCCTCTTAAACTGGTATTAACAATACTGTTCATACCCCTTCTCTACCAAAATGCTTTGTAGTCAAGCTCCTGAACCTCTACAGCACTGAGACAGATAGTAGGTTATTTGTTTCACATATGGGGAAATTGAGGCGTATTAGAATAATATCTTCATGACAATATTATCATTAAAGAAAGGGGAAGAGAGCCAGAGCCACAGCCATGGGTTTTCCATTTAGCAGAGCTATACTTTTTACCAGATGAGATTAAGTTACATAAGTCAAGCTGGGGAGTTGCCCAAGTTATGTTTAGGGAGTTGAATTTAATAACTATAAGACTTGTTTTAGTCTTGTGAATTTAGTATGCTACAACCATCTTTTCTTCAGCAGATGGAGGCCAAACAAGTTCAAAGAAAGCACACTTCAACAGGGCTCCTTTTGAGGGTTAAATTGTTGGCCAACCCTACATTTTACTGATACAGCTACACCAGCAAACCCCACTAATACAGATGCAGCTTGTCCTGCCAAAAGAGTGTTTTTAGCAGTTAAGTTTTCACTAGCTCCCTCAATGAAACAAGCTGTGTCAGCAAAATTACTTTTTTTTTTTTTAAATACAGCTGAACCTATGCTGAAGGTTGTGCCAATGTAGAAGTGCTATAAAAAAATAAAAAAAAAAAGACACCCCTAACCAAAATTACTGTGCTGGCAGAAGGTTTTACTGTAGACCTGACTTTAAAGGTTCCTTTGGAAAAATTTTAACAGAAGTCAAATAGGGAACAGGGTGGAAGGGCAGGGAGAAGAGTGAAAAAAGGATTCCTTTTTGCCCAATCGTCAAAGTGCTCTCTCTGAAGTTCTTGCTTTGCTCGAGAAACAGCTAAACAACTTCAAAAGACGTGTTTGTTTTATTGAGAGATCTAATAGATGTTTTGATATAGTGCCATATGTCCCATTTCTGCTCTCACTTATAGGCAGGGGTGAATCGTCTGAGTTCAGAGAAACGCCCTCATGGGAAAACAACATGACAAAAGGATCAGGCCCTAGTCCTCAGCAATTCTTTAATCGGAGCTTAAAACTAAGTTTAGTATGTGCCAAAAGGGCTAGCAGGCAGAGCCCAGGAAAGCCTCGACAGGGCCTCACCTGTTTTTTGTTTGCAGAATGCAGCGTCAACAGACAAGCACTTCACTTCGGTTCCTTTGTTCAACTAAGGAAAGTCTAGCAAAAAGCTTGAAAGGAACAAAAGTACAGTAACTGCAACTGTAATTAGTTTTGCTCTTTTTCCTTTTTCTTTTAAGTGTCTCAATTTTACATACAGTTTACACATTTTTACTTGGGGAAACTTTCTCTTCTGAAGAGAGCTTACAAAATGGCCTGTGATAAAGTTATTTCACACATATTACACTGGCACTTTCTATACTATGCGAGTAGCAGCATCTTAACATTGGGGCATCTCTTTGCTATTTGCATTTATAGCAGACTTTGGAAGAGTGAGTTATAAAAAAAAGAGGCTGTCTTTGACTCATGCTTAGTCTAAACTGCTCAACGAGGTAACAGTTTTCAAAACTGCAACCATAAACCAGATACTCCTTCAAAAAAGAAAAAGAAACACCAGAGAGAAATAAAATCCTATGGAGATTTTGTGTGGAGATTATTTTTTAATGTGTGTATGTAAAGTATCCAGCAAAATGGATGCTTCTGTTGCCTTTGGCCACTACTGTAATACAAACTATTATAATAATATATCACTCACTATATACAGTCAGAAAACTTCAAACCTGAAAGGAGTGAGTGAAAATGCTCCACTGTGAATAAGGTCTTGTCAGTGAAAAGCTCTTTTAACCTAATCTTTGTTCTTATCCCCAGTAATGAATTCCACCGCTGAAGCTACAGAGAGCGGTCTTATACCAGCAGAAAAAGAAGGAGAAATTCTAGTTGATTTTCAACTCTATTGCTCATGCCTTTTTTCTTTCCATTCATTAGAAACCGGCGGATCACAGATCTAATCAGACTTTGTCGCCAGCCTTATTTTGCCTGAATAGGATGTTATGGTCTCAGAAACATTCCTTACGACATCAAAAAATATTTCCTCTTTTGTTTAAATACCAAAATGATTGTTGGTCATAACGATGTACCCTGATAATGCTCACGTGCTGCACAGACCAAGTTCCTTTGTAACACGGTTAGGTCAGATTTTTCTCAGAAATTAATTTATTACGAACGTGGGCTGTATTAAATATGAACTTTTACATGTGTTTCAGGGTCAAAGACAAAGAGAAAGGGAAAGAAAGGAGGATAATAAAGCTAGCAACAGCACCTTAGCAAAGCACGTTATATGCAATGGGCTTTACTGTCCCCCTTGTGAAGGCACATTGCTCACGCCAGGGTCACGCAGGAAGGAGGGCACCCAGCCACACGCTAAGCTCAGCTCCCTGCCAGAAGCTCCTCTGGCATTTAGGGGAAAAAAAGCAAAACAAAACAAAAAAAGTGATTTCTGAGATCTAAATTGCAGAAGGAAGGTAAGGATTTAACAAAGTAAATCAGACTCTGCTTAATTTTAAGGAAATGAACATTTTCAATAAACTTGATAGACCCTAGCCACATGTTGAACATTAGGCAGGGCCCTGGTTTTCTATGGTACTCAATAAAAAAATGCTTTTATGGAGACCTGTTACAGATAATACTTCCTTCTGGCAATGCAAGCACCAATTTCTTCTCCATCCCACACATGGCATGTGCCTTTGTGCGTGTTTGCAGATGCACCTCTGATTTATATTTATTTGCCTTAATCGCGTGGGCAGAAACTGAATCCAGATATTTTGGCTCCTTCAGCTCTGCTTTGCAACGCTTTTATCTCGCTCCTGAACCTTCCTCACAAGGAACTGTAATGGCGCAGCTACATGACCTAATTGTTACTGTTGAGTGGAATTAGGTAAAAGAGAGAAACTCTGAAATGGAGGAAAAGATCTGAAAGGACTTCATTCTGCCCATTACTTGGATTGCACCTCAATAATCACAAGGTGTCGTTTCAGAGAGGCTCCAACACTGCATCCAAGCAATGTTATTTATAACAGACTATTAACAGAGAACAATGGCTTGACCCAAAACTTATTAAAATAGACATCATGAATAATATATGGGAATTGAAAAGTATAAGTGAAATAGTGGATGTAGACACAATAAAAAAGCCTTTGAAAATGCCCTAAAGTAAAATACATATTTTCAAAACTGCAAGTTTTACCCATTTTTTTCCTGAAAGTCACATCCCTCTGTGACCTCAGGGTACAACAAATATATGAGACATAGATCATTTCTGAGTGTTTTTGGCCTTTGCTAGGAAAACATCAATTTTTGCAATTTGCAAGTACTTTTTCTGGCCACACACAAGCGTCCTGCCCCACCTCAAAATGTACTCTCGACTTCTTTCTCTGTACTCCAGTGACACAAGCTTTCGAAAAAAACCCAAGGGTAACACTACAAGCTACACGGGTATTGGGTCACATGAATTTTGCAAATCAGCAAGACCAGGATTCCTTCCTCCCCTGTTACCTTAGGCACATATAAAAAGGGGTAAGTCTGACCCAATGGGATGCCAGCCAGAACTCATCCAAAACCCTTGAAATTCAGGGAGCGTGGTGCCAAGCTAATAAGCCCTGCTTTCCATCAGATGTATTACGTAGGGCTCAGCACCATGCCAACGCAGCCACCTGGCTTTTTGTTGGCTTAGAGCTTGAGCTGAGAAATCCTGCCCAAAATACCATGCAGAACTATCCAAAGAGAAGCCACATCACCTTTTGCAATTAACTCCTGCCATGCTCTGAATTTTTATTAGCAAAGAGATTAATAGTCTGGGCAGAATGGCTGAGATCCTGAAAAACACCTAGGTTGAAATGGACGGAGGCAAACTTCTTACATACTTTCAAAGTCCTGAAAACAAGTCACGCTCATCGTTGTTAGAGAAGGACGCTGTTTATTGCGCCTCCTGCATACCCTATTTCATCAAACAACTATGGGCATCCTTTTACTCATCAGGTTTTACTACCCAACGTGGCCAATAACTTTTCTTTCCCTTGTGCATCCCCTGGGTGAGGATAACAGTGCTTCCTTCCTCCCAGCTGCATGGGTTGCTAGTTTTAGTGGAGAGGAGCGTTTCTCATTGCCCGCCTGCACTGTGCTAAAAGCAATAGGAACACAATCACAACTGGAGCCTCAAGGCGTTATGTTACTGAAGCAGTAACGAAAAGGGAAGAGGCAGCCAAGTTGCCTTTGAAATTCCTTCTGGAATCCAAAACAGCAAACATGAGTCCAAGGTCCTTTTATGAACAGAGTCCAAACCTTCTCACTTTACCACCATAAGTGGTCCAAGTGATTTAATTGCCAATTTTGCCTGAAGTCGCTTCTGGTCCATTTTTCTAATCTTAGTGATTTATCGCTTACGTTTTTACAGTGACGTTATCTATTTTCGGCAAGGTATTCTTTTAGAAAGAACACCGCAAGGAGACACTTGTGTCTGGGGAGAAATATCTGTGGCTGCTTCTCAGGGCTGGGGTATCTCAAGTGTTTCTTCTTGTTTCAGTCGTGCAGCAGCACCACGAATGCTGTCCCCTCTGCCTTGGCCATAGCAGAGGCTTTTGCATGAATGGAGCCACTCCAGCCCCAAGTCTCACTTCAGAAACACTGTTTTGGTGTAGCTTATCTCTGTGATCAGCATCCGTACAAATCACCTCTGGAACCTTCTGCTTTCAGTGTAGCACATCAGTGTAATAATGCTGTCCCAAAAAATCCAACCTAAGGCAAAACCTATAGGGCTTTTCAGAACAAATGAGTCAATTGACTTCTTTAAAACTATCAACAATCATGCAGTCAGAAGCAACCCTACAGTAATAGATTGATTAGCTAGATCTTAAAAACACCACTACAAAAATAGGCTAATACTGCTCAAAAGTCCCGTACAAGAAAGAAAATAAAACTGAACCTGCTGCAAAAGGCCAGCTCGAGGAGAACAGGGCATTCACAGCTCAGAGCAAGTACTGGAGCGCTCAGTGAGGGCACAAACTCTGTTCTTCACATGTGAAGCAGGTGCAGAGCATTTTGCTCAGCCCTGAGAACTTGCCCATGATAAATAAATTCCCAAGCACACCCTGAACCTATAACAGCTGTTCAGTGAAAACCAGCATTTTTTTTTGCAAAGTGCTATGCAACTGTGGTAGTAAAAGGCAGAGAAATTCATAGTGGGAGAGATTCCTGCTGTAAATACCTCTCAGGGAGAGAGTGGAAAACAAAACCTTCAAACGGCTAATAAATAAATAAACTAACAAACTATAACAAGTTGAAAGGGTATTTTTAAAGCTTTTAAAATACTGCTGATGAGCTTAAAATGAAGGAAAACAGCATACTTGCAACAAAAAAGAGTTTAAAAAAAATGTTTGTCTAGTAGAGAACCTGCTTCTCTAATTAAGCAATTAAAGCTCAGCAAGGCAGACGTTATCATCACATAAAGGTCATTTTAAATGAAGAGGGGATGAAAAACACTGTTGGTGGAGAGTTTTATGAATGATCCTCTTATGATGGGTGGCTGCTGGTTTGAAATGAGCTGAGAATTACTGGATAGTTGCAGACTGGAGTCTGCAAAGCCGACTCCTTGGTTCTTCTCCCCGTGTAAATCATAACGAACTGACCTAAATCCAGGGAAGCTGTTCTGGATTTACACCCGTGGAAATGACAGCAGAATGAGTGCAGTTACCCTTCTCCGTGAGTGCTGGAAGATGCATATCAGCGCCACAGGGCTTGCCCCCTCTTCTGGATCCCCTCCTTCCTTTCACCAGTGCTGCACTGCCATGGGGATGTTTCACGCTGGTCTGGGATTGCTGTTCAGCCCTGGTCTGCTGTTTGATGCCTGGGCTGGGCAGGTGGCTGAGCTCCCTTCAGCACAACACTGGCCCCATCCACTCTGCCCACCGGCAGCAGTCCCCGGCATTGCATGGGAGAAACCCCGGAGCGTGCTGAGGCCGGACGAACTCAATACAGCAGTGTGCCCATGACCTGGCCCAGTGTGGGGTCAGTAATGTGGCACTGGGGGCTTGCCGGGCTCTGCCATTTCATGCAGCTTGCGTGAGGCCAAGACCTCCCCGACTACAGGCGTGTATGCAGGAGGTCGACGAATCCCCCGGAGCTGTAGGCACAGGTTCAGCACACCTAATCTTAATCCCCTCGCTCCCTGTTGGACTGTCTCTAGCTCAGAGGTTTCCTCTCTGGTTTTTTAGGTGGGCTGAGCATAACCTAGATCACCTCCGGGAGAGCCTTGAGCTGACCTGATGTCAGCTGGTTTCTGCCTCCTCAGAGCAGAGGGCAGCAGGATGAAGGGGTCAGCCTTCCGGCTCGCATCTTTTAGCTACAGCTCATCAAAACTGAGCATTAACTCTAAGATGCAGCATAAGCATTATTATTCTATAGGGACACCAAATGGAAAAGGAACCACAGGCAGAGGCCGGAGGATCCGAACAGGTTTAAATAGATCTGATGTGATAATTAACGTCCACTGAGGGATTTGGGGGGAAGAAGAGGGACGAAACATAAGAACAATTTCCACCTTTATTTTAAGTTCTTTTGACAGATGGGAATATTTTCTGTTATGCTACTTGTGGTTCGGGTAATGAGATTAGGCCTTGCATAGCAGGAAGCAGAATTAACTTTGTTTACTTAAAGTGACACCGTCAGCTTGGAAAATCACATTTCCATCTGAAATGCAGTGCCTACTATCGTTACAAATAACCCTTGAGATCATGATAACTAAAGGAGATTAGAGGCGAAAAAAACATGTTTCTCTGTCTCTCTTTTTTTTTTTTTTAATATACTTTGTTCACACTGTGCCACTGCGAGCACTCCCTGTAGCCAGATTCCCCGCTCGGCATCTCTGCGGCTGGGCTCCACCGTGCCCCTCCACCCGAAAGGCAGGGGAAGCAGGCAGGGAGCAACCGGCTGGGGATGAGCGGGGGAAAGGGGATGAAAACCCAGCTGGCTCTGGCTGATCTCAGGCATCCTGAAAAAATGTCTCCCTAAAGGCAAATGGTGTGGCAGAAAAAACACCCCACCAACCTAGCAGCATTTAAAAATGCATTTAACATCGGGTATGTACAGGACTGGGCACTCTCAAAAAAATCAAGACTTGAATTTTTGGAAGCTGATTGATTAAAAAAGTCCCTTAACTTAACATTGGCCCTTAAGCGTACTTCCACTGACATAGCTATAAAAAGGCTGGGCGTTTTCAGTTGCTGCAACACACACAGGCAACAGGATGGCTCTTTAGCACGGGAAGACGGGGAGGAGAGGGAAAGGCTTTACAACAGGATATTTCCTAAATTACCAGTTTATGCCCTGGAACGCACATGTGTTAAATGACTAGGTTTGCATACACACAAGGGAAAACTGAAAGGGGAAAAGGCATTCTGCAGCCTCTCTGCCGTACCCACAAAAAATCATCTCAAGTATAATGGCAATAAGGGTTTGCACGGAAGACTGCTTGTGAAGAAGCCTCACAGAGACGGAGCGCGTTGCTTCTCCCTCCTCCTTTGCCAGCCGAAGCCAAGCACGGTGACTTGTCCACGTGGTATTTTACGTACTCGTGACCTCTGCTAATGTTTACCAATCTCGGAAATGCCTGATATCTGGCACAGTCACTACTGCTTCATGTCAAAAAGAGTGATAGGTAAAGAGTAAAATCTGGACCCAGCACAGAGATGGACCCAAAATACATAAATAACCAATTAAGAGAAAAGATTAATAAAAATATTGTAACAGATCCCAATCTGCTGCTGAGTACCAATTGCCAGTAATAATCTCTATGGTAACTGAACTCTCTTTGGCCTCTCTCTGTATTCAACTAGTGTTTTACGGTTTTTTTTCCCCCTTCCCCTATTTTCATGGAAAGTTTTCAAAACTGGTTTAAATATTATGATATTTTCTTCTTCAAGTGCTAACTGGGAAAAGTATTCACTTTGGCTGTGTCAGTCTCCTAAGCAGATTTTCCCTTCCGTAGACGACTGCCTTAGAGGTGACTTTTGTGAGGGCACTTACTAGAAGTTCTGTTCTAACAAAAAATAGGTGAGGGAGGTTTTCAAAATCGAAGAGGTTAAAATATTGCCCAGCAACTAGATAAACCAATTAAGAAGAAGGAAAAAAATATACTAAGTAAAGATGCTACTTTCAGAAACTACTGATGTACCTGGGGAAACTTAACCCTCTTTTTATTTATTTTTTTATTTTTATTTTTTATTGTTATTACCTGACTGCACATCTGCACATGTCTCTTCTCGCCAGCTGCTCTCTTGTAATCTCAGCAACTGGTTCTAAACTATGGTTTTATACACGGGTGTTCCCCTTCCCCAGCCTGCTCTTGCGCATGCTTTGGCTGCTGGATCCGAAAAGAGGTACTATCTTCAGAAACAGCATCACACAGTAAATATTTGTTGTGTTACATCAACAGACAAAAGAAAAATTTTAATGGAGAATGTGCAGAATCATGTGAAAGCTGTCTTCCTACGCACACGTCTCACACCTAGGATGTCTTACTAAACCTTTGGGCACTATAATACAAGTAATTAGATAACATAACTTTTACAGTATAAGAATCATAGCTCTAGACATTTCATTCTGGCTTTTTTTCCTGTAACTCTGTTTCGGCAAAAGATCCCAAATGAGAAAGTTTGGCATTGGATGTGACCTATGAGTGAAGAGATGCTTTCCTCCTCTAACAGCCTTGCTCCCCGGCAAGGTATGAGAGTTTGCTGACTGCCCCTCAGCTGACGGATTTACTCACCTAACTCAACTCTAGAGGAGACCCATCTGCCAAACCATTCGTTGGTTTATAATCAGTGCCACCACAGGGAATTTGTGCTGATAAAAAGCACAGAATCACCCTCACTCAGCTGTAAAGAAGGACATGGGGGCTGGATAACTAAGTTTTGGGAAACTGCATGTTTTGAGCGGGGAGTTAACTTTCAGGCTTAGGAGAAGTTGGATGCCTCAGAAGGGAACCGATAAAATTCAGCAAGCTCTGAGGTGGTTTGCTTATGGCCAGGCCTGGAAAACAGAAAGATGCCGAGAGCAGGTTAATCCCTTATTGTAGGGTATGTCTCTCTGGGGCTTGGGGACTCTACTCAGTTATCGCTGAAATAGAGCTACGCAGTTATTTCTCCTCCATTCTGCTCTACTCTCTTTCAGGGTTCATAGTCTAGGAGATTTCTAAGAAGGTGGGTCTGTAGACCTTCTTTAAAAATCCCATTAGAATTTGCTCTTCTAAAACTCTTTTGCTTTGACTTACGGATTTCTTTGGGCTTAGAGAAGTGAGAGCACTCAGCCAGGGTGTAGGGGACCCAAACCTACATTTTCCAACCTCTATTTGGTCCTTGGAAGCTTCACAAAAGCGAATCTCAAACTGAGAGAGAAGAAATGGGCATGGGCACAATTCTGCTGCCTAGTGAGGGTTGCTTACCTGGGGGAGGTAGACCCTGAGGTTTTACTCCCAAGGAATCTGAATGCATTTTGCCTTGTGGCTTCAGTTCAAACAAAACAGGCCTTGGAGCATGGACTGGCATTTACCCTTTCCAGCCAAGTGTTGTAATCACTAGGCTAAAAAAGTTATGCTTATATTTCTCCACAGCCCAATAAATCTTGAATTCCTTTTTTGAAAAACTTCAGAAAGGGCAATGTGAGAAGTGTTCCCTCTTTGCCTTTAAAGCTCAGGTCTCTTTCAAGAGACAGAGAACAACATTTAGGTGTTGAAGGATCATGTAAAGTCCCTATTGACGGTTCATGTTCGGAGATGCTATATAAATTAGACCCACATTCTGCAACTCTTGTTCCTTTATATGACAGCCCAGACCAAGACTTTGGATCTGAAATTGTTGAGTGTTTTGAAAACATGGAGTTGGATTCAGATCCAGATCTGAATTTCCTAGTGGTTGCCTGTCTTCCATCTGTTCGTATTTGGATGTCTCATAGGATATAAGCAGCAGTTCTGTAGTGTCACACATGAATAAAGTGGATAATTATAAAATTAAAAGGTATAACATGCTTCTAGGGTAGATAAGACTACAATTAAAGAGTATAAACAAAACTGAATTTGATGTACAGATTGATATATTTATTCATTAAATATAATAACATAAACAAGACTATTAACTGTCATATTTTAATGATACTGTACCCTGCAAAACATACTCAGGAAGAAGTCCTATTGACTTCAGTAACAATGCCACATAAATTTAAATCATGACTGCAGTAAAGCAATATGTCATCATTCTCATTCATCATTATCCATACATACCCCAAAATGTTAAACAAAATACCTGTAACTCGCTGAACTGAGTCTGAGCTCAAAGGTTTTATCTGTAAATCTAAAGAAACCCACCGGGGAATGCAGAAACCTGTTCCACAGATAACTGAAATACAGTATTCCCAAGAGGGGAAAATGGCCCAGGCAAGGCTGCTGTCTATCCCATCTTGCTCTAGAAAACACTGGACATATTTTTGCTCAGGAGGTGGCAAAATTTGGGCAAATGCCACTTCATATCAGCAGTGTTAAGATCAGATTCTGACCTTCTTTTAAGATTGTTAACAGTCAGCAACAGTGGAAGCCTTAAAGCAAAAATGTCTATCTGGAAAGTACGCATTAACTAGCTTGGGGAAAGTAAAAAGCCAGTCTGGAAGGGAAAAAGGGTTTCAAGAGTTCTCCCTTGTTGTACACGGCATCTGTGCCAAAAAGATGTAAAACGGGACCATTTTGAGTCATAACGATTTTATCCACCCTTTCCACAGCCTCTTTGCTCGTACAGGGCACCAGGCAGGGGGGAAGCAGCTCCTGCAAGATCTCTAGTGTGAACAGCACAAACAGAGGCGATCTTAAAAGGGAACTCACCCCAAATTTGTGAACTGCGCTGAACTGTGAATTATTATGTCAAATGTTTCATTGTAGAATTCCTCATTAAATTCTTTGGCGTTCACCACACGCTCAGCGTAACTTGAAGTGCTGAGAAAACGAACGCTTACTGTGCCATGACAAAGGCCAATGGTTGCCTCTTTACTGAGCTTGATACATATGGTGAAAACATATTGACTAATTACTTGCCATTTTCAAAAACTGAAAACACTCCAAAGTCAGGCCTAAGATAATAGAACACGATACAGTACGAAGAATAAAGACTGGGAGAATAGAGAGGAAGAGTAGCGTAACTGTTACTGCTAATCCCTCATTCAACATTTGCTTTGATATATGAATACCGAGCAATAACAGAGCATCTCACTGTTTCAAACTGCTTAATGGAAACTGGTAAATTAAAGCACCTGATTAATACATCTGTTCAAAGTAGAGACTGGCTGAAGTAGCAAAGATAAAATTCAGATCCAGACTTCTCCCAGGTAGTAGCATGATATGGCCAATAATTTGGGTCGGGGTTCAGTTTTGCGATACTCAGTTTTCTACAGCTTAGCACCTTGTTCTGGTGTTTGACAAGTGCCCAAAAAGGGAGCGAGCTGGGCCCTGGTGATGAAGCACTTTGAGGGAGATATATTAAAGGGGTCAAAGTCAATGTGAAGAGTGAGACACTGAGACACGCTTCTCACTCGAGTTTTCAAATGCCACCTCCGATACAAATAGTCCCTTACGGGAGCCTAGATCTGTTTTCCAACACCTCTCCTCCAAGTCATGACAAACTGGTCCGCTCATCTGATTAGGAATCTTCCCGAAGTAGTGGGATGAATGTTTGACAACTTAATTTCAAGGTAGCTTATGGAGTGGAAGCAACGTAAAGCTACACAACTGCAAAAAAAAAAAAATGTTGCTGGATAAATTCTGCCAGTAATGGATGTGTAATGGAAAAGATACTTAAAATTCAAGCTCTTTGTATCAGAAGACAAGCTCTTTGGTTTAGAAGTAGAAAACATGAGGACTTATTGAAGCTAGGTTTAACAGGAATACAATTAGTGCTACTAGAGTTTTATGATTATGAAACTTGTATTGATGTATCCACAATTTTCAAATAATAGGAAATGCAGTGGATGACTTTTAAAAAATCAAGACAACTTAAAAAAAATCAGTATTCCCTTTTACTTTTTCTTTAAGTCATCCAGATAGTAGAAATCAGAGACCTGAATAGGATGCCTAAAGTTAATGGCATTATTAGACTGAGGAAAAAGAAAGAGTGATCAAAGGTTTGACCCGTTTAGCAAAAAAATTCATAGTTTGTAGAAGCTCACTATTCTACTAGTTGTAATTTTTTAAAATTCAAGATAAATCCCAGACCATGTCTGGAGGTTAGGAGTAGTCATACGCAGAGACTAAGAGTAATTTATAAACATTTCTATTATATGAGAAAAAGTTTCTATTTTAGAAACGCATAAATAATATGATGTCTTTCATAAAAGTTTTAGAAGAAGTTTTATTTTCCAGCTCATAAACTAAAAATACAACACTTTAAGTGATTGACTTTCCTTTAAGGCAACTCTTGAGCCTGATTTGATAACACTACTGGTAAAGTCCTAGTAAAACTCCTGGAAGAATTCCAGGTGTTTTGAACAGGACCAGACACTATCCCTATTGCTTTTCATTACTATTACTGTTTTACTGCAAAAACCTGGGTAGATCATCACAATTTTGCTCCTGGTGCATAAATAGGAAAGGGTTTAAGAGAACGGCTCTTCTCCAAGGGGTGGGAGGAACCTTGCTTCATTTACTTCTTAAAAACACTTTGAAAACCTTAAAGTCCCGTAAGTGTGAAAGATGCTTTTCCTGCTCCGGTAGAGTTCCACCTCAACTTTTTCCAAAAGCCTGGGTAAATAACTCAATTCTAAACAGAAGCAATAAACAAAACCACTATTATTTATTTTTGTTCAGATCATTCCCAGGACAATGGAGCTCTCCCTGGGCAGCCGATGAGCTGAGCCCTCACCGCCTGGGCAATGCTGGGGCTGAGCCTGTGAGATGGGCAGGCACTTGGTCTGTCGTGGGGTGACAATCATCAGGCTCTTTTAATGGCTTTATGCCTTCAGTCACTTTTTGTTCTTTCCAACGAGGATTTTTTTTATTTCCCTGGAAGCTTACCGGTAGCGCGTACCATAAGCGGAGCCCTGACTACGCAGTGTCCTGCGGGAGGGGATAACGGAGTCGGGCAAATGCGTGGGAAGTTCCTTCAGAAACTCAGTTCCCTCCTAGAGCAGCTGCGTTCTTCTTCAGCTTTTTGTTTAATCTCTAGGTACAGCCATTGCCAACTCGTATGCAAAACTGTTAAATGAAGCCAGCCCAAGGACTGCTTGCCATGTCTGCGTGCGGCACCACACAATGGGCTGGGAATGCCTGAGATCGTTTCCCTTCCTGCCTTTCATATCGCTGAACTGAAACCATCACTCGTGTCAAAAGCAAGGACTGCAGATGAAAGGCCAGTGCATTAAGACAGCACATAATTGTCAGTCTCTGAGTTTCTGACATTAATCGTTTTACTTAAAGACGGCAATGGAATGGTTTTTTGTGTCCCCCCCACCTCAACTGACAACACACAGGAGATAGTCTGGATAAAAATTAAAAAAAAATAATGACTCAAAATTTTTGCTAATTAAAAGTAATGTGTTTTCCCATTTTTTGGCAATTTGATAACACAAAACACTTACTTGGGGGCCACAGGGGGAAACAAACTGAGACGGATAAAAAATGTTTTGTGTTCATCCAAGCAAGACTATGTTAATGCACATTATCCCATTAATGCACATCAACATCGGGAATAAGCGCGCCAATGCAAGCAAGAAGCATACACTTATCATCATTTGATAACATGTTTAATGACAGATTGACGGTTGATTTGCAAATGTGAACTGGCATCAATGTTGCTAACTTCAGCTTCTGCCGCCTCCTCTGCTATGCCAGCATATTTATGTGCATAATTTGATTTCGCAGCCACACTGTTAGTACATTTTTAATATTAACTATGCAAGAACAGACAGCCGAACTTAAGTTGCACTGATGGTTTGAGTTCATTAGATTGAAAAAGATGGGCAATGATGACAAAGATGGAGATGGCAGCGCAACATCAAAGAGGCAACACTTAACAAACACACTCCATTTTGAACAAACCGAACTAACACATTTCATGTTGTCGGCTGCAGCAGAGCCCTTATGTACAACAGTAAGAAAAAAAATATGCTTCTGCCCTGGGCATACTGACAGCAACTCTGCAAGAAGCTTAGGAGGCTCCTGGACACAGAGTTGTAAGATATTTCACTCATCCATTGCAGGTAAAGGGGTTGATTCTGGTCTGATGTCCGAGTGACAGCAACATAATTCAGTGGATTTGCAGTGGAGTTACTTCTGATTTACACCAGTCCAAGGGAGAGCGCCTGCCTGTTCCCACTCTCCTTCCCTAGTTTGCTTTTCACAGCTGTGATTCTTTATGACGAATAATAAAAAGATTTTGCTGAGAGCTCAGCTCTCGCATGCATGATGCACAGAGCAGAACTGCAAGTTCAGAAGCCCTGGGGCCTCATGCCGCAAGGTGTGGAATGTCCTTCCCGTGTCTCCGGAGCCAGGAGCCCAGCACCACACAGGACTGCACTCCTGGTGACTTCCTCTTCTTTGGTGATTCTGGGCAATTCAATTCTGCTCTGAAGGGAACATGTACCAATGAGCTGGGAGGAGAATATTTCATCCTCTGCTCACATTAATGTCCGGGCATATACTGCATCTAGTATTAATTTCCTTGTTGTGCTGCAATATATAATAAATTTGAGGCAGTAGCTTTATGGTCCAAGTTGTAATTTTAAATTTTATGGTACAAACTGACCATCTGCAGGAATCTGACCATATAACCTAAGCCATTCTATGTAGACTATAATGTTAGTACCTCTGAATCACGGTGAAACTATGATTTAGACACACAATTAGATAGACCAGGTCCTCAACAATTCTCAGCTGTCTGAATTACTGCTGAACAGCCTAATAAATACATAGCACATAGGCCTCCGTTCTGCAAAGCTTTTAAGAATGTTCTTAAGTTCGCCTCTAATCAGCAAAGCACCTATTATAATTACTGTTACTCAGAGACTAGTCCTGGACCAGAAACCCGTTGTGCTTGGCGCTGCACAAACAGAACAAAACCCTACTGCTGGGGGACCACTGCTTCTGAGCCTGCTGCACAGGGATGGAGTGCTGGAGCGAGGCCAGGGTTTGTTAGGAAGCTGTGAGGGACATACAGTATCAACTATCGAATTTAATCCTGGAAACACGGCACCCACTTGCCAGACTGGGGCACTGAGTAAGGGAGCAGAAAAGGACCGTGCATCAATCAGCAGGTCACCTTCACCAGACAGCAGCAGCAGGAGGATTCCTGGTACCCCTGTCCTGGTGGCAGCTCCCGGGCAAATGCCTTCTGCCAGGATCTTAACCCGCCTAGCTGTAAAAACTGCTTTCTTCATTTTCTGTTATGAAAGGAACCTAAAGCTTTAATTTCAGTAAAATCTCCTTGTGGAGGTCTGTGCTTTTTCTGCGAAGAGACCTGCATTGCAGGGAGAACTCAGTCCCTGGCTATATTTGCTTCAGGCAGTTTGTTAAGCAGCTCCAGTGGCTGGTGCTGTACAGATGAAGGTGTACGACCCCCAGACCAAGGAATATCTGAACAGAGAGGCAGCAACAAACATCCTGGGAGACCCCCGACATCTTAGGCCGAAATGTGTGTAGTTGGCTTTTTTAAAATTTAAGCTATTGATGCATTAGGGTCCAAAACCAATAGCAGACACAAGACGGCACTGTGCAAGGTGCTGTGCAGAGTTCAAGGTGATCTCTCTCTTAGAAAGAGACCAAATAATTTCCAGTGACACAGGGCAACAGGTAGATCTTGCTTGCTGCAATGAGGACACGAGAGAGCTCGGAAGCTTTCTGAAAAGTAGAGGGAACTAAAAGAATAAAGAAAAGGGAGAAGAAAGGCCAGCAGAGACAAATGCATGAAGCAGGCCAGGCTCAGCGAGAAGTTTAGGCTTATTTTGTTGTCTTTTACGATAACGCTGTGTGATCAGTGGGCCGTTCAGGAAGGCACAGGAGCAGCAGTGTTCCCTGCCCCGTGAGCTTAGCAGCAGAGAAGGAGCTGGGCAGCCCCTACCCAGCAGCTTTGATAATTGCTCTGTTAACAGCCTTGTGCTGCCTCCTCCTTACCTGGGCTTTAGCTACAATTAGAAATAAAAACATATCCCAGGGAGAGGGAACTGTGGTCACTGCTCACTCACACCTGCTGACGGAGGATGGAGATGGGGAGAGCGAGAGACAAGTGCTATTTCCAGGCTGTGAAAAGGCTCTCCCCTAGCCCAACCCCAGCCCAGCATGACCGCAGCATGCTAGTGGCATCACGGTGGGGAGGGAAATAGCTTCCAGCTCCACGTTTGCCCTCCAGATTGACTGAGCTCCTACTGTGACCATGCACTTGCAACGCTGGTTGCGGAGAGCTCCAGAGAACAGGAGCCCAGAGCATCACCTGGTTGGAAGAACATTAGTTTTCTCAAGTCACAATTATCTCTGCTACTGCATTTGTGTCCTCCTTCCTGTCTCGTTTTAAGTAAGTTACAATTCTCCCACTCTTGTTACTGAGTGGATGCAGATGCCACTTCGTTCCGTGTGATTTATAGCCAGTAGCTAATGTTCAGTTATAATTCCCCATTTTAGACATGAAAAATAGCCTGTAATGCTCAACACAAGGGCCTCTCAACAATGATATATAATTTAAAAATTAACATGAGGACAGAGGAGACATGGGATTTTGAACTAGGGACTCTCTCATTCAAAGGTTAAATCTCTACAAGGTGAGCTAAAGGAATTAGTTGAGTTATTAAGTAAATGCCTCTGTTATATTTTCCCAGTACATTAGCTGTTGCAGCCTTTTCCAGTTCAGCTGTGTTCAGCCCCAGCATGTTCAAAGTGCAAATGCTCATGGCACTGTATTCACACATGTGCTTTTTTTCAATGTCAAACAAACTGGAGCTTTTCAGAGTCAAAGGTCAAAGTGGAGGGCCCTCAAGAAAATCTCTCGGGAAATTATGTGATTGTTCTTATGTCTTTATTGTATATAAAATCAGGCTTCATACATGGCTCACCCTTTCCAAGCATCTTAAAACTATAAATGAGTCATGACTCATTCCTGCAACACCTAAGTTATGTAAGTGGTCTTGTTAATTTACTGGAATATCTTGCATAACTAATCGTTTCCAGGATCAAACTCCGAAGCCTCTGAAACCTCTGAACTGTAAAGAGCTCCTTTAGAAACAGAGAAGTTAAATCCCAACCTCACACGATGAGGCAAAAGCAGAACAGGGACAGAACCTGCATCACCAGACTCGCTCTGCCAAATAAATGCAAGCCATAAACCCCTCTTTTGTCAAAGCTCAGTAATTCAGAAAACAAGCAGGGAGAGCAGGGAGTATGGAGAAGGAAAAGAGCTTGGCTATGGAGAGGTTTTGGAGGTGGCATTCCTTTCCTGTCTGTTTTCTGTTCACAGTAAGAAAATGTAGTTCGTATCCTAGGTGTCCCCTGCTGCACTCTGGTTAACCCTGTCTCACTCCAGCACCAAGTGTTACATTTATGGATTACAAATTTATTGACATTTGACATTTGTATCAGCTTTCACCTGATCAACAGGAGCTTTGGCTGCCAAAGGGAATTATTATGGAAGATTTCAACAGCCATGGGAATGCCAAAAAGGTCATTAAATCATATCGGAAAAACAATGTGTTATAGTGTTCATACATTTAGCCTTGCCAGTAAATCTTCTGGTTGATGCTTGGACCACCTACCGATGATACTCAAAGAGAAGGAGAAACAGGGAGAATCGAAGAGATGAATTAAATTAAAACCAAATGACATGAAGCTTGGCACAGTGGGATCTTTAATTTTCTACTCTATGAATCCAGAATAAGCAAAAAAACAAAACAAAGCCCAGTGGCTTGACTTTATCTAAGTTAATTCCCTCTATATTAGCAGGGCTTAACTAAATAATCCTGAGTAATGTGTGCACCCCACATTATTGCATGCAATTTGTATGTGGGAGGTGCAGGATTCAGAAAACATATGGCACATGGAAAACAAATGGCAGGGTGTGCTTTTACACTCATTTTGGCTATACTTATCATGCTTGTTGATATTTTTTTCCCGACATGAAATATGAGTGTAGGAACTTTCACCCTAATCTCTTTGGAAAAGTACTAAGAGTTATTTTTTTGTGCATTTGTGATTTATAGAAGAAGGCCACCACATAATTCCTGGGAGCACAGACAATGTTTTAAAAAAACGCTGATCAAATGAACAGAATTACCTCCCCCATCGTCTTTTCCCTGGATGACAAACCTGGGTCTTGCACTGTAAAAAACCAAGGCCAACAGATTAGGGCTCCATGGGATTACGGAGGGAAGTGAATTACTGAGCTGGAAGCCCACCCACAGCCTATCTGCCTGGGTATGTCTAGTCCAGGGTGAGCTTCACTGCAGGCTGCTCCACACGCAGCTGTTTGCCCCTGAGCTGAGCGAGCATGAAGGAAGTATTCAGTTTGCCCTTCTCCAGCGGAAGAGCGGTATGTTCACTTCACTGAACATAGGCAGAAACAGGCCACGGTATTGTTATATCTCAGTGGGACCCTTCTGTGATGTCCCTTGGGATGCAGACCAAGAGATGGGGAAAAGGCAGCGTCAGCCTTTTTAATGACCCTGTAAAGAAAGGTGGTAGCCATGAAGACACAGTCCCAACAGTGATCAGCGCCAGTCGCTTGCCTTGCCCCCCCAAAATATAGTCGATGTTGTGTAGCCACTGTCGTGCTTGGAGCACTGATGCACAGGTGGCTACAGGGAGACTGTCAGAGATGGCATGAAGAGAGGCAGAGGGCAGGGACAGGGAACTGGACAGAAAGGTTCTTCTAAATCTTGGCTTGAAATAAGAGAGAAGTGGAGAGGTGGAGCTGTGTGATGGAGATATCTACCGGCAGCTGTGCACTACACCAGCGTATCGTTTACACACACTGAGACAATTTCAGGTAATCTGTGTGGCTCATGGTACAAACTTGGGGGTTTTCAGAAATAGGGAGTGAGTTTTCGTTAAATGACTATGAAAATAGCAGTTTCACATTTGAGATTTCAACAAGAGAGGGGAAAAACACTTTTGTCTGCACAGAGTGCTTCCGAGGTTTAGAAAAGCTGAAAGCAAACCCAGAAGGGATCGAACTGGTATTATCCATGTGCAACAGAACAAGCAGTTTTGCCTCCTCTGAATTACTGGTCCATGCTAGGTATAAGCTCTGCAGTAAGACTACAAGTCCCGCTCTGCATACAGTTGAGAGGGAAATCTTCTGAGGGTGGCATTTTTATCGCATCATGGGAAACTCCCAGGGAAAGCAGAACAGAGAATGGGATGAAGTGTGATGCCCTTAGGCTGGGGGGGTTTGATATCACTTCTGCACTCTGGGTGTGATTCCTTCCTTAGCCCTGTGCAAAGAGCCAGCATGAAGGCTCAGCGCCGTTCTGACTGTACATCCTATGCTCCGTGCCTTGGGATGGGGGCACTTCCAGAGCTCACCCCAAGAGGCCTCACAGTTGTGTCCGTTGCCGCAGCTATCAGGAAGGCCTCTTGTATGTTCTCTGCAGCTCTGGGAGCAGGGGAAGATAACCTCCTCCAGCTGAAGAAGCCCCTGAACTGTAAATCTGGAGGCTAGGAGAGTGCTCTGGAATGGTACCACATGTCTGCCCTGTTCTTACACTCTTATGCTGGTCATGGTCAGAGATAGGATGGACACAACAGACCTTTGACCCAACCCCGCATGGCTATTCTGATGTTCTTGCCCCTCTACTATTCAGCTTTATGAGAAGAGCAAACAAAAGTCATAAAGAAAGTCTTAGCAGTGTTCAGCTGTCGGGAACACCTCCTGTTACAAAGGATTGTGCATATTTAGGATGAGGGAATAGAATATGAACATAAAACACGGCAATTGTTCTCTTATAGCTGGAGGCTACGGGCTCCACAGTGCAGAAAAAGCTCAGCCTGTTAGTGATGCAGAGAGCAAATATCCCAAGAGGGACCAGGGAAGCTCCCTCAAGCGCCAGGGCTTTTGGAGCTCGAGGGACTGTGTGGCACAGTGCAACGTGACCTCGACCTTCACCAGACGGTGCACAGCACTGCTGGGAAAGGCAGAAGTGGGGAACAACAGGGCATGTGGAGGTCATGGCCTTCCCGATCTCTCTATTTCGAGTGAGCTTGAAGGCTGAACTTTTTTGGTTCTCCAATACAGCCTAAACCCACCGTTTTCATCACCTCCTGGAGCTCTTGTGCGGTTGTGTTAATCAGGGATGAGTGTGGTAGTAGACAGAGAAATTGGAGGATGCTGAGAACGCCCTGGTGAACCACATCCCCATACCCTCATCTTTGTCTTCCTGGCCTGCTTTGCCTTGCAGCTGCTGCCATGTGCACAGAATTTCCATGCCGGTCACTTGATAATAAATCGAAAAGAGACTACTGGGGTACAGGGGCATGGGGGACTCTGAGCATCCATTCACTCTGAACCCTGTGATCCTCTGCAGTACAGGATTCCCAAGGGATGAGCTCCTTCTCCTCCAAGCAAATGGTCTTGGCTGGCCTGAGAAAAGGTGGGCAAGGGGAGGCAGTGACTGCTGCCGCAAAGACCACTCTGCCGCTTGATCTGATGCAGCTGCTGGCGAAGGTGGAGTGGAGGCAAGCACCCACATCAAAGCCACTCTAGCCACCTCTCCTTTCCCTTCAGAAATGTCACTGCAGCACCCTCCACTTTCTATAACAATGTTTATCATTGTTCTTCAATTGTCTGGGACAATAAATGGCTAGGAATGAGCGTATATCACCAGGAAATCTCTGCCTGCCCCTTCCCCCAAGCAGTGTCATAAAAACGTACAAATTCACATTAATAATGAAGTGCATTTCCCTGAGAAGCCACTGTGTATCTCAGGGAGAGCAGGCAAGGTGGCAGTTGCTGCAGAGTTTCCTATTAAAGAGCAGAGCAAATACTCATAAATCTGATGAGGGGCCAAAGCACATGTTAGGGCTGTCTCCCTCTTAATGGAACCTTTTCTGAAATGAAAAAAATATATATCTTGATACATTCAGGGTATTCATTAGACATGACAACCTCCTCCACTCCCCCATCCTTCCCTCCCCCACTTCTGCATGTGCTGACCCCTGGCAGAAGAGCTGGCGCTGAGTGCTGGCAGGGAGGGATTTTGGAGGGGAGGAGAAATTGTTTTGTTTTAATAAGGGGATTGTGTAAATTTACTATGATGAACAAGTCCCCTCCTGGCCCCATGTCTCCCTCCTTCCCTCCGCTCCAGCAAGGTGCTGCCATTCCCTCTGTCTCGGACCCCCGATGCGCCCTCCTCTCGGCTGCCCGACCTCTGCCATGCTCCGCGGCCATCCCCTCTGTCCATCTGCCGGGGGAGGAGAGCCGACAGAGCCAACGCTGTGCCCCAGAGCAGGATCTCTCTTGCAGACTTGAGTGTAGGAGACCTTTCCTGCCACCGCACTCCTTCAAGGGCTTGGCCAACTCACGCTCTTGGGAAAACACGGCTCTCCGGGCACAGGGAGGTGGCAGGATGAGTATCAGTCCCCTTGGCTCTCTCAGGGGCTGTGGTCTTGCTACCTGGTGCAGTGTCTTAATGTTATCACAGGGTGGAACCCCAGGATCTGCTGCCCCTTTCCTGAAGGTGAGACGCTCTTGAAAAAGAACCACCGTCACAATTATGACATCAGCTCTGTGCTGCGCGTTGCTTGTTCTACCTCATTCCTCTTCTCACAGGCGGGATCCTGAGTTGGAGCTGCACTCGTGTAAATCTTGTGAGACTCCGCTGATATGTGAAAACTAGTGCAAAGGCCTGATCCTTCCCCAGCCAAGGCACCCTGCCTTGATGCACGAACAGACCCAGTTTGAACCAAGGAGATGGGAAGAGATGGCAGAATGAGGCCTGAAGACTACAGCTTAATAATCATGAATTATCTGTTCATTATCCCAATAAATAGTGAAAAATCTCTTCCTTCTCTCCTCCTCCCATAAAGCCATATCTATAATGTTCCTCATTTTCCATCTGTGCTCCATCATATTTGCACTGAGTGATCATCCTGCTAAATTACATTATTTTTATTGAAAGGTGCTTTTGAGGGCTGGATACCACTCCTGTCTTTTCTTTTTGTTATTGATCCTTCTGATTTGATTGCTGAGGTGTAAAATGTATAAATAAGACTTAGATACCTTTCCTTTGAAATCTCACTGGGTAAAAATGTTCTGCTATAGATTATGAAGGCTGTAGCATTTAATAATATCAGACACAGCAAGTAGAAGGCAAGATTTTTATATCCTTATGAATACTGAATGCTTGAGGAGGTAGGTGCTATTCAAGGCCAGTTAAAATCTGGTCGAAATACTTAAAAGTTGCTGTGTGTTTGTGAGCAGAAGATTTCCTGCCTTTTGGGGGCAGGAACTGTCATATATAGTATGCTTATACAGAGCCTAGAAACAATATGGGTTGACCTAGTGGATTGGATGTGCTAATGCAGTGTTAAATAACACTGATCTTAATAGCAACCTGTAGTATTCATAAAAAGCAAGTAAATCTGCACTGATATATCTGTGCTGACACACTCTATGTATCATCTGGCCTGACCCTGCTCTCAGGGAAGCCAAGAACACGCTATTATTGGTTTTACAAGGACTGTTGCTAGATTGAAAAAAATGTTATTCCAGAAAATTTTGAAGATTTAAAAATGCTAAATTAAAAAAATATCCTGATCTACCACTTTGGGGAAAAAGTGATACATTTCAAAGGATTAGGGGAACTGAGGCTTCACCCAAACAGGACTGTTTTGAAGGAGGAGTGATGGGTTGGAGGTGCTTGCGGAGGATGGGCTCTGTGTCTCTCTGCCAGCACAGCGGAAAGGCCAACCGATTCCTCTTCCTATTCCCCTGCCTCCTCTTCTCTCCTTCATGGTGCTGAGCAATTTTACCCAGTTTATCCCAACAAAAGTCTATTTTAAAATGGGACTTCCCCACAGAATTTTTTTACCATTGAGAAGTCATCATTTTCCAACAAGGTGTTGTCAGAAAAGTCCCATTTGAACAGAATAATCAAGGCTTTCACTGCAACGAACCCTCTCTTTCTGACTGATGACGGTGTGAGCAGAACCTTCAGTTTTGTTGGTAAATTCTGCTTACAAAATCGTGGTGGACACAACTGCAGGCAGCTACGCCCCAGCATGTCTGATTCCCCTGAAAGGGTCTCCCGGTTTTTAATGTTTGTTGCTAAGAAGAAATGAAAGATGAAGAGCAAGCTGAATTCTCTAAAATATAGTTTTGGACTACTAGTTCTTCACGCAATTGTCCTTGCCCGTGTAACACCAAAATTGGCTAATAGTGGAACATGATGTTCAGAGCAGCTCCTACTGTTTCAGAGGAATGAGAAAATAAAATCCACAGAAGAAAAAAATCTTCTATTTTGGTATACTTAACACATACAGTTATCTACGTGTCCTATATATCATTTAACAAATTGCTTTGCAATTCTTACAGGGCGTGGTATAATGACTGATTTAAAATCACTGCATTGCTTAAACTGCATTGTTCTTCATCAAGTTGAGTCATTTTTATGTGAAGTGTCAAGCTCTCTAACAAATAACTGCTGCCAGACAAATCAAGTTCCTCATCTTAAAGCTACGGCTAAATAGTTTATAGCTTTAATCTGCTCACTGAGGTGTGCAGTCTATGACAGTAATTATAAATGCAAGGAGAAATTATAGCTGAATGCTTTAACTGCATTAGGAGCCATTTGATGAACAATCATGATTGCCTGCTCATTTTCAACAATAGAGGGCAAGTTAGTGTCAGTGCATTAGAGGATTTTCAGTTCTGCTCTGCTCTTTCTTCCATTTACCACAGAATGTCAGTTGTCTCCTATAAAGTAGAAAAAAAGCACTGTAGAAGCTTTAAACTTCATGGTTAAAAAAAGACAAAGGAGGAAACAGAGAGAAAAGCTGTTTATCATTATGACTAATTTTTTTGTTTTGCAGCAGCCTTACTTTCAAATTAGTTCATCTCAGGTAGCTGCTTGTTTACTTATCAGGGTCTTTTGAAAAAGAAATCTCCCCAATCGGGTTGGTAAATTTGTCTCTATAGAGAGTTATTTCTATAAAAAGTTATACATAGGACCACAGAGAGCCTTGATTACTGACCAGTTTATAGCCAATCTCACCTGACTTTAAAGTGAGAAATACAATTCTGCCTTGTCTTTTTTCTCAGGACAACATAAAAATTCTAATTTAGTTGAAAAAATGAACAAATGTTCTTCAAAGGTATAAGTCAACATACAAATTACTTCTAATTAAAACCATGTTCCCTAATGTTCATGGGTTTTCTTTGAAGAATAGCAATAAAACCAAATTTGAAGCGGGTTAAATGAAAAAGAATAGAGATGTCTGATTGTTGTATATTACACATAATTTTACATTATATTACTAAACCCATATCAGTGGGAAGAATTCAAGAAAACACCAAAGATGAATATAAAACAGATATATACGTCTTTACATTTAAGAAGAATTTATAGCAAATTTCTTATAAACAGCCTCACAGAGGTCTTAAAAATAAATCCATATACATAACACATTTTTCTACAGTACTAACCCAGATTATTCATTTATATTTTTAATGATAGTTAACATTTTAAAAGATAACCTTTAATAGTAAATGTCATTGAAATACAGGAAGTATTTTATGTATTTCTATACTTCCAGTACTCTTTCCACTGTTTTGTTTCCATTTATTTTCATATATTTTCTCTATTTTTATTTCTATTTCACTACAATATTGCCTAGAAGTAAACGCAAAAGCATGTGCGCGTTTTAAGAATCTCAGTATGCTTTATATTTCTTGTTTCTAAATACTGTGCTCTCCTCTATGTTATTATTCAAATGTACACTGAATCTTTAAAATAACACGGTAAGAATAAGTAAACTCTGGAAATCCCTGTTATTTGATTTAGTCTCCTTGCAGATCTCGGGAAGAAACCATGTGAATAAACTCTGACCTCCACACTTCTAACATAGTCAGAACTTCGGTAGGCTTACAGCTCCAAAACTGTAATAAATTCTTTACAATGCTATCCAAAATACCCCATCATTTCATACAATTTGTGCTATCATGCATACCAACTAAAATTATAGTTCCAGATAACAGTGCTATCACTCTGTCATTGCAATTTAGATATATTTTTTCAAAGGTAAGATACAACCTGCATCTTGATATAAATTAGAAATGGATGAATATTAAGGGGACAGCAATTTCTTGGTACCCAAAGGCAGGAAGGACAGTACCTTATTTATGTAGTTACATATCACCTGAATAATACCCGCGATGTGCCTGTGCTGGTTATTACAATGCAGAAACCACTTTTTTTCCCCTTGGAGATTTTTTTTTTTTCCCTTTGTATTTGTTCCACAAATCCTCAGAAATAGTAACATGTTTATAAAGGTAGGTGTTTGGTTTGCCTCCTAGTAATAACACGGTGCTTTTAAGACCAAATCTGAAACATTTGTCATCTATTAAGCCATGAATGTGCCAAAATAACTGTTATATTAATATATTTGGCAGATAGTTTTTGTTTGATGGTACCCAAATTATTGGTTTGCTCTAATATCTCTCGTGTGAAAACTATGAATGTCAGAGTCTTAATAATCATTAAGTGGTGGGGAAGGAAACAAAGTATGGTATATTTTTCCTAACCAGTCCCTTGTAGTTTTCTGGTATTTCGTCAGGTATGTTGATTTTGAATGGTCAGATAAACAAGGAACATTTATTTGTTGAGTTCTAATGTTGGGTTAAAAATGCCAAAATAGAAAGTTGAGGGTATTAGCCCAATTTAGAAAACAAACTCCTTTTGAGTTAGATGGAATTTTGCTGGCTAAAATATGCAGAAAGGATAAATCCAGTCAAATGCAGACAGCACGTACAAGATGTATGCAAAACTTAAATCTTATTGCACTTGAATACTGACGTTATACTCTATAGTAACAGCTCCTGTTACCCATCCCAAAGTAACCCTTTGATTAGTGGTTTAAATTATTCAGAAGTAGCCTTTTTAATGGAGCTTAAGTGATGCATAGTCCTTGTGCTGGCTCTGTACACAGAAAGTGTTTCTTAAAGCTTCATGAATATTTGCAGCAAACAAATGTGAAATCTTCACACAAACGGGTATTCATCCTCAAAGTGCTTGCACCCTCAATTAGCCAGAGAATAGCCGCAATAGCAGGTGGCGTGACAACTCACAACACATCTTTAATTTTGACTGTCTGACGAATTCATTTTCTGAATGTTATTCAAGTAATGAACACGTTGGAGAAAATCTGAATCTGCACATGATTATTCTGTGAACAGAAGCAGAGCCTGAGTCTGCTGGAGAAATTGTTGGGAACGACTAACAGAGCCTTCCTGGAAATAAACTCGTTAGAACAAAAAACTTCTATTTGGACTTTTAGTTGATGTTCTGCATATTTATTTAAATCAAGAATATTCAAGTTTGTGAATCAAGTAAAATTAAAAATGCAAAAATTGTGTGTCATCTGAATATTACATTACATGTTATAAACATTGGTTGTGGCAGTACTTCAGTTGGTGTATCATTCAGCAAAAAACAGCAACACTAACGTAGAAGTATCCTACTAACAGGTCTTTGAAATATTAAGCTTGTAAAAAATCTCGCTGCTTCCTCAATTAAGCACTAACCCCCCCCAAGGTTATACGAAAACTTGCACTGAAGTCAGTGATGTTTATGGATGGACTAGCACTCCCGCCAACATGAAACAAAATATAATCAAACATCTTAAAGCTTAAAAAAGAAATGACGGAGAGAGAGAAGTTAAAATGATGCGACAAAAAAGGCCACTCACAATAGTAAGTGTCTAAGTAAGTGTAAAATATTAAAATATTTTACAAAACTGAATATCAACAAAAGAATAACCGAACTTCTACATATAAACTTTTCAGAGTTATTTGTAGACTCTTGAGGCTCGGTTTGAGATTATGAGAAACTTGGAATAATTAAGATTTTGCTAATTTGACATTTGAATTGTCTTCTTCTCCCCCATCAAAATCAGATTTACTGGTGTGTTTGCACTGAAAGAGGTAATAATCTTTTGGTTTTCAGTGCTTTTTTCCTGCTTTTTCCATTCTCATTGCAAAGAGTAGCATTTAGCTGTTGCATTCCACATTGAAGTGCATAGGACGTGAAACGATCCATTCTTAGAAACAAAAAAGAGAGTGAGAACTGGGAAAACAGCTATTTTGAAAATATTAATAAGAAGCAACTTTTCTATATAGGGCAATGTGGTTATGCATTTACCAAGCTCTCTTCCTGAAAACATTATAAAATGGATATGTACATGCAATTAGATTGATGAAGCGGGAGTACATTATGCATTTTATACTGTTTTCCTATATTTCAGAAAGTACGAATGTCTTACGAAGCCTCCTTAAAATGATGAAATTAAAACTCGCTATAGAGCATGCATACCTTAAGAGTTATTCTTCATCCACTTCTGCTACAAATTGTGAATGGTGTTCTGGTGACTTGCTGTGTGTTTTGCTTAGATGAAGTTTTACTGCATGTTTGCTCGCAAATGTCCGACAGCACAACTTACATTTGAACTTAGAGTCTGTGTCCTCTTCTCCAGCTATTGTTTCAGGAGATCTTTGAACTGAAACTCTGGAGATTTCTTGCTCTACCTTGGTTTGTTGCTCCACAGCCAGCCTGTTCATGTCTTTCATTTGGAAACCTAGATGAGATTCTAAGTGGCTAATATAAGTAGATGGGGTTCGAAACTGAGATGCACAGTCGCTGCAATAAAAGACTGGATGTCCTTTGTCCATGTTTTTCAAAAACTTTGTTCCTCCGGTTTTCCTAAGTTGATACTTGACATTTGCCAACCAATGGCTGATGGTGGTCATTGACAGTCCCGTAAATTTTGAAATCTGCATGCGCTCTTGTGGGCCTAGATCTGATAATAAATATTTACCTTCAGATGTCTGGAAGAGGCTGGAAGCAAACTGAGCTTGCAAAATGAGAAGATGCTGAGGGTTCCAGTTTGACTGCCTGCCCTTCCTTTTATGCAGAGTGGAGACTTCTGTTGAGACATCCTCAAAGCGTCGGACATCTATTTCCAATTTCATAGATGGGATCCTTGAAGATGCAGCAGGTTTTGGTGTAGTAGCTTTGGGAAGAACTTTGACCATGTCAGCGATGTCAGACAAAGCATGTTTTTGAGGTGGAGAAGTACAAGATTGTGCTTGCGCTGACTCAGCTTTCTTGCCTTTGGATTTGGTCAGGTCAATAGGCTGATCGTTGTTTTCAAACAAATAGTGCCTGGACACACTCGCAGGCTTTGGTGGGGTTGGAGCAGGAGATAAAACGGGCTTCTCCATCATATTTAGATTAGGTTTGTGGAACATAGAAATTGTGCTAGAGCTGGGGCTGGAGTTGGACTGAGGCCGTAAAGGCTCAGTGGCTTTGCCCAAGTGATTATTCAGTACTGACTGCAGCGCACTGAGAGGGTTGACACAAGGCAGTTCAGCTGAATGGTTGGCAGCAGCACAACCATTACTAAGAGAAGCTGCTGTTGGTTCCTTGAGGACTGTTTTTTCTTTTCCACTGTCCTCTTTAATTTTGTCTTCTTCTTTCAAGGGACATGGTTCTGCCTTTTTTGGCTCCACAGAGGCTTCAGATTTGAGGAGAGGTTCTCTCTCGCTCTGGCTGAGTGAGGTGGGCTCAGCTTGGATGCCCTCTTTAGCATAGTCCTTTTGCACCTCCTCCTTGTCATCAGTTTCCTTCTTCACTTGAGTGCACGGGGCCACATTTGCTGAGATAGGGACCAGAGGCATGACCTTCCACTTCGGAGCTATTGGCCTCAATTTATTGGTGATCGTTGGCCTGATTTGCAGTACTTGGGAACCCACAGGCAAAGACGGTTTAGCTCCTTCTGAGAGCTGATAAGCTGCATGGATGCTGGGATATGCACTCCAGCTGGGCGCTCCATTTTGAGCTTTATTGATGGCTGTTGTGACAGTGTTCTCCAAGGACTTTAAAATGTCCCCACCACCCTTTGAACCATCTTCTAAATCTTCTTCTCTGAGGTACTGGTATTTCATTGTGGGATCCAGTGGTTTCTGAAGCGTGTCTTCATACTCTTCAGTTTTTACTGCTTTCTCATCTTTGTTTGCATCATCAACTTTATCTTTTTTACTTTCTTTTTTTAGTTCAGAGGTGGGAGCTATGCATTCTGCTGATGATTTACTGGTTGATTTTGAAACCGGGCCGTCATTGGCTGGTGCTTCAGACAGTGACTGCATTTTTTCCACAGCTAAAGGATCCAGCACAAGTTGCTTTCCTTTCTTTGAAGCTGAACTTGTGACTTTCAAGAAATGGCCAGTGACCATCATGTGGGTCGTGAGCTGCTGCAAGGTATCATGGGAACTTCCACATTCCATACACTTCAAAATCTGGGATTTGCAGGCCTCAAACTGCCACGTATAGCTGGCGCCATTCTGGTAGCCATAGCGGTTGTTGGACGATAACTGCAGGTTCGCATTCTTCTGAGGAGAAAAAGTATCTGAGAAAGACCCCGTCGTGGAATCGGGGGAACAAGGCCTGTTAACGTCAAACACACGCTTCTTTGCTGGAGTGACCATTTTTGAAGAAATGGTTGGTACCGGCTCCTTCAAAGGCACTTTTTGGTAATGTTTTGTTTTTATCATATGAACACTCAGATCTTGAAGGGAATCAAAAGAGTCACCACAGAACATACATTTCAGAACTTTTTGTGCATCTTCCTTGTCCATGTCCTGGAAAGCCCTTTTTCGGGGCTTTGAGTAGCTGGTAGGTCTGTGCTTGTCCTTTTTGTGGTTGTCATCTTGGTAGTGACCTGTCTCATTCATATGAACTGTTAGTTCTACCAGCGTGTCATAGGCGGCGCTGCACTGCCGGCACCGAAACCGGCTGGCACCCGTGAACACAGTTCCACACATTTTGCTGCTCTGCCTGTAGAGCTGGACTGAGCTGAACAGGTTGGGTTTCGAGACAGGTCTGGAAGGTAAATTCTGCTGTAAGCTTTTTGACAGTGCGTCTTGGTGCCAATCAAAATCAGCTTTGTTCCCTCCATTTCTGTTGTCACAACTCCTCTTTTCAGAGTTAGACAACTTGAAACCCAGCCCTAAGCCTGTCCAATAAGAGTCTGACAGTATGTTGGCATAGACCGCTGTCATTTTATCCATGCAATCATGTGCTTCATTCTGGGCTTTGGGATGGGCACTGGTTTTTGGGTCCTTGGGCTCTCTAGAGCAAATGCTTTTAATATCTGCCACATGGTCACTACCATCACTTAGCAGTGATTCATTTTCTGCATCCTGGTTAGATATATGACTGAGAGGGGAATTCTGGTAACTAAAGTTCCCTTTTTGCTCAGGACCCACTTCATGTTCCTCATCCGTGCCAGTGTCATTGCTGCCCTGGAGTTGAGCAGTTGAGTTGTTGTCGTCATCATCTTCTTCCTCCTCCTTTATATCTTCCTCTTCCTTTAAATCTTCCTCTTGGACATAACCTGAAATGTAATGTCAATATATGAAATAAATTGTTAAAGGAGAATACTACAGTTCGAGCTTTCTAGTTTCACTGTGTGTTTTCTTTACCTGACTTCATTTTAATCTACAACTTTATTGCCTGTTAGTTCCGGAAGTGAAAAAAGCCAAACGATGTCTCTTTTTGTGAAGGTTGCTGCATTTTATTGGCAGATGATCATAATTCTTTGTAACTGCCAGAGATTCTGAGTTAATAATTTTCCTGTCATGGCAGTATAATTCTAACTGTCCTGTAATGGGACAGTTGGAAAATTCATATGTAAGAATTTAAAGTTTATACTAAAAGCTTCAATTCTATCAAATTGTTTTTAGCCTCGGTGAATGAAAGGGTAGAATTGGCAAGGAACAGAAGAAAATCACTGCCATAATCTTCCTGGTTCATAGCATTATCTAGGTACAGTAACCTTTTGCCATTTGATCACCTAAAAATGCACTTTAGAATGTACACAAGTAATTTATATGTCAAAATACAACATCTGAAAGCGCTAATAGGCATAAGTGGAACTCTTTTGTTTATAAAAGTAATGTACTGTGTACCATAAAAGCAAATTGTGCTTCAGTAAAAACAAATCCATAAACTTCAGGGCAAGAACCCTTGGAAATTATGGAAGAGTACTAGGATGTGACAGAGGTAGACCAAAGTTAACTGCAAAACTGGAAAAGCAGAACAAATCCAGAAAGATTTTCTTTGACAAATTAACTATTTAATTAATAAGATGAATTTGATACTGGAAGAACTGTAAGTTTTAAAATTAATTAAGGAATTCGGGTTTTGGGGATTTTTTTCTGGCCTTATATCAGCAGCAATTCAGCCTAAGTTACAGGAGATAACCTGGTTAAAAACAGATTGAAGAACTAGAGAAGATTCTAAAGGGTGAACTGGCTCCATTGCAGCCATTGGATAAGTTTACAATGACTCAACACAGCCAGCAATTCACTCCCAGACCCCCACAGGAAGGGATGGAGCAGAACAAATGGGTCAGATATGTTTTCACAAAACCACAGCGTAATTTTTTTAACAGCTACTGCAAAGCTGTTATGCAAAATGCAGGCAGACATTGAAACAATTCACTGTTATTGACAGCCACTCATCAAAACTAAATGTTGATTTCAGAAGCACAGGTCTTCGAAGGAGACATGTTGACGAGCTCTTCCAGTTAGGTGCAAATGCAGTGCTGCTAACCCTAGTGACTCCACTGCAGTCTCAGGAGTACGTCGTTGTGTTTGCTTAAGACTGAGCTTTTTGTGTCAGGTAAGTATGTAAAAAACAAAATAAAAATGCCCAAACCCCCAAATCAAAGTCCCTTAAAAATAACTAAGCAAAAATAAAATAAAACACTAGTGCTCTGAAAACACAAGGTAAATGACCCTAAAAGTGTTATTTGTTTAAAATCCAATTCCTTCCCATCTTCTGAGAAAAGCCATTTTATGGCTTTTTGAGAACCTGGCTCATTTTGCTCTCTTGAATTTGGTACTCCTGCGCAAATGATATCCTTTTAGCAAATCAAAAAGGATGGGCAGAAAAGGTAGAAACATTTTGATTAACATACGGACAAAGTCTTCCACAGCTTTTTAGGTATGAGTTTCAATTTTCAAACTATTTGCATGTGTATCTCACCCCTTCCAACACATGTTTACTGTCAAGCCAAAGAGATGAAACAGAACCAGGGGAACTGTTTCCTGGATGAAGTTGCAGTATAAGAAGAGGACAATGAAGGCTCTCTCTGTGGATGGACTAAGAAACCCATGTGAGTCATCTCTCCTACACCCTTCCCATGATCTTAGGACTTGCATAGATCACACCAGCTTAGAGCTGGGCCTGGCTTGCTCCGGGGGTCATACCAGGGAGTGCTACGACCACAACCAGAGGCAAAGACAATAGCAGTGGCTATGAGCAAATGACCTGGACACCATTTCAGCATGATAAAATAATAATCACATAGTAGTAGGAACACTGTACTCCTCAGCAGATGTTTTCAGCAAAGAAGCTAAATATTAAATATTAAGCACTAAATATTAAAAAATAAGCTTTTTAGTAGGGTGTGGGGGTACAGCAAATGTTAGTAGCCCCATTTACAGTTGATCAGACTGAGGCAGGCAGCAAAGACAACACTAAGAACAAAATATTTTTTTCTCCTCCCTAAACTTCTTTCCTAATAACCAGATAATACTTTCCATGCACGCCTTTCCGAGCTTGTATGTTTTTCAGGGGGACAAAGAGAACGGAGGGACATGGAGGCGGCAAAAGCTCTTACACATCATGAGTAGTAACCTTGTTAAACAAACAGCACGAACTGATGAGCCGGCCTGACATGGTTCTCGCGGTGTTAGAGATACTGTACAGCGTAGGTAGCGATGCTGGCCCCTTGCCAGGATGTATCACAGTGCCAAGCATATTATACCGAGCAAAACAAAAATAAGGAGGGAGTCCAATGAAGGAATCAGACAAAACAGACAACAAATAGCATTCACACAGTTTTGGGTCGGTGCAAATTTGATTCTCCGTTTCAGCACCAATTCTTTGAATACTATTAACCCATTTTTCACCAGAAGGTAATTTTTTCCTTTGGAAGATACATACAGTAGTTTCTTCCTCACAATATCCTTTGTCCTTCTAAAAGGATTTACTAGGAGAAGCAGAAGTACCAGACAGCTGCACATCCCCCACAATACAGATAAAATTTTCTGCTTAATTAGGCATTGACATGTTTACTATAACCTTTACAGAAGAGTAACTCGTGCTGAGAAATCCTCTTTTTTGTGCCTGTACAAGATGCAGACACAATCTTACGAAAGTGGCGAAAGTAACTTATTAGAAAGCACCATCAAAATTTCACAAAACCATCAATGAGGTCCATTTTAATGGTTAAGGATTCTGGGCAGCTTTGAAAACGCCTTTCAGTATCCTACTTGTAAAACCATTTCTGTTTATTTAAATGATTTAAATTGCTGTGGGCATATTAAGGACAGTGGAGATCTCTTCTGTACCTAGGATACAAGAAATGCATGTGTCCTTCCAACAGTGGTTTTCAGTAAGATTTCATTGGACATGAAGTTTGATATGAACTGATGTAGCTATTTAACAGAAATAACATTAATTTAAGTGGACTTTGCATTATTTATTTTATAAGTAAAGAGTGTCTTAAGCTTGTACACCCACATGCTTTAAATGCAGTGTCTGTAACAAGTAGCATAAATTTTGCACGCCACACTGATGTCCATGTAATAAATTGTTGAGTGACCTGTTCTCTTCCCACCAGTTCTCCCCCAGGCTTATTCTGACATTCCAAACCTCTGAGATGCTCATATATAGCTGTCTTACAGGGGGGAAAAAAGAATTAAAGAAATCCAAACTCAGTAATCAGATGAATGCTTTCTCCTTTTCCCAGATGGGGATTTTTCCCACCAAAATTAAACAGGCCCAGGCAGAGACGTGAGATGGGCAATGTGCAATCCTGAAGAAGTGGGGGACTGAAATTTCCCTATCTTGAAGACTGGACAAAACCCAGGAGCTTCAGAGCATTGAATGGAAGCAATTTCTGGCTTCCTAAATGGAAATACAGTATTTGGCTTTAGTGCTGATTGATCCCAAGGTAGCACATGTCAAAATCATGACATCAGTAAGGATGATATTATCATATGGATAATAATCATAAATACAACTCTAAAATGTTTTAACTTTTTTAAAAATTTCCCTCTGTGTCTTCGTGATTGGATTCATGGTGACTCAAGAAATCTGCTTCTCGAGGACAAGGGTTGTAATAAACAGCTGATTCTTTATTCTTCAAAGGGTAACATTTTCTTAGATATTTCTAGCATATTTCTACAGGGTAGCTAAAAGAAAGCACGTCCAATTAATACACCTGCAAAAACTCTTTTCTGAACTTGTGGGTCCAAAACTCCATCCACACCCACCTTGAAGCCTTGACCCTCCTATGCAGACAGCACCGAGCTAAGCTCCCAGGGATGTTGAATCCAATGTTGATTTTCAGGCCCTCCACCCCCGACTAACCTGTAATTTGCACCACGTTATACATCACTTCTGACCTTGAATTGTAGAGTGTGAATACGTCTTTTTTTTTTAAAGTGTTCATTCTGACTGTTAACTTTTCCACCAGTGGATGCTATTTTCTCTCAAATTTGCTCTTTTTCCACATAGAGAAACATTTCTTAAAATATATATATACATGTTTCTTTCCAAGACTGGAAAATTTATTTCCTGCCAAGAAAAGGGACAGTGAATCATTGTCCAGAACAACACTGCTAATCCATGTAAAACCCATGCACCATCTGCACTTCTTCATCTATATATTCCAGTTTTACTTGAAATAACATCATTAGTAGAGCAATCTCACAGTGCTATAAGGTGATCTTGTTTCCTTCTTGTCTGGCTTCAGCTCAAACATCTTTTTGTGTTTGGCAGAAGCTGTTTCTTTCTCTGAAATATTTCATGCAGATAAAGGATAAAGACCACTTCTCATTCCTTTTTCTCAAAAATGTCTAACTACATTAGCTACCCAAAGACAAATCTTAACCTGGCTCTTTGTAGAAGTTCATAGCTATAGATTCATCCCAGTTTGAAAATCAACTGGAGAGATAAATTGGCAACTGAGGAAAAAAAATCCCTACTCTGTTGCATAACTCTTATATCAAAGACATTTTGGAATTTAACAGGACTAAAACCAATGCAGCACTCTGGAAATGCAATGGAGTTTCATAGAAAGAACTCTCGAAACATGAAATTTGTAATACAAGGGTGAATTATATCATATCAGAGCTTTTTGAACTATGTTAACAATTTCTGTACCAGGGAAATAACCTGCTGTTAAGTTCTGCAAGATGGAAAGAAAATGCAGGGAAAGGTTATCATTCTCACCACAGAGGGAGCAGAGAGCGTCTGGCTCTGAATCGCGGCTGTGGGAGTCGAAGGAGCATCTCTGTCATCTGGTCTAAACGTCCTGGGAGTGTGAGGTTTATTCCTAAAGCTATGTGCATGCTGAGGAAGGTTTTAGATGTTCTCAAAACCTCAGAAAAGGCTGAATATACTCAATTGCCTCTTTTCTGGGAGGCCAGTTAATTATTTTGGATAATGGGAAGGTATTTGCACCTTTTGCTGCTATTGCTCTTTACCATCACATCGAAATGCATTTTGCAGTGGCTCAGTAGGGGAGTTTCAGTCACCACCCTAGTGATGCAATTTTGTGTCCAAACAACTTGTCCTCTCAAAGGAGAGATTTTTCCCAATATTCCTTTGCCTTTTCTCTAGACCTTTCTTTTTCAAATAGTTACAGCAGCTGATACTGGGGCATGAATTTCTGCTTATTGCAGAGTAGGAAAAGAAACATCCACTCCCATCCACTGCTGGAGGATAGAAGGAACCTCTGTGGTGCCACGCTTTCAAGCCACTGCAGCTTAGGAGCGAGGAAACTTGGAGTGGCTTCTGCCATAACTGAATTTTAACACGGAAAGGCAATGCCATGGAGCCATAACCATTATTTATAGATGATGCTGAGATGAAGCAATTTTGGGCTTTCATTTTGTTGTACTCTAATTAGAGTTGTATTATAAAGTTTTCTATTAAATGTCCAATTTCCTACTGGTTAAGAAGGCAAAATGCCCACTAGTTTCAGTGGGACTTTTAGAAGCACAAAGGAGAACAGATTATGTCTTTCGTACATTGCATCCTACACAGTTATGAGTCAAATGAAAATGATCTGTGGTTAGAAGCATATGTGCAGGGAACTGGCTTGTGAGCGACCCATAAACTCAAAGCAAAACCAATAATAAAACAGGGAAAAAAAAACCCAAACAAAGGGAAGACTGAAAAAAGAGAGGTGAGCTGATGTGCTCTGCTGAGCTGAGAGTCGATAGCAGGGACAGAATTATTATGGAGTTTTTTCTCGAATATTTTTCCTTAAGGATGATGTTGTTTACATAGTCAGTTTTTGCACTGTGAAGAAAAAGCAACTTCAGTCGTATTTGCCTTGCTCTGGGTTCACTCAGTTTGAATGGCTGAATTGCCAGGTGCTAGCTGTTGCAGAAATGGATTTAACCATGTTCAGAGCCAGCAGTTCGAGTTCCTTAAATGAGGGCTTGCGGTGTAAGTGAATGATTTGCCTTTGGTTAAAAACATTTCTGTTTGTTATTTTCTACAAAGCCCTGGAACTTACAATTTCATTGTTTCAACCAGCTGAAGGTGTTTGACATTCTCCAGATTGCATTTGCAACAAATATGCTTCTAATGAAATTGTTGCATCACTTGAATGCAAAGAACTTGACCCGCACGGCCCTTTGCTGCGCTCGAGCAGCACACCCGTGCCTCTGCCCCGTCCGTCCCGCCTGCCCGTCCCTCGTACCAAAGCCCTCGCCCTGTCCTCAGCGGGCAAAGTTTCAGACAGGTGTCAGGCAGTCATTGCCTCACGGCAACATCAATATGTGTTGCATTTAATTGCTTGTACAGATGCGAAGGGTGCTTTCCAACACATGGTTTGGTCCTGAACAATTAAAGGAATACAGAAGCAGCAAATACGTTTTCCTCGTTAGGCACTTTAATTGCACCAGTGTAAATCACTTTCCTGATGAAAACATCAAAAAAGTCTGAAACTTTTGTCTCTCTTTGCCTTTCTTCTGTTTTCTCTTGTCCTATTTATTGTTGTGGAAAACAGCAGAGGAGCTTTGTAAATGTATACATTACCTCATTTAAAAGCCAAGTTTCAAGTTCTGTTTTCCCTCTTTCATTATCCTAGGTTCCCCTAAATACCCATCTCAATTTCTTTAAATGGCATGAGCTACCAATCAGAACCACAACAAAATATATATCTATATAAATTGAAATTGTAATGAGTCTTACCAGTGTATTGCTAGCACTTTGGTTCATTTGATATGAACTTTGTTTTTTTAAAGTACCACATGGTAAGGCTTTGAAACTTCAGTTTGTAAAAAAAAACTGTAACAGCCTTACAGCCTTTGAAGTCACTACTGATATAACTCTGAACAGATCCATTCAAGTTCAACTAACATCAGACAAATGTTTAGTGTATCAGAGGAAGCCACAAAAGCAAGGATTTCATCAATATTTCACAACAGCCTCAGGGAAACTGTAGATTGCAATGCTGTAGGGCAGCTAATGGAATTACACACAAGGGTTTTGTACATTTAAAATAAGCAGCTACTAAAAAAATTACCCTTCAGTTTGATAGAAACTGTATAAAACTGCAGATGGGAAACAATTAAATAGCTACCAACATTTATCCATGTCAGCCTGATAGGTCATTTAATAACAGGTATTTCTTTCCTTCTTTCTTTTTTTTCCTGGTAGGGCAATAATAAAGATTAACATTTATGAAAAGTAGTATAAAATATAGTACAGCCAAATGAATAATTAAAGATGCTTCTGAAGAATTTGTTTGCTATTGTATGGCCGTGAAGACTGCTCTCCAGTAATGAAGTACATTTATATTAAATACAATTATAAATAGAAAGAAGACGAGGATTATGTTTATGGACACTTGCTTTTTATCCTAAAAAAAAATAAATCTTTGACTCATCTCTATTGAATCCATGGCTCATCTCATGGACAGCATTTCTTCACAACATATTCCCCTTGAAAAGCGTTGGGCCCTGGCTTTGAATGTACGTGGGGTACACTTGAAGATGGACATATTAGATGTAATAAACCAGTCAAAGATCAACACTTGCCCTGAAAGGCTCTTGATCAGCGAGAAGAATTCTGTGTATGAAAGCACAAAGTTTATTCTAAAAATAGATCCATCTAATCATATGCCTTTTCACTACTAGGTTCAAGGTGTAAAAATCTTGAAGTACTAGCCCTTCACACAGTTGGTTTTGAGTGTTTAGGTATGGTCTGCTACTGTGGGAAATTACTGTTTCTGTTAACTGATGCTTGTTCAGTGCATTGAATAGCACGATGTGAGAGACAAATTATTTGATTATTATTTTTAAAAGGCTGCTTATTTCTTGGCCTCTCCAATTCAAAACAGACCAGCTTGGCAATATCCAATGGAGTACCCAGTCTCATGCAGAATTTAAGCCCCAATTCAAGAAAGCTCATAAATATGTTAAGTTTGTCCCATGTGGAGTAAGAGTAGATGAGCTTATCCGCCATAAAGAGACGCTATGGCATGATGATACTTCACTGCCATAATTACTTAATAATCAATTATTAATATGTAAACAATAGGAGCCTGATTTCAGTAATGTGGCTAAGGATTAAATGAGTCAGCCTTGATAGAAAATCTGCCAGAGCAAGGGGCTAAGAGACAGCCTCAACTGTCAGAACTCCGGCATCTGCCACTGACTGCTGAGGTGGCCTCTTGCAAGTCGCACAGGGTCAGTTCAAAGCCAGATGTTTTTATGGATAACCTCCATGAATGGCCGTTTTCTCTCCAAAATCCCAGCCTCCCTGCCTGTTGAACTGCAAAATGCTGCTTCTTGTACACGTTCTGCAGGAGCACACTGGGAAGTGTGTTGTGCTCGTATGGTGAACTGAAAATCTAGAGCTACTTGAGTACTCAGCTTCACGATCCAGTGATTGGTAGGCAAGAAGCCAACAGCACTTCTTACACGTATTTATTGAAGCTCAGAATTCATGCGCAGCTGAAGATGTTGCACAAAATGCAAGCTCCTTGCAATAACTGGTTGACTAGGGCCTAGCATTACAGCCCATTTTTACAAAATATTAATATGTCTTTAAAAGTACACTATTACTATAACATTTGCCTAAAGAGCAGTCGGCCTTTTGATTTTCCCTTTGGATACACAGCCATATTGCAGCTCCAGTGAGATCTGCTTTAAGCCATACTTGCCAGTAATATTCATAAATCTGTGCTGGTTAAACCATGGCTGCAACATCATTTGTCTCTTAACATGTCTTTAGATAAAGTACATAAGTAGAAAGTGGGAGTATAATGAAATATACCTTCCTCATCTTCTTGCTTTGTTTCGATCTTGCATTCCAGGCAATAAAAAAACTGCAACTAGTTCTGAAGTGTGAATTTTCACTCGCTGGGATCTCAGCGTAAAAGGGACGCTAGTGAAGAATACACAGATCATCAAGTGTTCTATTTCCCTATTTATTTCCTTTTCGGGAACATACTGTTGCAAATGTTGGTCCAAATGAATAGTCTGTTTCTTTTCTGACAAATATTATGGCCAACAAACGTTGACTTTTGACCATTAGACGTCCCTGCACTTATAGCCACATAACCATCAAAGCACTAAGCCAGCATGAAGGTCATTACCCCAGACGGCATCTTACTTCGACTAACTTCTCAGATATGTAAGCAATAAGCAGTTGCAAGAGATTGATATGATACTTTGTGAGTAATTTGGATGAACTATAACACTAACCCAGTAAAGTATTATAATTTTAAATGTGTCCAGAAAATAATTGAAATTCTGGTTTAGCTTCATCATAATGCACAGTGCCGCGTATATTTAACAGCTGACTAGTTTAGCATGAATATTGCTTTACAAATGAGGTCATATTGTTTTTAAGAAACAATATTACTATCAAACATGTTTAGGAGGAAAAGCAAGAGATTATGAGTACACTTTTAACCTTTCTGTCTCTTTCTATATCTGTTTACTATGGTGATTTAGGTGCTCAGCGCTGTTTGAAGGCAAACATAGAAGGTTCTGGCATTTAAAAGAGATCCAGTAATGAGCAACTGGCAGTCAGATTCTTTCTTATTATTACTCTGTCACAAAATCTCTGTTCTACATCACTCCATCTTTGCAACACCAGTCAGAGATGAGAAAGGTCAAAACATCTCCTTCAAGCATACAGTTCGTACATGCACAACACCATTCCTGAGTCACATACAACAGCCAAAATTCAGTCCACGCTGTGGAAAAGAACAGAGCCCGTAGGTAACAAAGTTCCCTTAGAGAGAGGGCTTTCCTCCTGCTGGCACCGGCACAGTCCAGGTCAGAGCGGGATCACCTGCTAATTCTAGTCCACAAGTTTCTTTTTTATCCTTTACCCTGTTGTCAGAACGAAGGATACCTAAACAGGCCACCTAAAAGACTGCTTAATATATACAGTGCATCCACCTACATAATGTTCAGACATTTCTCTTCCCAAGGCAGTGGGCACGCAGAGGGCCTGATCCTGCTTGTTACGTCTCATTGCAGTCAATGGTGAGAAGGCATCAGCAACTGTGATAAGAATCAATCTGCGATCCTTTGAAATCTGTTTCAAAGATGGAAATAACTTCTTTTAAGGACCTGCCCAAAATACGCCCTCTGCGAGAGGCATGACTGCAGGTGTGCTCATGCTGGCTTTGGTAGCACAAAGGTGCAATCATTTTCACCCGAAGTTTTGGGGGAATCATATCTTATCACTCTCTTACTAGATCAGGAAAATATACTGCAGCTTTATTATCGCCATTGTAGTTTTATGAATGTACTGCGCCCAGCACCAACACTGCACTACAAAAATCTTTCACCAACATGGAACAAAAGTCTTCCTGCCCCAAAAAGTTCCCAGTTTTGACACGCTCCAGTGCTTTCCTTTCTCTTTGCAGACAATCTGGGATGCTGCCCTACTGTTTCCTTGCAGGTATGAAGGCCTATTAATAGCAATACTAATAATTATCAGTAGTAAAATTAGTACTGTTGGTGCCGTTCTGCAAGAGGCTTGTGCAAAACAAATCAATCCACATCAAAAGGAAAAGTTTCCAACTGACATGGAAAGTAAATATAGTTTCCAAGTATCCATCAAGATTATTAAAATAACAGAAATTTCAAAGAAAAAAAAAAAAAGAACAATGACTGAAACACAAATATTAAGCTGTGTTCTTTTAAATTGTGTCTCAAATGATCCAAGGAAGGACTTGGATCCAGGGCCAGTACACAGATCATTTACAGATCATAATCACCAGTCTCAGTGTTGCATTCCTGCCTTGTCCTAAGTGATAAGTGAAATTTATCATATGGGACAAAGCATAAAAAACCAGGCAGCAACAACAGGAGGCTGCAGCTGCATGGGATCAGCTTTTCCTGAATCTCAGTAAGAAATAACAACTATGAGTTATGGTAAAAAAATCCAATAATCAGAAAGGTCACTTGCTGACAGAAACGACTTCTTCAGCACAGGTATCATGATGTAACCACTGCTGAAGTGAGGGACCTCACTGGGTACAAAAAAGCCATATATTCTATCCATCATAACTGGCTTTAAGGCCTGCAGGAACTCACAAAGCAGCCTGGTGGATCAAAAAATCCAGACAGTAAAATCCTGAAAGAGCTGAAAGAGTGGCTTAACCGTCTCTACTACCCAACTCTGTAAGAGAATGAAAAAACTTTATAAACTTCCCTGCATTTTTTTTCCAGGACCTCACTCAGACTTGGAAGGAAAAGCAACAGAGGGCATCTGACCTCTACCAAAGTACTCACAATTCTGACTGTCTGAAAAATGAATTGCTGCTGCAGGCAAGCCCAAATATAAAAAAAAGCCATTAAAAAAAAGTCATTTAAAATATTTAAAGAATTAAAACATATTTATTGCTGTTTGTCGTAATCGCAAGAATTACCATCCAAGACAAGAGCTTGGAACAAAGGTCCAAGGAATTTTCAAGTGTGATTTAATACACACAAAGAGGAAACTTCTCCATTTTTGTTTTAATTCCTGCCTCTTCCATTTCACTGCCTCCCGGGCATCAGCATGCAATTGGGACACCACCTTCCAAGCTGTGCACTTCTGCAGAGGAGCAAATGTACCTGGGATGTTTATTAAGGCATCATTATATGTCTGTGTGGCACCATTTATTTTCTGTGGAAGAGACCATGCCAGGTCAAGATCAACAGTTTGAGCAGACAATTCATCAGGTGGGAGCAGGTGGCAGGGGCGGTATAAGAAATCGCTGGAAAAGGAGTACAAAACTGAAATGGATGGAAGTGTAAAAGTAATAAGAAAGTGATCAGTGAAAGTACGAACCACAGATGATAAATCAAACGAAACAAGTGCAGAGCAGAGATCAGTCCAAGAGGGTTTCCTTAAACGTGAGCAGGGCTTTAACCTCTATGACAACAGGTGAATCCATGTATAATGCTTTTCCTCAAAATTCTGCTGGGAATCAGGAGGATGAACGGAGCAGGATTGTTATCGGGGCATTCAGAAAGAATCGGTAAGAAAAACCAGTCTACCTTCTTAAAGTTGCGGTGGAAATGGATGCAGAGAGCATTTAGAAAATGAAGCATCACGAGGGATTTTGCACATTACATTTGCATCCATGTTCAAACTGCGTTTATATTGTAAGAATGTGTTACGGGATCTGCACTTATATTTCGATTAAGACCCCTGAAGCAATGACTGAAGAAATAAAGAGTAATAAGTGCACAATGGTAGTAAAAATGGAGAAATGTTGAACAGAACTGTTTAATGAAAGGAACGACTCACACACTGACTTGACTACTTCTTGAACTGAAACCCACCAAATAATTTTATTGGGGATTGGACTTCACACCAGCAAAATCCTTTTGCTATTAATAATCCAATTATTGATGATAAAAAATCTTGTGCACCTTATCTAACACAGATTTTGGGCTAACTACTGGTAATGTGAAAGTAAAACCTCCAAAAATTTTGTTTATATCAGTGGGAGTTGTATAAGCTTAGATCTGCACAGCTTTTTTGGTAATACATGAGGATACACTGGCTATGGACACTAAGTCCTAGTTGATTTGCTAAGTAGAGAAGGTCCTTCGAGATTTTGTGGGTAAAGTTGATTTGGAGCTATAAAACTGAAGCATTTATTACAGACCAGAGGCCAACAACACTTCATTATAGACTGTCTAAACACTTTCAGTTTATCCAAACTGAAGGTTTCAAATCCAAATAGGTTCAAATCCAAACAATACTTCTCTTCTAAGGCATTTCTGGCTGATTCTCTTTCTACTATGAATAACACCTAAAAAAAGAAAGAATTTTTAATGTGTTTATCAATCTATGCTAAAATTTAAATGAAGGCAAAGCACGTCACAGATCTAGCTAGTACCTGCACAAGGTTTGTCTTGAATGACTACCATTTGCCTTGTCTTCATGGGCTAATTACTGTATGTATCCACCAATGCACAGCTGGAATTTGACTAGTCTGTATTTGAATTTTTGAATTTTTGAAATTTTCAACATGTATCGTACTGCCAGTTCATTGCTCCTTCTGTGCAGTCGCTTCCCTTATACTGATTGGAAATCTGTTGCACAAACAAAGAGAGAAAAACATGTTTAAAATAAGAAGATTCAGAAAGACTGAGACTGCTTTTAGCTCATTATTTAAGAACTCACTATATTCTAATACTCTGCCTCTTACAAACAAGAGTCTTTAAACACTCACTGGGAGAAGAACCAGCAAAACTGGCCATGTTTGCTGCTGCCTCAGAAAAAATGTGTTTAAACAAGCTAGATCTCTTGGCAACTCACTTACTGTCTAATGTCTTTGGTCCATGAGCATAATCCAGTGGCAGCAGTAACGCTCCCAGACACGGCAGTAGTGCTGCACATCAACAGCCCTTCTCCGAAGTATTTGCCTAAGCAGAAAAGTCCTCCAAAGACCCCGTTCAGGAGGCCCCAGCTGACATGGGCCAGAGCTGTCAACAGCCACATGCTTTCAGAAGTCACCGTGGCCACTGTCTAGCAGAGCTATGATACTGCCGGAGTAGGAAACCTGTAAGATGCAGAAAAGCAAACTTCTCATTTCAACCAGCTCGTTTCAAACAGCTCCTGGGGTCTATCAAGCTTCACGCATTGAGGAGATAAGCCTGACTCTAACCTGGAGTGTGCTTTGCCCGTACTTGGGTTTCATTTCTAATAATTTTTCAGATGGTAATGGCATATTAACTTTTCCATGTACAATAGGCTACATTTCTTACTTGTGTAATTCTTTTGAAGCAAATGGATTTAGGCAGAGGAACAATTGGCTCTCTGCTTTATTTTTCTTGGCTCTCTCTGTACATAACTTCTTGTTGCTAGTGTTTCTTTTCTTCTGGTAGATATATATACACACACGTACATATATTCATTTTTTTGCTGCCAATAAGAATGGAAGTAGGAAGTGCCTACATCCTAAACTTTCTAACAATGTATCCAAAATAGCAGTAATTTAAAAAAATTCATACATACACATAGCTGTTACTCAAAAGCCCTCACACTCCTGGTAAATAGCACACCTGCACTCACTGGTGTTCTGTGTGACCTCAGCATTTCTTCAGAAGACCCTTTCTTCCTTGTCTTCTACCTGATAACTTTAGATATTTGTTAGCAGAGGCTTGAAGCCCGGTTCTGAGGCCAGCCAATCCTACGGAAATGCAATCTAAATCTAACAAAGAATTTTCTTTTTATTAATTCCATTTTATGGAAATTAAAATGTTGCGCATTACTTTGGAAATTAAACAGTGAAATAAAATATTTCCACTTCACCTCCTCTGTTATCATGAATCTAAAAAGAAGGATGAGCCGATTTCCCATATTATTTCCCAATTTGTTTGTCCTCATGTGATTGAGAGGCAACCTCTCATCTGAAATCAGTCTTCCTCCCTAGTCCTTTCCCAACACCATTCAGTCTCCCTGACCAGTATCAACTGCCACAAAGTGGTTTCACCACTACCTGTTCTTCCTCCCTCTATGAGCAGCCACATTTTTTGCTTTTTCTTCTCAACACTGGTAAAAATGCTGGCGTTAGAGGAAGCAGACAATTAAAGGTCAAAAATTCAAGTGTTTTTCTGTTCCACCCTGTATAAATCTATTGCTGTCAGACAGAAGCAATCATGCCTGCAAATGCACTTTACGGGGCTGAGAAGATCTGTTTCTCAACTTAAACTATGTAACATTTAAATATCAAAAACTTTGTTTTCTAATGAGAGAAATATTGAGGGGGGAGAAATGAATTATATGCTTGATGTATACTGAAGGCTGGGAAAATTAAGGCCATTTCCCATGGTGAGAATGCAGTGATTTCAGTTTGTGAGAGTAAATTAAACCTTTGGGAGAATTTGTCTTCCATTAAATTGAACAGCTAAACAGGCACAGAAGATTTTAATGTCACCACCAACAAACCCCAAAGGTTAGAAAAAGAAAAAGAAACACTGTTTTCTTGTTTGGAAGTTCTCTGTCTCTCTACGTAGGAAAAATGCAAACTGCAAATGTATGTTGAGACACAAAGACTCTTAAAGATCATAATTCCATTCCTATACCATATGCTATTAATGTCTGTCAACACTGTTTAGCCAGCAACTGCTGACAGAACCATATTTGCTATCTAAATACATCATAAATAAATCAGTAATGAACTGCTTTAGTAAACCTTCTGCACTGATTGGAAATACAGATCGAGTAAACAAACTCTGGGGATAGCATTTTGCAGCTAGAAGTATATACAACTGTTTAATGTCAATGACAAAGTCACTCACACCTCTCTTTCTGGCAAGACACAAGGCGAGTGAAAGAAAATCCTAAGGATGGCAAAAGTGTTTAATCAATTGTAGCAAATGTACCTGTCAGCATTCATCATATTACCTCTTCTTTTTTTTTTTACCTTATGCAAATCTCAGGAAAGGGACTTTCAGCAGGTAGAGCTATAAAATAAGCTGGTAACAAAATCAAACCCCTCAGCTCAAATGTGGTCTCATGACTAGGGAGATGGTCAAATCCCGGCCGAGGTTCATGAGCTTTCCAAGTCAGAGCTGTAATAAGCGAGCACAGGCTCTGCTGACTTCTTGGCAAACAAAAGAGCAGATTTGTCTTAAATATGAGGCAATTGAGGCAATGGCACTTGCTCAGTAGGAAAAAACCAGGAACTAGGACTGAGTCTCAAAGTGGATTCCTGACTCTGCCGCAGGCTAACTAGCAGTCTTGCACTGCAGAGTCTCTGCGTGCTTTGGAAGGTAAAAATGGATGGACATTTGTGCTAGAATTTGGCTTGGAGATGTGGAATACACTGAAATCGAAACCTTCAAGTACTTTGTGAATGTGTGAGATAAAACATGGTAGGAAACGTTCCCTTATTTGTTCAAACAAACCCACCAAGTATTGTCTGGACAAAAAGCAACTGTTCGGTGAAGAGGAGCTGGAACTAGAATTTTTCTCGTGAGGTAGGATATTGAGGGAGGAATTAGTAGCAACATTGACTGCTAGACTTAAAAAAAATCTCCTAGCACCATAAATTTGTAATTGAATAAATATTTCTAGTCTTCCCAACTCTTTCTTGACACAGGTTTTTTGAAAGTTACTCTCTGACAGCTTTCTGGTAATTAGACACCACAGCTTTATATCAGAAGAACAGTCTTAATTAAGACTGCAGAGAGATGCTAAAATTATAATTTCCTCTATGCTATATTTTAGCAGCAGAAATTGTTGGAGATCCCTGTGGGATGAGACTTAGTCCAGAATAAAACAAGTGCTAATTTATCACGATGCTTGCAATGGATGATATTTTAAAAAATAGACTTTATCTCCTAGATGGAGGATTAAAAGTTTCTCTTAATCCCATCAGGCAATTAAACATCTTATTCTTTGTTCCCCCCAAAGTTACTTTCAGTTCACAACCTGAACGCTCTGTAAGATGCAGAAAAAAACCTGTTTACAAATTCAGCTCATTGACAAGGCTCACAAAGCAGTGGCAGGTGTTATTCTTTATAGCAGGAATTAGCTGTGTACACAGAGGGCTAAGGCGGGGAATGGGGAAGGCTGCAGCTCGTTATGCCCCACCAGCGGGGCACTCTGTCTGCCCTCAGCACAACAAGACAGGATCCATCATCCTGAACGCACACCTTCCTCTGGTGCTCTGCATTCCTCGTTCACCTGCAGTTAGGTGAGCAGATGCTAAATACTGAAATGGAGAAGGAAAGAAGCCTGGGTTAAAAGGAGCATGGGTCTGTAAGGGAAGAAGGGTAGGATCTTATCTTCCAATAAATCAAGATATAAATTTAAATTATGAGCACCTTAAGAAGACTGAGGTTCATGCAAAAGAATACAGCGTAAGACAAGGTTCCCTCTGGTGTCATTTGTTTTTTGTGACAAGCTGCAGAGATTGCTGGAACAGAAGAAGTCCCAGGCTCCTAAATACCACCTCAAGTAGAGTTCATGTAAAAAAGAAGAGAAGCGGCACCGTCTGGATGATAAACATTCATATTTTACAACCTTTCAGTTTATTTACTGATATATCTTTTTCTAACTATATTTGTTGTTTGTATCAGCTTGCCTAGGCAAAACAGAGCCATACATAATTCAGGAATAAAATTGCCATCAAGTCACTGCAGAATCTAAACAAATAGACCCCAAACATATATTTTTCATTAATAACCCTCCATTACCAAGTTCCGACACTTTGAACCAAAAATAAATAAATAAAATAGCACGATAAAAAAGAAACACACCTCATTATTTAATGCCAGTCTCCCTGGCTTTGTGCTTGGAGCAGGTGGAGGCACTGTCTGAAAAGTTAGTGCTTAATGTGACCTGGGAGCGACGGCCCAGGCTGGCAGGGGAGGACACGGAGAAGCAATCAGCCACTTGGCCAAAGCTGTCACCCGTCCTCAAGCCTGCGAGACAAGGCTAAGTGTGGAAGCTCCCATGCCACTTACACATTTCATTTTTTGCTGTCTTCTTGTCCAAAAAAAGGAAGAAAAAAAAAAAATGGGAGGGGTGGAGTGGGGAAAAGGAGAGAGGAGAAGTATTGTTAATTTACAAAGCTGAAAATAGCAGCTGCTAATGGGCTTTTGCACTCCTTCTTTAGGCACTGCAAGGTCACGGTCAGAAGTAGCCTGTGATTGATTCTAAAGGGAAGCTCAGCTCTTCATGTCTGTAACGGACATTAAAAAATCTGAAAGGAGCTCAAAAGAGAAAACAAAAAAGTGACATATTTTATGGAGCCCTGAAGTCCTCCAGGTTCTCCGAATGAACTTGGAGGGTGGAGTCATGCCCTGTTTTTTTAATTGTCCCTCATAATAATTATTGCATTACAAGGAACAATTAATTGTATAGATTAGTCCAACTTCATCAATTTTATGGCCATTTTATTGCTATTTCTTACAGCTCTACGAAGAGCAGCCCTCCTCTTCTATCCCTGAGTTTAAAGGGTTAAATGAGATGAGTGACAGCCTTTCTGCATGATTTACAACTTCGAGCTCTGTAGTGAAACCAGCGCTTGATGGATGATCCTGAAAGACGGAGACTAACCATAAATCATGTCTTTGAATCATTGACAAAGATAAAGGAGAGAAAGAAAAAGCACTGGCATTGACATTCATTCTCCCAATAATGTACATTGACTAGTTACAATACAGAACCTTAATTAAAAAAGCGAACTCAAAGTAGTCACCTCAGCGTAGGGAACGCACCGCTCTGGAAGGCTCATGAAAATCACAAATAACAGTTCAAGCCACATCCATGGTAGGTTACCTCCCTGGGAAAAGCACTCGGATGTACGCTTGCCACAGCCCTGCACTGGGAAGTAAACCCGATAAACACCAGTCTTAACCTCCTCGTTATTCAGCACCTAGCTTTCTATTTTTGTGCCTGTTCTTAATTTAATCTTATTATTGTTAGAGCTGAACGCCCAGGCAAGGGGAGAGCCTTGTTGTTTTAGGCACTGGATGTGTTATGCGGAAATGCCAATCTGCAGAGGCGAAACAAAGAAAGCGCTATCATCTCTGCCTCGCAGGGAACTGAGGCATCGAGAAATACAGTGACTTGTTCCGGGGGCCACGTGGAAATCTGGACTTGATGAAAGAGGGACATGTTTATGTATCATGGCATGCCTGTGACAGAAAGGTGCTGGAGCTGATAGGGAAGTCCGTCCATCTAATGTTTCCAAATTTATGGGAGGGATGAGAAAAAAACTCAAATACCCTGAGTCACAGGCCAGGAAGAGGAAATCATTGCTGCATGCTTACATGAAGGCTAGAGGCTACAGGGATGCACGACCTACCATCTGCAAACACAGCAGCAGCACTTTTATTATTTACTTCCCGAAAGTGTATATTTCACCTTTACCTTTCCAAACTGGCACAGGGCACTTCTGTGATACATTTAATATTGCACAAGAAATGGGAGGAAAACCCAAATATCAGCTTCCAAGAGACTGAATGAAGGGCCAGCTGTACAGTGATGACGTTAAAGGACAGGTTAAGACCTGTTTGGGAGAACTGATAGCACCATCTGTACTAGTACTGGGTAGTCCCAGCTCTCTGCACAAGGAAGACTGGCAGACTGACAAATACATGCAAAGCAGTTGTGGAGAGCACCCGTTTTCTGTCTGTAAATCCAACAAAGGAATAGACAAATGGGGTGACTTTCTGAGCGAGCCCGCGCTGAGGCACACAGCCCCTTAAGCACCCATCTGAAAGCGTGCAGGTGAGCGCGGTGCAAAAACGCAAACAGCCTGATGACTTGGCTATTTAAAAAAGGAGTAACCTAAACAAGAAAAAAAAATCATGATAAAGAGGTGAGGGGAGAAAAGAGGGGTAAAGGAAAGAATACATGAATAGAAGCAGAGAGAGGAAGGTCTAGCTATGCATGTTAATGCTTCCCCACTGTGCTTAATTCTTTAAAAAGAAAGCCACATATTTGACAAGTTCATGCGCTCATGTTAGCTGAAAGCAGGGGGGAATGAACTCCCAACTTTTCCAAGTTTTGTGCCTTTCCTGAATCTTTCCAATTTGTCAAAATTCTTTGAGCCCCTCAAGCATTTAATCCTCCTGGTTTAAAGAAAATATTGGGATTTCACACATGGAAAAACTCAATTATAAAAGCAAAACAAAAGAGGACAAGCAACACTAAGCAGGTTTTCGTAGGTAAAGGAAAGCACCTTCTACCAGAGGGAGCAACTCCATGAAACAGCTGAGAAGGCACAACCGGGCATATTTCAGAAGGCACAACAATCGTAATGCACTCCCTTTATTTGCATATATTATTTCCCATTCTTCCCTGTTCTCTTTGCGGGGTCTTATCCATTTTCTCTACTCCTTTTCCACTTTCTTCTGGTGATTATGAGTATTTTTATGTGCATATGCAGCCTAATCTGTGTAGAAAATCTAAGGACTTTACAAAGTATGAGCACTCTTGCACAAGCAGCAAAACCAAGGAAGTACATGTTAAAAATTATTTGGTGATTTTCAGCTCCTTACTTACGATTTACGAGTTTCCTTCAACATATCATTCCTAACTCAAAATGTTTTCTGCAAATGATTCTTAATGTATCACTTTGTCATGGGCATTTTGATGCAGGTTCGCAGTTCTAGGCACTTGGCCCAGGTACACAGAAGTTTCTTTGCCCTTGATTGCAAGAATGTATGCTTGGTTTCAAATTTCTAAAGCAAATGTGTTGTTGTATTGGATTGATTGGATTTGCCATTTGTTTTCCATAAGTATTTGCTGAAGTTTATTTTTCCAATGAACATTCATATAACAAACAATTTCCTCAGATATTTACCAGCAACTAAAGGGGAGTGAGCACAGTCACTTCTAACTCGTTTATAAATTCAAGAGGGTATGCGTCGACCTTTTTCCCTTCCATTTCTGTCCCTTATCCCTCAATTTTTGGTTTAAATTCTTCCTCTGTATTACAAAAAAATGCCAGTGTAGCTCATGAGAAAGCTTTATTAGTAGAAAATATTACTGAAGTGAAAAAAATTGTCAAACTTATCCTTGGGAAAATTAGCCTTTTCCTTTTTTTAAGGAAGAGAAGAAATAGGGCAGAGAAGAACTGAAATTTAAATTTTTGTTCGGAAACAGAAGAGTACCTGAAAATAACTGGTTCAGAAGTACAGGGAGAAGAGCAGATAGGAACAGAATTCAGCCGTATCCAGCTGCAGTCTCTGCCATAGGCCAGGTTTCCTGGTCACACCTCCCACGACACAGCACAAACCACCCACCTTTCAATATCACCGAGCACCATGGGAAATCCGAGGCTAAAGAATTGCTTGCTAAGCAGTCCAGAGTAAATGGTTCACACCATGGGATAAATACAATGGTAATATTGCTAGTTTTAAAAAAAGTCAAATTTGGTCCAGAGCAGAAAGCCTGATTTCAGTTTGCATGCTATTTACTCCTTTCAACTGAGTTAAAATGGCCTGATTTCCAGCGCAGCTGGCTGGGTTAAGGAGCACAACTATACTAATTATATCATTTCGCTAAATCTTGAGGTGATAAAGAAGACAGACATTCAGCTGTCACAGGAAATGACCCTGAAACTAAGTGAAATGTTCCACTAAGAAGCAAATACACCTTTGTTAAAAAGTGCTGCAAATGCACGGCAGAAAATGTTACTCATGGCTGTTATCAAGGAGTGTGTGTGTGCTGCACCCCTAGAGACAGTGGAAATTAAGCAACTCAGAAATCATTTTCAAGAGGATTTGGGACACTGCGTAAGTCAATCCTAATTCATAAGAATGCAGGCTGATGGGTGAAGTTGGAAAAAAAGAGAAAATAATCCACTTGATGTCAGACTAAGGGTGAAATGCTGTTTCAAATTAGCAAAGGTGCGTGGGAAATGCCTCATGAGGACGACGGTTGCGGCACCTGACTTACAGGTCCCAACGAGACCGGAGGGTGTGCGTAGCGAAGGCTGGCTCTGGGCGAGTCAGCAACTCAGTTCCCTGGGCTGACGTTTCAAAGGAGGGCAGTTTGCTGTGCCCTCGCTCCCCTGGCGCCGCTCTCCCACCTCGAGCAGGCCTGCCGCAGGGGGCCGGAGGCAGGCGCCGCCGTGCACCCGCTGCAGGTATTCCTCAAGTCGGCTCCTGGAGCAGAGTTCGGGATGCTGTGCTCTACTCCGGCCCCGCCGCACAGAGAGGTGGGAGAGAGGATCCCTGGGCTCTTAGGTTGATTCGGTAGATTTAGGAGGCTATACAGGAGGGTTGGGGAGAGGAAAGAGTTAATACAATAGGTTTTGGCATTTGACAGAGGAATACTTATGTTTAACCATTCATAACTAAATCACATCAATTTAAGTGGATTCCATGTATTTCTGACTCTCACATTAATCTCTATGCAGAGAGAGTGTCTAAATATTTGTCTCTTTCAGTTCCGATATTGTAATTCTCTACCAAAACTGAAGGGAATCCCTTGGTTGGGGTTTTTTTCCCCTCCCTCCTCTCATTTCTCCTACCTTCTTTTCTTTATCTTCTGGTAGAAGAAAGTGGTGAAAGGCTTTGGATGATCATTTAAAGAAACAGGGATTTAATAAACCCAGTGTTTGGGTACATCACAGCTTTTATGTTGGCGCTGAACTCCACATACATTAAATCCACATCATCTATCAATCTTACAGTTGCGTGTCACTTATGAAAATCTACTGAGTATTGTTTTCATCTCGCCTTACAACAAGCAGCAAAGCCTCATGAATACTGAAGAGCATTGTAAATACTGCACATCTTTTATTTTTAAAGGTCTAGACAGTTTGGAATGGCAAGATTTCTTTGCTGAAAATTGCAGCTTAAAGCAATAATTCCCAGATTCCTCCTCCCCTATTTTTTTCATTCTATGTGCAAACAAGCAGAAGCGTTGCTCTGTATCATTAGTAACACCTACAGTGGTGCTGCTGCTGCCGCAGCTTCACCATACTAGTGCTCTGCCTGTGCTAGCCATTAATCCAGCCCGATGTTGGTTCAAGTGTGATATTATTATTCAAATTCCATCCCACTAGGAAGCAACCAGCTCTGAGATGTATCTATTCATTTCCACTGCTTTATTGAAATCTGACAACCTGCTTTTTCTACATTTTTGAATACTGCAACTTTATGACCACACACTGCCATCACCCTGCTCTTATTTGCCTCAATAGCCCTCAGTAGTGGATCTGCCATGGGCTGAATTTAATAGAACAATATTTTACTGTTAGACAGCACCTTTCATTTTGAAGAATAAAGCCTCATTGAAATTCAGTCATCTTTGGGACTCAGAGAGGCACAGCTTTGTGAACAGGGATGTTATGGCCAGTCTGTTTTTGCTAAGAGTGCGAAGTGACCTTTAATGCACACGCAAGCCAACAGGAGGTGTGAGGTGTCATCCAAAACACCATGACCGCCTATTATCTGATCCTCAGTTTGGGCTAGAAAACAGGTAGCCAGGACTCCTGAGATGATGTTATGCTGTTAGATTACGAGCACGGCCTATTTGTGTTGGGCTGCGTTGCACAGTCAGAAATATGCCTCTTGCAATGCTTTTACATCTACAGCTCCAGGCAAAACCAGGAACAGCAGAGAGGCATGATCAAAGAGAGGTGCAAGAGTTGACTAAACCTTCTCAAACAGCCACAGAAGCCTGGACTTGTCTTGAATCACCAGGCGCGTGAGGAATGGGGGAGGTCCAGTGTGGTTCCTACTTTACAGAGACCCGGTATCTTCTGCATAGGTTTGACATCTCATTGGTTTCTTTTCTATTTGCTTGCTATCCTTGTTATCTTGTCAGTCTTACAAATGCATGTTTGTGTGCCATCAACTTTTTCTACAGTATATACAGCTTATCACAAGGTAAGAGCTAACAGGGATCTCACAAAAAATGATGAGTTGGTGAACCTTAGTGTTACTGGTAGGACTAAGAACTGCAGAATTAACTTTTAACCTTTCTGTTTGTTTCTATTTCCATGCCAGGAAAGGTAACTTCTTTCCTCCTACAGACACAAAAGCAGAGCTCCCCTGCCGTCATGCTGTGAGCCGCACTGAAGTCTGAGCTATTTCGGTCGTTGAGCAGCCTTTTGTGATTTCTGTAAAAGAACTGGTGGAATCAATCTCCTGCTACTTGTCCAGGCAATTCAACTTTAGTGATAGGATTAAGAGCTACCATTTCAATCTACTAGAGGCAGGAGCAGTAAGTATTCTGAACTCTCACTCATAGATTATCAAGTTAACGAAGGGTAGGTACCTGGAGGCTCAAGAGCCAACCTGTTAGGACACCTTGCTACTGATTCAGAAGCCACGCAGAGGAGTGCTCCAAAGCTGCTCTAAGGGCTCCCCCCGTACAAGCAGGCTGGGAACGAGTATGGTGTTATTACAGCTGAGTTGTCAAACCAGTGAGATATAATTTCAGTGTATTACTGGTTCCTCCACCTACATTTGCTTATAAACATTGGCTTGGGACCGGCTTCAACTCAGTTTGGGGCAGACCTTGTATTGCATTGGACTAAACTCAAATTATAAATTGAACTTGCCTGACTCAAAGGATATGAAACATCCACAGGTGTCATCTTAGTTTTGTGAACCCAAAGTTCAATAGAAGAGGTTCTGCAAATCCAAGACGTTACATGTGTCTGTTACTGGGAAAAGGACCACTTACCATTTCCAGACTCCTGGTGATTCAAACAAAGTGGAACCAAGATACAAAGCAGCCCTGCATTTTGAGTTTGACAAACAGATGTGATTTCATGAAAGCAATACCAAAACCTTGAGAAATGTAAGTGATGCAAAAGGAAAGAATGCAAAGAGAGTGTGCTACCTCCCTCTCTCTGCAATCCTGTGGACTCCCAGGCACAAACATTGTACTGGCCTGATTTTCAGAGGCTGGGGTGGGGCTGTTCACTGCATCTGAAAAGCAGACCTTTTATTTAGATCTGCAAAAAATTTTCGAGTTTGTTAGTTCATCAAAGAAATCTAATCCACCTATTGTCTTCTGATCTTTCTCGTCAGATCCTTCCATATGAATAGAATTGCTTTTAAAAGCACCATCCCTCCCCACCCCACCCCCCAGCATTTCCTGTCCTCTCACCTTAAAAAACAACTCTGAGAACTTTTCGACCAAAGCAGCCATGTGGAGCCAGAATTGTTTCAGTTTTATACAGGGCCTTTGCTCACATCCTGTCGGGTGTTAAAAATCCCTCAGCTGCTTTGCTAGGACCACCCGGCTAGTTCTGAACCACATCTGACAAAATGATACTGTTCACTTCCAGAACCCATCACACAGTTATTCTTGGATAAAAGGTAAAGCAAATAGCAGCCAACTGCTCACTGCTGCAGAAACAAAGACCATCTAGCCATTTATCAAAGCTTCAGACAACCAGCTTGCTTTAAGCTCAGCCACCTCTCCCATTACAGCTTTAAACGATAACACGCTATAATATCAGAAATGACAAATGGAACCAGGGGCCTAACCTATACACAATCAATACCTGCTCTGAAATAAGAACCATCTTTAAAGTATTGACAAAGGGAGCAGGAATACATATAAAACTGCAATTTTTTCTTGAATTGTTTGGTATGGCCACTGTCAACATTCATTTGTCCATGACATTCTTTTTTTTTTTCCATGAGAGCAGCAAAACCCCAGGGTGTGCAACTATTGTCAAGCCATTATAGCCGCCCTGTGTTTACTGTTTACTGGAGGGAAAGAGGAAAGGGCCCGTTGCAAGTGACTTCAGCAGAGCCTTCCGCTGCTGATTAGAAACTGTTGCGCTGTGTGCAAAGCAATTCTGCTTTCTGTTTTAGACTGAGATGCTTAAGAAAAATTTAAGATGTCATCAGTTTCATTCATCTTGATGGTGCTCCTCCAGCTTGGCTCAGAAGAGCTTTATTTAAAATATACCCATTAACCCTCTACAAAAGCAGAATAAAAATTCTGTGTTTAGGTCGTAAAGATAAGGACCTTCCTCTGAAGGACTGATGAAGGAAGCACCTTATGGGCCAGCTACTTCCTCCTCCTGAGTTTAATAATACTACTTTGTACTTTTATAGCATCTTAAAGTGTTCACCACATTTCAGATACTCTATGAAGAATTAATAACAATCGAAAGTGCTCTGCAAATGTTCATATCCACTTACAGATGGGGAAACTGAGACAGAGTTGAATGGCTTGGTGAAGGTCACGCAGGGCATTGAAACAGCTGGCAACAGAAACTTGGTCTCCTGAGCCACTGTTTGAAGCACAGATCTGTCTCCCTCTGCCACGCCATTTGGCCAGAAAATAGCAAGGAGTGATGAGATGAAGGCGGCTTGTGAAGGGAGTTAGTCACACAGGAAAGCTATCGTCGGACTAAGTGTACAACCAAGAAACTATTAAAGAAGCAATTGGCCTTGGTACCAAGGAAGCACAGAAGAGCTGATCACCAGGGCCCTCCACAGCACTAGAAAGAGGACAATGACTTTTCAGCTTTTTCTAGACACATAAGTAACCATCCCTGTGCTTTCTTTATAGCCTTAGGGAAAGGAAAGCATATAAGGGAATATACGTGCGAGAGAGAGGTTTGCAGTTACTAATTAGCTTGAGAACACCATAGGAACACAAAAGACCATGGCTGAAGAACGGTACATAAGCAAGGGTCTACGTTACGTGGTATCACCATACTTTGGGTGAGAGGCAGCTTGCATGGGCATGACCCTTCGGGTCTGTAACCATGGCAAATACTGATCCAGTGATGGTGTGGTGGGGAAACAGGACACTTTACAATTGTTATGGCTGCCTGAAGACAGCAGGGAAGAAGGAACATATTATGCACTAAATGCAGGGTTTTCTCTCAACCATATTGCCAGCCTGCACAAAGGTGGGAGAACCTCGTGGCTGATGTCGCCCATGGGACTGGCTCCAGGATGCAGCAGGGCGAGGTAAATGATGGCATCGCCTGTGCATGGCCCTTGACCAAGAGAAGGCCCATGGCTGAGCGAAAAGCTTTCAAACCTTTGTAATGGAAAGGAGATGGGTTATACGATCGTGCATGTCTCCAGTGGAAGGTGCGTTTTCTGTTGCACTGTATAAATAGGCCCGTGACGTTAATTTCAAAAATAGCATAAGAAATTGTCTCTTCCCTGGAGAATGATCATAAAGAGGGGAAAGGCTGACAGAGAAAACTATTAAAACAGGGGAAACTGAGGTACGAAAGCCACTTTCCCATGGCAAGTTTGCCCACAAAAGAAATGTGCAGGAAACTCTCTCCAAAACAGAGCCCCGGCCATACCCAGCACTGACTGCAAGACACCTGCACCTCCTAGCACCCAGGCAGGCAGAGCTGCGGTGCTGGCGCGGGGAGCTGGGGGACCAAACGCGGCCACGAAGAGGCTCCATCGGCTGAATCGCACTCGTCTCACCAGCCCATATGCAGCTTGCTGGGTCGTTTTGTGCCAAATTGCCAGCTACACCTTACAAAGGGAAAAATCTGGCAAAGCAGTTATAGTTTCCTCATCAGTGCTTTAGAAACTTCAAAGAAAAATGACTCCGGGAAGAGAAAGTGCGAACAAAGCAACAAAGGCAACAGCAGCTGGAGATCAGCCAAGTGCTCCTGAAGGATACCCTAAAAAGTACCACGCATTGCTGAGTGAGTGGGACACAACTCAGGGAAAAACCTTTCGAGAGTAAGATGTTAAAAAGAGTGAAAAAGGAAGTGAGTGGGGCTCTGGGCTCAGCAGTCGAGGAGTTAGGACACAGGAGCAAATCCGCAGACCCGCTGTGGGGCTACTCCACCCCCCTGCTACCCTAAAAAGTGGGAGTAAGTTTTTAAATAGCTGGCTTGCTTTGGTTAGGCCTTTGAAGTTTTTGGGTGGGAAATGGTATTTATTATTGGTTGTCATTAGCGTGTAAATAAGTAAATACACCCACTCCCGTTTTGGAGGCAGCATGAAACAGGAGAGGACCTGCTACATGATTTCAGGAAAAAAAAAATGCTGCTGTCTCCAGTGTTTTCCTCTTGCATGCAGTGCTGGTGGCTGTTTTATTTTGTGAGGATCACTTCCGAAAGATTTCAGTCTGCGCTGGGATTAGGCTGCTCTCTGCTTCGATGAATGAGTTGCCTTGGATGAAGAACATGACAAGGCGGGTAGGAGGCACAGGATGCTCTGCACATGTGCCTCCAGCTCCGGGTGTTTCCTCGTGGAAAGACACCAGATGCCAGTGCCAGATCCAAGGCGAGAGCTGCGCTATGAATCTGAGCACTTTCGAAGCGCTAGGGCGGTCTGGAGAATGTGCTCACAGCAGGAGGAAGGTATAGTGACAGGCCAAGTTTAATATTGATTTTAGCATTGCTGGACAGATTAGGCCAAAACAGAATAATCTGTTAACCCCAAAGCGTGGAGGAGTCAGCGAATTTGCTGGAGTTCTCTATTCAGGACACCCAACTCCTCAGCTGTCTAATCGATACTTATCTGCGAAGGGGACGCTGCATGTCAGCCCGTTAGCTCCCTGCACGGTGGCACTGCTGGAGTGAGCTCCCCTCCCCGCAGCCCCCAGCGCTGTCAATAGCAAGGGGAATTGATAGAGCGGTTGAGCACGGCGATGTGGTGGATCGCGATGGTGCCGGGCTGGAAGGGAGGCTTCCCCCAGAAGTAAAGGATACCTGTCACCCTCTGGAGGGAGGCTGAAAAATGGTTTGGAAACTCCAGGTCTGTGAGTCTTTTGCTGTAGACATCAGGCCAGTAGGCTGCCTCAGACTCAGGCCCTGAGGATTCAAGGGAGGAAAATATCTCTGTGCTAAAGAGCTGTATAAAGCAATTATTATTGTTATTATTCACTAGTACAGTTATTGCGATATTGCAATATGCATACTGCTATAGACCTGTTTTCTAGTAACTGGGCTTATAACAGCATGTTAGGTTTGTGCTACAAAGAAAGTGCAAGCTAAATTATATTAGTATAGAGCAGTAATATAATGAATAAAAGGTTAAAAGAGATGAAAATAATGCAAGTCACATTATTAAAAAACTCTAAAGAGCACAGCAAGAGTGGAGATGAATATCATATCAGGGTTTTGGAAAAAGGGGTGGAAATGGAATTGAGAAACGGAAGACAAAGGTAGTTGGGGGAATGTAGATACAAAAGAGGGCTGTTTTCAAAGGTATTTAGGAAGGCTGAAGTGCAGGTAGAGTATTAACAGCATTTTTACAAGTGTTTAAGCACGTTAAAAAGGAATCAAGGCTTTAATCTGCTAAGGTTCTGGTGAAAATCCTACTAGGATCTCATCTCAAGATGTGTAACTATCCTAAAAAATCTGGCCCTGATCATTCAAGGAAATTGAATTATTTTCTAGAATAAGCATTTCCTTGCAGTCTGAAGTCTCTATGCAGTTATAAAATTAAAATAAAATGAGCAAGGAAAGCAAATAAAATGAGGGTATTTGACAAAGCAGCTCTGTCATAAACACTGTTGAAACAAAGACACAAACACAGCCCGAGTTGGTGACTTAGTTTGCTGAACTTTTGGGAGTTTGCCCAGACAGCAGTGTGCTCACTCAGAGTTCAGGTCAAAATCTTCTGTGGAGAGAAAGGCAAGGAAGGAAAAAGTATGACCAGCATCTCATTTACCCCTGCCTTCCTGCACATGTTGCTGATCAGAGCAGAAGCTGATTAAGTACAACACCCCAGAAACAGATTAGGGGACAGAAGCAGCAAACTCTTGCACTCATAATTTACATGCAGAGCCTGTAAATTATCCCACCACCCTGGGATGCATATTTTTTGTTTAAACATTTTCCCGCCAAGGCAGGTAGGATCTCAAGGGAGAGGTGGGTTGACTACTGGAGCAATGATCCTTGGTGGTGATATCTAGTAAATAAAATGGGCCGACACCCACTCCGTGGTGCAGCTGAGCTAACTTCTCCTCCCTTCCAAAACAGCGCAGCCACGTCCTTATCACCTCCCGGCTTGCACTGCTCCCCCACCTCTGCCTTGGCGTTGTCCTCGCGCAGTTCCCCCAAAGCCAAGGAGGCACGGACGCATCTCACTGCTCATCTGGGATGCAATATTTAGCCCTTAAACCAAACACACCACAGACTAATGCACAGGCTGTCCCCAGACTCCACTGGGTAAAGCAGATGTGCCTACGAGATGGGTCTGTGAGCTCCTTGCAGAACATACTTGATAGCAAAGGAAGCCTCAGCACCATGTGATGAGGCAGTTGCTAAGGTAACTACTTTTTTCCTTTTAGAGAAAAGCCAAGTAAACAAGCATGTAAATAGACTTAAGAGCCACGTAAATTGTTGGTGAACCTATTCTGGTTACCTTGACGATAAAGTATCACTCTTCCAGGATTTAAACTTTCTTTGGCGTGTAAAGAATATAATATGCTGTGATCTCAGGCAGTTACAATAGGATCATCTCAGTTTTAGGGCTATCTTCTCTCTTTTTCCATTACCCTGCCTTGCAGGGTAGGAAGGCATCCCCTGTAGCTAAGGCACGTGGTGTACCAAGTTCAACATCACTCTTACCAGGCAGGCTCCTCAGGGAGGCAGTGACTTGTGCACAGATGCATTAAAAAGGGAGGGGATGGAGCAGCTGTCCCCTCGCTGAGCTTTGAGGATATCTTTATTAATTAGAATAATGATAGTTAAGTTGCAATTATTAATGTGAACCAAATTTTGAAAGTGTTGCCTTCCTTCCAGGTAAAGAAACCGATACGGATGGAATACAAATTTGGTGTTTAAAAAGACAGTGTGCCCTCCCGGTCCCTTAACCTTGGCTTTGATCACAGACTCATGGAAAGCAGGTCTGTGCAGGATTAGCTATACCTAAAGCATTTCTACTGCCTTAAAAATGGTGGCCCAAGCAAAGCGACTTGCTGCAAACCGGGCAGGCTGCAGTTTTGTTTCGGTGCTCTGCCCTGTACCGGCAGCAGAGCGGTTCCCACTCGTGCGTGGGATTGCACCCGAGGAAGGCGACGAGGCTCGCTCCTTTTCCTTGTCAAACACAGCAGAGGAATTCCCCAGACAAGCTAACCACTGGAAACACCACCTCAGGGTGATGCTGCCATGGGTGTGGGAAAAGTACCGCCCGCAGATCTGGCACAAGCCCTGACTCATTGCCCAGACAAGGTCGGCAGTGCGACGCCAGCTCGGTTTCCCCGACACGCTAAGGTTTTCTCTGCTCTTCCCGGCTGCTCCCAAAGCACAACACAGACTATTCAAACCTTTCCAATGAAAGACCAGGTCCACCTGCACACAGCCTCTCTTGGTGGTTCCACTAGCACAGAGCGCTAAGGAATGCAACGCGGCTTTTTACCCCAAGCCTTTTCCTTTTGCCCGATACTATGACCGCAGCGGTTGCTGCTGCAGGAACAGGGTCCCCGGTGCCTGAGCAGGAGCGGGGATCTGTAGCTGCCACAAATGACATCAGGCAGCATAACTATTTCAGCCCTGCCAGTCCTCAGCAGGGGTCACAGCTGACAGCAGACTTGATAAAATTGGCTGGGGTTGGGTAACTAAAATGAAACATCTCAGCTGAAAAAGAAAGGCAGGAATGAGGGTCACTCAAGAGCTTTCTCCTCACATAGTTAAGGGAGAGCTTCACTACAATTGACAGCTAATTCAGTACACATCTCATAATATATTATCTCCCCAGCTATATGACAAGTCTAGTGAACAAGATGCAAATGAACACTTAGGCAGGTAAGTTCTTAATGTCACTTTAAGACTCAGCGCAGCATCACTGTCTTCTCCATCCACCGGATGAGTTTCATAGTGATGGAGCAGTTGTGGGAAGGTAACAGCAGGATGGCAGAGGAAAAGGAAGGTAAAAGAGGTTAATTTATGGAAATTATCTAGGTCACCCAGTAAGTAGGACTTGTCATGCACAGCTTTAAAAGTACAATAGTAATGTATTTAGAATCTGATTTTTTCAATAGATAGTCAATGAGGGTTATCAGGAGTCACGTAATTGTTTTGATCTCCTCATCACAAAATGAGCTGCAGCATCCCGAACCGACGGAGGAGCTCCCAGAGCTGTGCACTATAACGCGGCGCCCCAGACGAGAGGTAAAGGTTTGGCTGCAGCGGGGGCCGAGGCCTGGAAGCTACACGTGACGGATGTGGGGGTTCCTGTGGCATTTCACGGCGGCGTGTATGTCACTGGGACTACTGGGAGGGCAGTGTTTTTGGGGCCTTCCAAGATCAATGAAAAGAAAAAAATCAGGGGATTTTATCGCTTCGGAACTACATGTGATATTTGGGGGGGTAAAATGGGAAAAAATAAATTCTACACGAAGAGGCTAATTCACCCAAAACAGACTTAGACTTTCCCTACTAGTTATGAATGGTGCAAACGAAAAAGCAGTCTATTACTTTTTTTGGCTACAAAGCTCTTGCTCCTTTCTTCCCTTTTTTTGGCTGCTTTAACGCTACAGCTGAGAGCACAAAACCCGGGCTGCAGAGCTACCTCCACCGACTTCACAGCCTTTTCCACCGAGAGGAACGACAAAGGCACGGAAAACGTGAGCGGCGCAGACAGCGCAAACAGAGAAGCTCCGACGGCAGCGCCGAGGGGAGACGCCGGGCACCGCAGGGATCAGGAGCGGTCCCAGATCGGGGTGAAATTCCTGGGAGCACCTGGAATGCTTCACGAAAGTGCTTAACGAAACCTCCGTCGATCCGGTACGTGCCCCACGCGCCCTGCCGTGTTTGTGGCCTGCGTGTGTACCCGCTCTCCGGGAACGCCTCTGTAAGGAAGCCATGCAACCCTCAGCACTGATCCAACCTGAACTATTTTTCATTTTTACTTTTTAAGCAGCGAGTTAAATCCATCAAAAAGGCTGTGTGGACAGCCTTGCCTCACTGAAAAATAGGTATTTTTCAGTTTAGTTTAACTTGACTTTTTTTTTTAACGCTTAAACCCTTCCAAAAGAGTGTCCGTACAGCTACAACTGGCAGCTGTAGTTTAAAATAAAAATCTTTCAGCTGTATCCTTTAGCTTCAGCTTGCTCTTCCAAGGAGTGGCTAGTCTATCAGAACATCATAATTCCAAATCTTCCTGACTTAATTGGTTTGTTCTGTGATGGTCTCTGAGAAAATAAATTATAGTTTCTTTTTTTTTAACGAACTGACCACAAATTTGTAATGAGAATACGTTTTGTAAAGATAATAGGATGGATCAGGATATCTTTAATCAGTTTTTAATTACAGAACCCAGTGACTCAAAACCGTTAGTACCTGACTTAGTGCCCGCTCGGAAAGACTCCTGCCCCGCTCTCCAGCTCCCCGCTCCAGGCTCACGTCGGCAGGGTGCCGATGTGACCGAAGCCAGCCAGCGCAGGGAAGATTTCAAGGAGTTTTCTTATTCCAAATACTGGACTTTAAATACTGCTTGCAAAAGCCAGCAGGAAGCCCGCCCGCGATATCGGTGGTTCTGGCCTGGCTCCGCACGCTTATTGACGCAGCAACGCTGGCTGCTCACCATTCGGAAGATATTTGATAATTTCTCATCAGTCCTTGGCTCTTAAGGTCATGAGATTCTCTACAGATCTCAGCTTTCATGTGTAATAAATAATTTTTCTGGCCACCATGACTGCAGGTTCATATTAAAAAAAAGGGAAGGCAACAGAAATAACTCTTTTTTTTTTTTTTTTTTTTTGAAATGGCATGTTTTTAATTTTATCATTTAAGAAACCAGATTCATGATTCTCTGCCTTCTGTTTTTAACAAGCCCTTCCTCTCTGCCTGCTGCCTGTTACACTTGTTGCAAAACCTGCTCTCAGACTTCAGCCTGCTCATGCCGATGAGGGCACCCATCCTCTGTAGCTGGTTGTGTCTTAAGTGAACCACCAGCAAGAAAATCAACGGGGGCACTGAGAATCAGCCCCCGATAAATCCTCTTCTTCTGTCCAGCAAAAAGGTGTCTAAGAGCACATACAGTAACAATGCATATTTCTGATCAACTTTTTCGGTTCTCATGTCAATCTAATTTCAGCAGAATACAAAAAAACAACTCTATTCCGGCTTGCAAGACACATATAAATTGTGCATAGACCTTGGAAACAATTAATTTAAAGTAATAATTTGTATAAACATCCTAACAAAATTTTAAAGGGTATTAAACACCCTGTTTTATAAACATAACACTTAATTTGAAAAAAAAAACATTTAGAAGGTAACGCATTTAGGATAAGTGCACAACACATGAAAATAATAAATGAAATTTTCCCAGTTTAGAAAATGAATGTAATTAATTAACATTTAAATTACATTTTTAATTGCAATCATGCCCTCCCAGGGGACTCATAAGGGACCATAATTGCAATTAAAAGCATGTGGATTAGATAATAAAACAATGCACACTGTCTGAAATGTGCGATTTAAAATGGAAAGCAGACATTGTTATCGGCACATCTAACTTAATTGTAGCCATAAAGCAAATGTGCTGTACAAAATAAAATTCACATACGGGAACATTTAATTCTTGAATCTCTTAAAGGGGACACGCTTGAGAGCACATTTTATGACAGGTTCTGTTTGAAACGGCCCTTTAAGGCTTTAGTATTCAGGGATAGTGCTTTAATGTTTTTTGCATTAATAAAAGCATAGCTGAATGTTCCTATTAAAATACACAGATACATTTAAGTAAGAGATGAAACTGAGTGTCTAAAATACAAGTTGCACAAGGCATAATTATATCAGGAACACATTTCTCTTTGTTCTGCGTTGTTCTAAAATTGCATTTGCCAGGGGAGAGTTGGAGAGACACGACATTTCCAGAGTAGGTAACGAACAGAAAAAGGTACCTGATAAGTAGGTATTTGCTGTACAGACACAAATCTGCTCTACCTTAAGTGTGGTCACCTCCCAGGCCAGTGGACCCTGAACAGAATACCGACCCTCTGGTTTTCCTCGGTGCTGCACTACTGCTTTTTGATAAATACTGAAGATTTTAGCCTTTAGTGCCACTAATTCTTCGTTTTTCACAAAATTCCACTTTATCTCAACACAGAGAGAAGGAATAAGAGGCTCCCAAACCCAAGAAAGATCTCTCCTCATGGGGAAAACAGCCAGGAGTTTGAACCATGCTCTAGGGATACCACACGGTAAGTTAAGACACAGCGTCTTCGGAGGGTGGTGCTCACCCAGGCACCACGCACTGTTAGTTACTAGTTTGCAGGGCAGATCCTCGGTGAGTGTGAATCACATCACAGACATCACCGGGAGGTCCTCCACACCATTCGTGTGTCAGGAGCCTAATTCAAGAATGAAAGATTTTCAGAAATCACTATTGATTAGTCTCATTGCTAAGTGAATCACTAGTGGGGGCCCAGATACTAATTGCGATGAGCGTGTTACAAAGTGGGGAGAGCACCCAGACTGAAAATTGGGGAAAGTTGAAGAGCCGGTGGAAAAAGGGTTCCAGAACATGATAGAAATTCTCTGCACGGATGCTCCTCTTTGCCATTTACTTTCAATCTTAAAGGGCAATTTCTTCTTTCACCTAACCCAGATACAAAATATGGCTCTATCTGTAAGCTCTTACAGCAAATTTTGATAAATCCAGTGCTTGGGTAGATGAGGTTTGGATTTAACTCTGATGTGGTAGAACACGTCCTTTACATGGAACCAGCTGAAAAGCAAGAAGTTCTGAATCTTTCAGTTCATTAAATGGTGCTGGTCTAATTCCAGTTTGACAAAAAGTGTGCTGGTAAAATAATGATATAGTTGTTGATAATATTCACTGTGAGATACACTAGGTTATCTGCTCTAGTTTCACCCTGATTAAGACCTCGACCTAGGATGGAATAGAGTTTAATTGCTAACATGCAACATGTAACTCCTGCTGCCTGGGGGAAAAATTCACCCTGGAAGGAAGTTATTTAGTATAGGAATATACTTCCAGTACTACTGCTACCTATTAACACACAGCGACAGTCAGAAGAAAATGCACGTGCAGGGTCCCTGAGTTATCCAGGTATTTTCCCTTTAAAAATTATTGGGAAACCTTGAAGTTCTTCCATGTAATCTTTCTCACTAGCTCTGCTACGGGGCTTGGACAGCACTGTATATACAGTGTAAAAAACGGTGATTGGTTTTGAAGGCAATAGTGGTACAATATTTCCTAAGGGTTAGAAAAGTTACCCTGAGTGTGAAATAACGCTGAAACCTGAGTACCATACTTGGAGGTAACTTCTGAATTTGAGGGTAATATTTTACTCTGCATTTGCTCAAAGAAACAGATATAATTTGTTTTAGCAGACTTACCACCCCTCCCACCCCCAGGCAGGAGTGTTAATGCTATATGGAGAGTTATCTGAAATGGAATGCATATGGTGCCTTTGTAATTTGGTATTCTGTGCAATAACGAATTCATTGTCAGGATTTTAACTATTGTCTGAGGCATTGGACAATAAAGGAGTATAGTGAGCCGGCACAAGACAACCATTCAGAATTGCATGTAATAGAGAAAGTAAATACTTTTTTTTTTTTTTTTTTAAATCCACATAGCATTCACCCCACACACCAGTTTACCCATAAAAACTAACATTCATGTCCCTTACAGCGGTCTCTGCCATGTAGAGCTTACCTGTATGCAATGCAGGTAATGATGCGCTATTGCATTTGTGGTAAGGCAGGATATGATAAGCTAACAGCACACAATCTGTATGCATATCTCCTTAGCTTAATGACAGCATAACAAAGTCTCATGTTCACTATCTGCAAGGCTAGAGCCTTCCTCAGGCCAGTATATAGGTTTCAGATGCTGATCCCTTCTTAGCCAGGGAGCTTTAAACTTTGCTGAGCTCATCAGTTGTCCAGTTGGACAAAGCAGAGTCTTAACCGCCTGAGGCAAACAGTTAATCACATTAGCAGACCACTAACATTAAAATTGGGAAGTGACAAAAAGTGAAGCAACATTTAGATTTGCTGTGTGGAAACATATTCAGATTAAATTTAATTTGGATAGTCAGAAAATAGGGGCACCTGTCAGTTTCTAGGTAACACGGGGATTTTTTCTAGCATCACTTACTACCTTTGGGAAAAAGGCTCCTTTCTGAAGCCAAAAAACCTGACAAGGTGTAACTCATACAATGCATTGTGCTGCATTACGATGGCTTACATTGGTTCATGTCTTGTCATATGACAATATAACATGACACAAAACTGCATGTACATTGCATTGGAGATTTATAAAACAAAGCTTCCTTCGCTCAGAAGCAGAAGGGCTGTATTGTGAACCGCTTGCCGAGGAGGAGCAGCCGTTTCTGAGCCATGCACATGCTCTATAAAATATGCACATCCAGCCCTCAACATGAGCACAAACTAATAGGATCGGAGAAGCAGAACTTTTCATTCTGGCAGGATTTCAGAACTGGAACTTTGTAACCCTACGCTTTGATTTTGTTTTTTAATTAATTGCAGGAACATGGAAAATGCAAACCAGAAACACAGGGTAGAAAAGTAGAGAAAAAAAGAGGTAAAGATAAAAGACAGAAGAAAATTAATTGTTAATTATTTATTAGACGGTTCATTTGCTCACACCTACATTACTGTGTTGGTGTTTTAACCCACTATGCTCGTTCCTCAAGCTTGACCTCAACCACATCGTTAGTTGATTTCCTTTTCTTTTATCACTTCTCATTAATTTCATCAGCTTTTTTAAAAAAGATGTGAGATAGGAGCTATCTTACATTGTGACTAATTCTTAAGGGATGCTGATGTCCTTAGCCTAAGTTACGGTAAATAAACTCACAAACACAGCAACCGTTGTGCGTACGCTTTTGAAAGGAGCCGTGGCGCATTTGGAGGCCCTGTGCTCTGAGGGACATAAGGTTGTCCTTCCCAGACGGTTTACAGGGCACTGAGGAATGCTGCAGCCTCAGTCCTCCCCTCTGAAACACACTTGCTCCTTTAATAACTATTCTTCCTGAGGAATTAATCTGCTGCTGGTGAGACCTGAACCTCATACCTACCAGGAGAATAAGTCTCTAAGTATAACATGCACATGCAGAGGAAGAAGACACCAGCATTTATTTAATATATGATAACTGTAGCATTAAAGACAACTATAGTATATCATGACACCTTCTAAAGCATGGCTTGAAAAATATAATCACTGCAGCCTACACAACTTCAGGATTTGTCTCTGCAAAGGTTCCAGTAACTGGCTATTTCACTTAAAACTTGTTTTTTGTTTTTTTGGCATGGTGCTTGCAGAAAAGGAGAAGAGAATATGAAAAGGAATTTTTCTGGTTCCTCTGCTTTGGAAATTAATTTATCTTACTTTCCTCTAGCCTTCTAAGAGAAAAAAAGATTTTTTCCTCTTTTCAGCTTAAAAACTCTTGCAGATTTACTGTGACACATTTAACATGCAATAAGTTGTCCACCATGAGACCCCTGGCTCCCAAGACAGCATTTATTTTAGCTACAAAAAGGTGCAAAGCAGCTAGGATTTATATAAATGTAAAATAATTTCAGCAGTCTGACACAGGAAAGGTAGGTCAAATCATGCTTAGTACTTATTAATTTTTTTTAACTACTGAAACGTAATCATATTCTGGAGTGGGTGATCTCACCTAGGATCAGTGAAACTACAGCATAGTTATATTAACTATGAAAAGGGAGAAAACCTATTCCATTTCTCAACATAGAGAAGAAAAATAACAAAAAGCTTTTCTTTGATCTCTTTGCCAAATAAAGTACTCTTCTAGCATTTGACATATGACTGCAGTGACCCTGAGATATGCCTCCTGTATATTACCTTTACTTTGTTTCAGCAAAGCCAAAACCGGTAACAGAACTCCATCATTTACACTTAGCTTCTTTTAAACCATTTTTCACATTTAGTCCCTGATAGAAAAGGACCGTGTCTGTTTCCTACAGGTGATTTATTACGTAGTTTCTAAGCAAAACACTTTTATCTGAAAGTATAGGTCAGACAAAGGAATAATGCAATCAAAGAGACACTTGCAGAAACATTATAAATATTGTGCTATATACAGCAGAAGCCCTGTGCTGTCAAAAATGACTAGCTGCTCACAAGCACTGAAGTTCATTGTCTTTTGGTGGAGCAAAGATTGCAGTTAAACTGGAAGAGGAATACCTTTTAGGCTCCGGGGCTTGTTTTGGGGTTGGGTTTTGGTTTTTTTTTTTGGCAGTAGTTACCTTATTTGAAAAACATTTGAGTCCCAAGAGGCCATATTAAAGAAGACATTTTTATTGCCTTGCTATAAGAATTTTATTTTCCTTTGCCAAGTGGTTCTGTAGAACTACTCTGTGGTAGGTAACAGGAACGGTGGCAAGTCACCCCGCACCTTTCATTTAGAAAGGTGTAACATGCCCACCACTGCTCCTGCCCCGGCTCTGTCGCTGCCCCACCAGGTACCCCCGGTTTCAGTGCATTTCTCCTCCTCACAAGCCTGGGCAGGTGTGGAAGTCCTATTATTCCTGTCTTACAGAGAGGAAAGAAAGATCTAGGGAAGGCTGAGTGACAAGTCCACTGTCGCATAGGACAGTATTTCGCATATATACAGTGTTTTGAAGTGTGAAGCTCATGCTCTAATCGTTAGGCCCTCTTTCCCCTCCGGGTTAAGAAATGCACGTACTGAAACAATACCGTGAAACCTAAACACAGAAAGCTACCAAAGCATAATGCAGGCAGAAGAGCCCAGTTTTTCAAGAAGGAAGGATAAACTGTCCTGTTACGTAGAATTAAGGTTGGCTAGAGCAGCACAGAACAAGACCTTCAGTGACACAAAAGCTGCCTTCAAATTCAGGCCGAATCCGAAGTAATCCATAATTTCTAATGATCAAAATGGGAATTAATATGCCTGATCTTTCTCCCACCTCCTCAGTCAGGACGCCCTCTTTCTTTGCTTGGAGGATGTCAAGCTCTGCTGCTACTGCAACCCACTCACTGATGTGTGCATTTGTAAGAGCTTGCCTCCCTGTTTCACAGCTCTTTTAGACGTCGCTTTTAGTCCAGACACAGCACATCACTGAGTCCAAATGTTCATCCACCTTCTCATTGAATTTGTTGAGTTTTCACTTGCTTCTTGTCTAACTTCTTTATGAGTAAATATATATGTATTTTTATGTCTATGTGCAACAGAAAGAAACAGAAAATGGGTTTGCGTGTGTGTAAAAGAAGGCAATTCATCTCAGTTTGCTTGTCCCCAAGAAAAGCAGACTTCGCTAGTTTATTTTGCTAGTGTATTTGTATATATTCTACTCTCTTTTAACCGCAGAAGAGCACCAGGCTGCCTCAGCGCACCGCACTCTTACTGAGCATCGAAGGTAGGACTGAGGGAAAGCAAAGGGGAGACGGGGCCAGTGGAGCGGAGCGCGGCTGAGCTCACTGCTTTCCCCCGTCACAAGGAGAGGAGTGGAGGTAGGAAGAGGGAAAGGAAGAGTCAAAACTGCTTGGACAAATGCGGAGCAGCCTCCAGAGCTCAGAGCTTCTCCAAGTTGAGCAGGATTGACAGTCATCTGCTTTTCATCAAAATATCTTGATGTTTTTATTGCTTTTGGTTGCAAATCAATACAGTAGAGCGTAATGACAGTGCAACAATTTTTCTCCTGGTAAAACGACCAATGCTGATCTACATACCTTGAGAAATCAGTTTAAAATGGGGAGGAACATGAACTTCCGATTTCACAGGGAAACACAAGCAGAAGCTTTCATCTTGCTTATGGTGTTTAGATACTGTAGTGACAGCTGCCAGTGAGCTGATGGATAGAATTTCTGAGATAAGACCTTGCTTCTCTTCCCAGGCAGGATGGTGAGCAGATGCTGAACAGAACAATGGAAAATAAGCCCTAGACAAGCGTCTGGACGGAAGGGGGCGAGGGTTGTCCTTACAACTGCTGACTGGAAAGGGAATAAGGAAATGCTGAATGTTTCGACGTTTCAGCAAAGACATAAACCAAAACCAGCCAAAATTCAGGAGTGCTAAAGGAACGGCGAGGCAATGTTCAATACATTATGACCTTTCCTGCTATTTTCAATTGCAATCTTAGGGAAAAAAATAAAAAAAGGAAGCCCACCCTCACCACATGGATGAAAATGTTATTAAAAGCAATGAATTCTTTTTTATTGTTATGTTTAATTTTTTTTTTAAGTACCATTTGGAGCAGAGACAGCACAGAGGACGCCTCCCTTAAACTGAAGATAAGTTCAATATTTGAAAAGAACCAATTTATCTCATTCGTTCTTTTATGTGCTCACTTATATTTATTTATATGCACACTTCTTTGAATTGCATTTTTATTTTTTACTGTGTGCAGTAGCTGTTAATGATCATATACAGTCATGAGAATTAAAATAGAATCCTGCATTTCACTTGAACATCAGAGCAGCACACACACAGGATGCAGTATATATAAATAACAAAGACCTTGCATAATCACATACTCTATATCCTCTCTTACTGGAATATAAAAGCAAGCCCTAACCTATGACAAAACTTAATACAAACAAGATATGAAATAAATAAAATGCACAATGCTAGAGCTCAATTTGAACTATTCAGACTTCATCAAAACATATTGGAAAATGTGTGATAGGACAGGGAAAATCTTTGCATATAAATTATAGCTATGAAAGGATTTGCTGCTGCAAACAAGTGTGAAGATGAAACTTCCCAAAAACTTATATCAAGCATAAGATATTGTAAATAATAATTTACATTTAAATAGCACCTTCAGTTCTGGAGGATCTTGGAGCACTTTTTTAACCGTGAGTGAAATGCTCTGATGGGTAGATGGTGCAAACAATGTCTGCAGCACTATTTTGCTTATACGTCACCGTGTAAGTAGCGTAGCTGTGTGGGGAAAGAAGCTCCTGAGCTCTGTGTGTACTACATTCATATTGGCTAGCATGGGTACAAGAAGTTGAGCCTAGAGAGGATAGGCATAGATCAAAAGTAGCTGGAACATATAAATAAATGATGTATAAAGCAACAGCCAATGGCTGTATCAGCCTAAGACCAGGCCCCCAAATTAGGGGTGCTTATGTGTATTTGCATATGTGGATATGGTGCAGACACAGTTTCCTAAAGAGATTCCAATTATTTGGACTTCAGTGATAGTTTATTATAAATCAGCAAAGATGAATCGGTCCTTACTCAAACAAAAGCCCAATAAGCCCAAAAAGCATTGGTTTTTTTCTCGCTACGGGATAACACCAACTCTTGGCTTCAGATCTGAAAAAGCGCCAGAAAACTGCTAAAAATAAAATTGTAAATAATATTGTTACACTTACAAAGTACCTTTTATTTGACAAGTCTAGCCCTCCTTCCCGGGGAGGAGGCAGAGTTTTCTAATTTTAACAGCAGAGAAATACCACAAAGGGAGAAGTCTTCCATAAATTATGTCTGTCCCAGAACTAGGAATAGGGCCCTCTGCAGAGTCCCTGAGACACACAGCATTTCCATGGGTTCTCCCACTACAGTCCCAGTTTGCCCCTAATCCTGGCCAACACAGATAGCATCACACTGGTGAGATGGTAACCAGGCACCATAGCAGCAGCACCCCCAGAGCTGATCCATCTCAGTCCGTGACTTTGATTAAAAGCAGGCTTCAGTATTAAACAGGATATACGTAAACAAGGAAAATAGCGAAAGCTTTTACAGACGGAGACGCAGCAGGTTTGTCAGCGTCAGATAATGCCACTGAGAAGCTCAACAGAAGAAGGTGGATGGCTTGTGGTGAGGCTGATCTCCAGGGCAGCTGGCAAGGTCTGGTCTGGACCTCAGAGCCGAGGCTGTGTGTGGGTGTGTTTGTTGAGAGAGCCTGTGTGCAACAGGACGTCGGCTTTATAAACTGTCCTCCGACCTCACTGATACATTCTAAAGCTTCATATGACTCCTGGAAGGAGACCAAAAGTGTCACTAAAAAAATTATAAAGCCCAGTCAATAAAGGAGGATGTTATATATTATTTTCCAAGTATCAAAATTATTAATTGAGGCATATTTTGCAATGTAAAGAGATGAAGAATAGAGAAACAACGTGCTGCAACAAAATAGAAAAGGAACACCGATGCCGTTCTCGTAAGTTTGACAATGTGATTTGTCTTCTGCCGAACCAGTGCCCCATTCTACACGGCACATCATGAAGCACACAGGAGCTCATGGATACAGCGAGCTTACTTTGATGACCTCAATGTATTTATGAACAATCTAGGAATAACTCAGTGTTACAATTAAAGAGTAAGAGCAATGTACAGTTAAAATGACACTGAAATTACTTACAGATAGAGATCAGCTATTTTACCATGGAATGCTAGCACTTTGCTGGTAAGAACAGCTTATAAACTAGGAAATGATAGCAGTAATCCATCCTTTATGTTTATATTTTAGGAATACCTAACCTTGAGGGTTTAGCATGCAGGTTGAAACGAATTACTCTGATCACCAATATCAAGGTGTCAAGCTGAGATATTATATGTCAATCATTCTGTGACAAAGATAAAATTGAACAAGATGCATTTCGTAGTTATACTGAGAGGGAACATGGATTATGTATTTAGTGTCTTTTTCTCCCAATATACCTATCAGCATTTCTAAGTTGTTTTAGAAAGGAACTTGAAATATAATCGCTTCAAGACAAATAACAGAGAGGCTCTAAACAATGATGGAAGTCTCCCTAACTGTAGATTCTCCTCAAAAACCTCGAGTCAAGCCGATACCAACGGACTTTATGAAACTGTGAATTGCATCTCCACTGAGAGTGCCCTACTACCCAGACAAATCAATTGGCTTGACCTTTACATCTGCCCTACAGAGTTTAAGCAAAAAGAGAGAATGAGAGAGCGAGTGAGAGAGAAATATCTTCTCAGATGCTCTCTCTTAGAGAGGAGGAGTGTCTTGGAAAGAGAGTTTCCTAGACACCCGGGATACAAACCGGCTTTACGCTGAACTCGGATTTCCCTGTACATTAGCAATGCCATGAGTGAACGTGTCTAGCTCTTGGGGAACACAGTGAGGCCCATATATGAACCCTATGTGGGTTTAGAAAGGACGTGCTGGCTAAAGCTTCAGCTGCTGGTAGCTCTGGGCATGCACGGTAGCACAACTTCCCCTCTTTTCCCTCACCCTCGGGCTCAGGCTCCTAAAATCCATGTCAGCTGCACATTCGGCATCTAAGAGTTTTCTTGGATCTCACCCACTGGACCAGATCCTCGGCTGGTTTCCCTGGTCCTTGAACCCTTGCCAAAGGTTTAACCTAAATGTGAGTCCAAGTGAGCAGGCTAGCTTAGAAAGAAAGAATCAAGATATATGATCGCTGCTCACAGAAATATAAAAAAATATTTACAGAATTGTACAAACATCCTATTCTCATTAACTCCTCTGCAGCTTTTCTGAAGACCCATTCCAAATATAACTGTACAGTATATACTACGGAAGAAAAAATGTAAATACATGCACAAACTCCTATTTAATCTCTGGAGAAAAAAAATGCACATATTGATGGATTCCCCTCCTTCCCCTCTACAGTTTAAATCGTTTTCTCTAGTTGATGGAAATTAAAGACCAAAAGCCAGAAGACTATCACATTGTAGTATAACTCTTCCTAATTTTAAAGAATCAGCCTTGAAAACTGCATTCAGCACCAGATCAAGACAGAGCATGTATGACAGATCCTCTAGCACATTTAGATGCGACTACTTATATTACAGATCCCAAATTTTACTGATTTTTTTTTTTAACTGGGAATTTTATCAATACAAGTAGTCCAGAATCTTACCAACAAAATAAGATTTCCATGGCCTCAGTTTCTGTAATTCTTGGCTGTTCAGCTCTTGCTGAGGAATCTGCTATGAACCAAACATCCTCTGCAACACCAACACATTACTAGCCAAACAGAAAAATATGTAATTCCAAACATGGGATATTTACCTGCAGGATTGTGTTCCAACTAGCTTTAAGGTTGTACAAATATTAGGCTCAGGTTTGTCCAGACAATGTTGGGCACACATTTTATTCAAGAAGTCTGTAACTAGGGGATAACTACTGGCATAATAAATAAACCTCCAGCTACCACCAGCTGGAAGGTTGCAGAGACATTCTTTTCTGCATACAAAATTCAATAAAAGCAATGGATTTTAAAAGCCAATCAGGTTATGATGGGACACAAAAAACATCTCTGATCAAGCTGCTACAGGGGCCACAGTGGTCCAGAAACATACCTTTGACTTGCAAGCCAGCCTATACAAATAGTATCCACATAACCACATTTCCCCACTGCGCCATTCCGAAAGGCGTTTGCACACTAGTACGGACTTTCCAAGGGTTTGTGAAAGAGGCTGGAGCTGAGCCAGGCTTTGGCTGTGACACGGTCTGGTGACGATGGCCCGCGAGCTGCCAAGGCTGACCGAGGTGGAGTGGTTCCAGCCCCACAAACTTCTTCAGTCTGGGGTTGAATCCCCTTTTCATTTCAGCCTCTATCATCCCCTCTCTTTCCCGAGAGTAAATTATACCTTGGTCCTGCTTAATTCCGCATTAACCTAATGAAGCCTTTGCTGTGCACGTTGGTCCCCATTTTGTGATCCCTAACTGTTCCTTACACTTTCAAAGTAAAACTAGCGGTAGGATTGGCTGAGTAAAGACTATAGTGCTTAGTCTCAAAAAATAGCTGTGCTGAAAGGAGGTATTTAACCAGATCTCACTATTATAACCACTTGGCCAGAAGGCAAAATCTTATCTCTGTGAACAGCAATTCCTTTTTCAAAGCAAAACCACACTGGCAATAATTTAACTTTTTTCTTCTTGAACTGAAAATCTTGGATGCAAACTTTACTGCAAATATCCTAAAACATGAAGCTGATATCTGTTGCCACCTGTAGTTTCCCCTGAGATACGCGTGCCTATGGCATATCATCCGTTTTTCTTATCTACCAATGGACCCACAGGAGATGTTTCCAGGTAAGCTTTCAACCACAGGCAAACCTGAGTGTTGCAGTACAGGTGAAGTCTGCTGAGAATGACAGGGACGGCCTCTGTCACCCCACAGAAAGAAATGTCAACAGAACCATATACATGACTTTGAGGCCTGATTTTACATTCTGCTTCCTTCACGTAGCTGCTGAAAACAGGGATATCTGTTTTGCACCAGGGATATGACATTTAAAGCATTTTTGATCCAATCTCCTTCACATAGGAAAGCACATATAACTACAGTCCAACATTTCAAAAATAAAATGTCAGGCAAAAATTTTTTGTCTTACCCCAGTAAAAATGTTTTAGAATCTGCTGTATAAATATGTTTGTATGTGTGTGTGTGTATACATAGATATATGTATATCCATGTGCGCACATGCTATGCAATTCCAATGGCAGAAAAGAATGATACTGAGTTTGGTGATGATAAGGATGATATAAGGGCGTTTAACACGTTGGTAAGAGCATGCAAACAAACTTACATGGAAACACATGGAACAACTTTATCATTCACTTGAGCAGTATTACCACTTGCACTTACATATGTTAAGTCATTAGGTCTCTATTTGATTGTTCTGATCTCACCGATTTCAGGGGAAGCTCTCCATAGAGGCAAATGTTGGCGTAAATCGATACATACCTATGTAAATACACGCAACTGCTATGAATTAATTAAACTGTTAAGCATAAGGCAGAATGGTCATTTTTCATAACCACAGCAATTATAGTCTTTGTATTGCAGCTGCAGGAAGAAACATAAGCTAAGAGCAGGACGTCCTATGCAAGACATGATGCTTTCAAGGTGTTACAAGATGGTTCCTATCTTAAAGAGATCAAAATCTGAAGAGGAGATGTTAAAGAGTAGAAACTGGAACATGGAGAAATCAGATGACTTTCCGAAGGTCACTCACAGATCCTGTGGCACAGCTGGGAACTGAACCCACTTCCCTAGGAGGACCTCAGTTATAAGGTGGATCCTGCTTTTATCGAGCACAGCTGGATTCTCCTTGTCTTTACATGGACATGCTTGGTGGCAGAAGAGTGAGAGATGATTTCCCCCTTTCCTTACATACCCTGTGAAAGGGACTGTGAAAATTCCTCTATCTGTTTTTTTTTCCTGTGTTGTCTTTCCCAAAGGCCTGCAGGAAAAACCATCACTCTAAAGAGAGCCCAGAGGAAAAGTTCATGCCCGGGGTCATCTCTCTAAACCAGATTCAACCGCACTCACACATTTGACGATGAACCCCTCAATTGTTAATACAGCCAGATTTGTCTGCTTAGTTGGCCCTCAGGTTTGTAACTCCCCGAGCCTCACGCTGGGATCTCATACAGTCACAGATTCTCACAGAAGTCAGTGCTGAAATGACTTATTCCAGACTAACCAGCATTACCCTTTGACACGTGTGACCAAGTTCTGTGCAATACCCTTGCAATCCCCAGCCTCTCTGCATTAACAAATTATAATTTGGCTGTATGATACAGCTCCTGCAGACAGAAGCATGCTAAGCAGTGTGTGGTACAAGCGTACACAGCTAACCTAAGGAGACCACGAAGAACAACAGAGAAAAAGAAACACTATTTTCTCTTCTCAGTTTCTTTTTGTTGTTAAAACATTTGTTTTGTATCTCTTGCAATTTTTTTCCCCCAATAAACACACAGTCTTATTTTTGGTGTCGTGCACCTCAAGTAGGAGGACAATTTTGCTGTAATAGGCAGCGTGAGAAGCAGTCTTTACCATAAGAAGAAAAAAAGATTCAGCTCAAATCCCCAAACAGAGCCTGCCTAGGTGGTGCTGAAATAAAGATATTATGCTGCTTTTCCTGAATGTCCTTATGCAAACAGGACGTTGTAAATGTCTCTTTTTTGAAAAAGGGCCTTGTATCTGGTCTTAGTTCTGCCCTTTGATTTATTAGGAGCTTCAGCTGCAGACCAAATAAGTTTTCCTGTCTCTGCTAGTTCCTATTCCAGTCTTAAGTCACTGTGCTTTAAGACATGCTCCTTAAAGTACAAACTCTGTTACAGTGCCCTAAATAATATGTGATGCGAATAAGTGCTGCTAAAGGAGTTTCCTGTTTTGGTTTCCTTATTGGCACTCTAAGCTGAGCTAAAATCTCCAAAGGCCTCACTTAGTATGCAGATATTGAAACCAAACCAAAAAACGATTCCTGCATTTGTTGTGCTGTAGCTTTAAATGCCCCTGGCAGAAATTTCATTTCTCTCCCTTTCTCCCTTTCGATCCTTCCCCCCCCGCCCTTTTTCTGATGTTTCTTCTTTCTCTCAGCCTGTCATTGACAGTAAGTGCAATCACATTACACACAGCTTTCTTTGGAAAGCCCCCTTTTTAATGATCTGGCAGTCTGTAGACACTGACTGCTTCCAGAAAAAATTTCAATCCCTCTTCCCACAGCTTCCTCAAGCTCCAATGATAAATGACACCTGTCATTCTGTCACAGACAAACGGCACAGATGGGAGCGTCAGTGATATATGGCTCACCAGAACAGGAAATCAAGTTTGTTGGTTTTTTGGTTGGATTTTTTTTTTTTTTAAACAGAAAAGAGCTGACCAGGACATTGTCATGAGGCTGTTCCAGGGGGCCTTGCCCAGAGGAGGAAGGGAGGCAGGCGCAGAGGAACTAGTAGTTTTTAAGTAGCAAGCTGCAGTTTAAAGACCAAGGACTGCGGCTGTCTGAATGGCTTTGCAATTTAAAACTCAAAGTATGTCTAAACGGCAACCCGAAGGTGCAAGTGCAACTCTTCCAGACATACCTGCACTAATGTCACACCAGTGATCTACCTCCAGCAGCACCGGCTTCAGGCAGCCACCTGGGCTCCCCCGCCGTGCTGGCAGCTGCCCTGGCACCCGGCTGGCCTGGGAAATCAGCTTGGACAACTTTGCATGAGCTGCGGTCGCAGTTTGGATTAGACGTATCCACAATTACATTTGATTTAATTTCTCTCGGTGATGGAACTGAACCAAAATCCTGGCTTTAAGAACGCTTGAGAAATGGGGAAATTTAATTCTGAACCCATTTTCTGTCAGGTCTTTCTTAAGCTTCTTTTAAAATCACTCATGTTTTCACAAGGAATTTTTTTTGCAGGCAAATCACTTAGGCTTCCTGAGACACGCAGCCACTTTTTCACTGCCGAGCAGGCAGACAATAAGCTCAGAGCTCTGATGAAAACTGTGCAGAACTTTTTACCCTGCGATGCCCTTCTTGATAAGAGAATTAAGTCCTGCCACTCTCCTCCTACAGAGCAGCTGGAGAGGAGAAGGGAGCCCAACTGGTCACTGGGTAATTAAAGAATATTTCACAGAAATTTAGCATTTAGCAGTCATGAGAAAGGCAAGTCTCCCTGAGACGGCACATGGAGTAAAGAAAGCAGGACTTTGCACACGGACAGAATGACAGTCTTTTCTAATCCCTAAGTGGGGACATTTTTACAAATAACTTACTACCACTACTGTGAGTGTAAATTCCATCCTTGCTCTCCACAGCCAACTCTTGGACGCTCCCCTTCTGTGTGACTATATCACAAAGCCTTTTCCGGATTTTGTTACAGAGCAAACACAATGCCATCGTCTCCTGAGACAAAGATAAAGCAAACGAACCATTCTTCCGCCCTTAGTCACAGAACTTGTCCTTATTTACAAAATCATCTCTCACGGGTAAACACAGCTCCATGGAATAAAGGTAGCTAAATTAGACCCAAAGAAAAATTTTGGCTTGTCTTTCTGCCCGTGCTGGAAGTGCAGGGATACATTTATAGAGCGTTCCCCACGATTCAGCTGTAGGGTTTCTGAAAAGATTAACAAATGTCATGTGACAAAATCTCCACATGCTGCAATGAAAATATATCCCTTGAGGCTGCATTTTCAAAAGAAGCTGGGTGATAATGCTGCCTTTCCTGCACATTTATTGAATTTGATGCGTACTGTTGTGTGTACAAAAAAACTAATCAGGAGTCCAAAGTGACGTGAAATACAACTAAGTATGCAGGCAAAGTTAACAAAAGAAATTTCATCACATTTTAGATGCTGATTATCAGCAGCAATAGCCTAGGGAGAAATTTGGAGCAAATTCCTCAGATTTTCCAACAGTATCTAGGCTACTATAAGTGCTCCAGTATGGTTTCATGCTCTATATTAAGTCAATGTGATGAAATGTATAAAACGAACTGAATGATTGCTAACCCTAGAACATGGACGACTCAGGATTATGCATATTCAAGGCATTAATATCAAGCCTTTCATCATCCATCAGTGGTAGCCCACATAGATCACAGAAAATTTTCATTGCATGGACAGACTTTTGTCTTTCTACAAATTAAGAATAGGATTCTTATGGAAAGCAGAAAGGTAGTAAACATCAGGCAGCTCAACCTATCAAGTCCACCTATCATGTCAGTGGGTTTGAGATGCAAAAACCAGCTCTTCTAAGGATATAGGAGAAGAAATGATCACACCTAAGAGTAGCGACTGAAGATGTGATGTAGTGAAATTACTAGGTATGTGCTATTCCAACTGAAGGAAATGAAGGGAAGAGTATGTTGGGGGTCCAGTAGGCCACTGTCAAATTTAAGTAAAGATCAAGCTCTGTCTTAGTTTGAAGGCATGTTTTATATCTCTCTGCCATGACAAATGGACCAGCAACACAAGCCTCGGTATAAAAGGAGAGATGGAGGAGAGAACAACATGCGATGGTGCCTGTACAGCGCAGGTCCAAACACTTTTAGCACTAATGACGCGGCCTCTCAGCAGACCAACGGTGACAGAGGCTCATGCCAGCTTGTGTGCCCTTCGCTCTTAACCTGCAACCAGTTCACTGCAAATCCCTTTGATACCGTGGTGACAAATGAACTGGAACCAGAGATATGAATGACAGTGAACAGCAAGAAATTTCAAGTGTCCAAACCGACGCTCTACACGGGTCCATCTATTGTTTGTACTTCAGTCCGGCCACACTCTGCAGTCTGCTCATTCGGTTCAGGAGAAGAAACATGACTTCATAGCAGAACTTGGACTTAGACTGAATTGGAGCACCTGGGGCAAAGTTTCTTTTCTTATTCTGTTTCCTGAGGATACAGCTGAGTGCGACTTTCTGGCTTCCACAGTCACTTCTCAGTTTGAAACAGATGCAGTTTTTCACTAAGAAGGATAACTCACAAGTAGAATTTCCGCTGCTATCCTTCTCCATTAGGAGAGAAAATTAAAATATCTTTCAGGAGGGAATACATAACAGTTCTGTAAATTTAACAAGGGGTTTCTGCAAGCACTGAAGAATATCCTGAAAACATACTACAGAACAGAACACTACATTAGAAAAAAAGAATAACTAGGATAATGCCAAGAAAAAAACATTCTGTAATGTCAATATTGTTGCATCAGGACAGATCTAGCCAAGTATATTTTAAGCTTTGATCAAAACTGTGAATCTGTTGAGGCAGAATTATAACCCCATGTAGCAAAAGTCTGAAATTTGTAATGACAATTAAAAAATATTATCTTCCAGAGAGACCAAAAACCAAACTGAGATCCTGAGCCAGTAGATAAAATTCAGCAAACCAAGCAAGTGAGAGATGATCAGGTGGAGCCTTAGAACGGAATACGAAACAAAACCGAAAGGCAATCCTGGTTGTAAAGAGAAGATTTTTAAAAGCACTTGGAGAATGTAGGTGCCCACTTGCCATTGACTTTTAGTGAGAATTTGGTGCCAGATTGCTCTTTTTACCTTTGAGAATCTCAAGTAATGGAGTCACTCGAGAAAAACAGGACAAGAGCAAGCCAAACACGCTGCAGGGTTAATTTTCCGCAATGTGCTAGAGATGCTGACAGACAAGCCAATGGGCCAACTGGGAAAGAACTGGGACCTGCACCAAAAATGTACTTGTCAAGTAGTTGCAGATTTTTTTTTAGCTGTTCTGGGATAAAATTGACGTGTTTTGACTGATGAATCATGAGCAAAGATTGCCCAGTGTGCTCAGTTTGAAATACCAGCTTCTACCTGTGTGTGCTGGAACACTCTGTTCTCTCCTCTGAGCATTTCTTTGGCAAATCTGTTCTTGAAGTAACAGCTAAGCACAAATCCTTCAGGGTGCAATCCTGTTCCTCTCCAGCCCAACAGGGATTATACCACTGAATCCAGCTGGGAGCAGTAGCAAGCTATTAATAAGGAGACTTCACGTATATCAGAATTTTGCAAAATAGCCATTTCTTCACATGTCCCTTGCAGCATGTTGGGACAAAGACATTTAGTGAAATGTGTTTGCTGTCATCCATTACACCTGCCAGTACGTGACATTAGCTATCAAAATAGATGACAAACGGCATGAACATGGGGTGCCTGGTTGCTCCTTCTGTTGTTCCCAGACCTCTTTATCCCAACTAATTGTGCTTCTCTCCTCTTCCTTCCCCTTCAATCTCAGTACTTTTGGCTGCTGTGGAATATGATGGTGATAACTCCAGGTTTCATCAGACTGAAGATGACGGTGGCAGCTGCATGGGCTTTCAGGCTCCTCCTTATCTCAGTCAGTGTCATCCTGCTTTTATTCACTTACAGAACCCATAAATGCCCATACATAACTGCTGGAATTAGGGTCTTACATTTCTGTCCCTCCTAGTATTTATGGGAGGACAGAGCAACTCACACAAATAGCGGTGTTCTAAATTTGAAGCAGCATCTAACCTCTTATGTTGGCTGTATTCACAATCTAGCCAGTGCCTGCCGGGCCTTTTAGCATTCACTGATGTTAGATGTACTAGCAAAATAGCTAAAAAATAACTTTAACTGCTTTTTTTTTCCCTTTCTCTTTAATGCCTTATCTCAAGGCCTCCTGCCTTTGTTATCCTTTCCTTGAGGCCTTCCTGCTTAATATGGTTTAAAATTCATCTTAATTACAAGATGAGAATGCAGAAACATACTGTGGGGTCTGACTTCTGTTGGAGAGGCTTTTCTGGCTCCTGCTCGGGAAAGAGCACACAGACGTGTTCTGTTCATCTGAGCAAGGACCCTAATGGGATCGTTCATGCCTCAGTGAGTTCCTCAGGTGAACACTGGCTGGACCTTAGTAGACTTTTAAGCTTGTTGAAGCCCAGTCTCCTCGTGTTCACAAATATACAGGGAATTAGCTAGCTCCAAATATAGACAGCTAACTACCTCCTCTCCTTGTTCAGTTGAATTAATACATATATTCATGAATTTTACTAAACCTAATGGCTAAACTAAAGCAAGTGAATGGCAAGTACCCAATCAAAAATATTTTGTAAGTATAAAAAGCATTATGTCATGTCAGCAGAGAATCCCACAGAAGTAACACGATGTGATGTGACACTACTCAAGCAATGTAATATAACATGGCACCACCAAGTAAGCAAAAAAAAGCCCAAACATTTTATTTTTAGCTGAGATGTTCATTACCGTCCAATGTCTGATCTGAATGTTTTTGACGGACTTAAGTGGAGTGAATTTGGCTGATGTCATGGGTTTAATAGCTATTTGAATTATCCCAATCTTCTAGCAGCTCACTAAATTTTTAATCTTTTCTGTTCACTATGAGGACAAAAAAAGTCTCTCTTCTAAACTAATGGCCTAAAGCTGTCACTGCACACTCCAAATGCTACAGCATTTGGACCACACCTCTCTAATATGTGTCACTCAATGGTACATTTTTAAAAGCTTTGTGAGATTTCAAACAGCCACAAGAGAATTGAAAAACTGTCGCCTGGTCCTTGTTTCTCAGAGTAATCTGTGGCAAACAGAGCTACACCGGTGCAACACCAGCTCCTTAGCTAAAAGCAGGTTTGGGGGGTCAGAGACGTGATGCACTGATACCTACAGATGCCGTTACAGCACTCAGAGCACTGAAGATCACATAGCAAAAGAAATAACTTCAGGACGCATTTCAAGGGCCACAGGGATTTCTTTCCAAATCCCGGTGCCCCGACCCGCTGGGAACAGCCCTCCGCCAGGTTTTACAAGACACGGCCCTAGATCTAGCAGGAGAAAATAATAAAATGTGAGGTTGGAAGAAGGAGGTGGCAAACTTCTGGCTTTCTGTGAAATGTCCGGTAGGCTCCAGCAGGAAGTGCTAGCTCAGCCCTCAGTTCGTATCAGCATTACATCCAGTAGGTTCTGGCATGTAGCGCTTGCTCAGCCCTCAGCTCATATCAGCATAAACACTTCATCACAGCTGACACGCTGATATGCTAAATGAGTAAGTGCGGTGCACAAAGAGGTCACAGAGAAGTTAACTAAAGGGATTATAAGGGACAGTCAACACACTTCAAAAAGAAAAAACCTGATAGGTGCAGAAAACATGGTAAATGAGCCCGAAGAATGCAAACCCTCTGCCGTGCACTCCATTACAGGCCTGACAGTCCAGTTCCAAACAGTTAAATATGAAACTGTCAACAAGGGCCTGTCTTAATAACCAAACTTGAGGCCTTTTATCCTGGAAGATTTATGAAGTAATTTTAAAGAGGCCCAAGCAAACATCTGTCAATAAATTGAATGCCGGCTACAGGATTTACAAGCAAGACAAGAATTTCTCATTAAGTGCACATTAGCACTGTGGGGATCATAAATAGTAAGAGGGCAGGATGCTGAGCCTCTCAAGCTGTCATTAAAACACTATCTAAGAACTAATGAGGAAGTGATGGAAGGATACTAATGATCCCTCAGGCTCCTTTCATTCAGCAGTGAAAGAGGAGCGTGCAATACAGTTTCAGTTTGCCACGGCCGAAGGTCTACGGCACAGTAGAGAGGTTTTCAGAGAACCTCCCAGCCTCCGTCGCTGTAAACCCACCAGCTGCACATGGACCTTGAGTGCTCTCTCACTGGTGGACCAGCAGAGACATCGTCCTGAGCTCTGTCCTCCAAACTGCATGAAGCTCAGGGTAACAAGCAGAAAGGGCGAGTCCCGCGCAAGTCCCAGGCACTGCTGCGGGCCGGTGGAAGCTGTGTGGGTTGTACCAGGTAGATCTGCAATGCCCTGCAGGTGAAATAGTAATTTTCATATGGACAATAACTTGCAAGTGATTATGAGCTTCTATATTGAAAATGGGGTTGAAGGCGTAGATTTCTCTTACTGCCCCTGTCTGAGCAATGACGTGGAGTCTGGGAGCAGGACCTCAGCTCTCAGCCTTTCCTGGGAGGGAGGGAAAGGTCTGTAAGAACCACTGGAGGATCGTCGGTGGCTCTGGTTCCCCAGAGCTACCATTAACGTCATCAGCAAACAGATCCCTCGCAGCCTCGGTGGCAAGCTGCACAGAGGGCCACGCATTGCAAAGGAGGTGGCCCACTTCCCACCAGAATTTCTCCTCCTTCGAAAGTGGAGGCAGCGGCTCTTCTCAACTCTCAGCCCGTTTTAGAGAATAAGGCATTCAGGCGGTCCCCGTCTCTCCTGGAGAAAAGGTGGTGCTTTTGTTTTAGTCTCCCGTGTAAATTTGGTGGGGTTTACACATGCCTAATGATACACAGGAACCCTTCATTCAGAGGAGTTGTGCTTGCTGAGAACCCAGCTGTGTCTGTGACCTTCAGTATGAGCTGTGTTTATCAATTTACACACAGGAACATGTGTGTGACAAACTACGCCTCTAATCGGGCCAACCTATGACGTACACAGACATTAATCCAAGGTCTTACTGTCACATTCTCTCAGCTGATAAACGTCTGATCACATATACAGTGTGCAGAAATCCCAGAATTTGAGACCACGGATGGCTCAACAGCCCAATAGTTAGGGAACTCATTAGGGGTGTGGGAGACCTGAGCGTGAGTTCGTGTTCTTCCGAATTCAGAACATAGGCTTGTTGTTGATCCTATCACATTCCTGATGACTGCACCTCCACCACATTTCTGGCTCTTCTCTACCCCCTCCCCTTCCTTACTGTGTGCTTGTGACCAGAAGCTGACACAATTTTTCTGATGACATCTTGGTCAGAAATGACACATTTTTGAGCCTTACTGTCAACAAATCTGTTTGCTGATGGAAAAGAAAAAAGTCTTTTATATTGCTCTGTTTTCTACCAAGATGGGAATCTTCCCCTTGCTGTGACCCTCTGTAGCACAAGGACCAAAATGATTACTGGGACATAAAATCCCTGTTTCTACCAATAAGAATTATTTCTTTGGGTCTACAGCACATTGGCACTTAAACTATAATGTAGCTACATTTTTTTCTATAATAGATGTTTTCACACGTTATTGGTGCTGTGGGTATGTCTCTTTCTGAGACTTTTGTCTGCAGGAGAAGTCAAATGAACGTAACCAAAGTGCACATTAGGAGAAACACATTATATTAATGAGCAGTAGCACATATCAAGAAGTTACTAGTCAGTTAAAAAACTCATTCAAATGGAATATTGTAGTTAAAACCTTTAAACATTCAGATTTCTAATGAGTTTGTCCATAAAGAGTAGTTGTTAATAACTTGTATTTAATAGACAGTTCTTCTACAACAAAATTAACTCATAAAAAGACAAACTTTAACTTTTCCAGTAAAAGACAGTAAAGACAAATACATTCCAGTTCATTCAGCAATTACATGAACATTCACACTCTAGGCCAATTTCCTCCCAACACTGGAAATTTAATGCAATCCAGGGAAGTAAATAACCTGTGTACGAAGGGTTCAGAACTGAGCTATTCATTAAAACAACAACAGCTACAAATACCTGAAATAAATAAGGGGCAAACGTTATACGCTATATCCAGTGAGTCATTTCTTCATCCATATTGTTCTCTGTAGCTCTGGCTATGTTCAGATGGGCTGGTTTCCAATACTTTCATTAACACTGAACCAACCAATAGGATCAATGTATTTAACTACTAGTCAGTGCAAGTCAGGATAGAAATTTCACCCAATCTAATTAGTCCTTCTGATGTTATGGCAAGTATGGAAATGTATAATTACAGTGTAATTACACAGACACTGTAAATTCAGTACGTTGTAAATTCAAGGCTAAATTTCAAAATTAGGTCATCTGAGTGGGTTCAAAACGAGGCAAAACCTGTTTGCTCATCCCTGATAATTATGCTGTCAACTTCTCCAAAGCCAGGCACCTCTAAGGAGCATCCAGCCGTTCAATCAGACAAGCCGCCTGACCTGTATGAGGATGAAAGTGAACTCCCCAATTACGGACCGATGGTTTCTTCTGGAAACAACCATTTTGGTCTTACATGGTGTATAAGACTATTAGGCAGCACCAGCGAGACTATAGCAGCTGCACAAACTCTTCTCTATCAGTCTGGGGCCACCGCATTTTGACAGAATAGAGTGGACTTGTATTTTTACGTAATTCCACACGCTGCATCACATGGGACCACGTGTAGAGATAGACACGTTTTGGCTTGCTTGTGGCCAAGTGTCACCTGAAGTCTGACTACCCTAGTTTATCCCAGGTACAGAGGTTTGAACCTATTGACTGATTTACACCAGCGTGATTAGAAACCTGTAACTAGCTTTCTGCAGCAGGAAAAGTTTGCACTTTAAGTAGCAATCCTAAATCCTGATGCAAGGAAAACTCCTACTGCAGGGAGAGATCCATTTGGGTTAGTGATGCAAACCAAAGGATTTCAAGAACAACTTTAAAAGCTACTCAGCTTAGGAACGGCAAAATATAGCGGAGCTGTACTTGCGTGTGGTAGCTGTTGGCCGAATGCAGGACGCACAGGTAAAGCTATAGCGTTTAAAAAGCAATAAGGAAGAGTGTCTATTTTGATCTGTTCCAGTAAGGCCCACCCTGCTTTAAAATTTTTTTGTTCAACAAATGTTTTATGGGGAAAAACGCCTACAAGCTTCTAAGCACACATCCATCTGCTGACCCAGCTGTGGGTGCTAATATACATAATGGAAGAGAAACTTCCTGTTACAGATTCTTCTGTAAACTGCAGATCTTAATCCTTTGTTTTAGATACTGGTTCAACAATTTTAATATCAATAATTAAACAACAAAAAAATTCATTTACTTCACCAAGATCTCAGGTAATGCTTGCTGAATAAAAAATAAAAGGAAGCTTTTTTTTTCTTGACCTTTTTAATGGAATAAAATTGACGCTGTTTTTAGGTAAGGATATTTGCATAAATATGGAATGAACATAAGCTTTAATATTACCTTTATCTCAAGTACAGAAAGGAAAAATATTTTTATATTGATTTGCATTTATGCTTTGTACTGCATTGTTGTTATTAAGGGGCTTTAAAATGAGTAAATATAGGTTTTATCATTTTGAGCCCTCTTTAACTATTACAGTGGTGTAAAGGTGCCCTTAATCCCGATGATGATTTTCATTTAAATATACACCTGGTTCATGGTAGCTGAACCAAATTTCTAATTATGAAAGCAGGTCTGGTTTTATACCCAAATTTAGCTTAGCTGAATAAAAAAACAGGTGTTACCTTACTTTATTTTACAATATATTAATGTTATCAGATTTGCTGACTCATGAAACTGAGGTTATAGCAATTTTAACTATGCTGAAGAATTAATCTACTATTGGAAGAATGCTGCACTATTCTTTATCTTGTATTTCTCGCTCTGAGTCCTCCTCTTATGCTATCCACATTTTTTGGCCTCGGAAGGTTTTAGTGGTGGGGTGATGAATATCAGACCATCCACTTTTGCTTCCCCTGAGTTTCCGAGCTGCCTTTTGTTGTTTGTGGTAGGTAAAACTTCAAAAATTCTAGGGCTGGGCTTCACATGTACTCATCTAAACTACCATCTCCCTGATTTTGCAAGTTGGGCTAAAATTAGTAGTTGGGGATTTCAAGCACTCCCACTTCTGATTAGGCTGAGAACATGATCTTCTGTAGCACTAGGTACTTCTGCTTCTATCATTAACTGAAAACCAGCAGTAAAAACAATTACACTTTCCTGAGTAAAAATGTCAGAAGCAGGGCCGTTCACTGGGTCATTTCACTGGGAAGGGACACGGTTTGTGTCCCAGACAGATGCATGGACATTCTCCCCACCCTTGACCCCAAGGCTGCAGTCAGAATTTTGTCTTGAAAATTGCTTCCGTGCTGACTTCTCTTCCTCTGATGTACTTCTAACTCCTCCTTCTGTAGCACAACAATATTAACACTTCTCTAGCTTTCACATATATTCTCACAAAAAAACTTGCCTACTTTTGGCTCTCACTTCATTACCAACGGCTAGCGCTGTTGTTTTACAGAGAGACGGTCACATTCATGACTTGGGGAGCAGAGCAGGTACACAGGTGTCTGTATATACATGTGTCTCACTCAGCTTTTCTGTTACTCTAGGCTTTGAACATTTCCCTTATCATATATATCAAGTAAAGTAGGAAGTGAAGTAAGTTTTACTATGAATGTTATCTCATTAAGAAAAAGAGATACGAATTCTGCATGGGCAATAAGAGGGCCTTAGAGGGAGTGTAAACGTAATTTCACCCATTCGGGGCCTCTTTACATTACTCCATAGTATAAAGGGCTCTTACTGGCTGTGTTTTACCTCTGTAGCGCATATCTACCCTCTTATCTAAAGTCCAAGTGTATCTTCTTGATCTATTTACGCCACAACGAACACCTTGAATATTTTTTATTTTTGCTAATACCTTCCTGGGCTGATGAATAAAATCCCGTAGACTCTAATAAACCACAGAAGGACAATTTAGAATTATGTCCCGTGGAAAGCTTCAGTAAATAATAAAAGCATAAATATACCGGCAAGCTAATGTTATCCACTGCGGGAGACATTTAGAAATGAGAACCTACATCTGTGCTCAGTAACACGTGTTCAGTTGTGGATCTCTCTTTGCATTCACATACGTGACTGAAGGTACAAATTTAGAGGCTGCTCTATGCACACATCGTCATTACGCTCTGGTTTCCACACTACGAAGATTTCCTCGTGTTTGTTAAACCTAGGTGGGTATACTTTCTTTCCTATATTAGTCAAGTGCAAATGAATGAACAGAAACAGATTAAATGGCAACTCTAATTAAGCAGCTTATATGTCACAGCATACTAACGTCAACATATTGTTTTAGCTGCTGCAAATTATCACTACTAAAGTTCTTTAACTGGTAATCTAAATTTCCTCATTATTCTGGCTAGGGACAAAAGATTAGACAAAGAAAGAAGAAGGGCAAAGGTGCCTGATTACAAACAATGCTTTAATGAATAATAATAATCTGCATTTCTGTGCTGTTTCCCAGACCTTCCCTTCTCAGGTAATGCAAATCCTCAGGCTTCAGTTAGCTCCAGCAGAGCCGGTTCCCACCTGTGGAGGAGCAGGGCTTTTTGGGGGTGATAAACTGAGCTCCACAAGGCAGGAAGGGCTGTTTGGCCCTTTTGATCTGTGTGTGTAAATGCATAGGCTGTGCTCATTGCTACAGGTTCAGAAAGCTTTTTCTACAGGACCGGAAAGAAAGGCGTAGTGAGGGATATGTCATGTCTCAGGTCAGAAGAGCAGTAAGTGGAAGGAAGAGGCTTCAAGCCCAGCAGCCTTGGCTCAGGTCTCCTCTCTCATACATTTTCTTCCCCTTCTCCTTCCCCCTCTCTCTCTGGATTGCTATTGTCTGTCTCCAGATTTCCACAGCAACAAGAGCATAAAATTCACTCGCTATCTGGCCTTTAAGGAGCTTAATGGGGAGACCTTCAGTGTGCACACTTGTTCTGCTTTTAACTTATTTTTGCAAAGCAGGTATATTTCCAACCAAGAATTAGAGAGAGTGGCCTCAGGCTAAATTGCAGGGAGTCCCAAATGAGTGAACCCTTTGAGGGGAGAATCACTGAAGAAGAAAATGAAGATGACAAGGCTGTTGCTTCTTAATAAACATTATCACATTTTCACCATGCATTATTTATTACTTTTCTTTCACTGATTTATGTTCTAAAACATTTAATCTAATATGTATAACTACATATACATATATACATATCTTTAATTCTCTTTTTTTTTCCTAAACAAATCTCAAGTTAAGAGTTCCTTCTTTGATTTTGCATTGTTAAATTAACATGTTAATCCTGGCAAATTTTTCTTCTTTTTCCAATCGAAATATAAATATGATTAAATTAAAGGCATTTGATTGAATGCTGTAATGTTACATGTTTTCCAAAGTTAAAGATGGAACATGGTAATCAGTCCTAATGTTTCTATCCGTGCCTATGGCTTCTTTAACCTTATTCTCTACTAGCAGTTTCATCCGCTTGTAACCTGCTTTTATGTGAGGACACGGGGAAGATTATTAACATCTTTTGCAACTTACGAAAGACGTAGTATATGAACTCTGGTCCCAAAGTGACTGAGGGAAGAACAAGGCCTGGATGACTCCAAGCTGAGTCAGACAGTAACGCTGACCGTCAGTAAGAGGAGCCCATGCAGCCCTCCCCGGCTCGAACAAAGCCTTGCCTGAGATTTGGAGAAATCCACAGAAACTCAATCCTCCTGCCCAACCCAGAAAGGAGATGAGATGGGACTCATCTCATCCAGAAAGGAGATGAGATGGGACTGGAGTCATTGTCATAAGGTGTTCTGACAAGGGTGGTGAAGCTTATGTGCCATATGTAAATACCGGAAGGCATCATGCATATAAACAAAGCGGCCGTCGGCAGCAAGGCAAAGCCAGTCCTCTGCGCTGCTCTGACTCCCTGTCTGCTCACGGGCTATTTCACTGGGGCTCCTTTCTGCACATGAGGCAGCAGGACCAAAGTCCTGTTTTTGCAGGGTTGTGCATGTTGGAGAAAATTGCTCGTGGTTACTTCAGAAGTGCTTGGAAGCAGTGTGAAAGGTCAAATTTTCCAGCACAGGACCCTCCTCTCCCTTATTTTACTTTATGGTCAGATAGACTATTTTTATTCCAAGATCTGCTGCTGTCCAGTAAATATATAACTTTGTTACTAACCAAGCCTGCTCCAGAATGATACCTTTGTGGACACTAAAAACAATTTAATGGCATGTCACAATAGCAATTCACTCTGCTAATAGCCCGGCTCAATAATACTATATTGCATAAACCTCCTTCAGTCTTCTGACAAATAATTCACCTTTATGCACTCTGCAGCAAGCTCCATTTCACTAACAAATATATTTCTCCCCTATACCTACAAATAAATATCCAGCATCTTCTTACTGTAACATCAGCTGTACCTTTGCATGAGGTCAGCGGTGCCATATTTCTACCACGAATCACCTATCTCCATCATAGCCTTAGAGACTATCAGTTTTTAACTGGCACATCAAATCATAAAGAAGGGTGCAGGGAATAAAATCTTGGAAAAAATATGCACATTTTGATATGTCTCACAAGCAGCAGCAGTGAAAAGTTTAAATACTCTGTATGTCAGGGCAGCCTTAAACAAATGTTTATGGGCTTTGCTTTTGCAGGCATAAGTATTTGGGTAAGCACAAACCTCAAGATGTCTCTTGCTTAAAATGCAGTGAAAACTCACAGAGCAGGCAGGCAGCCTCCTGCCATCCTGCTTCCCTCGTTTCTTTTTTAAGGAGACTGCCTGCTCAAGGAGAGATCTGTTGGGTCTGCTGCACAATACGATAAAATACTTCAAGGCTTCACAAGTTATTGGGGTGAATTGTTACCTTGATTTGGGGATGGAGCTGTACACGCTCCTTTAAAACCACAGCTGGCTCTGCGCTCTGGGAGTGGTCAGCTCAAGATATCCAGATAGCCCCTCCAAGGCTGTCACAAACATTATTCCTGGAGGCTCAGTGGCTTCGTATGAAACGAGCTTAATGTTCTCAATCTACTTCCTACTCCAGGTGAGGAGAAATTCTTAGTGCTGGCTTATCAGTCACAGCAGCGAGGATTCAATGGGCCTAGGGAATTAACGCTCTTGTGATGATTCTCCCCAAAATCTATAGCATATTGTGGGGTAGTGCAGATGATATGGGTATAATAGATTCCTGTACTGCTACTCTTCTATAAATTAAAAATTACCTTTTACGATGTCTGAGTTCAAGTTAAAAGACAGAAAAGAAAAAAAAAATGCAGGTTTTACAGGTACAAATAGAATTTCTTCTATGTTTTTATTTTACCATGTTATCAGCTTACACTTGGTATAAATTCCTCCTTTCCTAGAAATGAGACTCAAGTGATATATTTAGAAATAGGATCAGCTATCAAAAGCTATTTTTTTTTTCAAATGCCTATGTAGAATCTGCTAAAAAACAACTGCATCCTGTTTCTTTAAGAACTACTCTAAAATGCTATGGTAAAAAAAGGCCATTTTTGTAGAAGAAACTATTTGTATCAAATATCATGAGAAAATAAGTGCATCATGACAATTTTGAACATCTTTTATGATTTGATTGTCAGTAACGAGGCCCACAGGAGAGTGATAAATGTGCAGCACGAAAAATATCTGTTTCACTTAGATAGCAAATTATGCAACTCAGTGCTTGATAGCACTTGGCAAAATACAAATGTAGTTGAATGGAATTGAAATTGTTGCTCTTTGCCTAAGACACAGGTAATATCACCAGGGGTCCTGTCTTTAGATATTTATAAGAGCTAAGAGTTTAAGTAATAGTAGCAGTAATACAAAATTACCTTTAAACATTGAAAACATTTTTACTTTGTTACAGGGTGTAATTTACACTTTTTCTCTAATGGCTTACGTACTGAAAATGATATACTAATGCAATTTTTCAAATTTAGTTACCTTTTTGTGTTCTAAAATTATATGCTCTCTCTTTTCCCTGTTTGTCACTTTTCAGATTCCATTTAATTCCATGTTCATAGAGTTTCATAATTTATCTACTTGTCATAAAAGTTTTCTAAACTTTTAAAAATACAAAATACTCCCAATAAACTTACAAAAATGCTTCCAGTTCAACTTTTAGAAATTTTGCAATTTTGTTTTGAACTATTACCATACATTTTGTTGTTGCTGTGAGATTTTTCATACAGTGACATCAAGCAAGGGAAGGAAAAAATGATCAGAGAAGAGATTCACTCAAACCATTTATATTAACCTGTCTCTTCACTTATAGATTTATATTCCTGCTTATCCTGCATAGAAGGATAGGAAGATAAATATAAGAAAGTGCTGTATAGCTATGTCTTAGCACAGGATGGGAAATTAATTTCCTATCCTGTGCAAACTTTCAAGATTTCAAAATTTCCCTTCTCCCAAGTCATGAAGAAAAGTTTATGTCATCGGCTAATTAAAAAAAAGATCCTATTAACTGAAGTGTTTAGTTTTGATCCTTTCAAATCACTTCCTCCCAGTGCTGATATTTTTACATGTTCATTTATTTGTTTTATAGGAGTTTTTCTTCCAATTATCTTGAATTTTGAAACCAAGAGCTGTTTCTACTTAGGCAATGTGAAAACAGACTATTTTGACAGGATGCCTCTTTAAAACTTTCAAAATGATGTTTCTCTAACCAAACCTTTTCACTCAAATAAATTATGTTTCAACATGTCACCCAATGAAAAGTTTAATCCACAAAATCTAGATCATATTTACTGCGCCTGCCTCTCTATTTCTTCCTAACCATTTCTAATTCCATTTGAGTCTTCCATGACCATGACACCAAAAAAGGAACAGGAATTTGTCAAATGCTGATTCCTTACTAGGAAATCTTTTGGGTCAAGGATCCAGGGAATCTGTGATTCTCCCCCTTGGTCCCCTCCGTCCCCTCCTCTTCAGGGTCTCTGCTTTTCCTGGAGGGCTTGGGACCACCTCACTCTAAGGTAGTCCTTGGCATATCGCTATGTCCTCCTCCCTCCTCCACCTCAAGGTGGCAAGAAACTCTGTCCCTCATTTTGTACCCCATCTTGTATCCACTCACTTCCCAGGACCCCCAAATCCCAATGATCCCCTCACACTGCAAACAGGATGAGATGAATTTGGGAGAGCTGGGGATCCCCAGCCCCTGCCCATGCCCCTGGCTGCTGCCCCACTGGAGGAGAAGATGGAGCCAGTGTGGAGAATGGGGCCAATGCAGATCATGCAACCTGGTAAAGAGGGGCACGCAGTGCTTCTACTGCTGTCTAATAATTTGGAGGTTTTTTAACTTTGTGTGCTGTTTGAGTCATGATGCTATGACTGGGTGATGAGCATCGCTGTTGGACACAGATGCACGTGCAAACGTGACCAGACAGCCATGTTGCCCTCTATGTACCTCTCATGCAAAAAAGCTACAGAAAAAAAAAAAAAAGATTAATTGCAACATATAGTAGAAATACAGGCTCAGACAAGTGAAATACAGATTCTGACCATCTGCAGTTGTTAAAAGGCTCAATTCATATTGCATATGAGAAGAGGTGTTAGCCTCATAGTTCACAGCCAAATTTTAATGTGGGTAATTCCCTGCATTCCCCTAAAAATCTCAGTTTGACACACTGTTTTATTCCTTTTGGCATTGACTCTTGTGTAATGTTGTTCTGCTCAGTTGAACAGTTGCCTTTTTCACCCTACACATGACTTTTCAGCAATAATGGACAATGTTATTGTCAGGTCCTAAAAATCTGTCACCTGCATCTTTTATTGCTTTGCATAACTTTGTCTGGAGTCTAGGGGAGCTTTCATTTTTTCAGATCTGTTATTCTTATCTTTCTGGCATCAAATTACAACTTCCTGGGACCTTTGAGTGTCTGGCCCTATGCCAAAGAAGGCAGGAAGCTATGCCTTCTCTTTTAATATTCCATTTCCTTTTCATGTAACTGTAAACTTATACCAAAAGATCCCAGAAAACTAAGGAGTACTTAAGAAGCCTAAAGAGCTGATAGATAATTACTGGGATTAACAAAAGCACCATAGAACTAGGAATCAAAATTCCTAAAAATTGCAATCCCAATGAACAATTGTGAATGAAAATAGGCATCAGTATTGTTACGAGAACGTGGATACAAGTGCCTAATGCAGTCGTAAATAAGGCATTTGAATGACTAGGGTATTTGCAACCCCTATGAAACTCTCAGGGGGGAAGCTGTTGACAAATTAAAGCCGCTATTGCTACTCTTACATTAGCTTTTGTATCCTAAACACATCATTAGGTGGTATTTCATGGCATAAAACTCTTACCTGCTTAAAGATTGATTTGAAATGGAAGACTCTTACAAGAATATACAGTCCCTTTGGGTTAGAACTGGGAGGATCATTTGGAATAAATTTCTCAGTTGAAAATGGTTTTGTTCATTCTGTCTGAAAATACTTCCTTTTCTTAAATATTATCATATTTATAAATAAATAATCTGTTGAAAGTATTCGCTAGATGACTACTGTGGATACTTTAATTTACTGTTGAGCTGTTTGTTGCATATCTTAAATACTTCAAATGCAGATATTTATGATTGGATTTTTTTTTTTTGCTCTCGGACAAGGGCAACCTTTCAAACCACATTCCCAGTGTCAGGACCTCTTATTCTGCATTTAAGTTTTTTTTGAGCAAAATGCTGCAATATTAATTTTAAAAGAGCACATTATTGGCAATCCAACAGGAAGCTCCTGAAGATCAGAATAATTGATGGTCTTTTTGGTCAAAACTGTATTCAATGTATGAGTATTACCACGGAATTCAAAGCAGCTCTTTTGTCCTGCTAATAATGCTCTGCTCCCAGGTACTTCTCTTCATATCAAGAAGGGACAGCATTTGGAAGAAGACTGCCACTGTCTCCAAGACAAACAAATATCTTGAGTTTCCTAAAGGGCACAACATCTCACACTTTCACTTACATTATATGCCTCTTTTCTAAAATAATTGCAGCTTAAAAGTCCAGTAGACAGTGTCACTTGAAGCTTTTAGAAAAAAAAAGAAACAAACTCTCTTTGAAATAACATTTAAGATCCACTTTAAAATTCTCTTCCCCAAGCACAAAGGAAATTTAAAGTTAAAGCTGAAAATCTGGCTGGAAACCATGTCCTTAAATCAACCTACCTCTCCTTAGCTTTGCAGGGAATCTCACACACTGTACTAATGCCATATGTGCCACAACACACAGGAATAATGGGGTGAGCTGAGGACAGTGTCACACCAGACTGAGTTACTCTTACTTCAAAATTTCTTCCTTGCTTTTAAGAGGGTAGCTTACAACCCTGCCAAAATTGCACGGTTTTTTTTGTTTTGGTTTGGTTTTTTGGGTGGTTTGTTTTTTGTTTTTTTTTTTTTTTTTTTTGAAATATACACAGTGAAAAAAAATGCAGCATGAGAGCACACAACTTCTGGAGATAAAAACTGAAAGAGTTGCTGAAAGCGGGATGAATTCACCTTTCAAATATGTGTAAACTGGATAAACCCTGAAGAGAGTAAAGGGAGAAATGATAACCAGACAAGGAACAACAGACCTGCACATCAGAAAAAGGTCCAGATTTTTAACTCCCCAGACAACCCCAAAATCAAATCAGGATATGAATTCGAAGCTTCTCTGCCTCAAAATTGAATGGCAGTCAGCACTTAAGGATTGATTTTACTAGATACTAGCAGCAGAGTGGAAAATACATATAGTCTTTGAAACACATGGTATATAGCATTTTAATTACTCCCGTGCAGACTTCAGCAGTTTCAGTTTATGGGGCTCCATGGGAAAAAAAAAAAATCTGTTGTTTGATTGTTTCCATTCACTTGGTTTTTGCACCCTTTTTGCGTTTCCCTTGACATGTTTTTCAGTAGAGGTGAGCAGATATATCTAATGCTGAGATCAGAGCCCCGCTCTTCAAATACCCTGAAAGTTCAGAGGAGGTCAGAGCTGCAAGGTGGCCCTTTGTAGGGGTGGGAACAAACTGCTCAGGTCGGTCCCGTTTCGAAGTGCAAAGCAGATTCTGGGTCTCAAGCGTCACTTCAACCCAGATTCACTTTCCACATGAAGCCAGAATTCTGCTCCAATTTACTTTTTGTACAGACAAGCTTCAGTCGAAACCTTGCCTAGATTTGAAGAAATGTTTGATACAATAGTTTCATCCAGCTCTACTTTCAACTGCTGATCTGAGAACCTCTTTCCTTCTGAATCTTGTCTCACATTTTTTAACTTGTGTCATTTGATATTCAAGTTTCCTTCAAATTTAGTCTTGTCTGAAAGCAGAATCAAGCTCTTGTTTCCTGGGAATGCATAGGTTATGTGACAAGATATACAAACAGTTTTGATCATCAGTAAAATTTACTGCTACACAATATCGCAGTTTTAATTAGCGGTAAAGTGAAACGAAAACTCTGTTGCAGTGTGATTAGAACATGGCTTTACGTAACCTGGGAAGGGACTCTTGCATGGTACTTCATATAATGGATGGTATTTCTACATTTATTTATGGCAGTACAAGGATGTAGGGAATTTGTTGGAAATACTTCAAACAAGAATTGACAGGAATATTCAGTTTCTTTGTCTGACACATGAAGGGTAGCTTAACTTTTGTGTTACATACCTTTTATGGTAAAATGTGTTTTTTATCTTACTGCTTGACTGAGCAAGATTTCTTCCTGCTTCAGTGAGTTTCTTCCCTAAGTTGCTCCTGCAAGGGCACCCCCATACAACTTCTGCTGAGCTGATTGTATGATCCCTCATTAACTTGTAGTCAAAACAGGCTGGGGAAACAAAGTGGACCTGGAGCAGATGAGGAGTGGCTCGTTGAGACTACCTCTTATCACAGTGGTGGTCAGCAAAGATGCTGCTCACGGGAGGAAGGCTGTAAGGCTGTGAGACAGGGCTGCTCATCCCACCCAGATCCATTTGGCAAGGGAGAAAGGGGACCTATAAGGACCCCTGGCCGTTTGTTGCCTACAAAATGCTCTCCAGGCTCACTTTTCCCACACCGGCCCCTGCACTCAGCTCTCCACAATACTTTTGTGTAACCTGTACCAAACAGTGCAACACACAAAGAACAGCAAAGTCTGTGGCCTGGCATAGACTTGAGTATACTGATGTGGATGGTGTGACCTGGCAGAAATTTGGGAGCCTCTCCACTTGTCCCTACAGGCTGTGTAGTGCTTTGGAAACGTCCCGTGCCAAAAAATGTGCTCTGTTCAGATGGACTAACGTGCCGAGCCCTATTGATCTGTGCTACTCTGTGCAGAAGACCTCATAACTGCGGCTCAATCAAGCTGATTTGGGGCAGCAGTCTGGTGGAAATGATATTACCTACTGTAAACCTTCTGTTATTTGGAGCAGAAACTGCTGAGAGGTGGGGAGGAGCAGGTCGTATGCAGGGAGAAAAGGCAGAAAGCCTCATGATCCCCTTGTGCTGCAGTGCCTGAGCCGGGTGAAGCAGAAGTCCTCCTGGCTATGATGAAAGAGGAGAGGATACTCAAGGGACTTTGTGCTACAAACAAATGATCTCACTCCCAGCTCACTTTCTTCTTGCAGTGAACAAAAATCTGCAGAATGAGAGGCAAAGTCTGACTTGCAATCAATCTTCATTAAGAGTCAGATTCTTTCACTGCAGCTCTATAAACAGTATTTTTGTGAATTAAAAATAACATCGTGTTAATTACAGTTCTGCATTACCTTTTCTTGTTATGGCATGTTAGGCATACTCCTACTTTACAGAATGCCAATAACTCTTCACAATTTAGATTTCCTTTAGCACTTCCACAGGATTACAGTTCCCCCCTCAGATAAAGAAACAATCCTTTGAGATGATGGCACATCAAATATGCCCTCACATTTGTATCTCCTGTTTTCCAGCCTGTACCATATTGTGCACAAGCTGAAATGACACAATACTCCGCATCTGCCACCTACTTCAGAGTGCCATCTTTGAAACTGTCCCAAATTTTCTTCTCCAGTGACCTATCGATATATCAGGTTCAGAAAAACAGAAGCTCTGTAGCCCTGTATTACGGTCTTTCCTTTTCAAATCTAGTTGAAGCCTCCTCACTGGAAAATCAGCCTTTTGGTCGCTCTTGTATACTAAGAGTTGGGGGAGCGTTGAGCATGGATTCATACTGTACTAACACAAAGCAGTGTCTATGTCCTGCGATTGCATATGAGCAAACTCGTCTTCTGGGTCCTCCCATCATCTTGGTATGTTGCCCATGAATTCCAACAACATACGGTGTTGAACTTCAGCCAAGACATACAGCACCAGGTACAGTTCAATGCGAGTCCAATGACAACGCGGTGTAGCCTGCAGTCTCTTTCACAACCAGCTTAGAGTCAGTTCTTACGGAGACCCTGAGGGGGAGAGCCAAGAAGCAGACTGTACCACAGATAGAGAAGGAACCACAGGGCTTGTCTATGCCTGCGAGCCCAAATAATGAATCTACTTTGTATTTAACATGCCATGAATTAGGGACAGCATAGAAGTGCTGTCCAATATGGGCTGTTGACACCTACTGATGTAAACTGGACTGAATGAACCGGCACCGATGAGCAGGTTTCATCCCAGGTTTTAGCATGTCTCATGCCGTATTTTTTAAATCTAAAGCTGACAAGGAAGTAATATGCCATCCGCTGCACATTTATAATGCCATCTCTGGAGCCAGGCTCTGAAAGTGACATATTTAAAATGGTGTTAACAGGGCCCAGGTGACATTCTCAATGCGCAGGTCAGTGTGTGCTATGGAGAGCCATATCCTGATGCTAGGATGCAATTTCCCAATGGAAGTTACGAAATCCACATGTCTGCAAGCTCTGTTTTGGGCATCTAACCACAGAAATTGTTCCTAACAACAAGAATGAGATAGGATCAAGACATTACATGTCAGCAGAAATATCCTCTCCTTCTCCCCCAGTCCACTGCATATTCAGATTTCACAAAACTTTGGTAGGAATTTCCATGACTCATTCAACAGTAATCCATCTTTCAAGAGGATTGCTTTATTTGCCACTATAAAAGACTGAAAATCAGGATTTTTTTCTTTTGCTCAAGACATGAATTCATCCTTTCGTGCATTTCCATAGGATCACAGACTGCTTACACATACGGGTGCATCCCCAAAGTGGTGCGAACTGGACATAAGCACAAATCTGTTCAGTACATAATTGCATTTGCTGCAAACCTTTTTACACATGAAGTCTGAAGAGTAGAGGGACCGCAGTCTATTGGAGCACAGAAATACAGGCAATCTAGTTCAATGAATTCCTAACTAGGCAGAATAAGCATGAATTAGAGTTACACAGGCTATTTGCAAATAAATATTCTTTAAACAACAGAGAGACAGGCAGCCCTGTGAGCCACTTGGGTAGAACAGCAATGAGTACCAAGCAAGGACTTGTATAGATAGGTAAGTGTGTTGAAAATGCCTAGATTGACAAAACTGCCTGGGATAGAGAAACTGGAATTTGATGTAGAAAGAGCAAGGTGTTCAGGAACAAATAAGCAAATTTCACAGAAAGAAAGAAAGAGTGGAAGAAAGAATGAAAGAAAAAAAGAAAATTCCCCTACAGGTTTAGCCGATAATGTCAACAAGCATCATTCTTACTGCTCTCTCAGTATATGTCAAGTCCTCTATTGCTTCTAATCTGTTGTAAGCTATATTCTCTACAGACAGATATAACACCAGAGGAGAACATTAAGACCACCTATTCATATTTTTTTGACATCTGAAGTACAGTCAGACCTCGGTAGGACTTCAGCTTTGGCACAGAGTGAATCTGTGATCTTATCAAATATGCAATCCCACATAAAGCAACTGCTGAGCTGCACAAGAGTCACATAAATATTAAAACGTTCAGAATGGTTAACTCATCAAACAAGCTGCCTATCCGGACAGATGGACGGAAGGACTGAGGAATACATCATGCAAAATCTTGAATTTAGACTGCGTGAAGGAAGTACTCTAAGAAATGAGACAAGCACATACAAAAAACCACATTTACTACATATGTGGTCATTGCTGGCTTTTAATCAGGAAAGGTTTAAACCAAATTTCCCTAGAGTGTGATTCCTAAGGAGAAGATGATAGAGCATATGCGTTAGGGTGCCGATCAGGGAGCCAATATATTTCAGAGCTAGTATAAGCCTGCGTTGATCCTACGGGGAAAAACAGAGGCAGAGAGAAGATGTGTTATTTTGTGAACAACATATGAAGGCTATCTGGTGATCAGAAACTGCAGTACTTTCCATCCCTCTGCTCACGTGAAGCAGGTGGAGCCATCTTTTACCAAAATTAAAAGACATTCAAAGAAGGCCCATTGCTAACCAGCTCAGAGAGCTCGAGGAGACAGCGGTTAATGCAAGTTAAGAATACTTGTTTGCTGGTATATTATAACTGCACCTTACTGAAGGAACTCAGCATCTGACACACACATTTATTAATTTAACCTCAAAAAGAAACTATAATAAACATTTTCTAGAGAGGAGATGAGACACACTGAGATGTCTGCGCCTGCTTTTCAGAGGTGCTGAATCCCCTCTGCTTCCCATGCGGGGACAGGGCTGCCAGCAGCTCAGCTAGGGTGGACTAAAGGCCCTCCTCCCACGGTCTGGGCTCAGGGCCGTTGTGGATGTCTCTCCATAAGTGTCACCGCGGTGTTGAGCGCCACTTGGAGATCTGGGCTTTATTTTGCGGCTTAAGAGAGAGTAAATGATGAGCACTTGGTCCCCCAGACTCCGCCACTGCTGGCGCAGGCGCCAGTGCTGTGGGAAGAACATGCCTGCCACAACTGTCCGGCTGTCTCTGCCCATCGCAATCCCTCCTTTGGGAAGGCGATGGGGACCAGTGCCCCGGGGCGCTCGGCGGTGCCTGACAGGCCAGGGAGGCTGAGGAGAAGCGACAGCTCGGAGAAGCCTGGCAGTACCATCTAGTGGGTGCTGCCTCACACAGGCAGCCGCTTCCAAGGAAGGGAGAAAAGAGGACGGAGAGCAGAGAAATAAAACATTCTTTATCACTGCTCTTGACAGGTATTATATTGTACTATAGTGCCATTTGTTTAGTTACTGCTACAGCAAGTGCTGTGCAGAAATCTTATAAGCAGCCATATGGCACCTCTGAATGAAAGCCATTATGCTTTTATGAGTAACCCACACTGTCTCTGCTCGGGGAAAGAACCTCCGTTTTCACCAAATGTCATTTTCCTATTCTGAAAGGAAGAAAATATTTCTGACTTTCACTGAACTCCACAAACCCGAGCTGATTCTCCTCTCCTGACAGTGTTTGCACAGAGTCTAAACCCACCGGAGGTCTCAAATACCCACCAGGTATTTCACTACTGACATTTTGCTGTTTCGATGCTCATGCTTTTCAGCTGTGCCATATTAAACATCACTGTTTGCATCTAATATTAGATTCTATAGTTACTAGTTCATTAACATTTTATAGTTTACCATCCATTACATTTGACAGCAACTGTCCAGCCATTCTTAGCATTGTTTTTAAAAAGAGTAACAGGCCCTCAGGAACAGAAAGTGTATTCTCCAAACAGGGTAAAAATAACAAGTCATTAAAAATTCCTAGTACCTGGATGCAATATCTGGGCCGCACCTCTTAAATTAACTCCCTGCTTTCGCTGTGTGGAGCAAAGTTTTTGTGGTGATCGGAAAAAAAAATATTTTCTTCTACATCAGTTTCTGTTTCCAACCCTCCCATATTGCATGAAAAGCGGTATGTTGTGTTCTGGGGATTTGGTTGTTAAATACTGAATAAGGGTCCACAACTTGGGAGTTGGGGAGTCACCATCAAAGAAATATATCTTAAAGGAAGATCAGTATTTCTGTGCTACATGTAGAGAACTCAACTTCTTTTAAAGCTGTGTATGTTTGCATGCTTGATTTGCATGTAAAATGATTGTGATTGCAGGCACAGTTGCAGAAAGTGCATATGCAAATTAGGCACGTAAAGATGAACACATTTGTATGTGATGGCCATTAAATACATCAGTCGCTTAGCCACCTTTGGTATCTGTACATAGATTATATGTATTTGCCTTTTTATTAAATATATCAACTTCATTTATCAAAAAAGGGAAAAAAAGGCTTCAATAAAGTAAAACCTATATGGAGACATGTTGTTAAAAGTAATCTAAATAATCTCACTTTACTGCTCCAGATAATTAACACTCTTCAGCAAGAACATTCCTCTAAATATCAGTCTTCTTTTAGAGAGATTTGCCATTTTACTGCATTCATTATATACACCACACTAAAGTCAAGCCATGTACCAGAAATACTGCAGGGATCACGCAGAATGTAATTGCTCTAATGCTTTGCATATTTATGTTTGAGACCTTTTTATGAAGTGTTACTTTAAAAAAAGAAGGATCAGTTCATCTTTAAAAGGGAGTGATTGATTGCTGCCAGTCAGGCATTCCTTCATTCTTGGCTTCTCTCTTAGTCTCTGTAATAAGTTTTTCACGAACACCAGCCCGCTATTAAAGAACGGTATTCATCATAAGCCAAGCAGAGAGGAGGCAGACTTTGATGGGCACAATACCATATTTCAATCTACAGTGTCCTTTTTGTTAAACTTGATCTGCTGCCTCATTAGCGTTAGAGCAAAAATACACAAAGCCTTTTGTAAATATTAATCAGAAATGTACAAAAAACCTCTCCAGACTAAATTACTTATTATTGGGCTCTCTCCAGGTGATAATATCTAACTAAAAATTCTGTTTGCCTAAATTGTGGGAGAAAAATACCTTTTTATGTACATTTTATGTAGCGCTCTTACAAGGATAAGTGTTTTAAGTAAATGCATTTCTTTACTCTTTTCCTTTTTTTTTTCAACATTCATCCTTCACAGGAGGAAATATACAGCCCTGCTGTATATTGTAGGCTGCAGCATTCATCTGAGCAGTATGAGGTTTAAATTCCTGATATCCAGGTTTATTTCTGGCACTGCTGATTAATATGAGTGCTTTTTCGTGTTTTCGTGCTGAGCTTAAACTTTATAGATGTGAGGCTGTGACTTAAGACACGCTGAATTAACAACACATGCTTTAGGCTAGTAAATATGGCACTACAGAGGAGGTTCCCTAATCATGGTCCAGATGGGTTCCAAAGCAGGACCTGGACTTCTGCACTTCAGCAGGTCCCTGTCAGGACAATAAAGTTGCAGGATTTTGTTGCTGTTGTTGATTCCTGTGGGTTTTTTTTAATATAACTTCCAGCATTTCAGCCGTTTTTGAGCAAGGTGAGCTTCATCGCTGTTGGTGAGACTCAACAACATGGAAGTTCCTTGCACAAAGTTTTCACTAACACGACAGCTTAAGCTTATGAAATCAATTTGCTTTATATAATTACTGGTACCAGGCCAAAGCTGAAACTTTGGGAAGCTTAGGCTCAAATCCTGTCTCGTTCAAGCATTCCCTTGAAGTTTGTGATGAACATAAAAAAAAGCCATCTGTAAAATTGGGATTAGTCACATAACTTCTCAAATCAAAGCCCAAGGGTCACTATCTTCAGAGGCTCTTTGTTAGAGTAAACAACATAAATGCTCTTAAAACAATTTTGCAGAAACAATTTCTGTTGCTATCATCGGGCCCAATTCTGCAAACATTTCTTGGAGGAAAAGTAGTTTCCTTAATGAAGCTATTCTTACCAGCAAAGCTATTCGTTGTGCAAGGCTTTTCAGAATCAGCCCCCATTATAGTTAATTTATTGGAGCAAAAAGACTTTTGTGCTCTTTTTAGCAAAACCATTTCAGGCAGAACTTATCTTAAAAGAAAGGACTGAGCAAGCATTTGCGTGACATTAACAGCTGGACCATTTGTAAGTGAAATTAATGCTGTATTAGTATTCACAGAGTTCAATAACTACTGCCTATTTGGTTGTAAACCTGAGGAGACACGGCACTGGTTTTGTTCATGTTTATACAACACCCAGCCCAGCACAGTCCTCAGCAGAACTGGAGCCCCAGGAGTCACAGTAATATGGATCTTAAAAACAACATTACAGACATCTGCCACAAATTCTGCAGTAATGACTACATATCTGCTCACAGCTTTCCTTGTGCATCTGAGAGACTTTACAAGGATTTGTCTCAAAAGTTTGTGGTAACTACACAGTCAAAAAAAGCACTTAAACACCTTGAAAATACATGTGGAGTCAACTTTCTGAATTGTAACTCTTGGTAAGGCTGACTTGTTTGTGGCAGTTATTTTGTGTACCTTTTACCCCCGTGGCGTGATTTAACCCGGCAGGCAGCTGAACACCACACAGCCATTCGCTCGCTCCCCCCGCCCCAGTGGGATGGGGGAAAGAGTCGGGGAAAAAAAGTAAAATTTGTCGGTTGAGATAGAGACAGTTTAATAGGACAGAAAAGGAAGAGAAAGTAATAATAATGATAAAAGAATATACAGAATAAGTGATGCACAATGTGATTGCTCACCACCCCGCCGACCGATGCCCAGCCCATCCCTGAGCAGCGATTGCCGCCCCCCCGGCCAACTCCCCTCAGTTTATATACTGGGCAGGACATCATATGGTCCGGAATATCCCTTTGGCCAGTTGGGGTCAGCTGTCCCGGCTGTGCCCCCTCCCAGCTTCTCACTGGCAGGGCATGAGAAGCTGAAAAGTCCTTGACTTAGTGTAAGCTCTGCTCAGCAGCAGCTAAAACATCAGCGTGTTATCAACATTATTCTCATCCTAAATCTAAAACACAGCACTGTATCAGCTGCTAGGTAGAAAATTATCTCTATCCCAGCCGAAAGCAGGACACCCTCTGAGATTGCATTTGAATCACCTTAAGTGCTAATCTAGCAATACGAGGCACGATTCACAAGCATCAGTGAAACCACCGATCACAAACTGTAGCCTTCCCCATCAATCCAGCCAGACTAAGCGCCCAGAACCGGAGAGTTAGGAAAACACAGCAGACTTATTTATTTTTCTTTTCCTTTACTGGTACTGTTTTCACAACCTGACATAACCTGGTAAAGTAATTCTAATTGTATTTTGGATTGATAGCAGCATTTTTCTCGGAATACACAATGCTTATAGGAACAGTTTTGCTTCTCTGTTACAGTACAAGTGTTTTGCCTTGATGGCCCAAAATAATGAGATCTATAATGCAGAAAAGTCAATGGTAAAGCTATCTGAAACTTTACGTCCTAAAAGAAAATTGATAACAAACATTTGGGTTCCATTTTTGTATCATATAACAGCGGATTAACAAAGATGATTCAGTAGAAAGCAATTAAGAAGGCCACTGAGGAAGTCAGTAGTTATACTTGCAAATGACATTTCAGAAGGCGGAGTCTGGCTTTTAACAGCGCCCCAGAGAAACAACTGTACAAGGAACAATGAAAGAGCTGGCTCGCCTAGAACAACTACGTGCAGCCTTGACCCCCAATTCAAAGTGGAGCTGGAATAAATGTTTCTTGAGGTTCAAAACCAGCCAGATTTCTTCCTTTAAATCACACTTCTGTATTTCTTGACTTCATCACAGGTTGGAGTAGAAGCAGAGAGCTGGCATGGGGAGATTGGTACTCTCCGGAGCAAGACCCTATCACAGTTCCTAACCCGGGAGCCTGAGAGTCAGCCAGAGATAACAACGGTTGGGCTGCTTAGCCAGGGCTGGATAAGCACTCAGCCCAACCAGAGAGGCTTCCAAACTTTCTTTTACTCAAAACATTCAGTTTTCTACCTGACAGATAAAACAGGCTTTTGCTTTAAGTCCATTCCTGTCTTCTAAGCAGAGAGGTCCTTAATTAGGAAGGACTGAACATTTGTTTTCAGGAAGATTTATTCTCCTCTCTGAAAAATACCCTGCATTAGGTCCTTCCTTACAGCCAAATGTTGTGAAATAAATTAAAAGAGCATGCAATCAGTTCAAAATTACTGTAATTAGGCAATCAAATAGCCATAGGAAGCAGAAATCATCAATGGCTTTAGCTAGTTCATTTTGTCAGTGGATTTATTTGTAAGGTTGTTGGTTTTTTATTTAATACAACCGTAAGACTATAGACTAAAAACTAACAAGGAATAATATCAATTCACCAGAATCCTTCTTATGCACATCTTAGACCAGTGTCTATTAACCCTAGCAATTATCTGAAGTCTTCATGCCTACCCAATGTCTGTGCCAGCTCTGCTGGCCAGGAAGGTCTGCCCAAGGGACAAAAAGACCTGTGCGTAGGGTCTGCAAAGCACCAGTGCAAAACCCAGAGCAAGCCTCTCCCTACATCCATGTAACAGGAGGGGTAGAAATATTTGTCAAGTTTTAACTTAAAGTCTAGGAAAATCCCAGTGTACAATTAAATAAAACTCATCAAAAACACAACCAAACCATATCCTTCCTGTAATAAAAAGAAGGCAAACAATATGCCCTTACACACATTTATGCATACCTTTGTAACTGCAGGCTTCCTGCTCAGGAGTTGCCCTGCCAAGAATCATGCATCCTGTGATGAAATTTCTCAATAAATAAAGTGACTTCATTATTGAAAAGCTTAACTGTAGTCGTGTGTGCAGTTTTTAATGCAGTACCAGCCCTAAAGTGCTGATGAGAGAAAACCCAGATGCAGGAGACATTCAAGTTGGAGCCAGGACATTTTAAGGGCTGCAAAGTTTCATTAGCTGAGCTGTGGATCGATGGGTAGATTAAAACACTCTATTTGTTCATGGTGGAATCAACTCCTCCACTGGTGTAAATCAGCCCAGGAGAATGTAAATCTTTGTCTTAGTTGAGGATCAGGCTCCTGATTTATCGTGTCTTGTTATTCTCAGCACATGTAACAAAATGAGGGGGGATTCGGGATATTCACAGGTAGATCACCATCATTTCACCTCTGGGACCGGAGCTGTTTGTGGGGACTCTGGGAAAAGGGTTGGACAGATTCCAGGTTCATTATTGTAGCCTGATTTGTGGTTAAAACATGTTAAGCCTAAATATTAAGCAAATACATCAGAGGAGGATTTACAGCTGTCCAAGGACACAGTAAACTGTAACACAAGCTCCTAGACTGTATTAAATTTGTATCCCCACAGTTTCTTCTGCTAGAAAATAGAACAAGCAAATCAAGTCATTCCTGGGACACACTAAGGATAGGCTTGCTATAAATTCCCTCAAACTCAATTGTCTGTGCCCAGACTGGAGCCATCAGCTTCTATTTGAAGGTTTGGTATTCTGAAACTTTTTTTTTCCCCCTGGAAAATTTCAAACAAAGCATATTCTTTTGACTTCCCAGCAACAGAGAGGACAAAGAGATATTTTAAAGTGAGTCCAAAGGGCGTTAAACTACCTCCCACCCATCCTCAGCATTATTACAACGACTAATAGACTGTTGGTGTGCTGGACCTGTTTGAGCGGATGAATCACCACTCAGCTCTGGCCCCAGCGGAGCGCTGCAGACACGGAACTGTGTGGGAAGTCAGCTGTCAGGCTGATGCAACAAGTCAGAGTTTACCAATCTGTTCTCAGAAAACCGCAACTGGCAAAATGCTTCACATTACGTCAAAGTACTGAAAACAAGGCAGGAAGAGAGACATACCTCTGCTTCCACCCCTTTAACTGCAGCTCTCTGACACTTCCCGGCCCACGGAGGCTGCCTGTGGGGGTACGTGGCGACGGACTGCGAGTCGCCGGCAGCCCTCTTCGGTGGAGGACTCAGCCCGCTCCCGAAGCGGGATCTAGACATCTGCGAGTGGAGCCGAGGCCCCCCATGCACCGTGCGAGGAGAGTCTATCAGAACGGCATCCAAATCAGTTAAGGCGCGCTGCCCCGAGGCAGGCTGGAGTCAAAGGCGTTGCAAGCAGCTGCCTAGGACGACCTCTCGGAAAGGCTCCAGGCCAGGGCTGACTCTTTAGTCTTGCCTTCCAGACACCTCACTTTGGGCTGCAGGGCAGTGTCTCCCCGCAGCTGGCACCCAGTCTGGAAGCTGCTCCTGAGAGGAGTAACTTTTGTCTCTTTCAGGGGAAAGGCACAGTACTCTTAAAAATGCAGCTGGTGGGTCAGAAACCTTAACTTTGTGGTAGCAGCCTTGCAGTTAGCACGTTCACCCAGGACAGGGGAGACTCAGGCCTGTTCACCCCTCTCTCTGCCTTGGGGAGTTAAACTCTCATCTACTACGGATGCCCCGAACAAAGCTGTCAGGTGCTTTGGGTTTGGAGTGGGGGGCTCTTCTGTAAAAGCTGTTTTGCTGCATACAGGATAATGCAAAATTAATCGGACCTGAGGAACGCAGAAGGGGAACACTCCTGCTTCTGGTCTCTGCTCCCAGAACTTCCCAGGTTCCTTTTCTGAAGTCACAAGATAAAATCTAGGAACAATCCTGGGAGCCAGGTCAGCATCCATAATTCATCCTCATCAGTAAATTGTCACCACTAGGTGACAATTTACTTCCTATTTTAGTGTTCTTTCTCCCTCTTATGCTGCATCAATTCATCTAAATATTTTCTTCCTAGCTGCACAGCTTCAGCTGGTAAAGAGTACTTTCTCCCAGGCCTCCAAGAGGCTGAAAACCTGCTGGTTAGGGTGCCCTTTCAAAAGCAGAAGACATAGGTTTGTAACACTGGAACTCTGATATCCTGGACCCTGGGAGGGGATAAAACTGTGTGATAACCATTTCTCATGGCTGCCAAGTCTTAAAGGAAAGTGGTCATTCTGCTGGATTTTGTGATGAGCCCAGGCATGTCAGGGTACCTACGCATGCCCTGGGAACGCCGACTAGATGAAGACCACAGGGTCAGTTTGTGAATCCCACTCATGCTTATGAAGGTAGTAGGGACAGAAATATTCAATCATGTCAAGCAAAACATTCACTAAATGTATTGAAATAAAAATCTGAGCCTCTCGAGACATTTTCAGATCATAAACTGAGTAACTAAACGAGTGTAGGCATTTCCAGGGATAATGCAATATCTTGGCAGCATCTCACTGGTCTCAACTTTGCTTTTAAGTATCAAAATACTACTTAAACCCTACTTTAAGTACCTAAATCCTGTGCTGGATTTAATCTTGAAGGCTTCATTTTTTATTTTACACGTGATCCTGAGTTGTGAGAAAAGGCATCTATAACATGCTGGAATCCCAGGCACACAGATAGGACTCTGGTGCTAGAAGAGGAGGGAGGTTTTGGTATAAGGCGATATGCTGGGGAGAAACGCACAGCAGAGACGTCATACTCAGGGCAGAAGCACTATAATTCTTATCTCTGTCCCAGCATGGTATATCTATTCTCTGTGAAACTTTAAGCAAGTTGCTCAATCTCAGCTTCAATTCCCCATCAGTAAAATGGATGTCATCCTTAATTTTTTTTTAGTCTTCTTAGATCATACATTCTCTTATGATTGGGAATGCCTGGTTTATTACCTTTGTATTCAGTGCCTACTTCAACAGGTCTTTGATTTGAGCTAACATAGGTCAATTGTCACCACACCATAAGTAAAGGTAAGAAAAAATAATACACCCTCTACACACTCCCACTCTGAACGTTCCCCAGTGGAAAGCAGAGGGAAAACGTCTGACCTGTCACACCTCTTGCTCTCTTTTACTGGTTAACATCTAGATGATTTCCAGCAGGGAGCCATTGCTGTGTTACAGAAAGCAAAGATGCAAAGCACTGTCGGTCTGCTCTACTCCAGGAAGTCTGGAAAAGCCACAGGGGACTGGATTTTTGCTTTTTGAAAAAATTTTGACACCTCTTTTCCTGACATTCTTGATACAGATGTTCAAGCCGGGTTGTCAGCATGGATGCTCGCAAAGCTGGAGTGAGAATGGCAATGAGATGAATGGGTCCAGCCAGATGAACATGGAAAGAATCGTCACAGTGACTCTAGATACCAGCTAGAAGACTCAGAAAACATCTGCTTGTTTCACTTTTTGGTGCTTTCTCATATAAAAGCCAGGTGAAATCCCTGGAATTAAACACCACACCGTCAGAGGAAGCGTGCGCTGGAAAGGCCGAGAACAACTTTTGCCTTGTCAGTGCGAGGGGTCACAAGGAACGTGGCTGGATGCGGGTGGACTACACTCATCATTAACCTTAAATGAGGCCCAGAATATAAACCAAGTTTCCCTTTTACTTTCAAGGGCTGTGAATCAGACCCTTGGCTCTCTGGCATACAAAGAAGAGAATAATGAAGGGAAAATTTTTTACTGATTTCAGTGGACATGTAAGACTGCTAAGTGTGTCAAAATGAGAGTCCATGTAACCAAGCAAAAATTCATTTTCCCCCGCATTATATGCCTTACGCAGTGCAGGCCTTTAGTGAATCAACTCTCTTCCCACTAAACAGGATATTAGCAATATCCTAAATAGAAATTACCTCAAATAGAAATCAGCAGTAACAGTAGCCTCCACATCCATATCCCACCAGCCACCACAAGGACTTGTTTCCCTTCTTCCATCCTTCCCACATGCACATTCACATAATCCTTCCTAACCTCCCCAAGCCCTTCTGACAGGGATTTCCAGGAGGAATTGCCACCTAAAAGGAGCCAACAACAGGCCTTGTCGAGCTCTCATGTGTCATACTGCATTCATTTAAACACCCTGATACCAACCACCTGCATGCAGTATTACTGAGTTTAGGCTTCTCCTGCACTGACACCACCAGGTATTTTATTTTCAGTAATGGCTGGATCGGCTCCTAAAACCACGACACATCTGCCCATTGCTGCTTCTTGCCTTCGGTCGTTGGTTACTCTCTCTCTCTGCTTCTTGCTATCCTGCATTATTTAAAATGAAGACAGGCTCTTATGCCCACACAGAGTGCCTTTCACTCGAGTGAGGAATCTGCTCCTGTTCAGGGCTGGTGTCAATCTGTAAACTCTTCGTGACAGAGACTGTATCTTGTTATGTATTTATACTGTGCCTAGCACAATGAGGTCTTAATCCCGACTGAATGCTGTTATATCACAAGTAATAACTACGATAGGGAGGAAATTGCAGCACAGTGATGTTACAGAGGAACTGCTCTTGACATTTTTAGCAAGGGTGTAGTATAGAAATAATAACATGGTAACATAAAAGCAGCTGTTGAAATAGAAGACCTACCTCCTACTAGGGAATGTTATTCGCTTTTTCTCTAATCCTGATACAAAACTCTTGGGTTAGGTTTTGCTTTTATGGTTGTACCTGGGGGACAAGCAGGCTTGCGACATAAACAGGTTCAGGCTCTAATATCCTGGGAGATCATCAACAATTAGTAGGAGCTAAGTAAAAAAACTCCGTAGCTGCTCTGTGCTTATAATCAGTGGCTTTCTGTGAGAAACCAGCACCACAGAAAAGCTGTAATATTTCCTTATTAATTTTGGCATGCAAGTTTTGCAGCTACATTTTGAGATATTTTATGCCTATACTCTCTTTCCTGAATGTGGCGTCGGCTCTAATTCTCTGAATAACCACCATATATCAGATGTATCTGTGTTTGGTGATCAAGCTCTGCAGCACTTGATGCAATATCAGCTAGTTAGAGGGAGCAATTTCTCCTTCAAATTGCTAGCCAAATTCTACAAAACAGAATAAATTTTGCCCTTGATTACTCTTTTTCTGTTCCAAAGAGGTCAACTGAGGACAAAATTTCTCATAACATACTTAATTTCATGCTTCTACTCGGGGTCTCTTAAAGTCACTTTGTAATATAAACCTAAAATTTTATTAGCATGATATACTCAATCGCAAGTAAGCTTTCAATCTGGAGAGTTGACGAACACTCCTTTTGAAAACTAAATTTTAATTTCAATTGATACTTAAAGCTTTCTTGTATTTCTGATTTTGGATGACTGAATGGTAAATCGAATAAGAGTCATGCAGCAGTTCTCCCGTACCAGTGATCTGAAAGCACATGTAGAATATTGAAGGGAGAAAATAAAAGATGTCACTTCAACTGAAATTTTATTCAAGTCCATCAGCAACAGTCTTACTGAATAGCAACTTTATTTGTTACAACATCAGAAATGGAGGCCAACACAGCCTGAAAACTAGATTCCAGTCTATTCTGAAAGCAAAAAACCAAAATAACAACAAAACCACATTGGACCAGATTTTCTAACATGGTCATTGTTACAAGCAATAAGACTAGCACTCAGATGTCTAACCACATGGCTGTTCTCCTAATTAGCTGGGATCACAAAATTTTGTCTGAAAAAGGAGAAACCATATTTTAAAAATAGGCTGCCAAGGCCAGATTTTCAAAGCTTCAGCTTCCAATCCAATATCTACATGAAAAAGGCAGATTTTCAGAAGAAACTCCCAAAATCCTCTTGTTCCTAGGAGGTGGGACCCCAGTAAAGCACATCTGGAAAACTTCCCACTTCATTTTGTTCCCTAACTGCTGGCTAACCCTGCCTGAAATCCACTCACTCCTGAGCCTCCCATGTGGCAAACGCTGTATGGCCAGCTGTTTTTTAAAAAATCTGCCCCCCTGCTAAGAAACAAACATGCCGCTTCATGAGAGGTGGGGCTGGGATAGGGCCTGGAAGATTTTTGTTTCTCTATTCCACTCACGAGCAAGGTCAACAAGGTGCAACTGTACCAGCAGCACAGAGTGGATACCCTAAAAAGAAGAAACAAGTGCTCGTAGTGGGTGACTCTCTGTTAAAAGGCACTGAGGCACCCATTTGCTGACGTGATGAGAGGTTTGCTCCCTTCTGGGAGCTACGATCCGAGACGTCGCTGAGAGGGTGCCACAACTTGTCAAGAGCACAGATTACTATCCGCTGTTACTCTTCCATGTGGGCACAAATGCTACAAGCCAGAGTCTGGGCAGAACCAAGGAAGACTATAAAGCCCTGGAGGAGCAAGCGAAAAATACTGGTGCCCAGGTTATCTTCTCCATTTTACCAGCTGGAGAAAATGGGCAGCCAATAACAGATGTACAATGCAAATCAACTCTTGGCTACATGGCTGGTGCCGTCATGAGAGTTTTGGCTTTTATGACAACGGGACTTTCCCCAGGAACCACAGCCTGTCAGGGAGGAATGGAATCCACCTGTCTAGGAGGGGCAAGGGAATCTTTGGCAGCAGCCTGGCCAACTTGGTGAGGCGGGCTTTAAACTGAAGGACTCGGGGGGCGGGGGCCAAAGTGGCAATGCCAATGCCATCACATCCAAGGGGGGAATGAGCCAGGCCTACCACAGCAGTGACAAAGGTGCGTTAGCTGCCTCACAAGGTGACAATCAAAAGACCAGCCACCTCAAGGGTGTGCATGGCTGTAGCGGGTCCTCATGCACCCCTCCAGGGAAACTGCTTGCTCAAGTACCTCTCTGAAATGCCTGTACACCAACGCATGCAGCATGGGGAATAAACAGGAGGAACTAGAGATCTGCGCGCAGTCGCAGGGCCACTATCTCATTGCAATTACAGAGACATGGTGGGATAGCTCGCATGACGGGGGCGCTGTCATGGATGGCTACATACTTTTTAGGAAAGACAGGCCAGCAAGGCGAGGTGGGGGAGTCAGTCTTTATGTGAGGGAGCAACTGGAATGTGTCGAGCTCTGCCTAGGGGTGGAGGAAGAACGAGTCGAGAGCTTATGGGTAAAAATCAAGGGGCAGGCAAATATGGGTGACACTGTCGTGGGCGCTTGCTACAGGCCACCTCACAAGGAAGAGGAAGTCGACGAGGCCTTCTACAGACAGCTGGAAGTAACCTCACAATCGCAGGCCCTGGTTCTCGTGGGGGACTTCAGCCACCCTGATATTTGCTGGAAAAGCAACACGGCAAGGCGTGCGCAATCCAGGAGGTTCCTGCAGAGTGTTGAGGATCACTTTTTGGCACGGGTGGTGGAGGAGCCAACGAGGCGAGATGTGCTGCTGGACCCTGTACTAACAAACAAAGAAGGTCTGACTGAGCATGTGAGGGTTGGGGGTAGACTTGGCTGCAGTGACCACGAGATGGTGGAGTTCAGGATCCTGCGTGGTAGAAGGAGGGCGACAAGTGGGATTACAACCCTGGACTTCAGGAGAGCCAACTTTGGCCTCTTCAAAGACCTGCTTGGAGGAATCCCATGGGTTAGGGCTCTAGAAGGCAGAAGGGTCCAAGAGAGCTGGTCAGTATTCAAGTACCACTTCCTCCAAGTTCAAGATCGGTGCATCCCTATGAGGAAGAAGTAGAGCAAAGGCGCCAGGAGACCCACATGGATGAGCAAAGAGCTTCTAGAAAAACTCAAATGGAAGAAGGAGGTTTACCGTATGTGGAAAAAGGGACTGGTCATTTGGGAGGAATATAGGAATCTTGTCAGGGTATACAGAAATGAAACAAGCAAGGCCAAGGCCCACTTGGAACTAAATCTGGCAAGGGATGTCAAGGATAACAAGAAGGGCTTCTTCAAATACATCATCAGTAAAAGGAAGTCTGGGGAAACTGTGGGCCTGCTGCTGAACGAGGTGGGTGCCCTGGTGAGGATGCAGAGAAGGCAGAGTTACTGGATGCCTTCTTTGCTTCAGTCTTCACTGCTAAGGCTGGCCCCGGGGCACCCCAGCCCCCAGAGGTGAGATAGAAAGTCTGGAGAAAGGAAGACTTCCCCTTGGTTGAGGAGGGTTGGGTTAGAGATCATTTAGGCAAACTGGATCCTCACAAATCCATGGGTCCCAATGGGGTGCACCCACGAGTGCTGAGGGAGCTGGCGGATGCTGTCACTAAGCCACTCTCCATCATTTTTGAAAGGTCATGGAGGACAGGAGAGGTGCCTGAGGACTGGAGGGTGGCCAATGTCACTCCCGTCTTCAAAAAGGGCAAGAAGGAGGACCCAGGAAACTATAGGCCAGTCAGCCTCACCTCCATCCCTGGAAAGGTGATGGAACAGTTCATCCTGGAGGTCATCTCCAGGCATGTAGAGGAAAAGAAGGTTATCAGAAGTAGTCAACATGGATTCACCAAGGGGAGATCATGCTTGATCAACCTGATAGCCTTCTATGATGGCATGACTGGCTGGGTAGATGAAGGGAGAGCAGTGGGTGTTGTTTACCTTGACTTTGGCAAGGCTTTTGACACCGTCTCCCATCACATCCTCATAGGTAAGCTTAGGAAGTGTGGGTTAGATGAGAGGACAGTGAGGTGGATTGAGAACTGGCAGAATGGCGGAGCTCAGAGGGTCGTGATCAACGGCCCAGAGTCTGGCTAGAGGCCTGTAACTAGCGGTGTTCCCCAGGGGTCTATGCTGGGTCCCGTCCTGTTCAACATATTCATCAATGACCTGGACGAAGGGACAGAGTGTACCCTCAGCAAGTTTGCTGACAATACCAAGCTGGGAGGAGTGGCTGATACACCAGAAGGCTGTGCTGCCACTCAGAGAATCCTGGACAGGCTGGAGAGCTGAGCCGAGGGGAACCTCATGGAATTCAACAAGAGCAAGTGTAAGGTCCTGCCCCTGGGGAGGAACAACCCCACGCACCAGTACAGGTTGGGGGCTGACCTGCTGGAAAGCAGCTCTGCTGAGTAGGCCTTGGGAGTGCTGGTGGACAGCAGGTTGATCATGAGCCAGCAACATGCCCTTGTGGCCAAGGAGGCCAATGGTGTCCTGGGGTGCATTAAAAGAAGTATGGCCAGCAGGTCGAGGGAGGTTATCCTCCCCGTCTGCTCCACCCTGGTGAGGCCACGTCTGGAGTGCTGCATCCAATTCCGGGCTCCCCAGTTCAAGGAGGACAGGGAACTGCTGGAGAGAGTCCAGCGGAGAGCTACGGAGATGATCAGGGGACTGGAGCATCTCCCTTATGAGGAAAGGCTGAGAGATCTGGGTTTGTTCAGCCTGGAGAAGAAAAGAGTGAGGGGGGATCTTATCAATGCTTATAAATACCTAAAGGGTGGGTGTCAAGAGGATGGGGCCGGACTCTTTTCAGTGGTGCCCAACAACAGGACAAGGGGCAATGGGCACCAGTTGGAACACAGAAAGTTCCACCTGAACGTGAGGGAAAGCTTCTTTCCTGTGAGGGTGCCGGAGCAGTGGAACAGGCTGCCCAGAGAGGCTGTGGAGTCTCCTTCTCTGGAAATATTCAAAACCCGCCTGGATGCGGTGCTGTGCCCCCTGCTCTGGGTGTGCCTGCTCAAGCAGGGGGGTTGGATGAGGTGATCTCCAGAGGTCCCTTCCAACCCCCGCCATTCTGTGATTCCGTGATTATAATTTGTATTTTTTGTGCTTTATCTTTGCAATCCAAAAAACTGGAACAATGCATTGTCTGAAACACACTTTCTTCAAAAACGCAGTCCAGATTAAAGCTTAAATTTGTGTACATTTATACACAACCAGACAACGTGTATGTGTGTGTATACATATCTATATGCAGACAAAGTTAACTTGCCAAAATCTCAACACAGAAGCACACGTGTAACATCTCAGCTGAAGCCGATGGAGTCAGAATTCAGCCTTTGGGCCATTATTTTGAACTGCAAAACTCATTTCATGCAGGAAAACAAAAATAAACAAACAAAACCCCTTCTCATCATGGAACTTTAAAAAAATATTTCCCTCGAGCAAAATGGCTGTTTCCCCTCCCACATAAACTGGCAGCCAAGTCAGGAACAGTGCTGAAGACTTCCCATGCTTGCAGAACAAGATATAAAATTTACAGGAAGGCTGGCACTTATTTTCTCACAACAGTTTGTTCTTCACATATTTCACAACTTTTAAGTTCCTTAATGTAAATTGGAATCATACATTTTGCCTCCATGTGTTTTATTGACTGTGATCTCCATATTAACACCATGTAAGAGATGGGGCGCTAAATTCAGCAAGCTGGCCACAGTTCTGCCCAGGTAGTTCTCCCCTTTCTCCCTAAACACCCTGATGTTTTCATGGGTGCATCCTCTCTGCTGTGACTGGACTAACAGGGGTAGCTTCTGCGAAAACCCAGAGATGATTCAGCAGGCAGGGAGAGGTTTGGACTACAGGAGACCTTGTTGACTACAGGTTTCTCCCATGACTTTGGGCAGCTGCAGGTCCTGTCCCTGTTTAAGTGCTTAGCTCACACTGCAGTCAGTGCCTAAATACCTCTGAGAGGCTTCAGGTAGGTCCCTGCCAAAGAGGTGCCTCTTGCCCAGCAGGACTCTTCTTGTCTGAATGCATTACTGGGGGAATGTTAGAAACTAGACTTAAAGATAACAGAAATCGACTGTTCTTTGGACAAAGCTGTGAAACTCAGTTGGCCTTCTCTCCTCCTTCCCTCCACTCCATGTCCCCAAACGCTCTACAAACACAACTTCATAGCATTTATCCCCAACAGTTTACAAAGGAGGACAGCAAAGGGGAGTAGGGTGAAAATACCCTTAGTTCATTGTATGGAAAGCATATTCATCTGATCAAGAGGCCATTGGTCATGTGGAAAAATACATTAGGCTACAGATTCAGCTGGATTACTCAAGAGAGACTTCTCAGTGTGAATAAGAGCCTTGGAGACTGGCCCTGGATGAGGTGCTGAAAGCCATGGAAAAGCCAGGAGTTAAAAGGAGATCATCTGCATGCTAGTCCCTTGACCACAATATCTCCTTATAGATGTGGCAGTTTGTGGCTGATTGGTTTAGGGATTTTTGGGAGGGCTTTTTGGACTTAGAAAGAATTAAAAGAATATCTGAAATGATTTCCCTAATCAAGTTTCTGTTCCCTTCATGTTCAAATACTGTTTAAAGTAATTTAATTTCCCATCATGCTAACAATGTCTGTCCAATATTTTCCCCACTAACTAACATCAGGTGTATGCATCTTTTTTCCATCACATATCATGAACTTTCCTTTGCAAATTTCATTACTTGGTCCAGGGATCAGGGTCTGCTTCTTTTTTAAAAAGGTTGTCTGTGGTTCAGCTTTATCAAGAACAATATTGATTGTGACATACTTGCATATTCCAAAAAGGACTGTAAACCCACATAACACTTTAACTGCCAAAAATGCTTTTCCAATTTTTCTTTCTTAAGCAAACTCACTTGGACCAAAACATCACATTTCATTTTTTCTCCCTCCTGTGTAAGTTTTTGCTTGGAGTTACATTTCTCTGTGTCTAAGCGATGGATATGAATCAAGATTCAAAATTTGGATTCTATTCCTAAAACAAGAACTACAATGTTTTTGTTGGTGCTATGTCTGCATCGCTCCAGAACCTTTCTCAGATTTTAGATTCCTTTGACTTAAATAATTCTTGAACAGACCTGGCCGATTACTTGTGTGCATGATCCTTACATACATAATATCTGCACAGACCATCAATCTCTACCAGTATATTTTAGGTTTGGTACATGTAGGGCACATATTTTGCTACCTTCTACTGTAGTTAAATTTCACAATCAGCAGTTTAGATGATTTTAAAAGAAAATTTAAATCTAAGATCTGCCAGTATAGTTGTGAAAATGTTACATATTTTTCTGAATACAAATTATGGAACACATTTCAGCAAGGCTAAAATTTTATTGTGTATAATGCACATCTGTAATTTACTGGATTAATCAGGAAGCCAGATCAGCAATTGCCTTTTTCAATGATTGCGCTATTTGTAGCACAATGGGATCCCAGCACAATATAAAAGTTTGCCACTAATAATGATTTATCTACTACCTGATTACAAGACAAAGGTGTTCTCATTTACAGTTAGTAGTTGGAGGCACAAATATTCTGGAATCTTACTTTAAGGAGCACAGCTAATTTCGTATTTTAATATTATCATGCTTTAAAGCATAAGAGTGCATACTGGACTATCAAACATTTCCCTGAGTGATACTGAAAGGTATCATGCAGAAGAGGAGCATTCCTGAATTTTAGTAGGATTCAGGAAAAGAACGCTAAACTGTGTAAATTTTTATGCTACTTATATTCTTAGTCTGAGTAAAATCTCTGTTCACTGTTTTCATGCCACACTAAGGGACGGAAATTGTCTGTTTGGTGTCCTTGAAGACAGTTAGTCCCTGTAAACACCAGCAATGAACAACAGATATTCACAATATTTTTTTTAATCATTAAATTGCTGTTTGCAATTACAGCAATATAATCTGCCATGCAAAATGTGCCTGATTTTGGTCTCAGTTAAATTCCAGGCTGCTTTGCTGAAATACTTTCCAGATATTTTGCTTAACTCAACACCAGTAAGACTAAAATCAGCTCAGGCCCAATTTGAAGCCAAACTTATGTTTGCAAACTAGAACCACACAAAACATGCAGTTGCACAGCTCTGCAGAAAGCTGGGTGGGTCTTACTCATTTAGAATGATATTCTATTTGACTTTTCATTTATTTTTAATCAAGCTAAACCAAGCCCATGGAAACTAATAACGAATAAAAATGTTGCATTCACTTCTGCAAAGAAAAAAAGCCAAATTTCACATGGTGCTAATCATTATCTGGGCGTACTTTAGTCATAAAATTACTAGTTAATTTTTTGTCTGATTATTTAAAATGTATTTCCACTGTTGTGGCTCCAGCAATTTAATATTTCCACATTTCTAAACTTAGTCCTCAAATTTTCAGTCATGGTCACAGATGTATATTCATGATCCTACTGATACACAACATGAGTAAAATGCATCACAGATTAACCAAAAAATACAAGAAAAAGAAAATACTTCAGAAAAAAGCAGGTCAGAGAGAGATTTAAAAAAAACAGTTCCCTCGGGAGACTTTAAAAAAATATAAATTAGAAACATCATTTAGAAACTGTATCTGTAGCAGAAAAACTGGCAAAAGCTTCTGAAAAAAATCTAAAGTTAAGGCTGCTGACCAAAACCATACCATTCCTTAAACAAATGTTGCCATTTTATAGGTGGAAGAGATCATACATGATAGAGAAATAAGCAATCAACGCAACGACAGTTTGTCACCTTCATTAAAGTTTCAGCCTGTCTCTAGTCACTATGACCTCATATCCTTCCAAAATAACCAAAGGAAATGCCTGTATAAAGTAATACAGAGAACAGAGAAAATACAGCCCCTTCACAAGGCTTTTTCTCTGCTGTCTGTTAATCTTAATTGACTCTACCTGTCTACAAATGTTGCCCAATACAGTCATCTAACCCTTACATTATTACAAATGTGCTCAGGTACTTTTCAGGAGCGTAACAGCGCTGCATTTATGTTAGACATTATGTTCAAACCCCAGATATTAATCTTAAAAATCAGTGAGAATCTCTTTGTTGTGATTCCAACAGGCTTTGAATCAGACCTAAAACAAACCATAAATGCTCTTATTTTTCTTTTTTATCCTAAAAGTCTCAAGCCCCTTTGGATCCCAGGACTTTTTATAAGTTTTTCAAAGTAGCTAAAAGGGTTTAAAAGTGTTGAGATGAGCAGTGAGGTTTAATTTCACAGCTACATGAGATACAAAAACTACCAGAGGTACAATCTACAGATGAAATAAAAAATAAACCCATTTTTGTATGATAGAAAGAACTGCTTATTTCCATCATATCTTAATATTTTATTCCCCGAGTTACTGGAAACTGTCAGGCAGATGGATGAATGCTTATGAAATGCAGACCTTAGGACAGAGTGTATTATACCACAGATTGGCTTCTGTGAGAATAACCCTGTAAGCAGCTGATGCCATCAGTAGCAACAGCCTCCCACATATCCCCCATTAAAGGAGTTTTTTGTGAGCTGAGACCTTTTCTCAATGCTCAGTGTTGATGTCCTGATTCTGAATCACTATCTGCACCACTTCTATAGAGTAACACTATTCTGGGTAGATCAGGGCACCACAGTCTCGTTCCGCAGGACACCCCCCAAGCTGCGAGCAAGTCCAGATGCCATGCTGGGAACGTACCCTGCTTTTACAGTTCCAGTTCTTTCATGTGATATCTCGATCATCCTCTTTTTGTAGCTACCAATGACAAGGACAGAATTTTGATGAGGAGAAAAAGCTCTTGCAAAGTATATTTGTAATTTTGACACCAAAGAAAAATCAAAAGGAATTATGTGCTATTGCTTAAAATGTGAAATTAGCAGCAAATGGAGATCTCTTAAAGTCCCTAAAGTTGAGAAGACATTCTTTGTGCCATGGAGTAGATACTCAGTGCAATCAGCATATTCTACACAGGTAATTACTTTTACTACTAATGGTGCCTCCCACTCAGTGAGGAAGATAAGATGTTCCAACACTACTTAATCACAATGCTTCATTATTGCTCCACCACCTACTGGGTAAAACAATTCACATGCTCTATTCAGTGACTCTCACAAATGAGAAAAATTTATGAATATGTGAGTGAAACAGCACATAGTTAGTCTACAGAAGAGGCACCGCCCTGGATAATTGTAAAAGACCGTAGAAAGTTTGGAACATCTGCAGTTCTTTTTTCTCCTTTCCCCAAATACTCAAGAAGAAGAATAAAGCTTGCAAAACCAAGAGAAAGCCATCCCTATGGTGATTTGATACCCTGAAAGTGTTTTGGGTTCTTTTGCTGAAGCTTCTGAAATTTCCTTGAGACAGAACACAATGTGTAAAAATAGATGCATTCATTGCAGTTTCATGGTTTATTTTTGGTATTATTTTTCATTCTTTTGTGCTAACAGCATGCTACAAATTGTTTTACTACTCAGTGCATCAAGAACTGACACAGAAAACAAGAACTAGGGAATAAAAACTCCCTCTTTGTAGGGTTTATAGAATATTCTACATAGGTTCAAATGAGGAGCAGACACTGATTTAGCTGACTGATGTAGTGGAGAGTGTCCTACACAGGGCGCATGGGATGGATTTTCAGGAGCTCTCACCATAATGAAGACAATGCAAACCACTTTGGAAATTATATCAAAAAGACACAGAGTGTCTTTATTTTCCATGAATGTAAAAGACAAGTATGTACTGCTATAGTGCATTAAAGGAAAATTCTGGGCCACTGGCCACTGGATCTGAATGCTGCCCCTTTCCTGGAGACAGCGTGTAAAACTGGGAGCCCTTGACTTCTGTCTCAGGAAGAGCCAGGAAATGAGCTTAAGCAATTTATATGTCTCCTGTATACTTTACCCTGATTACACCTGTGTTACAGCAAGCAGTGGACAGGTAATAATTTATAAAGGCTGAAGCTGTATCTACTATCTGTCTTCATATTTTCCCAATACTATGGCAAAACCAAAAAAGTCCAGGTAGTTCCCAGTTCCCAGATCACCTCCTTAGTTGTTGTCAAAGAGGAAGCCGTGGCAAGAAAGGGATTTTCTAAAAGCACTCAAGAACAATCCACTTGAGGGATGGGAATTCTCATTCAGCAATGAGAGTCCAGTCTTTTGGCAACAAATTAAGCTGCTCTGATAATACCTGAGCTTGCTGAAATCTGGAAGTCTGCACTTCCAGGAAGGCTAGCAAAAGACACAGATGCATCTTCATTCCTAACGAATATTAAATAACTATCAGGAGAAGGCTTATTTTGTGAAGTAGTAAATTGCCCCTGTGAAAAACTGTCACATTTACATTGTACGAGTCCCGGGGACAGTGTGATTACATAAGCATTTTGCCTTTTTGTTTCCTTAAAGTAGCGTCTTATCCTGTGGTTGGAGGAATAACTGAAAAACGGGACGATATTTAAATTTATTTTGGTCAAAGCTTAACATGCTTAAATCAGTGTTATGATTTTGGGCAACCTCTCTTGGAGTATCTGAGCGCTTGGATCAACAGCAGTGCAAGCAATGCTCTCAGCTTCGCATCCTAACCCACCACTACAAACATTTCTTGCAGCTCTCTGTGTGGCCGCATTGCACTGAAGACATGTATAAACATTTTTATTGACTCAGCCAGGAAGAACAATCTGGCTTCTAGTCGCTAGACGAGCAGTGAAGCAGGCTTACTAGCCTTCTCTAAAATACCAATTTATGTTCACCATCTAAATCTTTTATTTTGGCTATTAGTAGATGTACGTAGTTTTAATATCTTTATTCACTTTCATCACAGAACATCAGAATAACATGAGTTGCAGGGGCAGCACCTATATAACGGATCGTGATTAATGAGGGAAGATGGATGAAAGTGTGTACACACAGCTCAGTGTGCATGTAGGACACTTCCCAAAAACCTTTAATAATCCAGGGCACTATTGTATTCCTCTTGTGACAGTGCCTCTCAAATGGCTACTGGAAAGTTGGGGGGTTGGGAGGAAGAGCGTTTCCTAGACCCAGGTTCTGTAATGAGGAATGGAAGGAGTCACTGCATATGAACACTGAATGCAAGTGTTGGAAATAAATATAACTTTTACCTTGAAGAGTTATAAATAAATGAATAAATCTAGTGTAGCTTAATGACAGAAATAAGCACAGTTTATTTTCCGTAAATGTTCGCAGTACTGAATGGCCAAATGGATAAAGCAGTAAATTTTAGGGCCTTTCACTTTTCTTCTTTCAAACTGAAATATAAAAGCAGGACTAAAAGTAGATATTATTATTATTTTGGACAACTTAACAATAAGATCCTTTTCTAATCGAGACATCGCTGGTGGATTCACCTTTTGGGAGGCTGCAAGTTCATAGGTGTCATGTTCAGAGCTGACTGTAAGCTCAGCTAACCGATGCTTGTACAAATGTATGGTAACTTCCTCTTAAGGAAATCAAGGGAATTTTTAAGCATGTGCGTGTGGAGAGAAAAATTATTTGAGAAGTCAAATATACATGTGCCTTTTAGAAAAAATAAATGTATGCATTTGCTTTTTACTAATCAAATGGAAAACTGTTTTGTTTTAATGGTTTTGAAACTTCCCCGTCCCTCGAGCAAACAGTACCCATTACTTTAAACACCTCAGTGTCTAGTAATTGTTCACAAATGTGTCAGGCTACCAGTAATTTAAGTCCTGTCAGAAATAAATCTCAGACACTCACTTCTTCCAGTCAGTGACTTGAAAAAAACCCGCCCACATGTCAATTACAGGAAGCTCCACGCGGTGGCTTTGTTCGGAGGCTGTGTAAACAGAAAAAGCTTCCTCCTCGCTAACAACTGTTTTCTAAACCCTATATAAATGTTTATGTGAACTATCCTGCAAAAGCATCTAAAGCAATAAAAAGCAGGCACGTAAAAAACAATCTGTGTCGTACTTGTTGGCAATAAATGTACAGCCTGTGGAAGCTGTATATCCAGTTGTGAATTATTTTCGCTCAGAGGTCTGACCTCAAAACATTTAAATGTTAGACTGTAAATCAAAATGATATACTTCTACTATCTACAGATTATTCCCCAGTTTCTGTGTCCTGCTAAATACGTGGGTCTGCAAACACTTGCGCATTAATATGTAAATAAGCACACAGGTAGAGGTATATTCCAGAGAGATATAGGGGAAAGTCAAACAATCAAAATATATGAGCGGGCATATTTCTAACCTATGTTATTGTTCTCTGCAAGCCACCGGGGACTAGCCACAACCTGATGTATGACTGATGCAGCATAAGGAACAGAAAAAAATCACTAGAGAACAGCTACAGGAAGAATTGTAGCTGTTGAAGACCAATCAAGGTAAAATCCGGAAAGCTTAGGGTCATGAAGTGACACACTCACCTAACTGACGCATTAGGAGTCACTAATTCTGAAATGAGGTACTCAAAAGCCTTGTTCAGCTGGTCTGGAAGAGCCTGGATTCCTCAGATGTTTAAGTTTCCACTAAGAAAATGTGCCAAGCACTAGATTTTTGGCTGTTTTGCCCTTCTCTTGCAATTTTGGTTCATACTGCAACAAGATCCACCAGGTAAATGCTAAATGTCCTTCTGCCTAAATTTGTCCATATGGCCTGATTCAACAGCGGTGTTTTGAGATGACCTCATGGATCAAGGAGCCCACCAGTTAGGATATTGTGTTTGCCTTCAGTGTAGGGGACTCAAGTTCAAACCCCTCCATGTCCTGATTTAGAGTGGGAATTTTAACTCCCATCTCACAGCAAAGCCCCCAGATGCCGCCCGCCCTGCCGAGGTGGGTATCCTCCAGTCTTTCCCACTGAACCTGTTCCACTTTGTCTACACATTTGAATATTCGTTAGAAAAGAAACTGGAAGGTGACTCTCCCACGTTCTGCATCAGCACCCCAGCCAGCAGACTTAATCTGTCTTTCTATCTCCTCTCAACCCCTCTTTAATATCTTTCTATGCAAAACAGGAACGGTTTGTGTGCTCTCCTGGGAGGTGGCAGAACTGGCTTCAAATCCAGTTAGGCAGAGGATGGTTCCACGCTGCAGAGAAGAGTTCTAACCATTGGCAAGATAGCAGAGCCAGACCACGCTCCGCTCCAGGTAGGGGTACCTGGATGGGAACCCCAAGCAGAGGTGCTTGAGCTGGCCAGAGACCTCAGGGTCTCTCTCTGTTGGCTAGTTTGGATGGCTAGTCTGGCCTTTTGGAATTTTCAGCCCCAGAGCTTGCTTGCTTGGACACCTTTGCACCCAGGCTGCCCAACACAGAGCTAAAACCACCACAAAACAAGAGGGCATCCTAATATTAAGCCTGTTTGAGCTACAAACTCTGATTCAGACAAAGCTTTCACTGAAGCCATGGGGGGTGTTGCTGAGTTACATGTGACAGATTTTGAAGCCCTTCCTGTATGCCACAAAACCCCATTCAGTTCACTGACCCAGACTTCGGAAGGCATAGGCTGAGATCCCTCTGAAATTTCCTTGTAACTGTTTTACAGATAAGGATTAGTTAAACAGTATGGGTCTTCCTAGTGTGAGTAAATCGGATCCTCCAGGAACAAAGAATAAGGAAGAACTTTAAGAACTGGCACAATGCAAAGAGAAATGGCCATGACTTTTCAAACTGAAGCACCCTGTAGCTAAAAAAGCTAGCCCATGCCAGCATACACAACTCAGGATTGAGTCTTGAGGTTCCCAACTTGGGAAATACTCTTATTCAGACCTACAGGAGTTTTTCTGGAGGAGGGAACACAGGATCCGGCCCTAACCTTTTAGCCAGAATGACTCACTCTCCATTGTGCTATATTTCTTTATGGTGGATCACATTATATTGCCAAATGAAAGGAATATGATGTTCGGCAGAGGGAAAAATACAGACAAACAGGGAGAGCAGATGAGGTGCTGCAGTTTAAATTGTGCTTTTCAGGTTTTTTTATGTATCATAACTGTATGCAAGGATGCCCTGGAGCTATGCTATGAGAAGAGCACTTTAAGAGGAACCAACATAAAGAAACAAATAGCAATAAATGACATAAGTATAGCACCTACTTATTTTTCAGAGATACAGAAGATTGGAAACAGTACAAACATTATTGTACAAAGTGTATTTTCATACCTAAGTATGCACACACTTATGACATATATTTATGAGACAGATGCAAGGACTAGAGTAGAAATATATATGCATATATATTGTATAAGAAAAAGAGAGAATGGGAGGGACATGGGAAAGAAATATTAGGGGAAAAGTTTCATGAATAATTTTTGGTTGAAATTTTCACAAGTGTCCAAGTAACTTGGAAGCTGCCTCCTAATTTTATTCTTCTGTATGTTACATCTCTAGGAAACCTCATGACCATCCTTCTGTTGATACTCCTACCACTGGCTCCCAACTGCAATAATTTCATGTTGTTAGGAGTAACGATGGGACCTATGGGCAAGTGAAAAAGCTGGGGAAAGGGGAATTGCTGGAGATCATAGGGTACAAAACCTCCATTTTGAGTTTGAGGCTTGATTGCATTCGGATATCTAGGATCATTTGGGACTACTTTCCTATACTGGTTTCTGAAGACTGAGTTACTGGAGAAGCCTAAAGGAGAAGGAAAATACTGAGATTGAACTGTAGTTTCTAGAGACTTCATGAAGAAAGAGGAAAGGTTGTGAAATAGTCACTTCACTAAGCTAGGCAGAAAGCCGTGGAGTGTGTCACGCTGCCACATTGCATGTAACTCCCAAAGAGCTCATCAGAGGAGATTGTAAAAATATTTATCAAAAATTTCTCCAGGAAGCATCAACTTCTCAGTGCAAATAATGGAAAAGATCTAGATTAAAAGCCCCAAAGTGCATCATGGGAGCTGTGGCCATGTCTCCACTGCTGATATATTGAATCAGAGTCTCCCCTTGCTGTCCCGCCAGGGCAAATGGGTGCCTCGCACAACCAGAGCGCACAGCGGGAGCAGTAATATCACAGGGACCCCACCCAGCCCAGGAGAAAAAGGGATGAAACTCTCCTGACCTACCTTCCCACCAGGACAAGTTTTCCATACCAAACTCTTTCAGATGCCATCTACTATCTCGATAGCCTGGTAGATCACTGACTCCTGTTGGTGAAGGGTGCTGAGCCCCTGTCACAAGGCATCTTCCACTTTGCAGAATCAGGCCCTTGGGCATTCCTGAGGGAGCAAGGCTAGATGACAGCTGGGCTGCTACATAGTGAAATTTAGTTGGAAAATAAATCTTTCAATGATGAGGCACAATGTACAAGTTTAGTTAGTTAGTTCTTCATGAAAAATAACTTAAGAGAGGGTTTTTTTCCAGTGAAATTATTCTTTCTTCTTCTCAGGGAAAACCAACAAATATGTCACTGAGTAGAAATATTCTGGGTAGATCTGGGTAGCCTCTAACCCCTTTAATTCACACCCCTCAAGGGGTGAAACCTTTCATAAATCTCTCACAGTTCAAAAGAAACCTATCACGTGATTTTTGCCCCATACATGAGATGACAAATAACACACAACCCCACTGCAACCCATTATGTATTCCAGGCTAGGTGAACGATTAGATAAGACATTTCTCCTTCTCATGAGGGTATCTGTTCATATTTTGCATGGTGTGGAAAGAACGTACTGCACTGAATGACGACTGATGATGATTAATGTATTATTCTACAGAGCATTATGGTTTCTTTTCATTTGTACTGCATTGTTAGGAGTAAAATGTGATAAAATGGCTGTAACTGTTTTCCACCCTACTTTCCTCCTCCCCCTAGAATTGTTAAAAATAGCATTTGAAAAATTATTGAAAAGGAGAGAAAAAGGACCCTATTTTCTGCTAATGTAAGTGCATCTAGCTCCCCTGAATTTAATGAAGCTTCATTCATTTATAGCTGCAAACAAATTTTGGCCCTTTTTAATAAACACTTATTTTACTTTTTTTGTTCGTTTTTCCTTCCTCCCTTGCTTTTAAGAGTTGAAAATATGGCAAATATGAAGATTTCAAATTTAATTTAATCCAAAACCGGAATCTCAGCCCAGATATTTTAAAACACTGAAGCAATCTTAGTAAATAACTTCCAAAAATGCAGTACTTGGGAAAACATGTTTTGGTCAGGGAAGCTGATAATCAGTTTTATGGGAAGGCAAAAATGTAACTAAAAATTTAAAAATTCTATTTCTGAAAATAGGAGCAATCATTTTTTCTCGTGCAGAAAAAACCAAGTTTTAGATCTTTCTTATTTTCTATGTATAATAGAGGCAACTATATTCCCTTCTTCCTTACAGAACACCCATGTGCTTATCTACACGTGGGCAAGAAGGCTCTATATTCACTAATAAAATTTCCAGAAATTCCAAGTTTATCCTAACTTTGCTTATGTGCAGCTGTCTTTCCTCCTCTAAAGCTATTATTACATTTTTTATCATAAAACACTGTCCATGTTGCCAACTCCTCTTCTTAAGTGCTCTAAAGTTTAGAGAACAAAGAACATCACAGTTAATCCTATCCGAAATTTTATCTGAAATCATTCAGATAAGCCATAATTTGTTTGAGCTCTGCTTGGAGCAAGTGACAGAGTTTCAGATACAGTAATTTGCTATGTTTCCATTTAAAACAACTGATGCTTCCCCCTTCTAATACACTGGAACATAAAATCCATGTCAGTTGTTTATATTTGGGGATTATGGAGTTATGGGATTGTTTGAGTCTGATTTTTAAGCCAGTTAGGCATGCCTTTAAATGCACAGTCACCACAATTTCACATTCATGTAAAGCTGCTGTATGTGTTGATGAGTAAATCCACTTCTTTGCAAGCGAAATTATTTTTTATTTGCACCTGCAGTTTTGGACGTAATTTAGGAACAGACCTACATGTGCATTTGATGGATCTAACCTGTTAAAACATCTGATCTATGTGTTTACATAAGAAGTTACAACTATTTTCTTCATCTGCTTTTTTCACTATTTCCTATATGTGCAATACATTGGGAATATACCGTCACAAAGCAGAGCCCAAAACTTCTTCAACAGGAATTAGAGTCCTGTAAAGTCCTGTTGGTTTTCAGGTGCATTGTTCGATGTTATAGATGACGGTGGAGAAGTCAGCTCTCACCTAAGGCCTCGAACAGGCAATGTATAAGCCAGGAATAGCAGTCAGGATTTCCTGCCTTTCAGCTGAGCACGTTGGGCTGCACTGCCCCTCTTGCTGTTACCATATTTGCCTTTACCGCAGTGCAGCTGCTTTTGTAAGGAAACAGATGTAAGTGTGCAGGCTTTGGGGGACAATGTCTCACCAAGAACAGCCTCTGCACTTCCCTGGTGGAGAGGGAATTGCCCAGGGACCTGACATGGGGCTGGAAGAGGATTTCCCAGTTGTTCGTCGAGGACCGTGAGCTTCTCTGCTCCTCACACCTACACAGTGCAACTTCCGATAACACAGATGGTTTTTGCACCAAAGCTGTGAAACTACTTAACTGTCCCGCTTCAAACCTCAAGTGCCCATTTGGAGTAAAATGTTACAAAACATAAAGAGCTAAGAATTGCAGTGGAGGCCTCTCTTCCAGGTCATTTAAGAACACAAATTCTAGCATTTTGGCATTCAAATCTCTCTCAGTTATAATTCCCATCCAGCTTATTTTCTATCATTAAAAAAAAATCAGATGAAGTAGAGGGCAACTGCAGGGAGCGCTACTAAAACCAAACTACAGCCGCGAGAGCTATTCACTTCAGCTTGGTTTAAACTTTAGCTCAACCATACTTGGCTCTTGTCAACTCATGTCATATTCTTAAGGTTATTTGATATAGGACAGTCTTGCTGCCGTCCATAGGCCTTGCCAGAGAACAGAACATAAAATAAGTTCCAGGAAGAGGTTTGAGGGGAGTTGTGAGGCCTGATTACTCAAAGATTAATTTTTTGACAATGAACAGGCTTGGGGATAAAATAACATTGGAGGACCAGAAATGTCACTATGGACCTGAACCTGCAAATACTTATGTACGTGTTTTAACTTTACTACTGTGGGTAGTCCTGCTGAAATTAATGAGACTGCTCGAGGGGGTAAAGAAAAGCATATGCACAGGAATTTCCAGGATCGGAGACTATGTGCTTAAGATGTGAAGAGTTCCAGGGCCTTCATTTGGGAGTACTCATATGCTTGTAGTTAAAAATGCAGGAACATTTGTAGCATCAAGGCCCAGAATTCTTGCATTGTAAATAACAGGAGATGGGAACCTGGAGCCAACTGCATTTGGAATAAAACAGGCAGGAAAAAGAAAAAGGATCCCATGATCTCACACCAACATGGGTAACAGTTACAGCCCTTTGGTCAGGCTGTGAGCTGGTGTAAACTGGAGCTGCTCCCTGCAACTGGTAAGGGGAATAAATGTAAAATTAAGTCTATACTTAATTGCTTTCCAGAACTGGGATCTTAAGGAATATGCAACACATTTTTTTTTTTGAGTGCAGTCGTTAGGTTTTGAAGCGTCAGCTTAGTCTGACAAGATACAAGAGTCTAGAAAGATGAAAAGTCTTGGGTCCAGGGAATGGGAGCAATATGGTCATTGCTATTTGCTTCAGCAGAGAGGCAGACATCAAGCTGGTTTCACAGGGATCACTTTCAAATGTCGAGACTGGAAAATTCTGAGATATTAGAAACAGTAATGTAAGCTCGGAGATGGGGAGTATATTAAATTGTTTGATTCTTTCCGTATTTTTGTTTCTCATTTCATACTGGCTTCAACATAATCAATCTCAAAATAATGTTTTTTTATTCTTTCAGTGGTCAGTTACTTACTTTTAATACTATTCCAAACATCACAGAGAGGAAAGATTTTCTGGTATCATAACAGTTTGTAGCTACAGAGAGTAAGTAGGTTAAATAGCAATTAAATATTAGTTGAGTTTAGTTAACATGAGCTTTGTTGTGCAGCATGACCCAACAAAGAGCAAACAGAAAGACGTCCCTTGCCAAAGCTATTTAAACTCTACGTAACTCCTCAAAAATAAGATATTTTCATTTTTTGGAAGCTTTGATAGGGTACAAGATGCTCAGATGTTTCAGAGAGGAGAAACATAAAAACACCTGGACAGATAATTTAACTCCAGAGTCCCCAAAGTAGTTCACCCTACTCTGTTACAGTGGAAGCCTAATTTTGTGGAAATAAGTACTTCATCTCCAGGAGCCACACGGATCTAAGAGTCTTTTCCTAGTGTGTTTACATTGCTTAAGTTCTTCATTTCCTCTGCCTGAAGCAGTGAATTGCAATCGAATTGAATGCACAGTAAAACTACAACGTAGGAAAGGTTTATGCATTATGTTAAAAAGCTCTGTCTTGATAAATGGTGCCATTAGCATCTGGAATTCACTGCATTTGTCGGGTTAGGCCATTCTGAAAACAGTCCTTAAAAGTGTAACAAATTTGCTCGGATGCTAATGAGCTGAACAACCACACTGATCTGTTGAATGGAGCCAAATATATTTAAAAGTTTAAAGCATCTGTGTATTACTTGTAGCCATACTTAGCGTTCTAAGTAGATATCAGTTTTCCTGGGAAAAACTGTATGTACTCACAGCTTAGAACTCCCCTCCTGAAAGTATGTACTAAGTGGTCATTAGAAAAGATTCCTTTTTCATACTCTGAATTTCACATCCATAGGATCGAGTACAGAAGTTTTCAAAATATCAACTATTTTAATCAGTATTTTTTCACCTCTTGTGTCATTCTACCTTCTGACTCCTTACAAACAACTGGTAAATGTCCCCTGCACTGAAAAGTACCCTTTTGTCTGGGTATAATAACAGGATTTTCACCTTTTTGGTACACATGTCAGGAAGCAGGAATGTAAAGGCAAGCAGTGAAATGTAGCCCTGTCTATTCGTGTGTGGAAAGACGAGAGAGGGAAATGACCTCTCTGGGCAATACTTACTTTCTTGAAAGTTCTAGTTTCCTAACAACCTTCCAGACAAATGAATAGTAGCCAGCAGCGGATAACTTGGTAGCTAACCACTTTTAAGGCACCAAGAAAACCTCACCTGAAATGCATGTAGTTTTTTAAAAAGTCAACAGAAAATGTTTTTGTTAGAACACAGGAGAAGCCAGAGATTTGAAAGCATAAAGTCTAAACTGAGCCTATGGTCTGGCTCTACTCTTTAAGTTAAACCCAAGCGATTAGAGCCAAATTATATACTGCATGACAAAGATGTTTAATGAAATGATATACATAGTGACAGTAGACCACCAGGAACTAATGTCAGAATATTTTCATTGGCTTCTACTCTTCCTTGGCTCATCCTTATTCACAGACATAGAGCTGAGCTGGAGTAAGGAATTCGGCAGTGGTCTGACTCAACTTACATTGGCGTTCCATTGCTAGCGGTCAGCCACAAAATATCCACCCAAGTAGCTCCTTGAGGTACAGGGCACTCGAAGTATGCAGAGAGTTCTGCTTTGTTAGGTTGTTTCTGATGCACTCAAACAACAATATAGTGTTAAACATATATATATATAAACATATATATAAACATATATAGTGTTAAAAAACTGAAGAGAGCTTTAATCAGCGTTTTACAGGTGTGGGTGTGGGGCTCTGTGAAATTTTTCATGCAAAGAGTTTGCTGACCAAAAAATGACATTCCAGGTCATAATTATTCACAGATGAGGGACAAGATTTGCAAATGTTTTGATGGGGGGAAAAAACAACTAAAAGACCCTGAAGTTCTATCAAGTCAAATTTTTTTTTTCTATTTTTTAGATGAAACTCCTTTAAACTCTTCATCTGTAAGTGACATTTCACTTTGAAATCTGATAAATCAAAAAACTTTTAGAAGTGTAATAAAGCCTGGAAATAAACCCATTATTTTATTTTCTGGTTTGCACATCAAATTAAAAATAAAAAATCAATTAACCCGTCCGACCTTCCTGGCAGCAATATATGCTACAAGGAAAGCCTTTTTTTTTTTTTTTTTTTTTTCCCAGGAATAAATTTACTTTACAGAGCAGCACAATGATATAGTGCAGTGTTCCAAACATAAATGGAATAGTCCGGGCAGAGCTTCCACCACTAGGAGTAAATTCAAGAAAAATATTGACCAACCCTCTCTGTTTTCTTTTCTCTGCAGTATGTAATATTTCTAGTAGGATGCACAACACAGCACTTGCGTTCTCCTGCGCTATTGTCAGAAGAATTTGCTGAATGCACCTGAGAGTTGACATGGCATGTGAATCTCTCATGCCTTGTTTGCAGAGATGCAAACTTTCCGCGTCTGAACATCCCGCATCCTCTGCTTATTCTCTGCAGTCTCTCTGCTACCTGTGGCATTTTGCATTTCCTGTTTCCTTAGGTACCCTTAAATTAACATGCCAAATGAAATAAACATACTGTTCAATGAATGCCCTGAAAGTTTGATATATTTAACAGTTTTAACCCCACTAACCAGTTTAATGTTTAATTATATAAAGCTGTGTGGTCCCCAACTGGTTTGAACCTTCAACACTAGTCAAAACAAGTTAAAGCCAGCAAAGCAGAAAATACGGTTGCGAGCAAGAAATATGCTGGCTAAATTGCTTAAGGTGTCTTGCAATTTGTTAACCTTGAGTGGTTTTATTTTGAGCAACGTTTTCATCCTGGTCTTATCTGGGCCTTCCCAGCTTTTGCAGCCCTGCAGGTTCAGTTCTGTAACTGAATTGAGAACACATACTAAATACTAAAATGTCTGTTTTCTTTCCCCAAAATTAAATTCTTAAGACAAATAAATAGCTTAAATTCCACCCGCAATTAATTCCATTCACATTCTCCTGCAAATTACAGGCATGAAGAAGCTAGCCAGGTTTTGAAATCTGGCCCTTCATTTTCCAGCCAAAGCGGCTGCAAATGTGAATATTTGAGAGATAACTTCTTTATCTTTTCTGTTCTTGTCATGTCATGTCCTGACTCTCCAAGCAAGCCTAGAAGTTCCATTAGAAAAAAGATGTTGTGATATTATAAATAACAGACTATACTGTCCAGCTCTATTTTCAGCCCATGCAGCCATGTCTTTCAACTCTGCAGCCTCAAGCTCTCTGCCTTCTGGTTGAGGACAACAAAAGAGTTTGTTTCATCTGAACATTAGAGAGCAAACTGGTGGCATTGGACCACATGAGAAGACGGGCACTAAAAGAAAATGGCTCAAGAATAAATGATTTTCCTTGTCTTCTTTGCAGAACTCAGATATAAAAAGGCACTGAGGCAGAGCAGTGCTGGGAAAAATTAAGGTTTTCCCAGACTTAACGATTTTCCTTTTCAAAAAGATTTACAACATGCATGAATCTCAGATGTCACATCTTATTGTGCATAATTATAATGATGTCTAGACTAAACATTATATATATACCCACACATACATATAATTATATATCCTTATGACTATGTATTACTGTTTTTCTATAATACCTATTCCATGGCAGCGTTTGTAACAGTGTTTGATATCTTAATGATTCATAAAACCTATATATCATGGGAAATGATTTTATCCAACGTGCAAGTCAGCACTAGACCTGACACCAAAATCCTAACGATTTCTTAACTCACCTATGGTATAATCAGCTATGGGATAAACATCATAACCTGCATGCTATGATCACTTAAAACATCTTTCTTATCTACTTGAAGATACAAATGAAACATAAGTACAGAAGTATATACGTCTGGTCATCCCACCCATTGAGATGAAGGGATACATTCTGTAATCAACAGAGCAGTTAATTACATTCATAACACAATTCTACCCCTTCCAGAAAGTTTTGTAGGCAGGGTAAAGCATTTTGAGAGTGCATTGTTGGGTAAAGATAAAACAAAAATCAGAGACTGCTACTACTGTTCATTGGTTTGTAATGAAGATGTATGCTCACCTTGGCAACCTTGTACATGTGGTTCTTCTCTCAAGATCTCATTAGCTTGTAGAGCATATTACCAGACAAGCTAGATGGATTCTTGACCTACTTAATTTCAGTTGTGAAAACTTGCTCAGTTTTTTTGTCTGATTTTTCCAGGCATACATAGTTGCAAGTGACCTTACAATGTATTATATATTTCAGGCAAATATTTGTATGCAGAAGCAGTGAAGTGGAGGTGTACTCTTGGAGTCTACTGGGAATAGAGACAACATCACAGAAAAGATGAAACAGCAGGGCCTGCAACACTTAGACATCTGTACTTGAAGTTTTTGTTTGAGGAAAGATTTCCATAGTAATGTGCAAATGGATTCCTCACATGTTTTTACAGCACATCCACATTTATCCACCCCTGCTTCCCCAATAGATTAGCCAGGCCAATAGCTGCACAGTATCCCCTGTCTTCACCAAGGTGGAAGGTTCCTTTATGATTTTTTACTTCTGGATTCTTACTCTTTGTACTTAGCAGGATCCCAGGGAGGCAGCTGAATTCCTACCAGAAGACCCTTGGGTTGATTTATGAGTGGATTTCATGGGTCCTTCAGTTAGGGGAAGCTAGCTCTGGTTTGGGGATCTCCTGGACAATTCTAGGGTTTGCATCTCTGGGACATAGCAAAACCAGAAAAAGCATGCCTAGGAGAAGGGAGGGAAAGAGGATAGATAGAGTATGGAGGATCTCCTCAAGGAAACACACAGAAAATGCAGTGAATCATGAAGAAATATAATGTAGTCTGACAGCCAGTATATTTAACAAAAAAAATGTGTGACTGAATTTAGTGCTAGAAAAGTGACAGACTAACAGGCTCGTGCTACAGCTGGGCACATCAGGGGTTAGCGTGAAGTCTTCCCCAAGCAGCCCTGCCTATGGGCCACAGCACGGACCCACAATACCCTCTTCTGCAGGGCTTCCCTTCAGCTGAATTTTGGAGAGCTGAGGACTAATTCACAGGAGCACTGCAGCAGTCGCACCAACAGCCTGTTTCGCCTGTTAAATAATAATCATCTCTCAAAATCAGCTCAGAAATTATAAAATAAAGTTATAAAAATAGCATACAGACCATATGTTAGTTTTCATTTCAAAGTTTATCCTTGCTCTAAAGAAGGTTAAATCATACTCATTTCTCTGAAAACAGTCAAGATATAGGAATTTAAAATACCACGAAAGTGTTATCTATAGAGTGCACTCTGGAGTACCAAGAAAGAAATCACATATGCATGGGATTACAGAATACGTTTCAAGTCAACAGAGAAGCACATACAGTAACTAAGAAACAAACACGTTTTTCTGACTCAGAAAATTGAGTTTAATTTAGTCTTAAGAAATCTGGATCCGTCTAGGCTGTTAGTAGTCATGAACAGATAGAATAAAATGAGATCAATAATGTCCTGCATTGCCCAATATGTAAATTATGCTCTGCAAAGAAATAAAAAGAGCTAAGGTCTGATGCCGAGGAAGCCAGGTTGAGTCCCTGCTCTAACACAACCTGTCAGTGTGGACACGTTCCCTCTCTGTGTCTGGTCCCTGTGATCAAAACCTCCGCTGAGGGCTGCAGGGATGTATGATGAAAGACTCTGCAGTGCTCACATACTGAGAGTAAGCGATACAGGGGGGGAAAAAAGAAAAAGTGCTGCATCTCTGAAAACTCTCAAAAAGTTGGAAAGCCTGTGAATTCATGCTCAGTGTGAAGTAGCTCAGAGGCTGTGAGACCAGACAATGCCTCTCCTCCTGCATAGCAAGGGAAACACAGCAGGTAGATCCAAAGAGGAATAATAGGATGTGGATAAGTAATTTTTTATTATTATTTAAAAAGTTAAAGCCAACAAAGTAGAAAAGACTGCTATTAAGACTTCAAACGCTCTCTCAACATGTAATCAACTATCATATTTGCCACAGAGACATTTGTGATCACAGCTGGGGTGGGGCCACAGGACAAAGTCTTAATTAAACTGGCGACTAAGACCTATCATGTGGTCAAAATCCTGAAACTAGATGTCCAGGGGAAGATTAAGAAAAATTCAAGGGCTCAAAACAATAATACCATTTCCCTTCTTACCACCACAACCTTACTAAAAAGAACAAAAAATATCAGCTCCATTTTTTTGTTATTTATCTGCGAATATTTTGTCTCTAGAAGATATCAGTACTGCCATACCAAAACACACAGAGCTAAAATGCATGCCAAGGAGAGGCTGACCTGCTCTGTGGCCTCAAGGCTATTTTATTATCTCCATCTCCGTAGCTGTACAAGATGCTTAGAGCTGATGGTTCAAAAAAAAGTAGTTCAGATAAAATGTGGAAAGAAACTCGATGGTAGATGATACATACACTGGTGTCATCTGATTTTCTTGGGGCAAGGGATGTAGTTTCCTGAATGTATCAACTCTTCAGTTGGCCAGTGAGAGACTCATTTGAAGAGTTCAAGCACAGAACTTCTTGTTCATGCTGTTCCCATAACTTGCCACATATTTTATCATCATGTTTCTTGCACGTGCAGCCAGTCTTGACAGATATAATCTCCAGACCTACAATGGCTGCATATATTGTGTGTATTTTGGAAGGTATGGAAGGAATCTGAAGGCATTGCAGCATTCGTTAGTTACATATGCAAAAAGGAAACTTAAGAATTACCATATGGGGTTTTGAAGGACTTAAGTTCAAATGTTGTCCTTCGATGCATGAGTACAGCTGTCTGTAACTTCTAAAGTTTGCCTAAGTCAGAAAGATTTTTAAGTTGTTTTCCTTTTCGGTTTAGAAGAGAAAAACATAGTTTTTTGATGTTGCAAATGGAAAAATGGTGTTTGTTATATCATCATATATCTTATGTCATATATCATATGTCAGAGGGCTGAGGACCTAGCATTATAATTGTATGGTATGTTTCAGGCCAGTCAGGTAGAAAAAATCTGATGTATAAACAAATCTTTAGATTGTTTTCTGGGCAGATTTGGGTCACCAAAAATACATGCCTACATTTCTGAGAACCACTGCACGAGTGGCTAAAAAATCAGTAGCAATTCTTGTATTCTTTATTTCTGAGCACTCAGGAGGAGATAGTTGAACAGGATCTGCTGATCAGAAATTCCTGGGTAACCACTGACTTCTCTTTTTGAATGTCTGTAACTGGGAACTGAAAAATAACCCACGCTAAGTCTTTTTTTCATAACGTATTTGTGTTATGGTTCCCTTCAAATGATAGGTGTATGGAACATAAGTGCCAAAGCAGCTTAGCAATGAATATGACAATACTGCAAGAGTAGCTGCTAAGAACAAATATTTGGCCAACTATTATGGGACAAATGTGCAAATACATGGAATTTGCAATTGCCTATGTAAAACACATGCACATCCCAAGAGTGCACGGGGAAGACTGATAACTTTCCACAAGTATACCTGATCAGCCATTTGCCCATGCAATTCCCGTGCTTTTAGTGTGCGCAACTGAGGTAGCTGCAGATAAATCAGGCATGTAACTGGGCAGAGGCTGTGTGTGAAATCATGACCATTTTTCAGTGGGGCCAATTCTACTTATTTTATCACTAGTCTCAGGATAGTTAGCACTTGTCCTTAAAGCTTGTTTCCTCCAGTCCTGTAGTTTTGTGAGGCTCTCCTCTTTCATTAAAAAACAAAAACAAAAAAAGAAAGCATGCAGCTCTTATGGTCACAGGCAAAAGCTTGAAATCAAGAACATAGCAGCTTTAAAAGTAGAAAGCAAACTGTAAGAATCCAATATGTGTTATTAAAAAAAATATTAATTTCCTAAGCCGCTCATGATTTTTAAGACTCTACTTAAGTTTTCTCAGCATATGGCGTTGGGAAAGCTGCTATTTTCAAATGCATAATGTTTTATGAACACGTAAGCAGACAAAGCACTGTAGATACACCAAAACACAGGCGAGGAAGGGACCTTCTGCTACAGCAAATGTGCTTCTCCTTACATCACATGTCCAGCCACATAGTAGACTTTTGACCAAGAAGATACACAGTTGTACCTCCTTCTTTTCTCAATTGTATCTCCTTCTCTTCTCTGCTTTCCTTTCCTCCCCGTACATGCACACCACAAACCGCAGACACCCCTCAGCACTCCGGAGCAAACTTCAGACCCTTAACCTGCCAGCCTGAAAGAGCCAGCACCGCAGCGCACGGTGGGAAGCCCCAGAGCGTTCTCAGCACCTCGGGCTCCTGGAAGCAGCGAGACGCCAGGTAAAATACACCAAGGGATCCATGTACACATGCAGATTGTTATCTTATGCATATAAAACAAATAGCTATTTTGGGGAAGGAAATTTTCTTTCTTCATTCACAACTAATATAAATATATTAACATTGAAAGCTCTTCCCCACCTCCCTGTCCCATTTTGTTTTTCTTTTTTTTTTTTTTTTGAAGTGCAGGGTGAGTCACAATGTTGATCAGATTACCTGGTAAACAGGTCTCAAACTTCCCACGAGCTAATGCGCAGAAAAGTTTGAATCAAAACGGAGACAGAAACACAAAAGCCCCTTGAGACTAAGCCAATTAAAGTTCAGGGGGTTTTTGTGCTAGAATGTCATTTCCTTCTCTTATCGCAAATAAGGTGGTATAGCACTGCTAATCGCAACGCTTAATGCATGCAGGGACAAATCACTGAGACCAACCTCCTTATTTTTTTTTTTTATTTTTTTTTTTTAAATGCTTTTGCACCAGTACTGTGAAGGCTCCAGGGCTAGCCACAACAGTGACTGAAGTTCCCTAACCAATAATACAAACAGCTGCTGATTCACTTAGAATAAGGAGAAGAACTATGGGCCCAATTTGCTAACAGCTGGCACCATGCCCATCAGCACAGTGTCAAATTCAAGAGGCAAAGAAATGATGCTGAGTTGGCCCCACAAAGACATGCTGACGCAATTCACATCCAGCTCTGCAGTCAGCCCGAGTACGACACTGCTCCTTCAGAGAAAACTAGTTCAGGCTATTTCAGCTGTTTCTTCTCATTAAATACCCAAATCCAAAAAAGCAAGTTGAAATAGCACACTGGCAAACTTCAGGAAAACAGACTGGCCACAGAAACATCAGTTATGAATACACAGAGAACAATTTGTTACTAACAGGCAAAGGTGAACCTAGGCTAATGTTACATATTTATATACACCATGAAGAAGGCAGTCAAAAAAGGAAATTAAATGTTCTGAAATGTTGATAGGAAAAAGTTCAATCTCTAGGCTTCATTAGAATTTTTTCATATTCATATAAATGTTCAGACTCTGTGTCATTCCTTATCAAATGAGTCTCTCCTTGTAAATCATTTAAATCGTTACAAATTCAAGTTAAGACTCAAAAGTGTTTCTTAAAAATCCACTCCTTTGATGTAACGTGGGTTACTACTGAGAGCAAAAAAGAGAAACAGACCTAGATTTGTTTGCTGCCTAATTTAGTGCCGGTAATAGTTCAGATCTAATCAGTGGAAATAGAATAGAAAAGTACGTGCATACGCACATATGCAGGTGTGTATATATATGTATGTATTTGATACTTTTCTTGCATCCAGTCTGGTGATTCAGTACATACTGCCAACAAACGCAGCTCCGTGATCATGACTCATCTCAGCTATATCTTGTGTGTTACAAAGCAGTGAGTGAAGGAGAGAGGTGAAGGATGGCTCAGTAACGGGAGCATGCTGCTGCGGACGGTGCACATAGCAAAAGCAGGAGCGTCACCAGCTCTATAGCCAGCAAAACTGCTTCATCCCATGTTAGTGGCTTCTGCATTAAAAAAATACACATGTGCACAAACACATATACAGACAGACGTTTTATTTATATACATATATGTGTGTGTATATATGGTAGAAAAATGCATGCAATTTACAAGGCCAGTATTCTCTGAACAAGAAAGTCCTCTCACAAAACCTCATGCATTCTGCCTCCCAGGTGTAGCATTGGAACAGAAATGGGAGTCCAAACTTCGTCCCTTCCTTTCCCAACAAAAGACACATGCAAGCAGAAGCAAAAGTGTAGAGATGTGGGTGTCTCTGTCAGATCGGGATTCCTTGCATCGGGACAGCTCTGCAGGCCTCCTTCCTTGTCCCTACACTCTGTACCAGCTACTGCCAACCGCCTTTTCAAGTGCACACCAAAATCTTTACGTGGCTTAAAGTGACAAGACACATATCAGCTAATTCAGATAGGGAGAAGGACTTCTAGGAGGCTCCCAGGAAGAAAAAGACAATGAATAGTCATTGAATTGTAAGAAAATCTTTGCATTTAAAAGAACCACAACCCAAACACAAGAAGAATCCGAGTTCTGCTCAGGATGGCTTAGAAATGCTGGCCTCATTACTTCTTCCTGCTGTGGAGGAGATTTCTTTCCAGCAGCACCTACCCTAACACACCAGCACTCACTGTGTCATGGGAGTCAAATCGCAAACCATGTGCAGCTCATAGGTCTTGTCCCCTACGGTACTCAGAACATCACAGTGGAAGATCCTCCTGCTCCCCAAAAACTAGTGCACATACCAGTGTTAAAGCCAAATCTCTTGTTGAAGCGTTTGCTTTGCATATCTGGCAGATTTGCCAACATATAGCTAAAAACACTTTTAAGACAAAATAAAGCCAGAAATGAACACTAGCAGACTAACTACACTATCTGGCCGACACATTGGGAAGTGCCGTGCAGCACCAGCACTGCTCCTTTCAGGTACAGTCACCTACACATGTCCTTGTTCCTGCCAGGGACTGGTCTGCAGAGGCTACCAGATTGTGTCTCAAGGAAGCAATACTTTTATCGCCTAATGCTGGCACGCTGGGAGAGGGCTAGAGCACCTATCAGTCACCATGGGCACCTTGTGCAGTCAAGGACAGTTGTATTGGATCTTCAACTGACCGTAACTGTGTTTTACCAAAGCATGACAGAACACAGCAGCATTTAGCTGTGTGTGCCTTTTCAATGCCAAGCCATTGTGAAAGCTGAAGCTTTTAGTTTCCACTTTGGAGGAACGTTAATGCCCAAAAGTGCAAGCATCAAGTTAGACTGAAATTTCTATGCCTAAAACCCAATAAAAAATGAATAAGGACCAAATACATTGGTTGGGGAAATCTGTTAAAGCTTGTGTTAGAGGTTTCAATGCATTTACTGCTGCTTGGTTATCTGAGACGCTTCAGTCTCGTGACTAGTAATGATTTTACCATAAAAATTCCTGTTCTAAAACCAGTGGAGTCCAGGGCAGTTCTAACATATACCATTGCCATGGCAGAGCCCATCTTTTCAGGAAAGACATAATTAGGAAATCTTTGCATTCTCCCTCCCCGTCACCATTCAGTTAGCATTTGTTCCAAATGTAGATTAACAATAAGACCCATTTTCCTCTAGAACAAGACCCAGGCTTGAGGAATGTTCCTCCTACTACCCTAACCACTAAAGCATTTGAAAGCCTACAAGTAAATTGTTGGACATGAGACCCCTGATTGCTGTGCCTACACGATTCATGATTGATGGGTCTAATGAAATTACTAAGTTTTCCTTCCTATTTCTGGCATTAGTCAAGACTTCATGTCCAAAGATTATTCCACCAGACATGTTCTGCGGATGTGATGGGATTAGCCAAATTTCAAAGCTTATTTTTGACCTCCAGCAGAAAATTGAGCACATACGCTATTGAAGCCAACTGGGACTACAGAACATCAAGTTGATTCATCAAATTAGCTCAAACATAATTGTACTGCATGACTGGCTATGGAAGTTGTCAGCTATAAACCTGTCAAAAAGCCATCAGCTTTAATGTTAAATAGAGACACAAAGTAATGTTGTTCAGAATTTGACATTTGTTGGACTTACGCCTGCTAAAGGATGCTATCTGCTTTGTTTCCTCTTAGAAAAATTTGTAGTCTGAAATACAGTCTTGATAGATTGCTGTAGACAAAAGGTAGAAAGCCCGGTTGCTAGAAATACCAGCTTTAACAAAGTAGATATATCTGTACTGCCTCTATCTAGCAATGTCAACTAATACCAAAACAACTGCAGTACACGAAGACTCAGAAATCTTTCCAGCAGTTACAATGTGCAAATTTAGCATTTTTTACTGCTTACTGTAACTGGTTTTTATTAAAAAAATACAAAACAAACAGCACAAAACAAATGCATAATTTTGTTTTTATTTTCAAAACAAAAGATCAATGAGTTTGGTATAGAATATGTTGAGATAGTTTAAACTGAATTATAACTGAGCACTAACTTAAACACCAAGCTGTTTCACATATTATCACACACTATAGCATGGGGTAACAACATAGCAGCACTATTAACATAAAAAATGGTAGGTCAAAACAATGTTAAGGGTCTTGCACCACCCCCCCCCCCCCCCCCTTTAAAATCAAAAACACTCAGAGCGAATGCCTCCACCCTGCACTCAGTCTGTTCCCTTGTGCTTCTGAGTATTACAAAGGTAGGCTGGGTAAATTACAGCTTTAACTCTGCATTTGTTTAGCTGGCATGCACCTAAGCCCAGACTTCTAACATGAATACATATTTGTTGCTTCCTGGTTTCATGGTTTTTGGTTTTTTGTTTTTTTTTTTTTTTAAATGATGCATGTAGTCCTCTTACAATTCATGGATGATTGGCTAGACAGAGCAATATGGTCTCTAATGTGTCAATGCGTACTGCTATGAACCTTTAGCCTGCTGAATATTGACGTGAAGGACTGTAAATGAGGAGCTCCTGCAAAGTCATTATGATCTCAGCTGTCAGCCCATAGCGAGAGCTCCCACCCATGCACACCGGCTGAGGAGGGCATGCTGGCCCTGCCCCGTGAATAGCTAGGTAGCATCCGCAGCCCATCACATCATGGGGACACCCCCCAGAGCACCACCATTTTCATCGCTGCTCCTTGTACCCTGCCTATGTCCCCCAGCAACATTTATCTTGGGTAAGTGCCAGGAGGGATAGTCAGAAAGAAAGACATGTCCAGGAAAGTTTACAGAGTATAACCTACAGATTATAAAGTCTTTAGCACAAAGATTTTTTTCTTTGCTTTCTCCAAAATTCCTACCACACTTTTGGCGAGATAAAATAGGAATGAAAAAAGGGTGTTGAGGGACTTATCATAGGGGAACGGCAGAGAGAAAGTGTCAGGCCAAAACCTCAGTGTAAAGGAAGTAACAAGAGGCAATTCAGGCTCCTGACGACCAGATACCAAGTGCCTACACTGTTATCTTGCGAGTCTTCTTGCGTGAGGGACAAACAGTAGCTGTACTATCCCAAAAGACATCAGAGAACAGCTTGTGCTTTGTAAAACTGGGTCCTATTTTACCCCCATTGCAGCTATTATTATACATTATATTTGTTTTTTTTAATTTGAGAACCCACAGAAATATATCACTTATTAGAGGAATACTAGTCCTGGTGCCTTGTCAGGTCAAAGGCCGGGCGTATCTGGGATTTCCAACCCAAAGTGAACAGCTGTGCAACAACAACATTGCTTCCTAAGCGTGTGCAGGGTGACCGTTCAGCCCCTGAACCTGCCAGCACAACACCACGGACCCAAGGCCTGGCGCTGAAAAACAGCATCTCCTGCACGCAAATGGGATCTCAGGAGAGTGCGATCCTGAGCCCTTCCCCAGACATCGCAGCAAGACGCAAATCCCCAAGCTCTCATTCAGGTGCGCTGTTGAAAACAACTCTGAAGCCCGAGAGTGACTTTCCCCACTTCTGCAGTGCTTGTGTGCACACAACCTGCCTTCTTGTATGCCAATTTTTAGCCTGGAGCCAGGTATTAGAGCTGAATGATAAATCCCTGAAAGGGTGATCACAGTAGAAACTCTGACAGACACTTAACACTAGTGGTACAAACTCAGGGGGCTCAGGATATTTTTTTTTCCCCATTAGGCATTGGCTATGTGTTTGTACAGACTACATAAGCGCAAAATATATGTAGGACACGCTGCAAAAGCTGCAAATCTGTGACTTACTCATGACCTTTGGGGAAGTGACTTTTTCTTCTTACTTTTTTCTACAGGTTTCATAACCATTAAATACAGCTTCTACAACTGCACATTGTTTTTAAATTGAGCAAAAAATGGCATTTGAACAATGACAACTCGATAACTTGAACATTCCCCCTCCCAAACCTTAGACTAAGCTATAATACAGCAACTGGGACTTGAACTATGATGGGTTTCAGTATTAACGTTCATAAGATTTGTCACTGTCACATCTTGCTAACACTAAGAGCATCTCATTTGCTAAATATAATGTATCACTGTTTAGTGGCTAAAAATGTAAATTACAAAAAATGTAATCATGTTCAAGAAACTGAAAAAAAAATGATCCCTGAACTCCGCAGCACGCACATGACTTAATGTGGAGCTTACCAATTAAGCATAACAACGCCACGCAGCAAACCTGTGGGACAGCAGCATCAATCGCCCAGAACACACACTCCCTGTTCTGCACAAATCCCACAGATTTCCAAAAGCATCTTTGACTTGGATTCAAGAGATAAAACATGCAAACTTATCCAAAGGAGTAAGAAACAAATATGTTATTAGATCTGATTTCTGATGCTGAAGGTTTGGTTTCTATTTTTCTTGTCTCTTTTTTCCCCCAACTAATAAGACTTCTAGTATCAAAGGAACAAAGGAAAATAGTCAGAATTTAAAACGATCTTCTGTTAAACTTCAAGCTGAAATATTCTTTAAAAACAATGTATAGGAACCCTTACATCTATAAAAAGCAGTTTCTTCGCTAAGGGCATTCTTGGAGTACCTGCCCTGTTTAAATTTAAGCTATAGAGGGTTCATTTGTTTAGTACCCAGCTGAGCAAATCTAATGGCTAATTGCTACCCAAAGAAGTTTTCCATGTCCTCAGATCTGCTCTACCCACGTTCCTGTCCCTTCCTTTGCTTCGTGTTGGTGTTCATCTGACCAAGTGCTAAACCCAATCGGTGAGTTAAACTGAATTTACTCTCTTTGTAGGGCTACCTCTCAGCCATTTTAACTCTAAATTGGCTGGTTGCTGGGAAAACCGGATGTAGGTGTTGTGGCCAAGGAGGAAGAGGAGAGGATGCATGTCCAGGATGGCGGGCGGTGGAGTGCTCTCATTGGCAGCAAATTTGCTGCAACCAGCTGCATTGTCAAATCATTGCCCTAAAACACCTACATCTAGGTGCAGAGAGAAAATAAACCTAGTGTTTCTTTTTACAGGAGAGTGCAAGTTACACATTGCCACAAAAGGTGAGAGAGTCTGACTTACACGTAACTGGGTTATACCATCAGGGGCGTGGGGCAGCCCAGCAGGAGCTACTCGCAGACTCAGGTGCTGTGTGAACAACTGGAAGTGACTATTCTGATAAGAGTTTTGAAATGCTTGGAAAAAATCTGTTGCAGAAATGTCCAATATTTCTTAATGAGGGAGGAGGGAAACAGAATCTAATTATGTTACGGTCCCTTTTAGGCTATTCTATTAAGGATGTGTAAGTGCAATGTCAGAACAATGTAAGCTTACCTTAATGTACACAAGAAGCAAACCTGCCAATCTATATACAGGATCTTGATTACCATGGAACAACCGAGTCTATTAATTACTGTATAACTGAATTAACTTCTGGCTAACCAAAAACCACTTTAAAACATTGGAGTCATTGGTGGATAATTGGTTTGCTATTAAAACATCTCAAGTCCACCTGCAAATCTTACCTGTTCTAACGAAACTGGTTAGTAGGTGTGTTAATGGAAGTTATTGCTATTATAAATTATCTCCAGACATTGACAAAAGAAGTAATACAAGGTATATATTTTAAAAGCACTGGCCAATGCATGGCTGAGTGATTGAGTTGGAAAATGAACCATTCCTTGGGGTTAGCAAATGATTTTTCATCAGCTAGCAGGCTATTAAGCACACCTAGATAATAAACGGATGATTTTAGCAGTAATTCTACCAGCTTCTCATATTTTCCATTTTAAATTCCATGTTACTTTTAAAGAATTCACACATTACGTTGATTTACACCATAGAGAAGAGAGCCAATGATGTCCTTTAATGTCGGAGACAGTGTGTTATTATTTATCATTAAATCTACCTTTTTTTTCCCCCACCTTGTGAAACATTTGACAAACGCCTGCCCGGCTAGCTCAGAAGTGAGTGGTATGATTCCTCACGCAGGGCACACCCTCAGAACAAGGGGCACTCTCCCAAGGATGTGGGCTTTGCTGCTTTCTGACTATTTAATGCTGGATCTTCTGATGGTCATCCTTGCAAATCCCCCTGTCTTCCCTGGGAGCTCATAGCTCAATCATGTGAACTTAAGTTACTGGTAGAAACTAGAGAACAAAATCTTTACACTAATGAGATTATTTGCATGAAATGTTATTTCAATAAGACAGCCTAGGGAAGGAGTTCGTTCACACTTCATTTTCCACATTTGTTATTAGATTTCTTGCCCAAAAGAACAATTTTGGGAAATGACTGCAAAGATACAGTATTGGAACTGATGGTCAGTTCCAATGGAATAGAAACTAATTTTTAACATGAAAGAAACTGGGGCGACAGAGACAGATTAAAAAGTGTTTGACCAGCAGTCTGTTCCTTCATCATGTTCCAGTGGCACTACTTGCTAGTACCGTTAAAACCTCCGATAAACAGTCCTTTTTTACAGCGGACGGGAGATGCATGGGTTCAGAGTCTTGCTGAAAAGCGAACTACAATAGAAAATATGTCTGTGCCCGCCTGCTTATGTGTGCATTCTTCTCTGTTTGGGTATTCATAGCCTACTACTCGCCACACAATTTCTTTTGTAGCAGCACTCAGAGAATACTGAAAAAGTTATTTAAAGCAAATTTGTTAAAATTGGGTACATGTGAGTGCAGCCTTAGGGACAAAGGCAGTACTTTCATACTCATACAGGAAGGCAAACTTTTACAATAAAACAAAAAGCACAAATAGTCACTGAGTCTGGAGTTTCATTACAAAGTAAGAAGTCAATTTATGGTTTATAGTTTTGTATCAAAAGCAGATGAAACTTGGAAATTTCAGAAGAGTTTGGCCTTGCAGTTTTCAATTGATTCAAACTTTAAATTCAGAATGAAACTGGGAGATATGAATTTAAGTGGCTGATGCTGCAGAAAATGTTGTGATCTATGTATATATCTATTGCAATTTATTTTCACAAGATTGCATACTTTCCTGGTAATTACAGACCCCTCCTGCATAAGCAATAGTTTTCAATTTGAACTTCTACAGTACAGCCTGGTCCTCTCCTCCTTCAGAACAGCACTGAACACAAATGCATAGGTTTATCACACTTTTTTCCACATTAGCCCTTTAGAAATTCACTTGATGGACCACTATAGAGCAAATAACTCATACACTCTTTCATATTTTCCAACATTCAAAATCTAAAATTCCTTTCCAACAAAAGCTTTTCTCGCCTTTCCTGGTGAGATACTTCGTACAGTTTGAATATGAAAACCCACTTTTCAAAAGAATAGCAAAATTCATAGCTCCAGAAAAAAAAAAAAAAAAAAACAAAAAACAACACCAAAACAGTAGAGGAGATCCCACAATGCTTTATGCATAAGCAATACCTCATACCAGTTTACCCCAGTGCAAATTTCCCTTCCTCAGCTTCGTAGGCTCTGGGTCAGTGTGGTTAGTGTCATCCTGACCTGGGATTGCTCACTTATTCAGGGGCTGAATATCCCTAATCTGTAAAATAAATCTTTAGCAAAGCTGCCAAGATATTGTTTTCGAAACATGTACGTAAAGGGCTCATCAGAAATACACTTAGCCATTGGTATGTCCACCAGCTGAATGACAGACCAGCCTGAAGCCATCTCATGGCTCTGAGTGAACTTGCAGGACAATTACATGCTCTGGAATTCCCAAGTGTACTTAAGAATTATTGAACAAAGCTAAAACGTGAATAAAAATGCATT